>JAVJIX010000015.1:8480000-9680000 GCA_036785185.1 Paratrypauchen microcephalus | reverse complement strand
GCCTACAAGCTCAGGCAGGTTTTGGGATCAGGATGGCAGCGTCACATCGAACAGCCGAGTCTCATAAATGTATTTTCAGCAGTTGTAATTATCAATTAACAGTTTAGCATTGGTTTACAATTAAGACGCTTATGTTTTACGTTACTTTTAGTGAACTGTTGTTGTGGTTTTAATTGTAGTGACGTCTGTTTAGCCGACATGATCGTTTTCATCGAACTTCCACACATAAACAAGCTAGTTTTTGTCGAGCTGAGGTACCCGATAATCCTTGACTTGTTTATGTTTGTGTCAATTGTTGTTGCCTCTGGAGACGTAGCAGCCAGGTAGAGGCAAGGGACGATGACGCAAATGGTAATCGAATGGTGTCCCATTTCTTCGGGGAACATTTGTACCCCGAGCCCTCTCAGCTCGATATCGAGGGGCAAGATAAAGACGTAGATAAATGCGTAGGGGAAGGGGTAAGACAGAGTAATGGGATGCAACCTTAATCATCAATCGTTTCTTCTATTGATTTTTTAAATTTAAATTAAAATATGAAATAAAAACATCCAGAATACTTTGCCTCTCTTTACAACTCAAACCTCTGATACAGTACATTGTCGCTATCTCAAATTATCAGTAAAAGTCATAATTATGTATTTACTATTTAGCCCTTAACATTTAATTCCATTTCTAGATTTTTTCAGATTCACACATGCCACTGAAAATTCCTCTCAGTGTTTGACCATAAATATTTACCAAGCACATCACAATGGCATGGCTAATTTTGCGAATGGGTGCACGGGGTTCTAAGTAGCGCAGTTCATGAACCGAACCGAGCCGAGCATTACGTCTTAAATGCCTTCCTCTCCGCTCTCCAGCTCCAGCAGCAGCAGAGTCAGGGCCAGGCGTTGTGATGTGTGAAGAGGCAGAGCGCGTGTTTTCTCAAGCTGAAAGGTTGTTAATTAGTGTTCATTACAAGTTCAGGGGCGTCATTTTCCAGGCTAAATTTAAAGATGTTGCCTTTGCTATTCTTGTGATGTGTTAGAAAGGATTTTTTTTCTCGAAAGAACCAAAGTAGGAGAAGAAAAGTTGTGTCAAAATGCTGTGTAATGCCAGACTTACTGTGTATATGGTGCTGGCCTCTGGTATTGTATATATTGGTGGACCTTTAGGCTACGTTCAGACTGCAGGGCTTAAAGCTCAATTTGGATATTTTTGTGAAATCCAATCCAAAAGTGTCCCAAATGCACCTTGGAGAACATGACGAGGTCACATGCAGTGAGCGTGCTCAGTGTTTACGGAAGTAGCCAAAACATGGACACTTGCATTGAGCGCCTGGAGATTTCAAAGTTGCTGTCGTATTGGAGCCCGAACATGTACAACTTATGAGATTGAGAAGGACAAGGTTTTTGGCTTTGGTGTTTTGTGGGGCAGCGGCAGCAACGTCCGTAGAAAGAAACGTGTTGGTGCTGAGAGTGGTGGGATCGCTATGCGCTTCGCTGCTTCACTGACACGGACTTCATACACAATTTTTGTATGACGAGAAGAACGTTTGTGTACATTTGTGAGTGCCTACTTGTGCCACTCTCACTCGTTGATCGTCAGATGAATGCGACCTGACTGTTCAGACTGAAGTCGCATGCCAAAAGATCGGATATGTATCGGTTTTAGGACCACATATCCAAGAGGCCTGGGTCGCATTTGAAAAAATCGGATCTGTGTCGCTCAGACTGTCATTAAAAGATCAGAAACAGGTCGCATAGAGGCAAAAAAGTCGGATTTGGGTCACTTCAGGCTGCAGTCTGAAGCCAGTGATGAAGTAGCGTTGTTGTTTTGATACCTCCTGACGTCATCTTGTTTTTTTCTCTTTGCTTTTGTTCAGTACAGTGGTCACAGTACTATCAGCCCTACCTATGAAATATCATTCACCAAAATAAGGAGAAAAATGAATTACTGTAATGTAGCAGTTGGCTTTGCAGGTGCCATGTTTTGTTTGATTCACACGTTTCACACACAAACCCTGCATATTTAGCGTGAGCTTTTCACTCAAACTGAAATGTCATGTGCTAATACAGGAAGTGCTCCACTGTGTTTTTAAACTGCATACATCTTCACTAGAATCATTTGGATGATTTCAACCCGGGCATGGCCAAAGTAATTTTTTGACCAAATTGAGTTATTTATTATTATTAAGTCTACTTTCCGGACCCTGCTGCATTTGTAAGTGTCATTGGCTCCGTCCTCCTGATGGATGATGTTTTATTACACTATTTGGGCTGTACAGAAGTTTGGTCTCCAATAAGAAGCAATAGAACTCAACTGTAAAGCTGCCCAAGTCATGGACAACTCAGATTTTTTCTTCTACATACATTTTATACATTTATTTTATACCTTTATATTTCTTCCACTTATCGCTGGGCCAGCAGTCTAAGCAGGGACTCCCAGACTTCCCTCACCACAGACACTTCCTCCAACTCCTCCAGTGTGACCAAAAGGCGTTCCCAGGCCAGCTGAGAGACATAGTCCCTCCAGCATGTCCTTGGTCTTCCCCGGGGCCTCATCATCTGGCTTCTGTCAACATGGTGTTGTTGGCAACTCTAATAAAATCACCATGACATTATATAAATATTCAACCATTTAATAAAAAAGTGTTTATTCCATTTTCTCCAAAGTCTGGAAAAATGACTTGGGTAATTATGCTATGAGGATAACAATATATGTTCTTTAAAGGGTAGCAGAGAAACAAATGAGCCTGCCTCTTGCACTAGTGTTATTCTGTCGTAAACCAGAGGAGGGGTCGGTCAGAGCAGTAGCAGCTGGTCCACATCTGAACAGAACATGAGCTGATCTGACAACATTCGTGTGTGGAGATGTCATGTTTGACACAGCTCCTCCAGCCCCACACTTCTCATTACATAACTCACACCAAATCTAGTTAGACAAATACAAACATGGCATATATTTAATTGGAATCCTAGCTCACACTTTACAAAAACTACTCTTTTAATAGCATTGTTAAAGCATGAATAATGACTTACAGGTTGTAATTTTTTGGTTGGGGGTCCACAGTCTGACATTAAACAGCTCTCCCTTATATTTATCAAATTACAGGTGGTTTTGTAGCTCATAATTACCAAGACCTGCCTCTCCGCAAATCAAACCTGTAACTTAGACTGGTTTGGTCTCCAGACAATGATGATAGAAAGGTTTAATACCATACAGGGGGTCCTCGGGTTACGACGGTCTCGGGTTACGACGTTTCGTGGCTACGAACGCGCCCCCATTAAAAATATATATATATATATATATTACGCGTCATTCCGTCTTACGCGGTTTAGCGTGGTAAGAGATGTAAACAAACGAGAACGGCGCGCGGCGCACGGCGGAAGAATACGCTCTGTTGTGGTTGTAGGGAGAAGAAGACAACCTCGTGTGCGTGCCCAATGTGGGCGGAAGTACCTGATGTGGGCTCTGATCTGCTCCTATGATAGCGGCAGTGATAACCAAGCAGCGTAGTGGTCTAATTATTGAGATGGAAAGGTTATTGGTGCTTTGGTTGGAAGATCAAAGTCAAAATCCGGCTTACGACGAAATTCGGGTTACGACGCGTCTTAAGAACGGATCAACGTCGTAACCCGAGGACCCCCTGTACTGTGAAACATCTCAGAGAAAACAAAAACATCTCCATGGAGAAAAGCATTTGATGGACCCTACACTAGGAAAGTTATCCAATGCACCTTTAAGGAAACCATATTGTTCTTGAACCTCCTATATACTAGTACTACTATTTTAAATTGCAATATTGAACTAAAATTACTTAATAATAAACAAGTCAGCTGATTTCCACTTTAGTAAACTGTGGTGCCCAATGAGGTGACGTTAATGTAAATGTCACAACAAACAACAAAGAGCCATGAAGTTGTGAGCACCTCCTATGCATAGCTGCACATCACACTAGCAAGCTGTGGACCAAAACGACCACATGACACTGCTAAATCCTACCTTTTCCTACCAGCTTCCTTTTAGCTTTAGTTCAAAAGAGGTTGGTAATTCCAGGGCTGAAATTAACCAAAGGATTCTAGTGAAAGTGTATGGATTTAAAAACACACTGGAGCACTGTGTGTATTACCACATGAGATCACAAGGTGTGTTCGAGAAATCAGCCTAAATATGCAGGGTTTGTGTGTTAAACATGTATGAAAAAAACACAGCTCCAGGTATGTTTTGATGAGGAAACAGCATTATAACATGAATCTAAAAATTGCCTAATATAAGCCCTTTAAAGATTACTCAAACATACATGCAACTAAAACATAGTTAAGAGTTCTGAAAATCCATCTTTCATAAATAAAATGCTTAATACATAAATAAAGCAATGATTAAGGAGTACAACATAATAAATTGTCCCATTACACGAAAAAGGGGTAAAAAATTGAACATTTTTACCATTTTCTTTTATTTAAAATATTAGCCGATAGCACAAGAACAGAAGCAAAGATGGAGCCTCGATGATTCTGTTTTATTGAAGATAAAAAGAAATATTTCATTCATAATCACATTTTGAAGGTTTTGCCAATTACAGTAGCATTATTCTTTAGCCCATGTCCTCATTTTCTCAGAATTTCAATTAAAATCAGCGAAGTGGGTCTTTAAACTCCCCCAAGCCGACAAATGTAATAACTGGGTTGGCATTTGCATTAAAAGCACCGATGAATATGTGATGGCCGACCCCTAGCCCTTGCTGAAGAAGTCTAGAAATTATGTCGAGTTTGTGCACATACTAATTACTTTAAAGCTATAACAGGAAGAACAGAGTTGAAACAAGTGGGTGGAATGAGACTGATTAAATTGAATGAGAGATAAAGTGGCACATTAAGGTAGGACTGGACGGTATACCGGTTCATACCGAATACAATTGGGGTTTTTTTAACGATAGGAATTTTTCATATTCCCCAATACCAGTGAGTATGTGCGTACAAACAAGTCATGTCCCAATTCGAGGGCTGCAGCCTCTGAAAGCTGATTTTTCCGCCACTCCAAAGGCTGCAAAGGCTGCAGCCCTTGAACTACCCGCTAGGCGCTTTGTGTTACAATTTTGTATGAAAAGCGCCTTATAAATATTGTTTGATTTGATTTGATTTACCCTCCACGGACAGTAAGGCCGCTGCCGAAATGGGACAGACCCAGCCCACGGAGCCGCTCCTGTCGCCCACCAACTGAGACACGCTGCTAACGCTAATGCACACGGATCAATAACCCTCAAACTGGACAGGGATACAGTGTATGTTGAGCGGTGAACAACATGAACGGAGAAAATGTTACAGACACAGAGGAACTTATATGGAAAAGTTATAAAGAAAAGTGTCAGTTGTGTGAAAGTACTTTGGCTTAAAAAAATCTGGCGACCACTTAGTCGTGTTGAGAAAGAAGCTTCAAGGAGATGATTAAAGCACTGGACCCAGATATCTTTTACCAAGTCAAATTTACTGCAGTAATTATTCTCTAAATTATTAGGAAATGGTTAACCCCACCTAGTCATGCATGGAAAAAAAAAAAATACAGTCAAATACCAGCTCTACATTAAGGTAATTTTTTAAAAGTTAAAGTTACAGTTTAACTATAGTAATTATTTCTTTTATCTTACTGACTTGGTCTCGGTGGAATTATAGAGTATGTCAAAGTTTCATTTGTAATAATCCTACTACAAATCTGATTGTTTTAAAGGTGCGCTGTGGAACTTTTCTGGTGGAGGTTCTGCTGCTTCTCTCCAAGAATGTTCCATAATAAGGCATTAAACTGATCTCTTTGAACACAAGCAGGTGCCAGATGAGTAAAAATGTGTTGCCTAGAACAAATGCATACTGTGGAACATTCAAGGCAAGGCAATAACCTTTCCATGGAGACAAGCAGGTGGCAAACCTTTAAAGTGTTTATTTTTGTTTTAATTTTAATTAAAATGTTTTATTTACTGTCGGACAATAGCTCAGAGTTTGTCCAGTGATCCTCGGGTTGGTGGTTCACATTTTACTCGACATAAAGACATCACTGGTAGAGCACTCAGATCCACTAACCCACAGGTTGGCGGTGGGATTCTGGCGCCGAATAAATACTGTTGTCGTGCCTTTGGGCAAAACACTTAATCCACCTCGCTCGTACACTGGTGTGTGAATGGGTGAATCATTCCTTGATGTAAAGCACTTTGAGTGCCTTAAAGGTGGAAAAGCACTATTTCATTCATTGGGTTTATTGTCTTGTACTTCTGATATGGGTATACAGCTCTGGGGGAAAAAAAAGAGACCACTGCAAAATGATCAGTTTTTCTAATTTGACTACTTATAGGTATGTGCTTGGGCAAAAGGAACATTTTTGTTTGAGTCTCTAAACTACTGACAAGATTTCTTCCAAATTCCAAATAAAAATATGATCATTTAGAGCATTTATTTGCAGAAAATGACAAATGGTCAAAATAACAAAAAAATACATATTTTCAGACCCCAAACAATGCAAAGAAACAAGATCAAATTCATTAAAAAAAAAAAAACATAATACTAATGTTTACACTTAAGAAGAGTTCAGAAATCAATATTTGGTGCAATAAGCCTTATTTTTAATCACAGCTTTCATGCGTCTTGGCATGCTCTCCACAAGTCTTTCACATTGTTCTTGGGTGTTTTTATTCCACTCCTGGTGCAAGAACTGAAGTAGCTCAGCTTTGTGTTTGTTTTGGAATTCAACAGACGCCGGAATGGAATGGCTGTAATACGTGTACAGATGCTGATTTCAGAAGAAAATGCAGTGGTCTGTTATTTCTCCAGTGTGAGATCAATAAAGTTCACTACTTCTTCTTCTTCTTTTTTTCCAGAGCTGTTTTAGCCACTGTGTTTATTGTCTTGTACTTTTGCTACAGGTTCACATGTAAGACATCATTGGAAAGCTTAGAACCTGTACTTTCAGAATCTGTGAATAACTCAAAACGCCTCTGGGATGACTTGGTATTGTTTTTCCTGCGGTTGGACACATATGTGAAGTTTTAGTCATTGTGTTTATTGTCTTGTTTATCACGTAAGATCAAAAAGTCTTATCTTATAAAGTCTTATCTTATGAGTTGTTTTATGTTCACTGTGGGCCTAGGGGCTGAAATTTCAAATCCTGTGTGCAACCTGTACATATGGTTTTTGACAATAAAGTTGACTTTGAACTTTAAAAAAGTGTCCATTTACCTTTATTTATGTCCCTAACACACCAACTACTGCAGTATATCACAGTGGACAGAATCTGAAAAGGTTTAACACAGCGCTCCCCATGTTAAAATCACTGCACTGTTATAGACGGCGAGCTAAATGAGTGCTCGGACATCTGGGGACACTTTCGGAAATGGAGCCCGGTGTATTATGATTATATTAACATAATCCTCTCTGGGTAAATTGGATCAGCCGTATTATTAGTGCGGTCTAGCTTTCATTCACTGTCGCTAATTCCTCTCAATGCTCTGTCCTAATGAGAAAACGCAAGCACTTAAGAAGGAAGTGCACAGCAGGTAGAGATAGTGGTACTTTCTGACTGCAAAAATGCCGCTTTGTAATTAAAAAAACAAGTGGGATTTTCAAAGGCAGCATTGAAAGAAATAAGGAAGCAGATGATATTTGATGATTTGACTTAAATACAGAGTCAATAACAGAACATAGTGCAGGTGTAGCTTGAGTTTCGAGGCGAGGATTTGCATGTATTTATGATGGGAATCAAAGGAGCTCGTTTGCATTGCTGTGACTAAGAAACAGTACCCCCGCAATGTATTCAGCGCAATTACAAATTCAATATTCCCTCCTATTGTTGTTTTGTCTGGATGTCTTGTAATAAATCAGAGCAATAATTATCCTCCCTGCTGTAAATGCTCTCACTGCTGTTGGCATAAGCAAATAAGCTGACGCACAGTCCACCACAATGCGTTCACTGTCTTATCAGGCCGTCTGGAATAAACAAATCCTCTATGTAAGTTAATGCTTACAAATGTGCAGTTTTACTCAGCGTGTTTAATGTCGATACTGCAAAAGGGTCAAATAACTCAAGCCAGGATCACAAATTAAAAAAGCAATAACGTCTCCATTGAGCATTTCACTTATTTATTTCTACTTTTAACCTAGTTTTAACCTGAAAATTGCAACTATATTTAAATATCCCAGTCAGCTTTAAATCAGAAGAACAGACAAATACTGCATGTGTGAAACATGTTGAGACAGATGTAAAAAACACTTGTGTTAAAGAGCCTTTATTATGCTTTTTTTCTGATCTATGTTATAATGTTGTTTCCTCATCATAAAGTTGTGTTTTGTTTCATTCACACATGTTTAACACACAAACCCTGCATATTTAGTTGTTCTCTCAGATCAAAAACGCTCTATTCCACCTTGTGATGTCACGTGGTAATACAGAAAGTGCTCTGCTGTGTTTTTAAACTCCATACACCTTCACTAGAATCATTTCGATGATTCCAGCATTGGTACTGCCAATCTCTACAGAATAAAATTATAGCTGTTAACTTGAAAACTACTTCATGACATCACAAGGTGGAACAGAGCATTCAGTGTTGGAAATATAGACAACGTAGTTCTGGAAAGAAAATAAGGGACCACAGCAAAATAATCAGTTTTTCTGATTTTACTACTTATAGGTATGTGTTTGGGCAAAAGGAACATTTTTGTTTGAGTCTATAAACTACTGACAACATTTTCCCCAAATTGCAAATAAAAATATTATCGTTTAGAGCAGTGGTCCCCAACCACCGGGCCATTTGGTACCGGGCCGGGGTGGCTCATTTCCCCAACCCTTCATTTTGAGTGGTCCGTCCTTGTTCCGAAAAGAGCACGTCGACTTCCATGTGCACAATGCTACGTTCAGACTGCAGGGCTTAATTTTTTTGTGAAATCCGATTTTTTTTTTTTTGCATTTTTAAAAATGTGACTTGCATGTGATCTCCAGTGTGAATTTTAAACGCCACAAAAGTGTCCCACGTGCGCATTGGAGGACACGACGACGTCACGTGCAGCGAGCGTGCTCAATGTTTACCGAAGTAGCCTAAAGTTGCTCGGAGCCAGAACATGTACAGCTTATTTGCTTTAAAGAGGAGACGGAGAATGACAAGGACAGTGTTTTGTGGGGCAGTGGCAGCTACGTCCGTAGAAATGAACGTGTGGGTGCGGAGTCGGAGACAAGAGCGGTGGGATTGCTATGTGCTTCGCCGCTTCACTGATACGGAGTTAATATACTATTTTCGCATGACGAGAATGTGTGTACATTTGTGAGCGCCTACTTGTACCACTCTCGCTGGAGGAAACGCCCAGGTCGGATGAATGCGACCTGGCCGTTCAGACTGAAGTCACATGCCAAAAGATCGGATATGTATCAGTTTTAAGACCACAAGTGGCCTGGATCACATTTGAAAAAATCAGATCTGTGTCGTTCAGACTGTCATTAGAAGATCAGATACAGGGGCGAAAAAATCGGATTTGGGTCACTTCAGGCTGCAGTGTGAACGTACGCTAATATTAAACCCACATGCCATCAAAATGAGGAAAAAACAGACGTCTTTGGAAAATTTCTTTGCAAAGGGGATAGGGCCCAGTGAGGAGACAGAAGAAGAGCCGATGACCACTAAGAAAAAGAAAGCTGGATTTAACAGACAATACCAGGAGACCTACTTAAAATATGGATTTATCGCAACAGATGATTCCCACGCACCAAGCCCGCTCTGCATAACATGTGGCGACCAGCTCTCCAATGAGCTGTATGTTAAAAGTATGTTCAAGACATCAACTGGTACTCTGGATAAAAGTTACGGAGTAGACTGGACATAAGCAACACACTTCGGGTGTCATTGTCTCCCATTACGCCAAGATAGATCTCGTAGCAGAGAAACAAGCTCAGGGCTCTCATTGATTCAGCGTTACGGTGAGTTGAATTTTTCATGTACTTTATATTTGTTTTGTGATGTATCTCTTATTCTGAAGGCATGTTTAAGCATTACCATAGCGACCAGAGAGCGTCGGGGCAGAGAGGATGTTGTGACTCTTGTTATGTTGTTGGTGCATGTCATGAGGACGCTTTTATTAAAGTTATATACAAATACACAGTGGATACACCATTATTATTATATCTATAACATGCCAGAGTTCTTGTATTGTTCGTATCATTTTATTTTGTGGTATTTATCCGCCAATATCTGCGTGCACACCCCCCCCACCCCTGTGAAAATTTTGGGTGACATTAACTGGTCCGTGGCGCAAAAAAGGTTGGGGACCAGTGGTTTAGAGCATTTATTTGCAGAAAATGACAAATGGTCAAAATAGCAAAAAATATACATGTTTTCAGACCTGAAACACAAAGAAACAAGATCAAATTAATTTTAAAACAAAATAATACTAATGTTTACACTTAAGAAGAGTTCAGAAATCAATATATGGTGCAATAACCCGTATTTTTAATCACAGCTTTCACGCGTCTTGGCATGTTCTCCACAAGTCTTTCACATTGTTTTTGGGTAACTTTATTGCACTCCTGGTGCAAGAACTGAAGTAGCTCAGCTTTGTGTTTGTGTTGGAATTCAACAGACGCTGGAATGGAATGGCTGTAATACATGTAGAGATGCTGATTTCAGAAAAAAATGCAGTGGTCTGTTTTTCCAGAACTGTAAATAACCAGGATTACTCAAACATGTGTGAATGAAACAAAACAACTCCAGGTATGTTTTTGACGAAGTCACAACATCTAACTTGTCTTAAAGCTCACAATAGTCAGTTTTGTGAAATACTGGACATCATTTTTTGTTTTACACCTGTCTTTTAGTATCAAACACACAAACGTCTGTGTATAAGGTTTCCCTGTAGCACTGTGAGCATTCTGATCTCTCTTTTCCTGCTGCACTCGTTATTCAAACAGCTCCTATTCAGAGGCACACTTCATAAACTCTCCATTCAGGCCTGGTGATGAGGAGTTGCGTTCACACACACATACACACACAACTACAGACACAAACCACCGCCAACAAAGAGCAGCCATTTTCTGTCCATTCAAAGGCCAATCCATAGCAATTCTCACTAAACTCAAGCAATACAACATTGTTACACAAAAAATAAACAAAAATAACAACGAAAAACATCCAAGTTATACAATAGTGCTATTCTGAATGCTTGTTGTAAAATGCGTACAGGTCCAACATTACAAAAAAAAAAGGATTCTTGTGAGCTGTAAGCAGTGTTATGATGTTATTACTTCATCAAAAACGTACCTAGAGTTGTGTTTTGTTTCTTTCACAAATGTTTAACACACAAACCCTGAATATTTAGGCTTTAAATATAAGCTTAAAATGCTATATTTTTATATAGCTCAATTTGCTATGTATATTGTGATGTCATGAAGTGGTAGTTTTCAAGTTAACAGATACCTTTTTTCTTTAGTTCAGTAGAGATAGGCATTTCCAGGGCTGAAAATATCTAAATGATTCTAGTGAAGTGTAGGGACTTTAAAAACATAGTGGAGCAATTTCTGTATTACCACATGACATCACAAGTGTTTTTAGTTTGAGAGAAGAACTCGGCTTAAATATGCAATGTTTGTGTGTTAAACATTTGTGAATGAAAAGAAAACATAAATCAGAAAATAAAGTAATATGTTTTTTCTTACTGAGCAATTTCCTGTTATTTTCCTTTTGCAATTTCCTTTTTATTATTTCTGTTTTTATTATGTAATTTGTATGGTTGTCAAAAAGTATACTATCAAAACTGGACACAGACCGTTGTGGACACACATATAAATACAAAAAAATATGACTTAATAAATGATAAATATGGAAAGTTTATGGAAATTAAAATTAACCATGTTTAAAATCAGATACTTGTGTCTAAAAATTGTGTGATATCATTATGTTATCACAGCTGCTATCAAGCCTTTTCTTAATTATCAAAATCACTCACACTTATAGTTATTTTATCAAACATTTGCCATATAAATAAAGCATTCCTTTTATTTGCTGTGTATAAGCTTTAGAATGGCTGCATACATTAGCAGTCCTTCTCTGTCTTGTTTTAAGTGATACCTTAGTTAAAGAGTGTGTTTTGAGAGCCACTTTTCCACACAGTAAATTGATCCTGAAATGAGTCATTAAACTTCGCAGGCCCAAATGAGGAGCCTCTTGTGAGAAAGAACTGTTTGATTTTATGAGGTCCATGATGCACTACAGCTCATTAACCTTGGGGAAATGTCTTGTTGAGTTTCTCAGGCCTTATTAGGATATAGTATTGGTATCGGTTTTAATAAAATATCAACAAATACAACAGTTTTTGTGATCTTTTTCTATCATGAGATTCTACCACTGGTCATTTATAGGGAAGGTGAGTAAAGTGAATCAACTGTAGTGATGTTATCATACTAAAATTTCAAACTCGATTTTGATACTAAGGAATAAACTCATAAACTGATACACTCAATACTGACCATGACTTGTAGTACTTTCTGTTATACTACCATCTGGTCATATATGACTGTAATCCCTCATCGTCGTCCAGATATGTTCCATAGTGGGCCATGTGTGAAACAAGTCTATGTGCTCTCATACTTGTTCTGATACAGCTCAAGGTCATTCTAAAATGGTTCATTTCTGTCCTGTGCATGTCACTTTTTTTAGTAGTGATACTCAAATGAGTATTTATTTTCATGTTTATTAGTGCCTGATTTTCTATACTTTTGCAGCCCAACTGCTATCAAACTCTTGAACTGCTGAGCAATAGCCCCCCTCCTAGACATTGATTGACCTACTTTACACATAATTTGCACTATTATTGACCAGCTGTTAAATTAATCATTAGTCAGATTACAGCTGCACATGTAACTGCTCGAATGTTTACACTTCCTGTTTGCACTATATCAACCATGTTTACACTTCCTGTTTGCACACTTTATCAACCATGTTTACACTTCCTGTTTGCACACTATATCAACCATGTTTACACTTTCTGTTTGCACTAACCATGTTCACACTTCCTGTTTGCACTATATCAACCGTGTTTATGCTTCCTGTTTGTACTATATCAACCATGTTTACACTTTCTGTTTGCACTATATCAACCATGTTCACACTTCCTGTTTGCACTATATCAACCATGTTTACACTTCCTGTTTGCACTATATCAACCATGTTTACACTTCCTGTTTGCACTATATCAACCATGTTTACACTTTCTGTTTGCACTATATCAACCATGTTCACTCTTCCTGTTTGCACTATATCAACCATGTTTACACTTTCTGTTTGCACTATATCAACCATGTTCACACTTCCTGTTTGCACTATATCAACCGTGTTTAGAAGTGAACTTTATTGATCTCACACTGGAGAAATTCTTCTCTGCATTTTAACCCATCCTATATATATACTGTATATACTGTATATATTAGGAGCAGTGGGCAGCACATTACTGCGCCCGGGGACCATCTCCATGATCTTCTTGCTTCGGCTTGGTCAGGACCTAAGCTGGAGGATTTACCTATGGTGCATGTTTTTTGGGTTGGTGGGGGAAACCGGAGTGCCCGGAGGAAACCCACCCAGACACGGGGAGAACATGCAAACTCCACACAGAAAGGCTCGGGCGACCCGGGGATCGAACCCGGAACCTTCTTGCTGTGAAGCAAGAGCGCTAACCACTCATCCACATCTCCACACCTGCCCTGTTTGTACACTCCATGTTTACACTTCCTGTCTGCACACTTTATCACCATGTTTACACTTCCTGTCTCGTCACTATATCAAGCATGTTTACACTTCAGCTGCTCTGCACTATATCAACCATGTTTACACTTCCTGTTTGCACTATATCAACCATGTTTACACTTCCTGTTTGCACTATATCAACCATGTTTACACTTTTTGTTTGCACTATATCAACCGTGTTTACACTTTCTGTTTGCACTATATCAACCATGTTTACACTTCCTGTTTGTACACTATATCAACCATGTTTACACTTTCTGTTTGCACTATATCAACCATGTTTACACTTCCTGTTTGCACTATATCAACCATGTTTACACTTCCTGTTTGCACTATATCAACCATGTTTACACTTCCTGTTTGCACTATATCAACCATGTTTACACTTTCTGTTTGCACTATATCAACCATGTTCACACTTTCTGTTTGCACTATATCAACCGTGTTTACGCTTCCTGTTTGTACACTATATCAACCATGTTTACACTTCCTGTTTGCACACTTTATCAACCATGTTTACACTTCCTGTTTGCACTATATCAACCATGTTTACACTTCCTGTTTGAACTATATCAACCATGTTTACACTTCCTGTTTGCACTATATCAACCATGTTTACACTTCCTGTTTGCACTATATCAACCATGTTTACACTTCCTGTTTGCACACTATATCAACTATGTTTACATTTCCTGTTTGCACTATATCAACCATGTTTACACACTGTTTTACTACTGACAGTTGCACATAAACCAATGCTGCACATTATCTGTAAATATGTACATAGCACCTAGCCTATATTTTTCATAGTGTATACAGACGCTCCTCAACTTACGAACGAGTTACATTCCGGACACCCGTTCGTAAGTTGAATTTGTTCGTAAGTCGTTATTATATGTTTAATGTGTTTAAGTTATCTATATGGATTTGTACTGCATTTAAATAACACTAATATCACTAATAACACAATAACACTAATAAATAACGTGAAAAGTCCCTCACTAATAAATAACACTAAATAATACTAATATGCTTTTTAAAAATATGGAAAACTGATGAGATAAAAAGAAGAGAGGGACACAGAGGCAAACGCAGTCAGCTGAGAGAGAGAGAGCGCGCGTGTGTGTGAATGTATGTGTGAGACTGTGTGTGTGTGTGTGTATTTACCTCCTATTTTCCTTGAGCTCTTGAGGAAAGATTTGCCCTCTTCTTAAAACGTGCAAACCAGCCATGGCTGGCAGAAAAGGTTTCTTCCGCAGCACTTTCTCCTGCCTTAGCCTTAAGGTCATTAAAAAGCGATATGGCCTTCTCACTGATCAGCATAAGGCTCAAAGCAACACGCCGCTGCTTTTCGAGCCAAATACCAAGAAGTTTCTCCATCTCTTCCATGAGTTTCCCTCTCTTCTTGCTTATGATGGTGGATTGCATACCCGCTGCACTTTTCACATGCTCCATAATGCGGTCCTTTTGTTTATATATCGTACCAATTGTTGAACGGTTCACGTTGTACGCGTGTGCCACATTCACCATCTTCTCACCAGCATCAAGTTTCTTTATTATCGCCACCTTCTTTTCAAATGAGATGGCTTGCCGCTTTTTCACAGAAGCTTCACTAGAAGCTTTTCGCTTTTCACCAACCATATTGGATTACTGTACGCATGCAAGAAAAACAACAAAGTTCATAACACCGCACCGTAGTAACACCGTAGTACGCCCACTCAGTTCTGAACACTTCTACTACTAAAAAACCCATAAATCAGTGTCTGTGTTTTTAAATGTACTGTCATTTTAACTTACGCATTTTATCGCTTGTGTTTACAATTGTTTGCACCTTTTTAATATCATTTGCACTTAATTTTACTGTTTACAACTATTGCACTTTACATTTGATATTTTACTGTTATTTTAC
This sequence comes from Paratrypauchen microcephalus, assembly GCA_036785185.1. Taxonomy (NCBI): domain Eukaryota; kingdom Metazoa; phylum Chordata; class Actinopteri; order Gobiiformes; family Gobiidae; genus Paratrypauchen; species Paratrypauchen microcephalus. Next base: position 9,664,350 of record JAVJIX010000015.1, on the reverse strand, counting down.
TCTGGACGTGTGCTGCTGACCTCTTGGCCAGGTCACCCTTGTAAACGAGGTCTTGATCTCAATGGGTTTTTACCTGGTTAAATAAAGGTTAAATAAAACATACTGAGTGGGTGTGACGCTTGGGGGATGCTGCACAGCGCCCTGCCTGTGCGTCAGCGGCGGAAATACGCACTACGTACTGTACCCGGAGTGTATTTTTATTTTAGTCCAGTAATTTAGTAAATGTTTTGCACAGTTTCTCTATACACATTTATCTCGTAGTTTGTCCTCTTCTAGCGCCACTACAGGTCACACTCAAAAGACCAAACAAAGATGGCCGGCATGTCCCTTCTGGCCATAGGACGAAATCCATAACATGGGACAGTTGAGGGCACTGCGTCTTGCGTATTTACCAAACTTAGATTGTCCCCTTGACAGGACACCAGGGACTAATTAGTAGCTTTCTATTTCAGTGTCGGGCAAGGAAATGGGATAGTTTGGGGACAGAACAGTGGAGGTGTTGTGTCTTAGTACAGCTTTGAAAATGAGGTGATCTCGAATTATTATTATTTTTTGGTTATAGAATGAAATGTTTACAGGAAGGTGCATTGTGTAGCTTTTCCTGTCTCCATGGAAATATTGCTTAACCTGAAATCTCCCAAAGTAAGGCAAATAACTTAATTTATTCATGTAGGCATTTTATTGCTAAGAAAATATCTTGATTATTACTGTGTGCAGGGCCTAGGGATGCCATCTGCTTGTTTCCAGGGGCATAATTACGCTTAATGCAATAGTGTGGACTATTCCAGGAGACAAGCTGATGCCTGACCTAAACAATGTTACATAGTGCAGCTTTAAAGAAGACTGCTTGTGTCTGTTGTATAATTATAATTTGACACCCGTGGATCATTATGTTATAATTTGGACATTTGAAATATATATTGATCTAAAACAATTTAATAAAGGAAGAGTTTTCGGTACCTTTACACGTCAAGGGTAGTGGATTTAAAAAAATAAATTGTACCAAAATTACTACAAAACATTACGGAATCCTACACATACATCACTAAAAGGGAAACATCTACAGCATGTTTAAAAGCTCTAACTAACTTTGTAGTAGTAGTAGTGATAGTGGTAGTGGTAGTAGTAGTGGTAGCTGTAGTAAGTGGTGGTAGTAGTAGTATTAGTAGTAGGTAGTAGTGGTAGTAGGTAGTGGTAGTAGTGGTAGTAGGAAGTAGTAGTAGGTAGTGGTAGTAATAGTAGGTGGTGGTAGTAGTAGTAGTAATAGGTGGTAGTGGTAGTAGTGGTAGTAAGTTGTAGTTGTAGTAACTGGTAGTGGTAGTAGATAGTAGTAGTAGTTAGTAGGTAGTAGTAGTAGGTGGTAGTAGGAAGTAGTAGTAGGTAGTGGTAGTAGTAGGTGATGGTAGTAGTAGTCGTAGTAGTAACTGGTAGTGGTAGTGGTAGTAGTAGTAGTAGTAGTAGTAGGTGGTAGTGGAATATTCCAGGAGACAAGCTGATGGCTGACCTACACAATGTTACATAGTGCAGCTTTAAAGACGGATCATTACGTTACAATTTGGACATTTGAAATATATTGATCTAAAACAATTTAAAGGTCCCATGGCATGAAATTTTCACTTTCTGAGGTTTTTGAACATTAATGTGAGCTCCCCTACCCTGTTTAGGGCCCCCCCCATGGCTAAAAGTTGCGAAATGTGTAAACTGAGCATTTGCGGTCCTTTTCTGCGTTTGAAAAAATCACAGCTCAAACGGGCGATTCTGAACAAGGAAACTTTCTGACGTCACACGGAAAATGCAGTTCCACCCATCCTCTGGATGTCTACCCACCGTCTCTGGAAATCACGCCCACCGTCTCTGGAAATCACGCCCAGAGAGTTTGGACCTCGAATGAGCTACGCAATGCGAAATGCGTTTTTTTATTTGCCTGGAGGCACGTGTAAGTGTTTTCAGGCTCGGAAGTCCTTTATCTGACCCTCTGGACCTCTGAAACAGCAGTGGTTTAATTTTATTTTCTGTGAAAATGTGTTTTTTTTCATTGAAACTGCTCTCCTTTCTTCCTTCGTGCATAAAACGCGGAAGTGGAGACAGCGCACCGCTAAAACAAGGAACCAAGGAGCGCATTTGGCCCCCCCCACCCGCAGCTCTGACCTATCTCTGTCCTTCTCATTTGCATTCAAGCAACAATGCCCATAATGAGGTGTTCAGAGAGATGTTTTTTTACCATGTCTGTGTACATGTGTCTTTCTCATGCACTGATGAGTGTTGATTTTGAAGAAAGATTCATTTACAGTATTAGGGAACCATTAAGGCACCATATAAAAGCATCAAGAAGTACCATGTCATGGGATCTTTAATAAAGGAAGAGTTTTTGGTACCTTTACATGTCAAGGGTAGTGGATTTAAAAAAATAAATTGTACCAAAATGACTACATAACATTGCGGAATCCTACACGTACATCACCAAAAGGGAAACAACATGTTTAAAAGCTCTAAAAAGTCGATTTTGCATAATGGTTCCACTTTAATATATTCATAGTTCAATTTTATGTCTAGGTACTGACTAACTCAACTTGCTCTATTGCCTAAAGCCATGTCAGTTGTCAATGTCCTTCACATTTTTCAGTTTTTCAGTTTTCTTTCAGTACACATTGTAAAGTCTTAGCACAAGGACATAGACTTGGCTAAGACTAATCGAGAGAAAATACTGTAAGTACATTTCAATTTCACCTTGTGAAACGTTCAACGCTTCTTAAACATACATCACACGCCATCTTCGCATGCAGGCTGTCATGTGTTTGGACCACCCACGGAACACGCCAGTCCACCGCTAGCGTCCAGTCTGCAGAGTATGCCCGGGCACCAGATGGACAGATGGCACAGTGCGCCCTGGTCACCTCTGCCCCTCGACCTTCAGAGCTCCCAGGCCACGGGGCAGCAGTGGGCTTCAGCTCTACCAATGCTGCCAAGAAGGACAAGACAGCCCAGGCCAAACCGGGCCAGATGTCGCCTCAAAGGGAATTGTGTTTTCTTCTCACTTTCCTCTCATTTTTCAGTGTTTTACAAGGCACAGATTACAGGAAATGTATCAATGTCAACTTGAAAACGGTGGAGACATTTTATTCAGTGTTGTGAGAGCTTGTGTGTTTGTGTGGCAAATAGATTTCAGTTACGGCTTGAAGCATTGGTTAGTATCGATTTGTTTACTAGCAACAAAACACAAAAATGCAAATTTAGATTATCATCAAAATATGGGAACCCTAACCACCCTAACCCTGAACCCTTACCAAGGAAAGTATATACTAGTATATATTTATATAAAAAGTATATATTTCAGGGCCAAAACAGAAATGGTTTGTTGATTAAAATCTGTTAAATAATAAAAAACATTGTATCTTAATGAATAAAATACTTAAAGCCCCACTCTATAGCATTTCAGCCAGTGCCCTAATGTTTATATTGCTCAAAAAATAACTTAAAAAGGTGCAATTGTTTGCTGTAAATAGGCTTGCCTCTCGAGCAACCTGAGTTGTAGCTTATCTATCTCCATGGAGACAAGCAAGTGGCATGCCTCCCACCAGAAATGTTACACAGTGGGGCTTTAACTTGAAGATGCTTAGTACAGTTTATTTTAATAATGCATGATATGGCTCTAATGATGGCGGAAGAAATGCTCAATTCTCAGTATGTCTTTTGTTGAAAACACATGCAAGTTCAATACCACTCCAATGATGGTCCAATATTACACAAAACTGACTTTTGTGAGCTTTAAGCCATGTTATAATGCTGTTATCTCACCAAAAACATACCTGGAGTCATATTTTGTCCCATTCACACGTTTCTATTATTATTAGTCTGTCTCCAAAGCTCAGAAAGCCCTGTTCCACCTTGTGATGTCAGGTTTCAAGTTAACATCTTACCTTTAGTTCAGAAGAGATAGCCAAAGGTGTATGGAGTTTAAAAACGCAGCCTAAATACAGTGGTACCTCACCTTACGAAAGTAATTCGTTCCAGAAGTGGTTTCGTAACGTGAATTTTTCGTAAGTTGAGTAGCTATTTCAATGGAAAAAGCCTGATTCGTTCCAAGGCCCGATCCAAGTTTTTGTTTATAGTGTAACTTTTTTTATAGTGTAACATTGTGTTCTGCGTAGAGACTGTAGACCCAGGACTAAACGTGGACTATACCAGGTCTAGACCAAGGTCTAAACCTGGACTAAACCAGGACTAGACCAGGTGGATTAAAGCGCCGCGTGCGGGTCTATTTCCTGGTTTCGTTTCGAGTCACGGCTGAGGCGAGCAGCGAGGAGGACCGCACGCAGTCTGAGCGCATGAACGAGACCCGTGCTCAAACCGTGCCTCCTCTAGACCTCCTCTAGACCTGGTCTAGACCAGGTCTAGACCACCGCGGCTCTTGCATGCGTTCGTTCATGCGCTCAGACTGCGTGCGGTCCCCCTCGCTGCTCGCCTCAGCCGTGACTCGAAACGAAACCAGGAAATAGACCCGCATGCGGCGCTTTAATCCACCTGGTCTAGTCCTGGTTTAGTCCAGGTTTAGTCCTGGTTTAGTCCAGGTTTAGTCCTGGTCCAGTCCTGGTTTAGTCCAGGTCTAGACCTGCTGGCAGCCCCGCGCCGGGTCATGCTGCGCTATCACACGTGTCCGCGCGCAGTTTTCTCCCCCCTCCCCCTTCCCCCCACACATCACTACTAATAATTTTGTTGAAAATCTATGAAAGTTTGAGTGTTTAAACGAGAGACAAATGTGAGAAAAGTTTAAATTCAGTCTGAGAAAAGCGTATAATGTGTGTGGCTGAGCGCGCATTATTTGAATTTTTGAGATTACGCGTTTCGTAACTTGAATTTTCTTTCGTATCTAGAGACCAAAATTGAACGTGAAGGCGTTTTGTAACTTGAAATTTTCGTTTGTTGGGTCTTTCGTAAGGTGAGGTACCACTGTATGTAGGATTTGTGAGTTAAACATGTGAAAGAAACAAAACATTATAACATACATCAGGAAGTAGTGTAAAGTGATACAAATTTTGTTTTAAAAATGCATAAAATGGCCTAAGCGATGGTGAAGTTCTCAGAAGAATCGCTTAGTTTTCAGTACGTCTTTTGGTGAAAACACATTAACGGTCAATACCACTCCATTGATGCATTAAGACTCAGTGATTGGTACAAAAGCTTATAACATAATCCCTCTGCCAAGTCATAGATCCACAAATGCACCCCGAGCTGACAGGTGATGGACGCACACGCACACACACACGAGAATTTCTTGTACAGTTCGGTTGCGACGACTGTTGAAATCGGCCTGGCCTATTGTGTCACTTATTTGACTTTCTTTGTTCTTCTAATGGCTGCAGCCGTCGAGACACAAAGAAAGTTATGATTTTGAAGAGCACACTAATTACTGAGGCTTATTAGAGAGACATCAACACAGGCAGTAACAATAGAAGGCGGCTGGAGGGGCTGGGCTGCACACATGCTGAGGCGGATCACGGTTTCACACTCCACTGAAAATATCCGGGCTTTGAACTTGTCAGATTTTGACAATATTTAGTTTGATCTAGCTTTGTAATGTGAGAGAACAGCTGCAAAAGATGGTATCTAGAAACTCATCGGAAGCGGTCGCATATCAAAATGTTGGAGTGGTTGGAAAAACATGATTAGCTCAGTAATTACGGTACTTAAAGGTGCATTGTGTAACATTTCTGGTGGAGGGTCCGTCAAATGCTTTTCTCCAGGAAGATTGTATGGCTTTGTCTGGAATGTTTCACAGTATGGTATTAAACCTTTCTATCTTTATGGAGACCAAACCAGACCAAGTTACAGGTCAGATCTGCGGAGAGGCCACCCCACTCAAAGTCATAATATTTGTTTTTCTAAGTATTTTTGAGGTATGAAACCACCTGTAATTGAACAAATGTAAAGTACTGAAGTGTTTAATGTTATACTATGGAACATTATAGGCAGAGCAATGACCTCCATGGAGAAAAATACTGTACAGCTTTGGAAAAAAATAAGAGACCAAAATTATCAGTTTTTCTGATTTTACTACTTATAGGTATGTGTTTGGGTCTATAAACCACTGACATTTCCCCCAAATTCCAAATCAAAATATGATCGTTTAGAGCATTTATTTGCAGAAAAATTTGACAAATGGTCAAAATAATTAAAAAAAAAATACATGTTTTCAGACCTCAACCAATGCAAAGAAGCAAGATCAAATTCATTTTAAAATAATATAATACTAATGTTTACACTTAAGAAGAGTTCAGGAATCAATATTTTGTGCAATAACCCATATTTTTAATCAGATTTCATGCATCTTGTCATGTTTTCCACAAGTCTTTCACATTGTTCTTGGGTGACTTTATTCCACTCCTGGTGCAAGAACTGAAGTAGCTCAGCTTTGTGTTTGTGTTGGAATTCAACAGACGCTGGAATGGAATGGCCGTAATACATGTAGAGATGGTGATTTCAGGAAAAACGATGCTGTGGTCTCTAATTTTTTTCCAGAGCTGTATTTGACAGACCCTCCACCAGCAAAGTTACCAATGCACTTTTAAAGGTAACTTTTTGTTGGGGGTTTGTTTGGGCTTCTTTCACACATATTGGAGTAACCCTTTATTATTAGCCTATCTACATCTACAAAGCTCAAAATGCTCTGTTCCACCTTGTGATGTCATGTGGTAATTCAGGAAAGCTAATTAAGGTGTAGTCATTATAAAGTATAACCAGAATCTTAACAGTACAATCTTTAAGTGTACAAGTAATAGTTGCAGTAGTTGTATTAGTAGTAACAATTGTCAGACAGTGTAAAAAAAAGTTACAGTCTCATTAGTTTTACTTTCATTGTAATTTGGCTTGCTTGTTATTTCCACATAATAGCAATATTTTTACATGACATTTAATCCTAATATTACTAGATTAAGGTGTGTTGTTGACTGACATTTAGTTTCTGTAAAAACACAACTCTTGGAAAATTCAGTAAACACATTTAGTTTCCAGTATGGAGATGGAGCGGCCAGATGGGGCGCTTGGGTTGGGATGGTAACGAAGACGGTTATTAGAGGCAAAAACAGCCTCGGTGACACAGGAGGCTGCTGGGATCTCCTCCCGTGCTCTCTCCAAATAGAAGGGAATGTTTTCATAAGCCCAGCGGGAGTACGGAAATACAGATAACAAATGTAAATGTGATCAAATTCTTCTGTCATGTAGGAATACTTGATCCCTGTGACATCCACCATATTATAGTATCTTGTTTTTCTTTTTTTTTCTTTTTTTTGACTAGAGAAACCAATTTCAAACAATGAAACCATACAATTTTTAAAGGGGCGCAATGCAACTTTTTATTTGAGGGGTCAGTCACCTGCCTGTTTCTATGGATATGTCATTGCCGTGCCTGGAATGATCCTCGGTATGACATTAAACAGTTCTGCCTTACATTTATTCAATAACGGGTGTTTTTACAGGTCAAAAATACCTAGAAAAACAGGTGCTCTGACTGTGAGCAGGGTTGCGAGAAAGGTTTAATACCACTGAAATATAATGCTGCTTTAAAGGTCCCATGGCATGAAATTTTCACCTTCTGAGGTTTTTGAACGTTAATGTGAGCTCCCCTACCCTGTTTAGCCCCCCCCCCCCATGGTTAAAAGTTGCGAAATGTCTAAACTGAGCATTTGCGATCTTTTTCTGCATTACAAAAAATCGGAGTTCAAACGGGCGATTTTGAACAAGGCACCTTATTGACGTCAGATCGAAAAAAGAAATGCAAATGCAGTTCCACCCCCGTCTGTCTGAACTCAGCGTCTCTGTAAATCACGCCCAGAGAGTTTGGACTGCGAATGCGCTAGGCAGTGCGAAATGCGTTTTTTTATTTGCCTGGAGGCACGTCCGAGTGTTTCTAGGCTCGGAAGTTCTTTATCTGAGCCTCTGGACCTTTGAACAGCAGTGGTTTAATTTTATTTTCTGTGGAAATGTGTTTATTTTTCAATGGAACGCTTCAAATCTCTCCCCCCGTGCAAAAACAAGGAAATGGATCAGCTGTGAGCTACAGCGGAGAGCGGAGCATTTGGCCACGCCCCCACCCTCTACTATTGGCCAGCTTTTTTCTCCTCATTTGCATTCAAGGAACAACGCCCATGATAGTGTTGAGAGTGAGAAAAATTACTCTTTCTCAGCTTATCTCTGTTTCTCATGCACTGAGTGTTGATTTTGAAGAAGGATTCATTTACAGTATTAGGGAACCATTAAGGAGCCATATAAAAGCATCAAGAAGTACCATGTCATGGGATCTTTAAATAATATTTTCCTTTTCTACTTTGAAACACTCACTCTGTACGCCTTGTGAATAATTGCGCCGGTGCTGCTTTTAGACCAGATCCCCTCCCTCTCTCTTCCCTGTATACAGGTATATATATTTTTTAATTTTATTTATTTATTTGAATTAGGACAATGCATATTAATCAACATGACAACAAACAGCATCAATGTAAATATGCTGGAATTAGCACAATAGCTACTTTACATCCGTTGTCCTAAGGCAGGTCAGAACAGAAGAACATTTAGAGGAACACGCAGAAGAGACAGAAGTGCACATAGACGTGACAGCACGTTCACCACAATAGACCATTCTCTGAGTTTAAGAGGCCCTGAGAAGAAGAAAATCTACCTGTGTGAGCATGTTTGATTATTTTTCAACCAATGTTTCAGAGTGTTCTTGAAGGTTGAAAAGGACCCACAGTTCCTGACATGAGCAGGTAATGTGTTCCATGACTGTGATCCTCTGATAGACGTCACCATTTGGCTAAATTTGGTCCTGCGTCTCTGTATGTTCCAGTCTCCAGTCGGTTAGTAGTTTTTTTTACTTATAAAATCCATTAATGGTGGAGGAGCGAGTCCATTTAAAACTTTAAAACAAGGCAAGCTTCCATAAATGCCTGATAACTTTCAAGGTCCAAAATATTATACTTTTACCTGGCCAGCCAAATGATATCTCTCTGTATTTGCTATACAGCGCGATACCATTTGGACACCCTCGCTCCACCCTCGCTCCCCCGGTTAACAACGGACTCCGCGATTCTGATTCGTTCAAAGATGGTGACGTCAGTGCACCCGCCTTTGCCCGCAACGTCCGTTCCATTCAGCTGTAAAATTGGTCTTAAATGACCTAAAACACATCGATTCCTTAAAACCACAGCAGCTGCCAGCTCTAGAGGCCTTTCTTTTTAAAAAAGATGTTTTTGCATTGCTTCCTACCGGCTTGGTTCACGTCGCTGTCCGTTAACTGTTCTCTGATTGGTTCACTTAGCTGTCTGTCTAAGCGCAACGGCAGCGCATTCTGGACCAAGCGTTACCAGACTCGCCGCTGGTACAGCGATGAGTCATGGATTCTTCCAGGCAAATTATACTTACTTACAATAGTGACCACACATGACCACACCATACTGTCTCGTGATCCTATAACCTTGATTTATGTTTATGTTAAAAATGCCTGGGCAATTTGGATTTGCTGTTGTTTGTAGATAAACACAAAGTCCTATAATGCATGCGGTTAGTGTCTGTCTACAGAGCTGCTAATGGAACAGAGGTAAAAACAAAGGAAAGGATGCCCTGTAATGGTTCCTCACCATATGCTGTTAGCCGCTATCCCGAGGCACACGTAAAACCTACTGTGTTTACTCATGATTCCACATAATGTTAAAGATACACCATCTGTTCATCAGTCCAGTTTCACTCGGGATAGGGCCATTCAGCTGTGTGTGGGAATGTCTAGTATCCAGTCTTTTCCAATTAGTGCAACATCACATCTGTGTTAGACGTGAAATCATCTGCTCCGATTACAAGCGATTAGTAAAGAAAATGGGCACTGAGGTCTATCAGGATGGTAAAGGTAAAATGAACTGCCAGTGTAATGCAATGTAACGGGGTAGGTCAAAACATAATGTCAAAAATATTTAGGCTATAAATCTATACAAGTCTGAGAAGAACTTGTACAAGCTTGGGTTTGTTTATAGCACATAAAATTAAATATGACATTGTGGTATGCATTCTGTATTTTTCATTCCAGGAGTGGAATAAAGTCACCCAAGAACAATGTGAAAGACTTGTGGAGAGCATGCCAAGACACATGAAAGCTGTGATTAAAAATAAGGGTTATTGCACCAAATATTGATTTCTGAACTCTTCTTAAGTGTAAACATTAGTATTATGTTGTTTTAAAATAAGATAAGACTTTATTGATCTCACACAGGAGAAATTCACTTGTCACATTAGCTACAGGCAGTTTAGTACAAAAGAAAATTTGAACAGAATGTGCATGCAGACAAATAGTATTAATAATAAAAATAAGTAAATAAAGTAAGAGTATAGAAAATATTGCACCTCTGGACTACATAGTGGAGTTGTACAGTCTGATGGCGGTGGGGGTGAAGGATCTGCAGTAGCAGACCCCCTAGCACTGGGGGTGCCTCAGTCGGCTGCTGAAGGAGCTGCTCAACTCCTCCTGAGTCCGGTGCAGAGGGTGAGAGGTGTCGTCCATGATGGACGTGTGTTTGGCCATCACCCTCCTCTCAGCCACCTCCTCTACAGAGTCCAGAGGACAGCCCAGGACAGAGCTGGCCCTCCTGACCAGCTTATTAACTCTTTTTCTGTCCCGCTCAGTACTGCTCGGGGCCCAGCAGACGACAGCGTAGAGGAGAGCAGAGGCCACCCCAGAGTCATAAAAAGTCTTGAGCAGAGGCCTGCACACTCCAAAGGACCTCACTCTCCTCAGGAGGTGGAGGCGACTTTGACCCTTCTTGTACAGGGTGTCGGTGTTGTGGGACCAGTCCAGTTTATTGTTGAGGTGAACACCCAGGTACTTGAACCTATCCACAGTCTCTATGTCCTGCCCCTGGATGTTCACCGGTGAGTGAGGTGTCTTACTGGCTCAGGTGGTTGTGCCCACACCAGTCCACAAAGTCACTGATGACCGAGCGGTACTCCAACTCGTTCCCCTCAGACACACAGCCCACAATGGCCGAGTCGTCGGAGAACTTCTAGAGATGGCAGCTGTCTGTGTTGTAGGTGAAGTCCGAGGTGTAGATGGTGAAGAGGAAGGGGAAATTAATTTGATCTTGTTTCTTTGCATTGTTTTAGGTCTGAAAACAAGTATCTTTTTTGTTATTTTGACCATTTGTCATTTTCTGCAAATAAATGCTCTAAACGATAATATTTTTATTTGGAATTTGGAGGAAATGTTGTCAGTAATTTATAGACTCAAACAAAAATGTTCTTTTTGCCCAAACTCATACCTCATACAAGTAGTAAACTCATACAAGTAGTAAAATCTGAAAAATTTATAATTTTGCAGTGGTCTCTTTTTTTCCCCAAAAACGTAATACCTTTTTCGCATTTGGTAACTGTGCAATGTGAGATTGTAGTTGAGAAATATTTAACATGTTTACCAATGCATAATTTAGTATTTTGCTACTCTTGACTATTTTTAAATATTCTGCAACTGTAAATCTATATTTGTGCTACCACATATCACATTTTACCTGTCTAAAGTCTAAAATCTGTCAATTCTCCCAGCACAGCTTGTCCCAACACATTTTGAAAATAAGTCCACTTAGTGCACTGGATAAGGCTATGGGCTTCTGGCACATTCTGGAGGAACTTGCCATTAGCAAAGTAGCCCAGTACCCAGAGGGGAGCGCTAAAGGGGAGGAAGCTCAACATCCATCATCTTGGCCTTTCTCCCGTTCTCTGCTTGTTTCCAGGTTTTGAAGAGACAATATGCTCTGTAAAACCAAGGTATATCTACAAAATACATGCACATAATCAAGAAACAAAACTAAATATGATAAATAAGAGAATTGCCTTGTCTATTATATTTGAGTCTGCCATTATATTTGAATGGTAAAGTAAATGTGTACAAAATAGTGTTTGGTTAACTTGATTTATTTGAGTAGAATGAACTTGTTGGTTTTACAGTAAATGCAGTGGAACATTGAGGCTTTTGTTCTTGAGCAGTTTGTTGCTCAGCGTGAGAGGCCCAGATGGAAACTTCAAAGTGTTGTATTATCTGTTATTAGCTCGGCTCCTGTGCTACGAATGGTGGATAAAGACAAGAACTATTTTTCATGTTTATTTTTTCTTGAGTGACTTCTCGTTGAACATTGCTAAATTTCTCTTCAAACGCAAAATGGATCCTGCATGGTCCTGGTTTGTTCCTGGTTTGAACACTATTTTGAGTCTTAATATAGATTTAGTTTGGTCTCTTTCTAGTCCTGGTTTAGTCCTGGTGTAGTCTTGACTTAGTTCCTGGTTCAGTCCAAGTACAGACTCAATTTTCATGTAGCGATTTGGCCCTTGGGCCCTTATTGTTTTGGCCATAATCTTCCAAACACAATATAGCATTAAAATGACATCTTGTGCTGGAGACACACTGGTGAAAGGTTAATCTTTAATAATACGACTGCAATTGAACAAATGCAAATACAAATACTTAGTGCACCTTTAACTGAGCATGTCACGGTCTTGGCGAAATGAACTCTTGGCGCCTCTTCCTCTGCACTCTTTGGCTTCCAGGTCCATAATGAGCCAATTATTTTAATTCTTTTCTTATAGCTTTGTGTTTGATGAAAACAAAATGAAAAAGTGTATATATTGAACATAGGCTATATATAAAAACTGGCATAGCTAACCCTATAGCAGCCAAGTGTTCCTCCAATTCACTTTCTATTGAAAAACTCTCTCTGTAACTGCTCATTTTCATTATTCATATTAAAGGCAAATTAATGTTTTTTTTACAATCTGAGCCTTCTTTCGGCAATAAAATAAGTAGTTTTACTCACCCATAGCATTTTTCTGTCAATTGGAGCAGTATCGCAGAACTTATGTTGAGCCGTTCTGTTCTAGTAATGATCCCGTATCCGTTAACATGGTGCTGTATCATATGCTCGGGGCATTACTTTGCGGTGTCCAAATAACACAAACTTTAGCACTTTTCAAATCATAGAAGCCCGATGTCTTAATGTAAGACTTCGTTTGAAGCAAAAGTGGCCTGTAATCCGAGATTTAGCCATAGTTTCGAGTAGATGAGGACGCCAGTGCGCATGCGCGGACTGCTCCCGGGACCCAAACATGAAACGCAAAGCTGAAAACTATGGATAAATCTCGGATTACAGGCCACTTTTGCTTCAAACGAAATCTTACATTAAGACATCGGGCTTCTATGATTTGAAAAGTGCTAAAGTTTGTGTTATTTGGACACCGCAAAGTAATGCCCCGAATACAAATGCTAACGGATACGCTACAACATAACTTTCTTCAAACAGCTCCAAATGACACGAACGTGATATGGGTGAGTCAAACGACTTGTTTTATTACCGAAAGAAGGCTCAGATTGTAAAATAACGTTACTTTTCCTTTAACCTGCTCTACATGATCCTGGTGTTTTTATTTCTCTATTTTGTCCATACATCAAGATATGAACAATAATAACAGAGAAATCACATGCCTTCTATACTCAAGGTCGCTCCCACTAGTATTAACAGGCCAAACCAGCAGAGTGTTATCTTCATCAGCCTCGCTCCTGATTGGCTCTTAATTGCTTAGTTGGCTTAATTTGACGGAAGCCGAACGCTGTGGGTAACGTCACACTCACTTAATCCACTTCTTTATACAGTGTGGTATTGAGTGGGCTTCCAGCATGATCTGAGACAGCCACATGCTTTACAGTTGGTATTTTTCAGAAAATATTAGCATAGTATTGACATCATGGTACATTAAATATGCCTTAACAATTCCAGTCATTCCTCCCATATTCCCAAAGTTTAATAAAAGTTTTTCATAACAACTATTTTACGACGTTGCAGTGAAATAAGGCAAAGGACCATGCTCTAGTAAGTCCCTGATGTTTTACACTGAGGCTCACTGCTGCCACAAACTACATTTATACTTGGGAGGTAAAACAGTGACAATTTTACAGTTATAGGGAGACTATACGGTGTTAGCAGTTATTGTTACATCCTCTGTAGTGTTGGTTCAACTGGGGCAGGACAATGTGGTGATAAAAATTGAATTGTGATCTCGTATTTGCTATTTTGGTGCGATTGCCAAATAATGATTTACTATTTTTTTGTTTAATGCAACAACAACAACAAAAAAAACACAGACTTTTTCCTTATCCAGTCCTCCTGTTGCCTCCATAAAGCTCTGAGTGAGTGGCCCATTACAGTGAAGTGTGTGCTTTCAGAATAAAAATAAAACTTCAATTTCCTCTTTTGAAAAATACAAAGTGTACAAAAATTGCCATAACATTTACTGTGTATCGTGACCCAAGAAAACCCTACATTTTAGTGTTTTTTTTTTCTTATCGCCCCTCTCAACACTGTTCTTTCCTTCCAATCACAAATGATTGCATTCAAATCTTTATTTTTGCTCATTTTACTTATATACTTTATAACATAACTGGAATTTTCAGTAGAAATTGTAACATATCTTACCCACATAACACTTTAGATAGATCATATTTACAGACCACTCCTTTTACTAAAACATGGTTAATATTGTTACATTTAAGATTTGATTATAAATTTTGCCTTTTTTTTTTTTAAGTCATTCATTCATTCATCTTCTTCCGCTTTTTCCATACTCTGTGTCGCGGGGGCAGCAGTCCAAGCAGTGTTCCGCTGCCCAGAACACAATGCACCAGCCCTCATGTATCCTCCCGCGGGTGGTGGGTCCACAGGAGGACGGCTCACGTCACAACGGGCCTTGATTTATCTTCTGCCATGGGGGCTACCAGTGTCCCCAGACACTGGGGGCGAGGTGGGGTTAAGTGTCTTGCCCAAGGACACAACGGCAGCACTCATCTGTGGGAGCTGGGATCACACGCAGTCCACCGTCAAGAGCAGGATTCAAACTTCTTTTTTTTTTTAAGTGACATTTATAATTTACTTCCTGGTATCCTGCAAAATAATCGTCATGACAATGCATCGCGATACTAACTTTCACAATATACTGCATCGATTCTTGATGCCAAAAATCGATGGTTATTAATTAATAATTTAATATTTAATAATGTAATATTTAATATTAATAAATAAATAAATTATTATATATATATATATATATATATATATATATATATTTTTTTTTTTTTTTTTCATAAATCCTATGCACTTTTTTCTTTGTGAAAGGGTATTGTTTGTTATGATGGTAGCTACCTCCAAAATGGCAAATGTTTGAACATTATTTTTTGTTTTAGAAAAAATCCTATGCACTTTTTTGTTATTGGTTTGGTTTATTTGTTTTTGTTATTCAATAAATTCAGTTATGAATTGAGTTGCTCAGAGTTATGTATTAATTGAAGACACTACCCAGATACACAGCCACTGATATTTAAGTTATCCTCTTTTTTTGGTACATTTTCACTGAAGTATGTCGAATATATTGCAATGCATCGCAATAATTCAAGTATCGTGATACATCGTGATAGTATCGCATCGTGGCATATGAATCGTGATTCGAATTGAATCGTGACTTCTTTGCCAATACCCACCCCTAATGTACAGGTAATTCCATAATTGTTACCTGGCAACCATTATGTTTACAAGTTTAAACATGTTTACATTGCATGATAGTTGTACATTTTCCCTGCATTTTCAATGTAATGTATATAGCTGGGATTGTACATCTTATTTGATATTGTATTTTATACTTTATTACTACTTTTCTATTTAATTTTGATTTGTACATATACATTTATTATACTTGCATTTATTTTTTATAATTATGTCTCATCCGACACTGGTTTATTGCTCTTTGGTTGCTATTCCATCTATTTCCTTTTACCCTCTGTTATATATTATACTGTATATTATATTTGATGAGTGAGCTACTGTACCCAAAACAGTTTCCCTTGTGGATCACTAAAGTTTGTCTAAGTCTCAGTCTAATTGAAAACAGATGATGACATAGGTAGAGCTATTCCCTTTTATAACTCACTGCCACTTCCTGTCATTTCCACATTTTTATTTTCTACTTTTCTTCATAAATTGTCACTTGACTGATGTAAAAATATGATTTATCTCTGATACTATCCCACCAAACCAGAAAATAATTTGAAAACTATATGAATCTGTCAAATATACTTTAATTCACTTCACCTGCCAGTGGCCATGTTATTCTTGATATAGCGCTTCTCCAATAATATCTCTATATAATATCAGGCCCAATCGCTAGAATTTCAGCCAAACTTGTGACCTTCAGTACTGGAAAATATGATCTTAGCGACGCGATACGAGAAGCTTTTAGTCTTGACAATGAACAGCATTCTTATCTGACACAGTGCACGTGAACCTGCTCCACCCCCCCACTGCTTCCTGCCATGTTGTTTGACAGATTTCTGCCTCTCCAGCTAGGCTCACAGTAAATGTCCATCTGGCCGTCTCCCCTGGGTACTTATTATTCTCCGCCAGCCAGGGGTTTGCTGTTTCCGAGCAGTCGGCCAGGGGTAGCCTCACAGAGCTGGAGAGGCTGACCAGAACTGCCTGCAGATGCTCCACTGGGCAGCCAAACGGCGATGGTGTCTGAGCATGCTGCTGTGTTTTCAATTACACAATGAGATGGCCCCCTCCCAAACCCTGTCTGAGGAGAGGGGAGAAGTCCATCACAAACAAGTACACAGACAAGGAAAGCTATATCAGTGTCTGGACAGATGATTTCTCTGTGCGGCTAGCAGTTTTCATGCCCTCATTGGTATCATGAGTCTGTGTTCTTAGGAAGAATCTAGTATTTTAAATTCTACTTTCTGAATATGAGACAAAATGTGCTTTTAAGCCCAAATTCGTTTTATGTTTTAAAAAAAAAAAAAATCAGTCAGTACAGTCAGTATTTAAACATTAAGAGCAATTCTGCAGTGTAAATCCCATCATAGTCACTGATTATTACAATATCCTCAATATCTATACACTTTTTAAACACATTTTTATAGATTCAGCTCCTAAGATGGACACAGACAGAAAAGGAGTGCTTCTTTCTCCTTCTCTCTTTATTACTCGACCAAACTTTACTAGTAATAAAATAAATACAATATATAATTAAATGATAATCAAACGAGTTAAAAAGTAAGAAGTACCTCGACCACAGAGGGTATAAAGAAGTGTGACGTCACCCATAGCAACACTCAAACGACGCTTGTGATCGTGAGTTTGTGGGGCGAATTTGGAGCCAGGATTTATATTGTGAATAGGATTTTTTTACTAGAAAAAAATTGTGAGGGAAAAAAAACAAATCTGGTCCCTGTAGAGGGTTAATGCGAACATTTGAAGACCAAAATGACGAGGCTCACAGCAGCAGTTACAGAGAGGGGGCAACAATACTGCATTGTAAGTCAATGGGAGGCAGACTCAAAAGGAGCCGGAAGAGCCTGCATGTGAACTTTCTATTTGGAACACAGCGGCTAACACGTTTGCTAGATCCATTTATATACACAGTCCATGGCCTAGTTTCCAACTTTTTTTTTCTTGAACCCTGCGTAAAGTGGAAGTTTGCCAGGTCTCCCTGTCTAAAACGCCAGCCAAATGCATTACAAGATAAACATGATTACTCACAAGCTTTTGTTTCAGATCAATTGTGGTGGTAAAAGGAGAAATTCAATTTGTCAACTGGACAAATGTTTATTAGGTCAGATACGTTTCACAGCTCATCCAAGCTGCTTCTTCAGTTCTGGAGGTCAAGAACTCATTTTGCCAAGGATTCTACCTGGACGAATAAGGGATTTTATACACATCAATTGTGGTGATTATGTTCCAATTCTCCAGTCATTTTCTTGGGATTTTACCTATTTTATTTGCACAAATTATCCGTGTAGGGATTTGTTACAGCAGCTTGTCACTATGGTTATGTCCTTCCACCTTTGTCCCAGTTTTGAGAGACCGCATACACTGAACAGATGCTTAGAGCCACAGGTGTTCAGAGGTTCAAGTGCTCCAGGTTCATCTCCATTTGACCTTTCTATCTCTTGCTTAGCGCCCTTAGCGGTCTTACAAAATATGGAACACTGCTCGTTTCCTTGGAGAGCTTTGGTCATTTTCACTCGGTCTTGCCAGAGTTCAAGTGCAGCCCATTTGCCAAAGCGTGCTGACCTATTATGCCTGCTGTACTTTATGGTCCCAGGGTACAAGAAATAACTGTGTGCGAAAAGAATAAAAAATACTTTCCAGAAATGCTGCTGGATTAATTCTGAACCAATTTTAAGATGTTAATACAAAATATGAATTCAAAAGTGCAACTGTGAATGCAATCTATTATAACAATGCAGTCATAGCTTATAACTTGCAATAATAACTAAAATGGAGTAAACACAAATTGCCCAAGTATACCAGAAATATGTCAGTTTTAAATTATTACATAGTATAATATAGTAGTCTTCCTAATGCAATATGTTGTTAAAAGTAATTGTGGTCATACAGCGAGCATGAGTGTACTGGCTGGGGGTGTTGCCATGGTGACACAATGTACATATTAGCAAACACAACCAAAAAAGTGTTTAAATTGTCTGAAAACTTAAGAAAAAACTTGAGAAAGACTAAGTGAAAAACTGTAACTTGTGACTGTAATTTTATGTGTGAGAGACTTTTTTAACAACAAATCCTCTCACCTGTTGGAGTTTCAACCAAGTCAACTCTTTCTGGTCAGACTTAGGCTGCGTCCCATTTCTCTTGTCTTACCCCTTCATCTTACCCCTACCCCTTGGTTTTGCACGTTCATGTGAGGGCAAGGGGTGTCCCGATTCTAATTTTGATCAAGGGCTTGGGCCACGACCGAGGGCTACATACCCCTTGAAATGAAGTAAGCTCTCGACCAGACTTGAAACGAAGGGGTACAACTACAAGCTCAGGCAGGTTTTGGGATCAGGATGGCAGCGTCACATCGACCAGCCAAGGAGTTTCATAAATGTATTTTCAGCAGTTGTAATTATCAATTAACAGTTTAACACGGTTTACAATTATGACGCTTATGTTCAACGTTACTTTTAGTGAACTGTTGTTGCGGTTTTAATTGTACTGATGTCTGTTTAGCCGACGTTATCGTTTTCATCGAACTTTAATGTATAAACAAGCGAGTTTTTTTGTCGAGCTGAGGTACCCGATAATCCGTGACATTTGTTTACGTTTGTTTGCGTCAATTGTTGTCGCCTCTGTAGATGTAGCAGCCAGGTAGAGGCAAGAGATGATGACGCAAACGGTAATCGAGTGGTGTCCCATTTCTTAGGGGAACATTCGTACCCCGAGCCCTCTCAGCTCGGTATCGAGGGGCAAGACAAAGACGTAGAAAAAGGGGAAGGGGTAAGTCTGAGTAATGGGACGCAGCCTTAATCTCAGCTTCATTTTAACTTGAGCAACAGAGTTTCTAACATAGTGCTTTCAGTTAGTGTCTCACCCCCAGGGAATGTCGATGACGTCATCTGCTAAGTGTCAATTGAGATAAGATAAGATGGTGTCACTCAACCCAAAGATTTTGCCCAAAAAATAAGAAGTATAAGATTTACATTTTCAAATACAGCATATTGTTAACTGAAGCTCAACCAGTTTCACTGTGGACCAAATGATCAACATAAAAACTCATACATAGCAAACAGGTTATTTCTATGGGAAGAGACAACACCCTTTGCATGTTTTATACAAACATTATATTCTTCCAACTGCCTCTGTCATTTTCTTCTCATTTAAATAAAATTCAAATTGAAGGAACACACCCCTGGGCCAGTGTGGATCCAGATACATATGGGACAATGCCATGGGAGAGGATAGCACTACATTACATACACCACATCATGCCTACCGCTGTACATCCACCGCTACTGTTTTCATATTTATGCTTTCACTGGCGTATAACAATGCAACCCGCTGTGAAAAATGAAATAAATCCTTACCTAGTGTAGAATCGTTGGTCACATCTGTAAGCAAGCCATTAGGGGAAAGAGAGGGAGAGAAAAGGAAAAAAAAAGCAACGTTAGCAAATTACAATATACTGCTAAAGTTCGATGTAGGCACTGGCTGTCACCCGTGCTCTGAAAAATTATGGTGTTTCAAGCCCTGTATAAATGGGGGTTAAGAATAGTCTATGTCAAAAGCAGCCCATCATTTATTAATCTCGGTGTATAGAAGTGTCTTGGATAGTCTCCCAGGAGGTTGCCAGGTTTGCACAAGTAGGAACAATATTTATCAGTGTTTCTTGATTCTCACAGAGCTGTTAGCAGAAAATACATACAGCTCTGGAAAAAAATAAGAGACCACTGCAAAATTATCAGTTTTTCTGATTTTACTACTTATAGCTATGTGTTTGGGCAAAAGGAACATTTTTGTTTGAGTCTATAAACTACTGACAACATTTCCCCCAAATTCCAAATAAAAATATCATTTAGAGCAGGGGTCTTCAACGTTTTTCAGGCCAGGAACCCCTAAAAAGATGGCGAACTGGGCCAGGGACCCCCTACTATATATACGGCATAGAATTGTGTTTTATATTAAATTGAGCTTAGTGTCATGTATAAATATTGCTACTCTGTTATGGTACATCCAATACAAGGAAATAATACACAGGTTAATACTGTATTTTACACTATAAAATATAAAATTATATTATTTTAAAGTGAAATCAAAAGATTTCGCGACCCCCCTGCAGTACCTCTGCGACCCCCCTAGGGGTCGCGACCCCCCTGTTGAAGACCTCTGATTTAGAGCATTTATTTGCAGAAAATGACAAATGGTCAAAATAATAAAAAGATACATGTTTTCAGACTTCAAACAATGCAAAGAAACAAGATCAAATTCATTTTAAAACAAAATAATACTAATGTTTACACTTAGGAAGAGTTCAGAAATCAATATTTGGTGCAATAACCCTTATTTTTAATCACAGGTTTCATGCGTCTTGACTTTATTCCACTCCTGGTGCAAGAACTGAAGTAGCTCAGCTTTGTGTTTGTGTTGGAATGGCTGTAATACATGTAGAGATGCTGATTTCAGAAGAAAATGCAGTGGTCTCTTATTTTGTTTTCCAGAGCTGTATATATATATATATATATATATATATATATATATATATATATATATATATATATACACTGTATATATATATATATATATATATATATATATATATATATATATATATATATATATATATATGTTTGTTTATTGAATTCATAAAGTATAAAAAGACATGAACAGCATCATAACATTACAAGAAATGAATGAAAGGAAGCAAAAAGAAGAGTAATCTTATGTTATCTGCCCCCTCTTCTCTTTTCCAGACAATACAATAACACCGACAGTTACTATAAAACATTTCATAAATACGTTCCATTTCAATCACGATTATTAATCAGTTGTAAACAGAAAGCTTCACTTTTATGCGCAACAACTTAGTTTTCTTTTTCATACATACACATTGCACTGGATTTTATATGTTTTTTAAATGCCGTTATTGTACTTGATCCTTTGATATTTTTCTCAAGACTATTCCATAAATTAACTCCTATCACAGCAACGCTTCAGGCAATGCATGTAAGTTCCTTTTAAATTGTAGTGGCTTTTTCTCAAATGTGATCTGGCTTTTACTCGCGGCATATCATTACAATGGAATAAATATCTTTGTGCGTTCATTCACAATCAACACACATACAATTTCCTTTTAATATTTGAAAGAATGGTGCACATTACTGAGCTAACCCACTCCTTTTCTCTTGAATGAATGTGCATTAGCCACCAGCAGTTATGATCAATACACAGTCAGGGCATAGCGATTGTATCAATGTGACGCCATTTATTTTAGCAATTAGCATAGAGATTAGCAAGTCGGACAATTAAACACCTAACTGTAATTTGTCAGTATATGCTATAATTTGATGATAAAAAAACAAACCATTAGCAAAAATAATAGAGCAGCGCAGTGGCAGTCCAAAAACAGCATACCCATTATTTAATTGACGTTTAAGAAATTTCAAGACTCTTAAATAGGGAGTATTAAACTTATATGGAGTATTAACTACTAACACATAACTTATTTAGTTCGCCATTACCTTTTGATGTTTTGAAAATGCTATATTCGCCGAAAGCAAAGTATTAACATGTTTTGTACATTTCAGTTTTGTTTTTAACACTGTGAACCCTCTTCCTTTGCTCTCGTCACTCCCCCTTCAGAGGACTATTGTTGTAGCGTATTGTTTTATATCACGGTTTTGTGTATTTATGGAAAATTCCTGCACGGGAGCATGACGTAGTCTTATGTGCTGCGCTTTTCATAGGATTGTACTGCTAACTGTAAGAAGGGTTGGAATAAGGCTGGGGAGAGATCACAAGATTACTCAAACTTGCGTGAATAACACATACAACTTCTTTTTGATGAGAAACAATGTTACAAAATGATAGAAAGTTCCAAAAAAGTAGGTTTTGCGTAACACCACAGTGGTACAGCATCAGTGCCACAGCTTAGCAACCACAAGATTAGCATTTCAAAATCTATTATTATTATTATTATTATTATTATTATTATTATTATTATTATTATTATTATTAATAATAATAATAATAATACTAATAATAATAATAATAATAATAATAATAATAATAATAATAATAATTGTATTTGTATTTGTATTTTTTATTATTATATGTATTTATTTATTTATTTTGGGCAACATTACATCACAACTTTTCAATAGCTCACACCACAAACATGCTCCTCGCCGTTCCACGACTTCCTTGGCAACAGAAGAAATATTTTTTTGGTTTCCATCACAACATTGAAATTGGTCCCTCGTCGGCGGTGCACCCCAGTTTTGCTTTCTTGTAAATGCGCAATAAAACAAGTGAACGCTGCAGACTGACCACGTTGACCAAAGCAAGCAGTCGGACCATGACTAATTTTACGCTCACCGTTGCTTACAGTGCACTTCCCGAGTTGTTTGTTTTCAGTAATTTGATTTATCACCATTGATGTCTGTCCTCTGAATTAATTTGCATTTTCTTCTGTGCCCAATTCCCAAAGGGGGGGCATCCAGAAGGGGTAGAGTGAATGTTACTGTATCTGTTTTGAGCGTGGAGACAAATGCTTTTTCAGAGTAAAGAAAACGAGAGAGAGAGAGAGGTTAGGATGGTACAGCAAAGGGGTGCGGTTCAATCTCTGGGACACTCATTACCATCTCTGTGTACCCCTACCCTCCCCGACTCGCTGCCACTGTTGTCACTAAACAGAGATCTCAGCTGAGAGCACCTTGAAGAATCGGGCAGGGAAATTGGACCCAAGGGAGAAGGGGAGGGGACTGATGTCAGACTTCAAGAGGCATTCCAAAACACCTAGGGTTTCAGTGACATTATCATCGGCTCGGTCGGTGCTACAAGAGTTTATGAAGCCGGCAGATAAGAATATATTCATCGAATCATCTTATAGGCTGTGACAGGCATATGAATTGGCAAATGGGTTTAAGGCTGCCTTCACACTTCTATTGATTTGGATCAAATGTAGCCCTGATGTACAGTAGATTTGCTTTTGTTAAATTCTAGTCAGTTATAGTCAGTGTACAGAGAATATGTATTCAGAATGCAAATTTGAGTAATTATATTCCAGTACATCTACTCTTTGTATACATGGCGGTACTTGCTCAATTTAGGCTTCAAACTGCACAGAATTAGTGAGAAAAATAAAACACTGCTCTTGTGGTGAGTGCAGGTCTGCCTTTTTCTTCATTTAATGATAAAAAATACAGTACAAATGGTAAAACAAAATATATAAAGCTGTTTTAATCTTATGTTGCGTCTTTACTGTATATTGTAAATGCAACTTAATGTAAAAAGCATTCAGACTACAGTACTCACAGTTGGTCCATGTCAGAATATGATAACAGGAGAAGTTCAATTTGTCAACTGGACCAAGTTAGTTTGGTTGAAAACGTTTCGCCGCTCATCCGAGAGGCTTCGTCAGCTCTAATAAGAATACTGGTAAGACACTTGCTTATATCTTGCTGTAGGGAGGAGCTACCTAGCTAACTACTTTCCGGAACTATCTCATTGGTTTCGGTCTTTTGTTTCTCTGGCGTCTAGCTTAACGATCCCTATTCATCCCTACACGCCTGCTTTTTCACACCTCTGGCCCTGACCTGGCTAGCCCCATTGTTTCCCTGTTTGTTTGATCTAGGCTTAATAATGGAATTGTAGATGGGATGCAAATTATATCTTACGCCACCATTTCTGTTCAGAGAAGGATTCTCTTTTTTGACAAAAATAGCCTCTTTAACTCCCCTCTCAAACCAATTCTTTTCCCTGGCTAAGATCTGAACCTCACTGTCCTCAAAAGAATGTCCCGTGGCTTCTAGGTGAAGATATACGGCAGAAGACGGTCCACTCTGGCACGCCCGTCTGTGTTGGTACATCCTCTTGTGAAGTGGCTGCTTGGTTTCTCCAATATAGCGCTCACTGCAGTCTTCACTACACTGAATGGAGTAGACCACATTGCTTTGTTTGTGGCTCGGTGTTTTGTCCTTTGGGTGGACGAGTTTTTGTCTTAAAGTGTTTGTGGGTTTGAAATAAACTGGGATTTCATATTGTCTGAAAATCCTCTGTAGTTTTTCCGACACGCCGGCCAGGTACGGAATCGCTACCCCTTTCCTCCTGGGTTCGGATTCTCTATTATCTTGTTTCTTGCCCTTGTCTCTCTTGGTTTTGTTAACAGCCCATTTGGGATAACCACAAACAGAGAGGGCTTCCTGCACATGTTGTTCTTCTTTTTCCTTACCCTCTGTGCTTGTGGGAACCACTTGGGCCCTGTGTTGTAATGTCCGAATAACACCCAGTTTGTGCTGCAGTGGGTGGTGTGAATCAAAAAGCAGGTATTGGTCTGTGTGTGTGGGCTTCCTGAAGACTTCTACTTGGAGTCCCCGGTCTCCTCCTATCGTTGGATAGGATGTCAGAATATGTTACAAGATATACTTTAATGTAGGTGTTCAGTATTCTGTAATTAAATCCATTTTCAAAGTGTTCTTCGCATCGCTGGTTATAGTTCCAGGGTCAGTTCCAGTCTAAAGGTGCCTTCCTTTGTTTGAAACCCTCTTTTCTACTTATGCACTGGTAAAATCTGTTTTCTTTTTTTAAATATAATTTCATAATTTACATCGGGAATTACTGAGCCTTTGGAAGACATTTGCTGGTTTGAGGAGATGGGTGTCCAAACCCAATGCTTCTGATATGTTGCCACAGCAGTACTGAAGGATGGGTCAAATGTAGATGACAAATTACAATGCATAGACAATAAAGTACCCCTTAACCATAGTAACTGTCCTTTTAATATCCATGGGGTTTAAAAGCGCCAGAAGTCCTTAAAATGTCGCTTTGAAACAGAAACTTGCAACAAATGAATAGGGAAACTAAACGCCTTGACCTGAACTACTAACCCATGTTAAAGATCCCATGACATGGTACTTCTTGATGCTTTTATATGGCTCCTTAATGGTTCCCTAATACTGTAAATGAATCCTTCTTCAAAATCAGTGCATGAGAAACAGAGATAAGATGAGAAAGAGTATTTTTTCTCCCTCAGAACAGGTCATAATGGGCGTTGTTGCTTGAATGCAAATGAGGAGAAAAGAGCTGGCCAATAGTAGAGGGTGGGGGCGTGGCCAAACGCTCCGCTCTCGCTCTGAGCTGTCAGCTGATCCATTTCCTTGTTTTTGCACGGGGGGAGAGATTTGAAGCGTTCCATTGAAAAATAAACACATTTCCACAGAAAATAAAATCAAACCACTGCTGTTCAAAGGTCCAGAGGCTCAGATAAAGGACTTCCGAGCCTAGAAACACTCGGACGTGCCTCCAGGCAAATAAAAAAACGCATTTCGCATTGCCTAGCGCATTCGCAGTCCAAACTCTCTGGGCGTGATTTACAGAGACGCTGAGTACAGACAGACGGGGGTGGAACTGCATTTGCATTTCTTTTTTCGATCTGACGTCAATAAGGTGCCTTGTTCAAAATCGCTCGTTTGAGCTCCGATTTTTTGTAACGCAGAAAAGGATCGCAAATGCTCAGTTTAGACATTTCACAACTTTTAACCATGGAGGGCCCCTAAACAGGGTAGGGGAGCTCACATTAACGTTCAAAAACCTCAGAAAGTGAAAATTTCATGCCATGGGACCTTTAAAGGTGGCATGCTCAAACTACCTGCATATTTTTTTTAATAGTGTCTTTTTGCTGTGCAGCGAGAACTATTGATTTCTTCACACTCCTACGGTGCAAATTTGGAAGGTTGGCCAATCAAAAAAACTAGTAGAGGCAGCATGGGCCTAAGTGGATTAGACTGGCGAGAATGGTCTGGAACAATTCTAGTGGGAACAAGCAAAGCCCCGGTGACTTCAATAAACCCATTCTATGAAGCACCAAAAAGACGGAGGAGAAGAGACTTTTCACCCTCTCTCACCCTCATGGTTTAAGCAGATAAGCTCCTTTCAGGGTCTTAGTTATGCTATGGAGAAGGCACAACAATATGAAAAGTTTTGACAAGAGCTAAAGCGGAGGACTCTTTTCTTGTGTTGTCTTTTCATTATTGACAAGAGGGATTTGGGGATGTTTGGAGTGGTCAGCGTTGGGGGAAATTACTAAAGCATTTTGTGAGACAAGGAGGCAAACATTGAACCATCTCAAACCAGAGTGAGAAAAAAGAAACTTCCTGCTGGCTAAAAGGCGCCCATATAATGTAACAAATATAAAGGTGTCTTATGGAACTTTTCGTCAACTACTTGTCTTTAATAAAATGGTATTGCTTTGTCTGGAATGTTCCACAGTTTGGCATAAGTGTGAGCGGGTCTCCTTTCCACAGTTCTGACCTGTAATTTGGTAAACTGATGTCACCTGCTTGCTCCATGGAGAGAGAAAAGCTTAATTATGTAATATTCCAGGCAAAGAATAAAACATCTCCATATAGACAAGCAGGTAGCTCCCATGGCAAAGTTTAGCCTACAGCTTTGGAAAAAATAAGAGACCTCTGCATTTTTTTCCTGAAATCAGCATCTCTACATGTATTACTGAATTCTTCTTAAGTGTAAACATTAGTATTATGTTGTTTTAAAATGAATTTGATCTTGTTTCTTTGCATTGTTTGAGGTCTGTAAACATATGTTATTTTGACCAATTGCCATTTTCTGCAAATAAACAATAATATTTTTATTTGGAATTTGGGAGAAATGTTATCAGTAGTTTATAGACTCAAACAAAAATGTTCCTTTTGCCCAAACACATACCTATAAGTAGTAAAATCAGAAAAAACTGATCATTTTGCAGTGGTCTCTTATTTTTTCCAGAGCTGTATATTTTTATTTGGCTTATTGTTGCTCAAACCATTTTATTTTTAAAATAAAATAATTGATATAATATCATATAATATAATATACTACTACTACTACTACTACTACTACTAATAATAATAATAATACAATATAATACATTTTGTCCTGACCGATTTTAAACATGTGAACACCTTCTACTACATCTTCTAATACGCCACATATGCGCCACAAAGAACGCGCTGAATACTGAATGCAAGAATCTTGAAGTTGTTCTTTCACCACAAAAGATGCTAATAGAAACCAACAGAAGAAAATGTGCTATTTTAACCTTGTCCAGGAAACTTAGATTAAACTTGGAGACGGTATGTTGTCCTTGGAGGGTATTTGGCTGGCTGTTTGCTCCTCGGAGACGGCGGCAGCTTTTGGGACAAGGACATCAGTTTTCCCCAGGGACACTGTCTTTGACACAAACGCTCTTGACTCCTCTTATTCATCACATTCATCACAACAGTCCCCACATTTCTGCTTCTGACAACACCGCATTTTTATAAATCATCAACCTGTTTGCACTAAAAAAAATGCTTCATTGATTTGGACTCAAAAAGTTGACAAGTCAGTTCATTGAAATAGACACACATATTGACGTTTTACAGAAAAGTAATAATATACAAAATGTTTTTATGACATTTGAACCTGGATCTAAACTAAGATAAGGCCAGGACTAAACCAGGATTAGAACAGAACCAAACCAAATTTACATCAGGACTTAAAGTTGCACTGTGCAACTTTTTTGGAAGAGGGTCCGCAACCATCTTGTCTCCATGGAAATGGTATTAATTTAATTTGTCTCTCTCTGTGAAGACAAGTAGCTGATGTCAATAGGACAGGTTATTTTTTTTTTTTACATTTTGTCTTAGATAGTTTTTGTATTGTCTTGTCTTATTGTCTTGTATGGCAGAATTGACAAGAAAGTTGACTTTTACTTTTTACAATAATAAAGCATGATTTTACAATGCATTTTGAGCAACACCAGTAATCTAATACATGAAAGATGGCAACTTTAATGGCATATTTTGAAACAATCCAAGCAAAGCAAGAACATCTCCATGGAGACTTAGTTGGAGACCTAATTGTGAACATACTCAATCATCAGTAAGCTAAAATAACTAGATATAAAACATATTTTCTTAGAAAGAGTCACATTATCAGTGGATGCACGGCCTTCTTGTGATATCAGGGCCTCTAGTCACAGCGGATTTTAAATTCTACTGGAAATGTGTCCTTCCTTCAGGCTTCAGCTCATTTAAAATGGACTGAGGCAAAATGTCAACTGGTCTGGTCAGTGGAATCGTAATATGACTTGTGTATGCATGACAGAACTATGAAAACAAGTTGTGCTAAAACACTGTAAAGTGGAATTAATTATGGCTACCTTTACACATAACCAGGTATGTTGAGAAACGAATATTTCTCTCCCTCTGTTTTCCAAAATAAGGTCCCGTTTACACGTACACTGGTATTTTTAAAAACGGAGACATTTCCCTTCGTTTGTACCCATCTTTTACATGGAAACGGCGAATTCGCATCTGAAAAGGAAGGAGAACGCTCTGCAAGCCAATCAGAATCACACTTTTGGTGCATCAGCCGACTAAAACTCAAACGTGAAACCCTACTTTTCCAGAATCTCCACTCTAGACGGAGTTTTTAGAAAGATTCGTTTTCAGAGGTGAATTCGCCGTTTGCATGTAAAAGATGGGGACAAACGAATGGAAATGTCTCAGTTTTTTAAAAAATACCAGTTTACGTGTAAACGGGGCCTATATTACATTTTACATGAGGATTCTAGAACTATGTAACATTTCTGGGGAGAAGTCCGCCACATGCTCGTCTCCAGTGATGTTACTGCTTTATCTGGAAAGTTCCACATTGAGATTAAACTATAGTATATCCTTTCCACAGACCTGAACTGTAACTTAGCCTGTGGTGCACAGTGGAACTTTCCAGACAAAGCAATCATGGAGACATGATTGCAGCGTACCCACCACCAGAAAAGTCACATAGCACACTGTTAAGTACCTTTCAATCAATATTTCACTCAGTGCACACCAACAATGTATTCTGAACCTAAATAAGTCACAATTTACCCAATTAGTTTCATTACACTGCTACGGCAATTACTTTTATAAGATTTTATTTCAATCAGGTTCCTCCTTCACTCTTACATCCTGACCAAGTCAACTTAAAATTCACTTTTATAACAGAATCCCAAGTGACCTCTGCACTCTATTCTGGCAACTATGAGCCTTAGGCGGAATACACCCAAGACAGTTAACCCAAATTACTTTCAGTGAGCTCCCCCTCTGATGCTTCCTCTGCTCTTTACGCAATGAAGAATTACTTATGCAGACTGAGCAGATTTTGGAATAACTTGCCTTTTATTCACATCATAGAGCGAAATCCCGCTCCACTACAAATCTGTACCGCCACTAATTAGAAATCAAAAGGATTGGACGCGGAAAGCAGCCAGGAGGGACCAGAGAACGTAGTCGGTCAATTTGGAGCGTGACAAAAAACGGGCCTGGTTCCTCCTGTCACCATTTAACCTCCTCACCAGCGCGGAGTAGGAGCAGCTGTTTCTGTACGGAGGCATATAATGGCACAAAATGGCTAGGAATGGCTACGCTCCAGCTAGCGGCTAAAGGGACCGCGATGTAAAAAGAGGTGTGAAAGGGAAGCGGGAGAGGGAGCGGTGCTGGCATGTCGGGAGTGACAGACAGCAAGGGGATGCTTCTATTTAAAGGGCTCATATTACACCGGTTTCTCATCTTTGTTATAAAGTTTTTTCCTCATCACAAACATACAGTACCTGCAGTTGTGTTTCTGTGTTATTCATACATGTTTAACACACAAACTCTGCATGGCTGAGTTCTTCTCTCAAACTGAAAACACTCCAGGATGTGCTCCACTGTAAACTCCAAACACCTTCACTATAGAATAATTTCAGCCCTGGAATTGCCATTCACTACTGAACTAAGGCTACGTTTATATGATGACGGTCTGAACAGAAGACACAAAAGTGGCATCGCGTCTTCACTTTTTATTCCGCGTATAGACAAGCGTTTTCATGAGGAAATCTGTGTGCATACGGTGACGCAAAAGTGTGTGGAATTCGACTGGGTATGCATGCCTGGCGGCTAGGTGGTGCTGTGATACATTATCACTATGTCCACGCACATGCATAGAATCTTCCTTCTTCTCATCTGCGCCGCGAAAAGCAAAACAAAACATGGCTACCGGTAGGAAAAAACAGAGAAGTCCAACTATTGCTTCAGACCACGTTAGACTACAAAGCAACGAAGGCGCAACAAGGTGTGGACTGGGAGTCCTGCCAAACAAAGTACACTGATATATGGACCGATGTGACGTAAACGCGTATGCGACATCAGCAGATTTGACCAGAGTTTTGCGTCTTGGGCAGTGTAGACAAAAACTCTACGGTGGAGCGCATTCATGTTTTCCACTTTGGAGGGCGGTTTCAGTTTTTTGCGTTTTTTAAGCCCCAAAACGCCATCACCACCTAAACGAAAGGCACTTCCAATAAAATATTTTGTCGTTTTTACCTGTAAGCGTTCTCGTGTAAACAGGCCCTAAAGGTAAAAGGAAGCTGGTAACTTGAAAACTACCAGTTCATGACATCACAGGGTGGAACAGAGCATTTTGAGCTTTGGAGATGGACAGACTAATAATAAAGGGTTACTCAAACATGTGTGAATGAAAAAAAAACACAACACAATAACATACAACATACTCCAAGTGTGTTTTTAAGGAGGTAACAACATTCATGGCTAATAGGTTATGAGAGTCACTTTTGCAAAATATAGGAACTTTAAGTACATTCGCAATTATGATTACTAAGTATCTTAATCTTACTTAAACTCAAATTAACTTTTAACCAGACCTGGACTGGTAGTCGGGCATCGCAGGCATTTTCCCGGTGGGCCGACAGTCCCAGGGGCTGATACTGTTGTTTTGTGTATGTGTGTGTGTGTGTGTGTGTGTGTGTGTGTGTGTGTGTGTGTGCAAGATGCATTTTAAATAAACCACTGAATGTGTAGTTACTGCGAGTTTGCTGGTGGTTTTTGGGAGCTGGGATTTTTCCGGTAAATGTTGTTCCCTGGTTTCCCCATAGGCCAAGACGTAACAATAGTAAAATACTTTGCTTCGGGGAACACAAACATAAATTAGTCCGTTGCGCTTCGCTAATTACGAGGGACCGGTCTAAGTCAAAAATGCCAGGGCCATTTTTTGTCCCAGTCCAGTCCTGCTTCTAACCATACTATTTATTTATCATGTGGCAGTAGCAGCAGTTAGAACTGTATTTTTTCCATTTTTTAAGGTAGATGGCTATTGTCTCAAGCTTAAAATCAAAGTAGTAGTATTTTTGTCAAATGTGTAACCAGTAAGAAATTTTACATACCCTTCTATTTGTATTAATTTAACTTAAAGGTACAGTGTGTAGGATTCGTGGCGCATAGGTGGTGTAGGTACCATGCACTTCCTCTTTTGGCTACGGCAGACCTCGAGGGTCACCCGGGTGCGCCGTAACGCGGACAGCTCGTGTACCAGCGCGCAACCGGCGCTGTGTGAGCTCTCGCCGACAACTACGGTATAAATAAAATGCGGTCCCGTTCACTGTTTTTTTTTTTCTTTTCGCATGAAAACACACATTCCCGATCATGTACCATGACACTCTACACATCAAATGAAACCTTACAGTCTCCTCTTTTTGACTATGCAATTCATTTCCCGGCACAACAATCACTCCCCGAGCACATGGGGCTTTTATATGGAAAAGCACAAAACGAGGTTAGCTTACCTTTGACGGCTCTGCACAGGTCAAACTCTGTATTTCACCATAAGCTTGGTCTCAGTCTGTCCGTAAGGATCCAGCGAATAAAATCCAGTAAAACAATTTAGTCCAAAACACGTGTTAGATCCATCACAACGTGTGATCCGGGACATGCTTGTCGTTGTTTACCCAAAACCACGAGCCTTGCCGAAGGCGAAGGCGGAGCCCAAATGTCCTTCTGCGGCTATCGTATTCAAAATGGCTGCTTCTGTATGGGGAAGATCCCCCTTTTATGTGACTATATCTAAGTCCAAAAGAATACTTTGATTTCATGATGGAAGTGAAAAGGCTTGGAAAACAATGTATTTTTGAATGGGTATCTTCAATTTCGGTAATTAACGGGTAAAAATCTTACACACTGTCCCTTTAAATCTCCAAGCCCTGCAGTCATAGCAAGCCAACAGTAGCAGCAATAGAAGTCACAGTAACAATGTTTTTTTGTTTTTTTTCACACTGTTTATTTTCCTCCATTAATACACCCATATCTGCGCATATATTTTGAGTACGCTTTACATCACTGAATGTCAAGAATTATATGAATTTTGCACCATCTGAGCTGATATAAACCCGCCTTTCCCTCTCTCAACAAAGACTAAAGAACTGTCGACAGAGGCTACAGATGGCTCTGGCTCTCGCTGTCTGAACAAGTATCACCAAGTTTACCCAAGTTGCTCCCACTGCCAGATTGCCTCCGAAATCAAAGATAGGCAGAAGCATTGCATTCTTTAGTTTCAATCTTTGTTTTTTTGTTTTGCCTTTTTTCCAAAACTTTATTTATTAGTTTTGCATAAGTAATATACAATGACATTTATTTTGTAAAAAAGAACAGTGTAAATAAAACCACTCCCTCCCGACCCACCAGAGAAAAAGTATTAGTAGTCGTAGTAGCAGTAGTCATAGTTATAGTTGTAGGTACTGTAGTACTACTAGTTAGTAGTACTAGCAGGTTGTAATAATAGTGGTATAAGTTGGTAGTAGTAAGCGTAGTAGTTGTTTGTTATAAAAATAAGGAGTATGTAGTAGTAGGAGGTTGTAGTAATGACAATAGTAGAGACAGTGGGGATAGTAGAAGTAATAGTCGTAGTAGCAGTAAGCACAGATTAGAATTTCAGTAAAAAGTACAAAGATAAATACATAAATAATACATAAACACATACAGGAAATGGCAGTCTTCATTTACATACAGTAATTTAATCAAACATGAGTCCACAAATGCTATGTTAATACTCTATATCCAAGTTTTTCCAGGTAGGAAAGACGGCAGTTTCTTTCAGCATTTTGAGTGAGTTATAAGGCTTTTTTTTTGGGTCTATTTTTCGAGTTGAGAATTCCGAGTGGCTGGTGAGAGCATTTAAGGAGAACTTCATCAGGCTTGTCAGGATTCGGTGTGGGCCAGTTTTAAAAAGGGATTTCTCAGGCATGACAAGAGAGGAGCTCATGGCCAGATGTTGCCATCCTGTCCCAGCTGTCTCTCCTTTTCAGGAAAACAGAAGCTACGCGCTGTTGCTCTGTTCCTGCCCATTCCCCAATTGTTTGAACGTGTGCTAATTTTGTTCCCGGGTCAAACATGAGTCAAATACAGGAGTGGTGATTTGGAAATGGTGCTGGGTTTGAATAAACTCTGGCTGTAGTAATGTGCACACTCAAAATCTGGTTATTGTGAGATTTTTGGAGTTTAAAAATGTTAAAATGACATGTTGACGGCATTGTTCTTTTAGCTCTTGGTCTGTTTTAATTTCTCACACCAGATTTTGTGGACAAATCTTGGAATGCATTCTATTTTAGTTTATTGTTAATAGTAATGGACAGGTGGTATATATGGTATATGTAGTAGTTGTAGTCGTAGCAGTAGTTGTAGTAGTAGTTGTCATAATAGTGGTGGTAGTAGCAATAGTAGTAGTGGTCGTAGTAGCAGTAGTTATAGTTGTAGGCATCATAGTAGTAGGTACTGTAGTACTAGTATGTGGTGGTGGTAGTAGTGGTAGGTTGTAATAGTACTGGTATAATATTGGATTATATTAGATATTGGCAGCAGATGTTGTTACAGAAATAAGGAGTATGTAGCAGTAGGAGGAGGTTGTAGCAATGATAGTAGTAGAGATAGTGGTCATAGTAAAAAATAATAGATAGTTGAAACAGTAAGCACATATATTAGTATTTGAGTGAATGCCTATGTGGAATTTCAGAGATCGCAGGACTGTGGCTCAATTTTCCAATCTTCCAAACTTGATCTCTCAGGGACCAAAATCAATTCTCAAAGTTTTCAAATGAAGGAATTATTCAAAACATTGCTTGTATTGTCCGCCTTGAGTTTTCCAGCTTTGAGATGATAACCGTGAAGGTCAGATAGAGGATTTATGTCCCAAGGAGATAGGGGGGGAAAAAGCAGAAATCATATGAAAGAGTGAAAAAACAGTGAAAAAACAGAGCCTTGAAGCACGAGTCCTCGTCCTTTCATATGGGCCACTTGTGGAGCAGAGGGGCGGCCCTACAGGCAATCGTGTACCTCCACCGCAATCATGGACCGGGAGACTGGAGAGGGGTCCTTTAAGTGCAAGTGTGAGTGAAACTGGGGAAAGAGTTTTAATAAGAAATCCAAAGCTCAAAATGGCCTCTGTAAACACAGACATAGTACAAAAGAATTATGCACGTATATTGTGCTTGCCCATATAATAATATATAGATGTGGGAAAAAATAAATACTCAAAAAGTGTATTATACTATATTGTTACAGTAGTGTATTACAATATTACAATTTCAAACTTTATTTGCCATCGAATAGACTCAATACTCAATACTGATTCCAATACCACAATGACAATAACAAACACTCTTTATTTAAACAATAGAATGTCATTTTCAACATTAAATCATAGTAAATAGTATATTACCATGTGGCCTTGTATCTGTGTAATCCCTCATTTGTCCAGGTAGGTTTTATAGCAATTCTACTACTAGTTTATGTGCTTTTATACTTCTGATACAGCTAAAGGTCATTCTAAAGCTATTCAGAAAAGGTTTATTTCTGCCCCATGAATGTGACTTTTTTTTCTTTAGCTCGAATTAGTATTTCATTTCAGTTATCTACTTTTCGATACTTTTGGCAACCCTATTATACCATTGCTGCTACTATTACAGCCATTACTATAATTACAACTACTACTACAACTACTACTACAACTGCAGCTGCTCAAGTTAGCACAACTACCCTATATACCAATATTAGAATAATATTTCAACTACTACTGTTATTCTTCTTCCGTTACTAAGAAGACTAATGACTAGTCCAAAAATTTGTTGCCTAACAAATTGGAGATCTAAAAAATGTCTCAAGACTACTAAAACAACTACTACACTACTAAAATAACTATACTGTACTAATCACTAATCACTAATAATCATATGCCATAAAATGAATTACTGTACTCACAGTTACAAATTAATTTAGGTTAAGTTTAATTAACAAGGAACAAACACCACTGGAAAAGAAAATATTGCAATCACAGCTATAAGATGTACCTACAGCTCTAGAAAAAAATAAGAGATCACTGCATTTTTTTCTGAAATCAGCATCTCTACATGTATTACAGCCATTCCATTCCAGCGTCTGTTGAATTCCAACACAAACACAAAGCTGAGCTACTTCAGTTCTTGCACCAGGAGTGAAATAAAGTCACCCAAGAACAATGTGAAAGACTTGTGGAGAGCATGCCAAGACGCATGAAAGCTGTGATATTTGGTGTGTTTATTGCACCAAATATTGATTTCTGGACTCTTCTTAAGTGTAAACATTAGAATTATGTAGTTTTAAAATGAATTTGATCCCGTTTCTTTACATTGTTTGAGGTCTGGAAACATGTATGTTTTTTGTTATTTTGACAATTTTTCTGCAAATAAATGCTCTAAACGATAATATTTTTATTTGGAATTTGGGGGAAATGTTCCTTTTGCCCAAACACATACCTATAAGTGGTAAAATAAAAATTAAAAAAAAGATAATTTTGCAGTGGTCTCTTATTTTTTTCCAGAGCTGTATATGAACTGTATACGTCGGTCCTGAATACTGTAAACTTTTAACTGCTAATTAGTGTTAATGAGTAAACAATGCAGCCACAGGATACACTTATTGGGTTTTAATTATGTTCTGAAAAGAGAGGGGGAGCGAG
Organism: Paratrypauchen microcephalus; assembly: GCA_036785185.1. Lineage (NCBI taxonomy): Eukaryota > Metazoa > Chordata > Actinopteri > Gobiiformes > Gobiidae > Paratrypauchen > Paratrypauchen microcephalus. Next base: position 9,627,949 of record JAVJIX010000015.1, on the reverse strand, counting down.
GAGAGAGAGAGAGGGAGAAATGTTGAGGGAGGAGGGGGGTACCTGTGCACTGGCCCATACAGGGTGCAGGTGCAGTCATTACCACAGTACAGATGGATCAGCAGAAGCACAGCTTGTTTTAACTTGCAGGACAACCCGCTCCTGCCATATGTACCCCCCATCATTAAAACTGACCTTTGACCTGCCAGGGCCACATCTGTCCTTCTGCTGATGGTGATTAACTTTATCCACAAGAGGGATTCATATCGTATTAAACATGTATGGAATTTCTGGGTCATATTTGTGAGATTGGAGGTTTCAGTATTGACAAAGGAGTTTTTTGGTGTACATTTTTATGACAACTTGATGTTTTTTTATGTTATTATGTCCATATTTCACATACAGTGTACATGCTGTTGACAATAAGACAAATGAAATGCAATATCACAATACAAAAGCAAGAGAGATGATAATGGTGACGGTGATGGTTTCATTTTATGTTATGACGTTCTGCTGAGTTCATGATATAAAGAAGACCATTTTCCTAAAAAATCCTGCGTCTTGTTGTTTATTTTTGCAACATGTTCATCTTTTCCCAATATGTTCATATTTTATATACATTTTAACAGCAATAAAATTTGGGATTCTTTTTTTCATTTTACATTTGTTGCTTGTTAAAATAACTGTATTTAATAGAATTGTGTCTGAATGTGGAATTCCAAGTATAATAGCTTTAGTTTTAATTGATTCTGGGGGTTTAATTCCATATTTGTTTAATCATTGTTCAATGTCTATCCAGATTGGTTTTATAGATTTATTGACAAAACAATTAAAGGCTCTGTATGTGATTTTCCCCATATATTTCAAAACAAGTTAGCTGCGTGATGTCTGTATTTAAGCATTTTCTTGTCCAATATTGAGGAAGTGGGCATTAGCTTTCAAGTGGTGTTAGCTTTATTGTCACGACAAAATTCATTCTCTGAGAGCCCTTATAAACTCATGAATAATTACGATGTTTGAAATACGTAAGTGAGGAATAACTTTGGACCACTACAAATTGTTACAAATGAACTAGTTTTGATTTTTAAGATAGTAAAAATCAGGTACATGTTTAAGTGTGCAAACATGTGAATCTAATTTAATCCCTGAACACATAAAATCACTAAATAATAATATAATGCTTTAAAGGTAAACTCTACAACGTTTCTAGTGGAGGGTCTGCCACCTGCTTGTATCCGGTACTGTGGAACATGTCTATATCCATGGAAACAAGCAAGTAAATTTACAAGTCGGATCTGTAAAGAGACAAGCGCACTCACAATAAGAATGCATTTCTGTCAAACTATTTTCAAGCAATAAGAACACCTGTAATTGAATAAATGCAAAATACTGTAGATATATTTCATACCATATATATATATTTTATTTTTTTTTTACATGCGCCAAGGTATTGCATAGGAGTTGGGGTTAAATTCCCATCGCATTGTTATATGCAACAAACAATGGCTTTTTTTTTTCTTTTTTCCCCTTCAGAACTACAGGTCTAAATGATGGACACATTTTACCTTCTTCTAATTTCTACTCTCCACAAAACAAAAAGAAAAACACCAATGCACCACCACAGGAATGAAAGCGAATGTAAAACTAGGACTATATTATGCATGTAAAAAGTTCCTGAGTGCTTGATGGAGTAAGTTTTAATCATTTTTAAACCAGACTTGGACCAGATCTGGACTCCAACCAAATGCTCCATCTTGCACAGGAAAAGTTACAGAGTGTACATAATTGTACACAATATAGCAAACCTCATTATGATCTCAGTCCACATTCATATAAAAAAACAAAAAACATAAACAGATTAGAGTTATACATTTTCTATTCAACCACTTGCAAATTATATGAATCTATCCACTGTTCAAATGTCCTTAGAGAATGAATGTATATCAGGGCTAGCACTGTATATGAGATGCTTTTTATTAGAAAACTGCACGGGACCCCTGTGTCAACCATGTGCTAACCTCATGAGCATCTTTTAATATTACCATTGCAGCCTTCCTTTAAAATTCATTAAACAACTTTGACCTTGTTGCCATCTGCGTGTGTCAGAGGGAAGTGTCCGGGGAGAGCTCTCTGAAGATGGAAAAAGGGGGGAAGGGAAAAAAAAAATCCAACCACTACTTCATGTACTGAAAAGCGACCAATATATGCCACTCTTGAAACACATTCGCTGTCGATTTCTTATTTGTTTGATGCTATTGAGTCCTGCTTCTAGAGACAGCTGCCTGCGCCTTGGCTTCAGTTACAGAAGATAAATGATGAGTGTTACGTAACCAAAAAGCTCAGTCCCGTCGAGGTCTAATTAAAATGCTACACACATTGCTTAGTGTCAAACTAAAACGTAATTAAGTCCACAATTACATACATTATACTGGCAAAGAATACAGCACTATTATAATAATGAATATCCACGGCTGACATCAATTGCTCATAGACAAAACAAAACCGCTCATCATTGTCACTTAACACGCATTCTCAACCTTTGTGGTGAGGCACTTAGTCGCATCGTGACGGGAGTTATCTAACTTCTGCATACGCTTTATTTTGTTTCGTTTTTTTCTTTTTTTTATGCTGTTTATTGTTGTTCATCATGATTAAAGGTGCGTTTTGTAAGTGGAGGATCCGTCAAATGCTTTTCCTCATGGAGATGTTATTGCTTTGTCTGGAATGTTTCGCAGTATGGTGTTCAACCTTTCTTTCTATCTTCATGGAGACCAAACCAGACCAAGTTACAGGTCAGATCTGTGGAGAGGCAACCCCATTTCACTGCCAGAATGCCTGTTTTTCTATGTTGTGTAGAATCCTTCAGTTGTCCAGAATCCATGGCAAAAGGAGAAATTCAATTCTGGACAAACTGGACAAAAGTTTATTTGGTCGAATACGTTTCGCAGCTCATCCAAGCTGTTTCTTCAGTTCTGAAGTGAAGAAGCAGCTTGGATGAGCTGGATAAGCTCGACCAAATAATTTTTTGTCCAGTTAATTAATTGAATTTCTCCTTTTGCCATGTTTTTCAGCTAGATATAAGCAGTGTCCACCAGCACTCTAGCCAGAACTGACGAAGTAGCTTGGATGATCTTCGACAAAATAAACTTTTGTCCAGCTGACAAATTGAATTTCTCCTTTTACCATGTTTTTCTATATATTTTTGAGCTATAAAACTACGTGTTATTGAATAAATGTGAGGATTGTTTAATGTCATACTATGGAACATTCCAGGCAGAGCAGTTGTACTGTATATCCATAGAAACAAGCAGGTAAAGGACCCCCGACTGAAAAGTTACATCGTGCACCTTTAAATAAGGACAAAAAAGAAAATAATACAATGCAGTGCAAGGGGATTTGCAAAAACAAAACAAAAAAAAAACAGACTTAATGAAGTGCAGGATTCTGTGGTTTGGATAGCGCTCTTATTGTTGGAATGAGCACAGGATTACATTTTAAGTTGAAATTCTTTGCTAAATACTGTAAAAGATGCTTTATGGATAGTGAATTTGCATTTGTGTATGTGAAACGTGGCCAATATAAGTAAAAGATTAATAACAAATGCCTTAAACTCAAACTTAGTATCATACTTTTGTTTTGCTAGTATACTCATTTCATGACTAAGAAATTACCTGTTCGCCCCTAAAGTACTGAGTAAAAAGGCCACACAAAAACGCAATGAGATACAGGACTACATTTATACCATACTCCATACAACTGTACAACTCAACATTATGTAACAGAAAACCCTTTTTTACTTGTATTCACTAGAGCTTGGACTCCAGTTTTCCTTATACGAATTAAGTCACAGTGAGTCATTGACAGCTGTGAATGAACTACTCAATTTTATTACTTAAATAAAAGTACAGATACAGGGGCAAAAGATGACTCAAGTAAAAGTATCACATGAAAAAATGTACTTAAGTAAAACTAAAATGAAATGCCAGTTTAAAAATTTACTTTAAGAGTAAAAGGTATTTTGCAAACATTTTTAGAACAATTAAAGCATGAAATGTAGTGATTTTGATAAAGAATTCAGGTAATTTGAAGTGATTCAATTTATTTCTTAATTTTTCTTGCTGTTTTTGTGTAAATGGTTTGCTCAAAGTTGGGACGTTAACTCGATTAAATACGCTAAAAAGAAACAGATGCGCTAAAAACCATAAAGAAAAGCACTTTAAACCTTTCAGTCCAGATCTAAAATCAAGTGCAGAAGAAAGTACAGATACATGTCCTCGAATGTAGTGAAGGAAAAGTAAAAAACAGAGACCTAAAATATGTACAGATACCTAAAAAATGTACTTAAGTATTTGACTTTTGTCATTTGTTTCCTCTCCCCCACTCCTTACCACATTAAGATAACCTAAATGTGGCGTAGCATTGACGGAACCAATTCCCAATCAAATATAATGCAAAATAATACTGTTTAACACCCATTCCCAACCTGTATGCCTTAGCGCATTGTTGCTGCTACCTCCTCAGACTCTCTCCTGTCATCTTTGTCAGTTTCCTTTCACAAAAGCAGCAGATCAGTTGGCGTGTTTATGCTCTGTAATCACTTCTCCACACCCTTTATACCCTCCGAGGCAGGCATTATTGCTGTTATAGTCGGAAATGGGGTCTATGTATTATGCATTAACGAAGATCTCCCCGAGGGAAATCCATATGATGCACTTTGATGCCAAGACACAGCACCATAAAGAAGTGAGTGTACTTTAAGTAAACCAAAGATGACTGCTCAACTAAAAACAACATCTCCACTAGGGTTTAAATGTCATAAATAGCTCAAAATGCTCTGTTCCACCTTGTGACGTTATGATGCGCTGGTTTTCAAATTTACTGACTAAAAGGTAGATGAATTCCTGGACCGAAATGATCCAAATGGTTCTAATGAAGTGGTATTGAGTTTATCAACACAATGGAGCACTTCGTGTATTACTTTTTCAGCAGTTTAAACACATTCCTCACTTTCTAATGCATCCTAATTATTCACTGCAATGAGTTTAGATGTGCTTTTCACAACTTTCAGAGACAGAGACAGAATAAAGTTTTGTCATCACGGTAATGCTAAAAACAACTAACATGCAAACATTCTGATTCTTAAGACTATGAAATGCCTTATAATTAGATGTCTGTGCAAGGGGAAAAAAGCTAAACTGGAAAAATACAGGTATTACCTCTACAAAGTCTGATTTTTTAGATAATAGAATGTCATCTGCTCTGCTCTACTTGTGCCTGCAGTTTAGACCTGGAAAAATATGTTGTAAAAATGCATGAGGTTCTTGTATTAGTTCATCAGTTCATATTTCTTTTCAAATGTTAATACTCCTGGAGTTGTTTACAATGTGTACTCTGAACAGAATCATAATTTTAAAGCAGGGATAATGTAAAATTGTGTTTTTTTTTTAAGCTTTCTGCCATGTTATAATGTTGTTCCCTCATCAAAAACATACCTGAAGAGGTTTTAAATGTCATCCATGCATGTTTGAGTAGTTTAGCAATATCTCCCGGGCCCTCCTTACAGTTAGAACAAACGTTCACCCCACAAACCTGCGTCGTCCATGCTCCCATACAAGAATTCTCCATAAAGCATGATGAATTGTACGCAGCAACTTGACAAACCTGATGCGATGTGAAGTTGTTTCATTAGCGCACTGATTGTGTTGTTATGTCACTCTGAAGGGGTAGTGACTTAGCGGGGGGGCTCAGAGTGTCAAAAATGAAAATGAAACTTGGAAAACTTTTTAATATATTGTTTTTCGACAATTTTATAGCATTTCAAACCAATGAAGGGTAACATGGTGATCTAATGTGAAGTGTTAGCAGTTAATACCCCAGAGAAATAAAATGGGGTTATTGCACCAAATATTGATTTCTGAACTCGTCTTAAGTGTAAACATTAGTATTATGTTGTTTTAAAATGAATTTGATCTTGTTTCTTTGCATTGTTTGAGGTCTGAAAACATGTATCTTTTTTGTTATTTTGACCATTTGTCATTTTCTGCAAATAAATGCTCTAAACAATAATATTTTATTTGGAATTTGGGGGAAATGTTGTCAGTAGTTTATAGACTCAAACAAAAATGTTCCTTTTGCCCAAACACATAGCTATAAGTAGTAAAATCAGAAAAACTGATAATTTTGAAGTGATCTTTTTTTTTTTATTTCCAGAGCTGTACATTATAATTCTTCTCCCCATTGCAATGAAGATAGAACTTTTTTTCTAACATCGCAAAGAACATTTTTTCTCAGAAGTGCATAAATCTCGACTTCGTGAAACTTCACTGACACTAATCAACACCTCTTCTGTTATTAAAATTCCTCTGCATGCTTTTTTATCTGCTAACTGCTAACTACCTCATTTATATGAAGCGGCGCCTGACACATCAGCAGCTTTCTGACAGTGTTTAGGAGGTGTGACGAAGCAAGGTGGTGCCACAGGGATGGAGGCTGGTGTGACACAAAAGTTGGAGAAGTTTGAGTGGCAAAATGTAAAAGTTACAGTTGAGGACAAAATTATTAGCCCCCCTACAAAATAGTTATTGTTTTAAAAGTATTTCAAAAGTGCTTTTAACCAGAGCAAAAAAATAAATAATAATAATAACACAGCTTTTTTAGACATCCTAGTTTTAGGCTACGTTTATACGGCGACGATCAAAACAGAAGACGCAAAAGTGGCGTCTCGTCTTCAATTTTTTATCCGCGTTTAGACGAGCGTTCTCAACAGGAAATGTTTGTTTATACGAAGACACAAAACTGGGCGAATTTGATTGAATATGCATGCCAGGCCGCTAATATAATGTCAGAGCTACCTTTTTCCCGACACCGACAGGGGCTCTCATTACGATTGTTTCGCCCTCGATGTAGGGTCGGAGCTCTTCGCTTAATGCAACAAGAGCTTGTTTAGTCATTCTGAAGTTTTCCACCCAAGCACTGTCATCAACTAATCCATTCTCAAAATTGCCACACCAAACTCTTGCCCAAACTCGCCTCTGTCGCCTGCGACGTATTGTTATTGTTTTTACCGGCTTGGTGCATCCAGTGTGACGTCAGGTGTATGCGGCGTGAACATGTTTTGCGCTTCTTCCTGTTTAGACGGAGACACGACCCGGGCCGTCTTCAGAACTCCACACTCTGGAAGGAGTCTTCAGATTTTTGCGGTTTCAGAGCCCCACGGCGCAGTTGCCGTGTAAACGAAAGACACTTCCGATAGAATATTTTGTCGTTTTCAATCGCAATCGTCTTCGTCTAAATGGCCCCTTATTTTGGGTGCTTACATTATTTTATTTTCCACACAGAAATTAAAAAAAAAAATCTTGGGGAAAACATGTACATGTGTACATGAAAGTGCGGGCGCAGTCGACAAAGTGTTTCAGTGTTTCGTGGATTTTCTCCAATCATGGTATTAAGACAAAAATGTGCTTGTAAATAATGGTATAATTGGAGTTGAAATATTGCGCAAAAAATGTAGATTAAAGATTTTATATTGCACAAAACTGACTTATGAGCTTTAGGCCACATGCTTTGTTTCATTCACACATGTCTGAGTAATCCTTTGTTATTAATCTGTCATCTCCAAAGCTCAACATGCTCTATTCCACCTTGTGATGTCACGAAGCTGTTGTTTTCGAGTCAATAGCTACCTTTTACATTTAGTTCAGTAGAGATTGGCATTTCCAGGGCTGAAATTACTCTAGTGAAGGTGTGGAGTTTAAAAATACAAACAAGCGCTTCCTGTATTGCCTCATGACATCACAAGGTGGAACTGAATGTTTTTTTGTTTGAACTCAGTGTAAATATGCAGGATTTGTGTGTGAAACATGTATGAATGAAACAAAACACAACTCCAAGTATGTTTGGGATGAAGAAACAATATTATAGATCAGAAAACAGCGTAATTTGCAGTGTTACACCATTTGCTTGTCTACATGGATAGGTTATTCCTTTGCCCAGAATGTCCCCCTCTATGGCATTAAACTTATCTAGTTTGCATTTGTTCACTTACAGGTTTAATTTTCAGGCTTCTTTGCTTTACTTGAAAAAGGTGAGATTTGCCTGGTAGCATCACCTACTGTACATAAATAATCTTTAATAATCTTTATCTTTATTTTCAATGCACATTCTATTGCACATTTTCCTGCTGCATCTTCCACTGCACATTTTGATGCACACTGCACATTTTTGGACATCTGTAAATAGGTATTTATTTATTCTTTTGCACTGCTTTTGGATTTTGTCTTAGAAGTTTTTGTTTCACCTTTATATTGTATATTTATTTATTTATTTATTTCAGGGACAGTGCACATTAATAAACATTTGCATGTAAATATGCCAGAATTAGCCTGAGGGCTATTTTTCATCTATTCATCTATATTTGTACACTGTCTTTTTTTGCACTGCTTGGCCAGGGAGAAATGAAATTTTGATTCACTGTATGTCGAACAAACAAACAAACAAACAAAACATACAAAATTGTAACACAAAGCGCCTTACAGTGGTCAAGGATTAGAAGATTGACCTTTATTGATCTCGCACAGGAGAAGTTGTTTCTATATTTGACCCGGGGACCATCCCCATGATTTTGTTTTGTTATTTAGGCTTGGTCAGGCCCTAAGCTGGAGGATTTTACCTATGGCGCATGTTTAGGTTGATGGGGGAAACCGGAGTGCCCGGAGGAAACCCACCCAGACACGGGGAGAACATGCAGTCTCCACACAGAAAGGCCCGGGCAACCGGAACCTTCTTGCTGTGAAGCATGAGTGCTAGCCACTCAGCCACCGTGCTGCCAGGAAAAAAAAAACACATAGACTTTGACTTTTTGACTTATAAGTTCCATACTATAGTGCAAAACATTCCAGCCAAGGCAGTAACATCACCACGGCGCCACTAGAAAAGTCACTGCACCTTTAAAATGTTTTTTTTTGGTTTGTTTTTACTATGAAGTAAATGGATACTCAATAATCAAATTTCGCTTGTCTCCAAAACAACCATTACAATCCATCCCAGCTCCAGCAAATATATCACCTCTATTACAGGGCAGACTAGAGTAGGAAGATAAGTATGTCATTCACCACATGACGAAAGGTTTGTTGTAACCAAAAATACGAGGAACGCAGCTTCTATTTTACACCATCTTTCTTCTCCTGCCTCCTCTTCCCTTTTTTCATCTCCTCTTGGCTGATTTCATATAGCACCGGGGGGGCTTCCACGGAGACTTTGGCAAAGACTGTGGGGAAGGGGACTGCGATGCTCCTTCTTCTGTGCCATGTCCGCAATTGGAGAGGAGGTAATGGCGAAAATGTCAGATAAGGATGAAAAGCAAAAGTTGTGGGAACCATTGTAGGTGGTTTCAATCATTGCGATGCCATCTGTTCCACTCCATTTTTCCGAGCTGACAGTGGATATTTTGCCCTGTGAGGAAAGCGTGTACTACAAAGAGATAGTAAAGGACAAAGCTGTATGGGCAAAGAGCGGGTGTGGTTATCTTTTCTGCGCATACCGTACATCTAAAAATGCTTCTTTGCTGCGATAAGAAAGCAACTAGCAATTGTTTCTTTGCTATCAAACATCTAGAGCGGATTTCTCTGTGTACAAATGGGGCACAGGTATTCTATGTATTCTCTATGGTGGAGTCAAGCCCCTCTGGGCACGTACAGTACAGTGCAAAATGATACGGGGAAACGACAAAGAAGACGGACGACTGGAGGAGCTGAATTAGAAGCAGGACCTCTATTTTTGTTGAGGTGCTTGCTTGAGGGTTTAGACTGTGCAAACTAAGGACAGATATGCTGAAAATCGATGAAATATGACATTAACGGTACGGGATGTAACCACACAGCAAAAAAGCTTGGCCAGAATTTAATATATAAACACTTAATAAACACTTAAACACTTACACTTAAAATGACTTAAAAGTAGTGAAATTATCTGTCCATGCGGCAAGATAATTTTACTTGACAGGTAATCTAAAAATAAACTACCTCTAGACTAGAATTAAGCAGTCTCTGTAGATAATAAATCTGAAAACAAGATGAATAACCTGTGTTTTAACCTCCATATAGAAGACACATACACGACCAATTAAAAGTTTGGACTCACCATTTCATTCAAGTTTTTTTATTTATTTCATATTTTTGCTACTTTCTATATTTTGCATACACACAAAATACATCAGGATTTTCTTATTCTAAGCTCAGAACCTCCAGAATTCCCTTACTGTGCTGCAGAGGCTGCATTAGCACTGATTTGATTGGCTGCCTGTGCTGAGGATTGGGTATTGACAATTCAGATCAGAGAGTTTGTTTCCAAGTTGTTTTAATCATAGGTTAATTTTGCTTTCTGATTGGATAATGTTTTTTTTTACGAACTAAAACACCAATTGACGACATCAGGGGAGTCGACGGGGGGACAAAGGGCTCTGTTGTCTTGGGGCCCAGGGTATTAGAGGCCCAAAATTGGACTCTCTTCCTATTAATTTATATTAGAGGTGTGCTCATTCTTGCCCCAGCCCCCAAATTTCTGTCAACAGACATGGACAAAATACAGCTCTGGAAAAAAATAAGGGACCACTGCATTTTTTTTAAAATCAGCATCTCTACATGTATTACAGCCATTCCATTCCAGCGTTTTGAAGCGAGTTTGACTTCCAACACAAACACAAAGCTGAGCTACTTCAGTTCTTACACCAGGAGTGGAATAAAGTCACCCAAGAACAATGTGAAAGACTTGTGGAGAGCATGCCAAGACGCATGAAAGCTGTGATTAAAAATAAGGGTTATTGCACCAAATATTGATTTCTGAACTCTTCTTAACGGTCCCATGACATGGTACTTCTTGATGCTTTTATATGGCTCCTTAATGGTTCCCTAATACTGTAAATGAATCCTGCTCCAAAATCAACACAGAAAGACATGTACAGAGTCAGAGTCAGAAAATCCCTCTCTGAACAACTCATTCTGGGCCTTGTTGCTTGAATGCAAATGAGAAGGACATAGATAGGTTAGAGGAGCGGGTGGGGGAAGGGAACCAAATGCGCCACTGGTTCCTTGTTTCCTTGTGCTGGCCCCACTTCCGCGTTTTAAGCGCGGAGGAAGAAAAGAGAGGCATTTCAATGAAAAAAACACATGTTCACAGAAAATAAAATTAAACCACTGCTGTTTCAGAGGTCCAGAGGGTCGGGTAAAGGACTTCCGAGCCTAGAAACACTCGCACGTGCCTCCAGGCAAATAAAAAAACGCATTTCGCATTGCGTAGCTCATTCGCAATCCAAACTCTATGGGCGTGATTTACAGAGACGCTGAGTAGAGACACAGACAGGGGGTGGAGCTGCATTTTTCGATGTGACGTCAATAAGTTTCCTTGTTCAGAATCGCCCGTTTGAGCTGTGTTTTTTTCTAACGCAGAAAAGGACCACAAATTCTCAGTTTAGACATTTCGCAACTTTTAGCCATGGGGGGGCTAAACAGGGTAGGGGAGCTCACATTAATGTTCAAAAACCTCAGAAAGTGAAAATTTCATGCCATGGAACCTTTAAGTGTAAACATTAGTATTATGTTGTTTTAAAATGAATTTGATCTTGTTTCTTTGCATTGTTTTAGGTCTGAAAACATGTATCTTTTTTGTTACTTTGACCATTTGTCATTTTCTGCAAATACATGCTCGAAACGATAATATTTTTATTTGGAATTTGCAGTGGTCTCTTATTTTTTTCCAGAGCTGTATATAACTTACAATTGTTATATGTAACATTTACCAATTTTACTGATGTTTTTATTTTTTTTATAGACCTAAATCTTATGCAATTTCTTTCTTAGTAGCTGCCAGTGTGATCATTTGTTTTCTCAAGAGATCATTTACCCCTTTACTACATGCCATAAACATTGCAAGATGGGGTCAACACTGGAGCTTATTCTGTTTTACACACTGAAAACATGCCATTCCTTTTTACCATTAAACGCACTATCTCTTTACACGTAGTAGATCTGAATTCCCTGTAGTGGCCCTTATCTCCTCTGGGCACATAATTCACATTACCTCTCCACTAAAACATGCATGAAGTTATTACAGCATCAGACTGAGCAGACTGCCTCTCCAAGATTAGCCTGCGTCTTTGCACCATCACCTCCTCCTCTTCACATCCATTTACAATTCCTTCCAATTCCCACTGTCCTCTTCCTCACTTCCTATATATCTACACGTCTCTTATGGATAATAGGTAGCACTCAAATGGCTGTCTCTGTGTCACCTGCTTATATAAACCCCAAGATAAAAGCTATAGCGAAAATAGCACCAGCGTTCCCGTTTCGGTGACTTCCAAAGGGTCAGTGAATTGGTGTGAATATTGAATATGAAGATGGGCGGTGTGGAGTGGTTTTCAGTGTGTTTGCTTAGTAAATTCAGTGTTATTGGATCTACAAGGCAGTCAATAGGAGTAGAAAAGGGGATCTAGGGATTGCAAAAAGAACCAGGACGTGTGATGAAGAGAGGAATAAACAGGCAATGGGCAGTACTTGAAAAGAGTGGTGTTATTAAATTGGATGGGTTTTTTTTATCATAAAGATGAATATATGAATATAGAAGGAGTGGGTGGCCAGGGAGCTATAAATGGAACAAGCAAAGCAGAGTTGGCGGACCAGTATCTTAAACCTGTGCAGTTATCTTTGTATTGCTAAAAATGCACAAAGAAGGCTACTCCTACTGGTGTGGAGGTGTTGCTCTGGGTTGACCACAACTTTCTACAGTACGACTAACTTTTTTTTTGCTTTTGCTGATATTTAGTGATGATTATAACATACATTTTCTCAATCTCAACATTGATTTTATTTTCATTGGTTTATTGAATCTTCCATGGTATGATTCAAGGTCTAAATTCTTCATTTCAGTATTGCTCTAAAACTGATATATTGACAACCTTTTCAAAATACGGTTGGCCCCACCTCCAGCACAGTAAGTATCTTTATAATGAATGATGAATGCTTTATTTGTCATTGTATTTCTACAATGAGATGAGATTGGAAATGGACGGGTCAACGTCTTCCCCTGTCAGGACAAAGACGGACCTTAAAGCAGCCGACGTGCAGCGCTAACGTCCCACCTCTCTAATCAGCGATAGAAGAACATGAACATAATAGAAAATGCAGATAGAATCAATAACAATAGTCACAAACACATATGACATAATACAGTGGAACGGTTTCACATGAGGCGTCTTTTTGTTTGGTTCACACTACGGGAGGGCAAGAGTGAAATACAGAGAATATTTGACGAAACTGGACTGAGGCAGAAGGCTAATTTGTCTTGTTTTATTTGTATTATTTTATTTTCAGTGATTTTGCTGAATATTTGAATTATCCATGGTGTGATCTGGGTTCTAAGTTCTTTCTAGAATCTCAAGTACAGAGCTTTGTGCAGGAATAGGTGACGGAGAGGCACTCAGAAATTATTTCAAGCAGTCTATCCTCACATGTAGGTCAATGCAGCATTACTCACACAAGAATCAACAAAAATCCAATTCTGAGTAAGCTATTGGTAGAGAAAACCATTGCAACATTGAAGTCTTTGGTAATTATGAGCTTTTGGAAGGAATAAAGAAATAACATCGCAAATAGATGGCCTATTTGCAATATGATAACAATAACAAAATTGATAACAAAATTCAAGTATTAGTGAAGTATAGATAATACTTCACTAATATAGATGATAACCGATAATACTGAATGCCATTAAACCACTTACATGACCACAGTAAAGGAGGTTTTCCCCGATATGTACAGTATTGTTAATAAAAATGAGTCATAGAAGTTGTTGATTTGACAGTCTACAGTTCAAGTCCTCTGAAAAGTACAAAAAAAAAACAAAAGTTCGTGACTAGTACAAAGAAAAAGTACCCACAATAAGTATTGACCCTCAAAAATGTATGTATTATATGTATCGAACCATACGTCAATATAGTATTCATCATAACAGGCCTAATGGCAAACAATTCTGCATATAAATTTGTGTTATTCCTCCAGTCTTGCATCGATAACTACTTAAAATTTCTATACTTTTTCAACCAGCCTGCTCCCTCAGCAATCGGGAAACTAAACAATACAGCAGCATAAGACCTGGGACTGCTCTACTGGGACCTAGTATCACCTAATAGTCTAATTAAGACCATTGATTAGTTACATAAATACACAAGATCAGCAGGCATTCCCCACTAACTACCACCCATAGGACTAGTAATTAGCACACATTCTCTGCACTATTTACCCAGCCACCTCATTTGCTATGCACACGGCATTCTATTTTTTTGTCCTTGTATTTTGCCTTCCAGTTGACCTTTACTGTGTTGTTCTTGATGTTGTCTCTTCCCCTCACTCTCGCTATCACCTCCAACCATCTGTGTTCAATCAGCATTCGTATCTAGGGCCGTGTTTGTCTGGGCTTAGGATTCTTGATGCTATGATTTTGGACGGATAGTGGGGATGAGTGTCTGAATTTAATGGGCTTCGGTATGATAACGACAAAACCTATTTATATTTTTAGCTTTTACAGAGCTGTGTAATAATATATTACATGGGAATGCATTCAGGTGTTTGACGTTGTATTATTCAGTCGCCGATCAGTCACATTTTGAGACGATAAGGCAATTCTGTAGTCACAACTGCCAGTTGCCAACTGTCAGTCTGTGCCAATGACCTCATCAAGGACGGATAACTCAAAGTGAAGTTGTCTCTTGCCCAATGGCACAACATTTGTAGTTGGGGTTAGGCATTTATAAGTGACCTCACGTCAGCCTAAACCCATTCGTTCATAGTTTTATGTGAAATACAGCTCTGGGTAAAAACAAGAGACCACTGTAAAATTATTTGTTTTTCTGATTTTACTACTTATAGGTATGTGTTTCGGCAAAAGGGACATTTTTCTTTGAGTCTATAAACTACTGACAACATTTCCCCCAAATTCCAAATAAAAATATTATCGTTTAGAGCATTTATTTGCAGAAAATGACAAATGCTCAAAATAACAAAAAAGATCTTCAGACCTCAATCAATGCAAAGAAACAAGATCAAATTCACTTTAAAACAACATAATTCTGTTTACACTTAAGAAGAGTTCAGAAATCAATATTTGGTGCAGTAACCCTTATTTTTAATCACAGCTTTCATGCGTCTTGGCATGCTCTCCACAAGTCTTTCACATTGTTCTTGGGTGACTTTATTCCACTCCTGGTGCAAGAACTGAAGTAGCTCAGCTTTGTGTTTGTGTTGGAATTCAACAGACGCTGGAATGGAATGGCTGTAATACATGTAGAGATGCTGATTTAAAAAAAAATAAAATGCAGTGGCCTCTTATTTTTTTCCAGAGCTGTATAAAAATATTGATTTATTAAGTTCATGACTGAAGAAAATAACTACTAATACTACACTACACCACACTACATTTGCACACTGGTCAAGAGTCGGCATAGAACCACCGACTTTCAGGTGTATGGCAAATGGTCTACCACTGAAACAAAAATAAATAAAGACTTAAGAATATATATATATTAAGAAAAATACTTATCATTGTATTTAGATTGCTCTGAAGGTAGAAGTAGCACTATAGCAGAACCAGTAAAGAACCTGAGAAGAGAACAAACTCTACAGTAAATAAACAAAATAATATTACTTTTAAATAAGATTCAATTTTCGCATCGTTTTCCACTTCACGTCAATGGTACATGTCTCTTGTCTAGCCGCGCTACTCATTTCCTACAATAACAAAGCTTTATAGCCCATTAAAGCCCATATAAAAGCAATAACTGGCCATCAAGAAAAGACCAAGCAACTCACTCAGTTTCATTCTGCCTGCATTCACATATAAAGTGGAAACGATGGAGCTAAGCAAACAATGTTATGTGCTTATAATCCACTGAGGTAGTCTGGCTGAGGGCTGATCTATCAGAATGATACAGAAAATGGATTCCCAGTCACAGTTAAGTGCAGGAGAAAAGTATAACAAATAAATGGGGAATCTGACCAGGGCCAATGAAATTATGAGACAGAGGTCAAGACGATTGGTTTTGTGCAACAGCAGGATTGAGCAGTAATGAAAATACATTGACAAGGACAGGAAGAAGGGAACAAAAAGGAGAAAATACTGTACGTTGTAAGATAGGGCAGCTGGGATTAGGGCAAAGATGGCAGAAGAAGATATATTGTAATATCTTATTGCAAACCAGAATATATTTGTATATTTTATCTATCAATTAAGGTAACTTTTGTAGTTTTGTAGCTTTTCTTCATGTAGACTGGAGATGTTATTACTTTGTCTGTAATGTTTCATGGTATGGCATTAAACGTTTCTATCTTCATGGAGACCAAGTCAGACCAAGTTACAGGTTAAATCAGTGAAGAGGCAACCCCGATCCACACCTGTAATTTACTAAATGTAAGATTGATCTGTTTAATGTCATACTGTGGAATATTCGAAGCAGAGCAATGACATATCCGTAGAAACAAGCAGGTGATTGACCCCCCCAACCAAAAAGTTACATAGTGCAGCTTTAAATATAATAATAATAATAATTATTATTATTTGTTGCATTTATATAGTGTCTTTCATGACACCCAAAGCACTTTACATTCATTGTTCATTCACTCCACACTTGGTGGTGGTAAGCTACTTTCTGTAGCCACAGTTGCCCTGGGGCAGACAGACAAAAGTGAGGCTGCCAATCTTCGCCTCCAAACTCCACTTTCATACTAGGCAATGTGGGTGAAGTGTCTTGCCTAAAGACACAACAACAGGGTTTTTTTTGCAACTGGCGCCCCACTGTGGCACCTGGAATTCCCAGTGGTCTCCCATCCAAGTACTAACCAGGCCCTGCCTTGCTTAGCTTCTGAGATCTGCCGGGATCAGGCTTTGACAAGCAGGTATGGCCACAATACCTGCTACTAATACAAATAAATAAATTTAAAAAGTGACTCTTTATTATAGAGAGCCTGTGTATCTACCTTCATGGACACAAGCAGGTGACACCACCAGAGGGACTGCAGCTTTACTTTTATTATTTTGAGCAATAAAAACACACAAAATAAAATAAAAGTAACATAGGATGCGTGAAGAGTCCCTCAGTCGTCCAGGGATCAAAAGTAACATAGAAAAAGTCTCTTGCCTTACTGGGGAACATTCCAATAACATCTCCAGCACCAACCCTCCATTAAGATGAGATTAAGTGTAAGTGAGATTATTTTTGACACATTTTTTTATTATTATTATTATTATTTTAAGTCAAAGCTTGTCTTTACCCCAAAAGTTGTGGATGTATAATATAAACCATTTGTAAGACAGAGCTGCCCTGAACAGGACCAACAGTAAAAGTGGGTGAAGTGTCTTGCCCAAGGACTCACCTGTACTGAACCTCCAACTTTACTGTTACTGGGCTCTACCCTCTTGCACCTTGCATTGATTTCCATTAAAAACAACCTTTTCTTTTGCTCTACTTTTTTGTTTACCAAACCAGTAGGTCTGGTTATAAACAAGCTGTATTTAATGAGGCTAATCAATGTTATTTTGACAATTACATCTATTTCTCTTGGTGGCACAATCCCGTGGGTATTTTGTTTCACCATAAGATGCACTTTACAGCATAAATTTATGTGTGATTTTGCTAAAGGTTACCTGCTGTACAACAACAAACCCTAATCATTCACTCACCATATGAAGGCCATGGTGGGGGGGCTGTTTGTGGACACTGATGGGGGATATGTGCCGCTAAGCTGGGTCCAGGTGCGCTAGTGCTTCCAGGTGGTGGTGTAATACTGGGATGGACCCAGATCAGGGCACTCGCGGAGATGTGGAGATGGAACAGTGCCAATGCCAGAGCAGGGGCCGGGCTAATGCGCCAAGCTGGCACAGGCACAGCAGAACGGCAGGCAATAAGATGGTGGAGAGGATATTATGTTCAGAAAAAAGAGAGGAAAATAAGATACGAATGAAAGCAATTTGTCCTTGTCAAAGATTTGTATTTCTGATTTGGTATTTTCAAATATTTTCAAGGAGTGGTTTTCAGGGTTTAAAGTAACTAAAAATGTTTCAGCTTGTTGTCTAGCTGACTAAACGTTAGCTGTTTTAGTACGGTTAAATGCAAAGTAATATAATTGTAAATAAAGTAAATAGTCATTTAACAGTGGCAGTGTCAAGCTTTGACTGCTCAGTGTTATTTGACTCTAAAATCATAGAATTTAAACTGAATATTTTAACATGTATCTTTTTTGTTATTTGGACAATTTGTCATTTTCTGCAAATAAATGCTCTAAACGATAATATTTTTATTTGGAATTTGGGGAAAATGTTGTCATTAGTTTATAGACTCAAACTAAAATGTTCCTTTTGCCCAAACACATACCTATAAGTAGTAAAATCAGAAAAACTGAAAATTTTGCAGTGGTCTCTTATTTATTTCCAGAGCTGTAGAGTATAATTTTACTGTTCAAGTGTTAAATTAACACTTCAATAGGTACAGCGTATTATAATGGTGATAGTATCTAGTTTCAGTCATGTACTGTACGTTATATAGTTTTGCAAGTGACGTCACAACATTCTATAGGCCAATCATATTTAATACAGATGGAGGCTAGCTATTAAAATGCTGATTTCTGTTTATATAGTTTATGGTGAGTTGAGACCACCAAGTAATCTTTGCCAATAAAATATTCAGTCACACCAAAATCTCTAATATATAAAATAATAATAATTTTAAAAAAGTATTACTAACTGTATTTTGTATTACTATATTTCTATATTTTATTTTTACTTATATATTTATACAATTACATATATATATTTATACAATTATATTATTATTTTTATTATAAGTCTCTCACTATTTTTGCTACTTATTTAGAATGTACTATAACCATTTATATTGTTGCTCTTTGTTATTATAATATATTTTCACTGTGAGCTACTGTGTCCAAATAATTTCCCTCATGGATCAATAAAGTTTATCTATGTCTAAGTCTAAGTCTGTAAACATAAAAAATTTGCTATTGTGTTTCCCGTTCATTATTTCCTAACACATTTTTCAGGATTTCCCAGTGACCCGCTATAATCCTCTTACACGCGTCTGTTGTGTTGACATGCTACATCACGTTAGCTCCCAAACCCTGAGCTGGAGAGATGATCTTTATTAGCTTGACTCTGAGTAGCCCAAAGCATCTGGTACCATGTGCTACTAGCTGTATGGAGCTTGGCTGGCACTCAGCCCGTACACTGCGTTTTCTGCCTTGACATCCTCTAAATCCACTGCACGCTAATTAGGGGAAAAAAAAAAAAAAATTGGTAGAATTGGGAGGGAGAAAGAGGCTGGCAAAGTATGAGGGTGGGTGGTTTAGTGGCGTAATTAACATGTCAGATGCATTTAAACAAATGAATAAGCACAGATCGCATTCAAAACAGTTTACAGACAGAGCAGTGAGTGACTGCGAGAGGTATGATGACTGTACACCCAGACTTTGCAAAAATCATCAGAGCAAATATGATTTTAGGGAATATTTCTTTTAAAGATACAAATTGTTTTTTGATTTTGCATCTTACCGCTTAGGGCTTACTTTAATGCTACTACATTTTACCTGACTACTGCTACTATCAGTAATATTGTTATTACTGTATAGGCCTACATGTACAGCTCTGGAAAAAAATAAGAGCCCACTGCAAAATTATCAGTTTTTTTCTGATTTTTCTACTTATAAGTATGTGTTTGGGCAAAAGGAACATTTTAGTTTGAGTCTATAAACTACTGACAACATTTCCCCCAAATTCCAAATAAAAATATTATCGTTTAGAGTATTTATTTGCAGAAAATGACAAATGGTCAAAATAACAAAAAAGATACATGTTTTCAGACCTCAAGCAATGCAAAGAAACAAGATCAAATTCATTTTAAAGCAACATAATACTAATGTTTACACTTAAGAAGAGTTCAGAAATCAATATTTGGTGCAATAATCCTTATTTTTAATCACAGCTTTCATGCGTCTTGACATGCTCTCCACAAGTCTTTCACATTGTTCTTGGGTGACTTTATTCCACTCCTGGTGCAAGAACTGAAGTAGCTCAGCTTTGTGTTTGTGTTGGAATTCAACAGACGCTGGAATGGAATGGCTGTAATACATGTAGAGATGCTGATTTCAGAAAAAAATGCAGTGGTCACTTATTTTTTTTTCAGAGCTGTAGTATTATTTAGTGGTGAAATATAAATAAAAAAAGATACATTATAATTGTTTTCGAAATAAGAACTGTCCACTTGTGAAATAACCAAACCTCAATTTTTACTTGCTCGTTTTATTCAGTTCCTAATTTCAAAAGTCTTGTAGGTCTACTTACATTTTACAAGTTCCACCACAGCTTGCATAGACCTGAAGGGCAGATCCACTCAGCAGTAATCTAATCCATAGTTACACATGTAGTCCATTTGTGAAACCACGTGTGAAGTGAAGACTGTCAATATCACTGCCACATGCTCGGGGGCGATATGCATTTGTTTGTCACCTTAAGTCATGCTTGTGAAGATGTGTTATTGTGCTCATCTGTCACAAAATAATCCCCAGCTGCCATTTTCAGATATGCTGTACAGCCTGAAGCAGTTTTCTGACTATATGTTTGCTAAATACCCTTAGAACTCCTGTATTTGTGATATATTTTACAATGATTTTGCAGTCTTTTGTTTGCTAGTTAAAGGCAACACTTCAAAACAGATCAGAGTAGGACAATAAATAATAACATTAATACTACTATAACTGTAATCACAAGCTCACCAAAATCTGAGTAGTATTTGATTTCTAGACTTAAAATTACTTAAAGGATATGGAAATTGCACTATTTGATGTGAGTGATCAGAGGGGAAAACGTCTAATGAGTTTGCCATTTACATTTCATTTAAAAAATCTCATAGCTCCGAAAATCTAGTAATAATCAGATTTTAAGTGTTCATATAACGGTAGCCAATAGTAGTAGTTGTAGAAGAAGTGACTTTATTGATCTCACACTGGAGAAATTCTTCTCTGCATTTAACCCATCCTATATATATATATATATATATTAGGAGCAGTGGGCAGCACATTACTGCGCCCGGGGACCATCTCCATGATCTTCTTGCTTCGGTTTGGTCAGGACCACAGCTGGAGGTACCTATGGTGCATGTTTTGGGTTGATGGGGGAAACCGGAGTGCCCGGAGAAAACCCACCCAGACACAGAAACTCCACACAGAAAGGCCCAGGCGACCTGGGGATCGAACCCAGACCATGTATGCAAACTCCACACAGAACACACACAGAAAGGCCTCATAGTTGTAGTCGTAGTCTTAATAGTTGTAGTAATAGTCGTAGTCATCGTAGTAGTTTTAATTGTTGTAGTAGTAGTCGTAGTCATTGTAGTAGTCTTAATAGTCGTAGTAGTAGTCGTAGTCATCGTAGTAGTTGTAATAGTTGTAGTAGTAGTCGTAGTCATCGTAGTAGTTGTAATAGTTGTAGTAGTAGTCGTAGTCATCGTAGTAGTTGTAGTCATAGTCATCGTAATAGTAGTCATAGTAGTCCTAGTCTTAATAGTCGTAGTCGTAGTTGTAATAGTTGTAGTCGTCATAGCAGTTGTAGTAGTTGTAATAGTTGTAGTAGTAGTCATAGTCATCGTAATAGTAGTCATAGTAGTCCTAGTTTTAATAGTCATAGTCGTAGTTGTAATAGTTGTAGTCGTCATAGCAGTTGTAGTAGTTGTAATGGTTGTAGTAGTAGTCGTAGTCTTAATAGTCATAGTTATAGTCGTAGTCATCGTAATAGTCGTAGTAGTCGTAGTTCCTCTATTAGTAAACATTCAACTTTTTTCTTCAATATATTCCATCTGTATAACCAAAGCCCATTATAACTTCATGTGGCATTGTACTACAGTCCACCATTACACTAGAAGTAGTAGTAGCAGCAGCAGCAGTAGTAGTAGAAGTAGTCATAATAATACAAGTAGTTCCTCTATT
This sequence comes from Paratrypauchen microcephalus, assembly GCA_036785185.1. Classification (NCBI taxonomy): domain Eukaryota; kingdom Metazoa; phylum Chordata; class Actinopteri; order Gobiiformes; family Gobiidae; genus Paratrypauchen; species Paratrypauchen microcephalus. The sequence continues at coordinate 9,605,936 of JAVJIX010000015.1, read as the reverse complement.
AGTAAACATTCACCATTATTTTTTTCTGCGATATTTTCCACCTATACAGCCATTATAACTTCATGTGACATTGCACCACAGTCCACCATTACACCGCCTATGGACTTAATGTAAACCGCCTCGCATCTTGACATCTCTGAGTTATTTGACAAACTTTCGCGAATATAAAAAGCTGTTTAAATGCTTTAGCGGCTGACTTGGTAATTGATGCTTTCACTTTAACGCTGTAATGCTGCATACCATTATGTCTACTTTGCCTGCTAATCTAACGCGCCCTCACATCTCGCCCGCTTCCTGACGTCTGTACATGTGTGGCGCTAGAACTCGTGAAGCCAGTGGATGTGACTCACTTGTGCAAGATGCAAGATGGTACTGACTAATTACTGGAGCGACTGGGCGAAGGGGTCTGTTGTCCTGGGCCCCATGGTCTTAGGGGACAGAATTAGAATCTCTGCCTGTTAATTAATATTAGAGGGGGCCCATGTTAGTCTTCTTGCCCCGGGCTCCCACATTTCTGTCAAGACTGTACAGAAATATAAATTTGAGGGAATATATTCTTTGCAAACGTATCTGCTGCCATCATATGTAGCAAAGTATTACAATTTAACAAAACTGCAACTTAAAAGGTAGTGAGACAAGAGTAGCACAGTATGTCTCCTGTATATCGCTGTGATTTGATATTTTATTTGATATTTTATTACTTATTTTTCTATTTTATTTTGACTTCTACATACAGCTCTGGAAAAAAATCTACTGCATTTTTTTCCCGAAATCAGCATCTCTACATGTATTACAGCCATTCCATTCCATTTCTGAGCTGTATACACTTATTATTTTTATTTTTATAATCATGTCTTATTTGACACCGGTCTCTTGCTGTCGTTTTTGCTATTCCATCTATTTTTTGTTACTTTCTGTTATACAATATTATGATGAGTGAGCTACTGTACCCAAATAATTTCCCTTGTGGATCAATAAAGTTTGTCTAAGTTTAAGTATACTGAACAATTAATTGAAGCTCATTTACATTGGTAGTTCAATTTATATAAAAAATACACGATGTAACATTGCTGGTGGAGGAGCGTGGTCTTAATGGAGCTTTTATCGCTTTAGCTGAAATGTTCCACAGTATAGCATTAAACCAGTCTCCATGCAGACAGGCAAGTGATGCCACCAAGTGATGGAATAAATGCAGATAGATACAAGTGTAATTCCGTACATACAATATCTCCGCAGTGGCAGAATCCAGAAAAGTTGCATAATGCACCTTTAAAGGGCTCGTATTATGTTGTTTTCTGATCTATATCATTATTTCCTCAGCAAAAGCATACCTAGAGTTGTGTTTCGTTTTATTGTGTTATTTTCTCAAAGTGAAAACACTGTCCCACCTTGTGATGTCATGTGGTATTACAGGAAGGGCTCCACTTTTTTTTTTTTTAAATCCCCCTACACCTGCATGAGAATGATGTTGATCTCAGCCCAGGAATGACCAATCTCCACTGAACAAAAGCAAAATGTAGCTTTTAACTTGTAAACCACCGCTTCATGACATCACAAGGTGGAACTGAGTATTTTGAGCTTTGGAGATGTAGTAAGGCTTTTATAAACGATTACTTAAAAATGTGCAAATGGAACAAAACACATCTCCAGGCATCAGAAACATACCTGGAGTTGTGTTTTGTTTCATTCTGAGGCGGGTCTGAGGAGGTAACATCATTCCAACATGACTAAAAGTCAATTGTGCGTATAATTTAGGACCTTTAAAAAGATATTTAAAATTGGTTACACAAAAGCTACAATTAAACTTTTCCGAATGGTAATGATTCTGCAATATTATAATAATATCTCTCAATTATGTCAGACTGGTACTGACAAATCACTGGAGCGATAGAAAATACTGTGTTCATATTTACTCCCACTGACAAGCCTAATTGAACTGACCAATTGGAATTGAATGATTGGGGCGGTCCCCCTGTTGAGGAGGTTTGGAAATGCCACTTCCACTCTGCGCATGGTGGGAGTCATTATTCTCACAGTCATTGCTAAGGCAAATGTCAATAGCTTATTAGAAGGGCAGGCATACTAACACAGATGGATGACGCAGGAAAATACTGGCTTTTCAATCTTGTTAAAAGCAGAGTTTATGTTCCAAGCAGATGCAGGACAGCGCGGGTTCTGGTTTGGTTCAGTTTACTCAGTGGTTTTGTTCTGTTCTGGTCCTAGCTTAGTGCAGGTCTAGTAAAGTATGAATGTCAGTTTGGTCCAATTTACAATCATTATAATTGTGACGATAGTTATAGTTACTGCTGGTTCAATATATTAAGTCAGATTATACCTGGTGCTGTCAGGCGATTTAAAAAATTAATCTAATTAATTACAAGATTTGTAATTAATTGATATAATTAATTGCATTTTAATCTCATGAGAGAGCGAGAGCGAGAGAGAAAGCAAGAGAGAGAGAGAGAGACCACTTTGTGATTGAGTTTGTCAGTTTTTCTGTGGTCGCTTTGCTCTTACGTTTCCCAAATTCTGCGAGCGTGGTTTGGTGGTTTGGTGGTTTGGTGGTTTGTTGAAGTGCGCTCACGCTCGCTCTATCACCAGTAACACTGGAACTTGTCTGGACGTGTTTATCGTTCAAATGATCCGTCAGGCTGGGGCAGCTTCAGTGATCGGAAAATTCTTTTTGACAAAAGAAGAAGAAGACAGACTTTATTCATCCCCGTAGGGAAATTATTTCTCTGCATCCTTCAGGAGCAGTGGGCAGCTCGTCTTTCAGGCGCCCGGGGACCCATCTCCATGGTCTTATTGCTCAGCTTGGTCAGGACCTAAGCTGGAGGATTTTACCTGGAGCATGTTTTGGGTTGGGGGAAACTGGAGTACGCAGAGGAAACCCATCCAGACACGGGGAGAACATGCAAACTCCACACAGAAAGGCCCAGGCGAACCCAGACCATGCATGCAAACTCCACACAGAACACACACAGAAAGGTCTGGGCGACCCGGGGATCGAACCCGGAACCTTCTAGCTGTGAAGCATGAGTGCTAGCCACTCAGCCACCGTGCCGCCAAAAGCTACAAATCACCGCGTTCTTGTTGATCGTCCCGTCTTCGTTCTTGTTATAAATAAACTTGCCGTTCAAAGGCCCTGGCAGCAATTTGCTCGCCGCACACCAAATTTAAAATGCGCGCCCATTGAATTGCTGCTCATAATTAATTGCGTTAATTTTTATAACACGTTAATTTGCAGTGTAATTAATTAATCTAATAACGCGTTAAACTGACAGCCCTAATTATATCTATTCAAATAGTGAAAACTGTCAATGGATACTGCTTTATCTACATTTTCTGAATGTGAAAAGAGCAAGTTTTAGCTTCCATCATATTATTGAACTACCTACTATTGTTACTACTACTGCTACTGCTACTACTACTGTTACTGCTACTACTACTACTACTACTACTGCTACCACTGCTGACCTAATCTGCCCATTATTAGACACCATTGCTTCTTTTAACATTGCTATTAATGCACAATATTGACACATTCCCACTGTTCCCGGTTTAGTCCTGCTTGAGCTCAGTTCAGTCCTGGTGTAGACTTGGTTTTAGTCCTGTCCTAGTCTAGTTTAGTCCTGTTTTGGTTCAGGTCTTGTTCAGATTCATTCACTTCCATTCCAGTTCTGCGTGCGCCAATCTGTACAGTAAGTAGAAAAAATGTTTTGTTCCCTTCCAACCTCCACTCTCTCACTTTCTTTTCAAACAAAGCCACTAGAGCACAAAGCTGTCTGTGATGTCCCCGACCCTGGCATGCGGGTACAATATCCCTCCTTTCTCTCCTTCCCCAGCGATGGCACCGCCGCTCGCCCTTCTGTTCTGTCTCTTCACAAATGTTTCTCTTGTCTAACCGTTCCATATGTTTGCGATCACTCGTCTCCTCCACCTGCACACATCATTTAGCAGGAGGCTTATACGTTTCAATTAGGCTCACCTTGTGCAGCTACCAACACTGGGAAAAAGCAATATTGATTTCCTGATATCCTGTGACCAAATTAAGCCTTGTACAGGGGAATATGATAGATCTATTCCACTTTACCTGTGTTTTTGGACCAAATTAGACTTAAGTTTAGGAATGGTGAGCTACAAGACGTATTTAGCTTGTTAGTAATATTAGGTGTGGCAAGTTTTACAAGTGAAATTTTGTTAAAACTAAGCAAAAGCAGTATAATGGAATTCTACTATTTAATTTTGAATTTGATTTAAGCAACACATTTCAAAACAATAACTACAAGGGCAACGAAAGGTTAGAAATTTGTCAAATTTGAATTTAAAATAAAAAAAAGAAAAAATCTGAATAATTTCCCAACTTCAGGAACAGAATTTATTTCCAAAAAATAAACAGGTTATTGTAATTTTTTTTATATTTTAATAAGTTGTTTTAACACGTTTTTAGCTGCCCTGAAGGAGATCTTGATTAATGGTGATATTTGTTTCTGCACTGTTAATTTGAGTAAAATATTAGACAGTATTTTGGAATAGTAAAGGCAAATATCATGAAAATAGTTTGTCATGATTCTGAATATTACTCTATGATCATTTATTGATACATACAATCAGTTCACCTGTTTTAGTTACAGCTAAGTAACTTCTTTTCGGTCAAGTTGTGTTAAAGCCAGATCTGGACTCGGACAAAAAATTGATTTTTGGCTTAGCCAGGCCCCTCATAATTAGTAGAGCACAACGGACTAATTTATGTATGTGTTCTCCGAAGCAAAGTATTTTACTATTGTTACATCTTGCCCTAAGAGAAACATTTAAAGGAAAAATCCCAGCTCCCAAAAACCACCAGTAAACTCACAGTAACTACACATTCAACGGTTTATTTAAAATGCATCTTGCACACATGATCAGGAGCATGTTGGCTGGCACCCCAGGAGAAATTCCTGTGGAAAGTCTGCCCCAGGGCAGCTGTGGCTACAGAAAGTAGCTTACCACCACCAAGTGTGGAGTGGATGAACAATGAACTGTAAAGCGCTTTGGGTGTCATGAAAGGTGCTATACAAATGTTATGAATTAGAATTAATTAGAAACGAAGTATGAAAAAACTTTTCTCACCAAATCTACACAATTCACGTAGGTCACTTGTTTTGGCTACAAAACAGTGAATTTTGCCAAAAGGTGAGGAATTTTCATGCCTGTCCATCACCTAAAAGTCCCGGTATTATCCTAACATTACTACCTGCTTACCTGCTGTGCCTGTGCTACACTTCCCTGGTCACTCTGTCCCTCGGGTTCCCTGTCCACAGTCTCTGGCTGCTCCTCTCCCTGTCCACCTTCAACCTGGGCTGCAGAGGATGTGGAGGCTCCAGGCGTCTATAGGGAGATCTTTTAGCCTGCAACTTCTCCGCACCCTCTTTCTGCTGCTTCTCCATGTTTCCACGCTCAACACTGAAACTGGAGGGGATCAGTGCAGAGAAAGGGATGGGACCACTTTTGTAAGCTACTATATCCTGATTGGTTTAGTCCACTGTCTTTATTGAAGATGGAACAATGGGCCACCTCCTCTAAATTGTGGGCCGGTCTCTAAGTAAAAAAAAAAAAAAAAGCATCGGCCCCTGTCGGCCCACCGGGAAAATGCCCGGTATGCCCAATTACCAGTCCAGGCCTGGTTAAACAAACCAGCCAACAAAACAAACCGGCCGTACAAACCAAAACAATGACCTATCATCTCTAGTGCATAGATAATATTGACACAGAAAAATTAAAAAGGAAGGAAGAGGTGAGTGGCTTGTTACATTGTTTCAAGGTCTCCATTAAACTCCTCGAGATGGTCCAGGAATGGCTGCCAAATCTTATAGAATTCTCTGAGATTGTTAGACAGGTTATATCTGATTTTCTCCAAGTCCAACAAAGATGTGAGTTCAGATAGCCACGTCTTGAAAAGTGGCACTGCCTCTGACTTCCAGAGCATTAAAATGAGTCTTTTTGCAATTACCATTCCATACATAATTGTGTGTTGTACACGCACGCTTTGTGACAAGAGAGACATTGAATATCCAAACAGTGCGACCTGTGGGTCAGGCTTGAAAACACAATTGTACATTTCAGAGAACCATTGAAATACACTGTACCAAAAGTCATACAGTTTTGGACATGACCAGAAAAGGTGGGCCAAGGTACCATCTGCAGATTTACATCTCTGACATAAAGGGGGAACAGTGGGATAAATTGTATGCAGTTTAGTTTTAGAGTAATGGAGTCTATGCATGACTTTAAACTGGATAAGGTGGTGTCAAGTATTAATTGAGCAATGTTGTATTCTACTGAGACCTTCCCCCCAGACAATATCATCAGTCTGGATATTCAACTCCTCTTCCCAAGCACTCTTCAAAGACTGGGTGGCACAGTCCACCTGTTCAGAAAATACCTTAACAAAGCTTGAAATCAAGTGTCTTGAATCTGGTGGACCAAGCAAAACATTATAAATCTTGCTTTCCTCAGGGAGGGATTCAAAATTCTGTAGATTTTGGCGTACATAGTTCCTTACTTGCAGGTATCTAAAGAAGTGTGTTGCTGGGAGGGAAAACTTATCTGGCAGTTGAGTAAATGAGGCAAAATGTTTACTGATGTACAAATCTTTTAGAATGACTATACCTTTTAGTTTCCAACTATGAAAGGTTGCATCAGACAATGAAGGCGTAAATGCATGATTATGACACACAGGGGCATAGACAGAGGTACCCGGTAATTTGCAACACTTCTTAATTTGCTGCCATATTCTCAAACAGTTACGAATTATTAAGTTGTCCACTTTTGAGTTGGGAAGACCAGGTGTTGAGAAAAGAAGAGCTGGGAGTGAAGTATCTTTAACATCAGTCTTTTCAATGGCAACCCACACTGGGGTCTCTGTTGAGGCATCAATAATATAACCTTCACCCCAGTAAGCAAGACCCCTAGCATGGAAGCCCAAATCTGCCCTTTTCTCTTGATTTTTGTAGATGCTTTTTTGATATCCTATGGGCTTTCAAGCCCCATATAAATGGCATGATTATTGAGTCCAACAATTTAAAGAAAGACTTTGTTAAAAAAAATTGGAAGATTTTGAAAGAGATAAAGAAATCTTAATAGAGAAACCATCTTAATAGCATTTATCCGGCCCACCATTGAAAGGGGGAGTGTGCACTTTCCAATATCTCCTTTTAGTTTTTCCACCTTTTCATTGAAATTCAATTTAAAAATTAATTTGGGGTCTTTTGGAAGGATTACTCCAAGGTACATCAACTTGTCTGTCACTTTAAATGGGGGTTTATGCAGGAACTCTGATTTCTGATTTTTCCCAAGAGGCATAAATTCACTTTTTTGCCAGTTGATTGTGTACCCGGAGACGTCCCCAAATGACTTAATGAGATCTAACAGAATAGGAATGGTTGATTCAGGCTGTGACATAATCGGCATATAGAGACAAGTGGTGGGCCACACCTCCTAGATGAATGGGATGGAGAGTATCATGCTGTCGAATACGAACAGCAAGGGGCTCAATACATAATGCAAAAAGGAGTGGACTAAGGGGACATCCCTGACGCGTCCCACGCTGTAGCCGAAATGAGGCAGACCTATCTTGATTTGTGAGAATATAAGAGGACGGATTGGCGTACAAGATTTGAATCCAAGAGATAAAACGATGACCAAATCCAAATTCTTCCAACACCCTAAACATATACGGCATTTGTATTTGGTCAAATGCCTTCTCTGCATCTAGGCACAACACCGCCACCTCCTGATCGTTTTTGTAGTTATGGTATATTATATTCATTAATCTGCGGACATAAAAAAATGAAAACCTGCCAGGAATAAAACCTGTTTGATCTTTATGAACAATGGAGGTAATATGTTTCCTTAACCTATTTGCCATCAGTTTTGTGAAAATTTTAAATCAGAGTTCAAGAATGTTATTGGGCGGTAAGATGAGGGCTCAGTCTCGTCTCTCCCTTCCTTTGGAATGAGTGAAATGTTAGCTTCAAAAAGCACATTTTTGGCTCTGCTGCAAAGTATCCGTATGAATTATTGTCTGTGGATGCATTTTGCACAAAGTTGTATCTGATAATGAAAATAACTGAAAATAACATGCATGCATTTATATGGACTGCACATTTTTATTATTCGTTTGTTCATTGTGGCTCCTCCACACACACCGGCCCTGTATGGCTGGTGGCTGTCATTCAAAAGTCACTCTCTACTCTACCCCATGACACTTCACAGGGCCACGAAAGAGAGGGAGAGAGAGAGAGAGTGACAGAGGAAGAGAAAGAGCGAGAAAGAGCAAGAAAGAGAGAGACATCAGTCAAAGTTCAGGCTCAAGGCGTTGACATCAAAGAGCTGTGTGAGAATGATAGCTAGAATGCTTTTTAATGCATTTCACTTGGAGAGGTGTATAGGTGGTAATTAGCAATCCTGTCTGTATACAAATGTACATTATTGACTATTACGTATATAAAGAAACACTTAACTATATTGTTACGGAAAAAAATATGGAAGTTCTGTGCAAGAAGTACTTTTTTAAAGAGCTGTATAGATGGTGAAAGCAGGTTACGATATCCACCATTCAAATGTGCGATGTCGGCATATTATTTTGTGGACTGCAGAGTCTTCCACATCAGTAAATAAGGGCCTGGGTTTCCATAGACCTGACCTGTGACTCTGGGCTGCGTCCCATGACTCTGTCTTACCCCTTCGTCTTACCCCTATCCCTTGGTTTTGCGCGTTCATGTGAGGGCAAGTGGTGTCCCAATTCTAATTTTGATCAAGGCCTAGGGCCACGACTGAGGGCTACATACGCCTTGAAATGAAGTAAGCTCTCGACCAGACTTGGAACGAAGGGGTACGCCTACAAGCTCAGGCAGGTTTTGGGATCAGGATGGCAGCGTCACATCGACCAGCCAAGGAATTTAAGGAGAACTTCTCATCTCATAAATGTATTTTCAGCAGTTGTAATTATCGATTAACAGTTTAGCAGGTTTACAATTATGACACTTATGTTCTACGTTACTTTTAGTGAACTGTTGTTGCGGTTTTAATTGTAGTGATGATCTGTTTAGACAACGTTATCATTTTCAGCAAACTTTCATGCATAAACAAGCTAGTTTTTTTGTCGAGCTGAGGTACCCGATAATCCTTGACATTTGTTTGCATTTGTTTGCGTCAGTTGTTGTCGCCTCTGTAGACGTAGCAGCCAGGTAGAGGCAAGGGACGATGACGCAAACAGTAATCGAGTGGCTTCCCATTTCTTAGGGGAACATTCGTACCCCTAGCCCTCTCAGCTCGGTATCGAGGGGCAAGACAAAGACGTAGATAAAGGTGTAGGGGAATGGGTAAGACAGAGTAATGGGATGCAGCCTTAGCCTGACATGCGACATGCTTGTCACTATGGAGATTATAATGCACATTTAAGCAAGATATCCACCATTCTTCTGTGCAAATGTGCAATGTCTTTGTATTATTTTCTGCAACTGGGTTTGAGTTTTGTACACTGATACATGTACAAGAAAAAATTGCTTTTTTCATGAGAATGTATTTTTACTTAAAGTTAACCACAATTTGACCTTTTAAGAAAATATGATCTATTCCATATCACTGAATCCTTGAGACGGCACCATTAGTCTGAATCTATTGCTCTTCTAATGGAGAAGTGGCCCATCTTCATGAACATAATTAGTTGAAATGTCAGACAGTGATTCACCCTCTGTGCCCCCTGCCCACAAACGTTGGAACCACAAGGCCATGTGTATGAAGAGGGCAAATCCGCAGCACCCATTCCTCCAAGACCATTATTCTACATTAGCTGCAGATGGTCCTCATAACTGAATTAAATATCTTTGGAGTAGCTCTACATCACCATGATTCAAACTTTATGGGTCCAGCAATTGGATTAGATAGTAATTGAGTGAAAATGAATCAAAAAGTATTCTCTGACAGAATCTAGTCTTCTTGGGAAAATCAAATCAAGAGGGAAACTAAAAAGTGCATACAGTACAAATATGAATGAGCGAATATGCTTAAATGTGTAACTAAAGGGGGGGAAAGCGCATCTTTCTCATTACTACTCAAAAATACCTGCACTCCATTAAAGGAAAAGTAACGTGTTTTACAATTTGAGCCTTATTTTGGTAATAAAACAAGTTGTTTTACTCACCCATAGCACTTTGGTGTCATATGGAGCATTTCCGGAGATGTTTTAGATTAGCGTTAGGCTAACGCCGTTAGCCTAGCGCGACTTATAGCCATAGCTCGGGGCATGTAATATGCCCCGTGCGGGCTCCAAATAACACAAACTTTAGCACTTTTCAAATCATAGAAGCTCGATGTCTTTAGTCTACGATTTCGTTTGGTCAAAAGTGGCCTGTAATCCGAGATTTAGCCATAGTTTCGAGTGGATGAGGATGCCAGTGCGCATGTGCGGAGTGTGCTCTCACCTCTCGGGACCCAAACATGGAACGCAAAGCTGTAAGGTGCAGGGCCCTTCCCTATCAATTCTACATTAATAATAATATATAGTTAGTAATTTACATCTACTTTTTACCTTTTGTTCAGTAGAGATTGGCAATTCCAGGGTAGAACAAATCCTGATGATTCTAGTGAAGGTGTATGGAGTTTAAAAACACTGTGGAACGCTTTCTTTATTACCAGATGATATCACCATTAGTATTTACGAGCCTAAATATGCAGAACTGTTGTTAAACGCATGTCAATGAAACAAAACAAAACACAGTGACAAAACATTACAACATGCAGTAGATCAGAAAATTGCGTAATATAAGACCTTGAATGTGCATTTTGTAACATTTTAATCTCCATAGCGATAAGCAGGTCAAACTAAGTTACAAGTCAGGTCTAAGGAAATGCAAACCCGCTAACGGTTACATTGAGTGCTTTTCACAGTATGTAAAACAATTTTAAAAAAGGAATAGATGCATGTAATTAGATGTAAGTTGTATGCCATACTTTCAAACATTCCAGACAAAGCATAACATCTCCACGGAGACAAGACAAAGTTTCATAGTGAGCCTTTAAAGGAGCATTAACCATAGCCTGGCAGAGGTTCTTTCCAACTACCAACCTTTATAATCACTTTTTTTATTAACAGCGGCTTTTGCCTCTCATGGATATTAGAATTACCCATAACTACTGACTCCAAACCCATTCAGAAGCTTTAATGATTATCTGATCCTACGCCCCTGCCAGCACACACACACACACACACACACACACACTTGACTGCCCTCTCTGCTGTAATGATGCAGTGATTGAAAACAAAGTGAGCTCTCCAGGGAGGGTGATGGTCAGGACGGACATTACCGAGTCACTCAATAACAGCTGGTACTCGCACTGGTCATTTACGAGTACTGCGACATAATATAGGCAATACAAATTAAAACTGAGTAAGAAAGAAAGTTTCTCCTTGTGTTAACTGCAGCTCTGGAAAAATAAATAAGAGACCACTGCAAGATTATCGTTTTTTCTGATTTTACTACTTATAGGTATGTGTTTGGGTATGTGTATTGACAACATTTCCCCCAAATTCCAAATAAAAATATTATCGTTTAAAGCATTTATTTGCAGAAAATGACAAATGGTCAAAATAACAAAAAACATGTTTTCAGACCTCAAACAATGCAAAGAAGCAAGATCAAATTCATTTTAAAACAACATAATACTAATGTTTACACTTAAGAAGAGTTCAGAAATCAATATTTGGTGCAATAACCTTTATTTTTAATCGCAGCTTTCATGCGTCTTGGCATGCTCTCCACAAGTCTTTCACATTGTTCTTGGGTGACTTTATTCCATTCTTGGTGCAAGAACTGAAGTAGCTTTGTGTTTGTGTTGGAATTCAACAGACGCTGGAATGGAATGGCTGTAACACATGTAGAGATGCTGATTTCAGAAAAAAATGCAGTGGTCTCTTATTTTTTTTCAGAGCTGTGTTGTTCTGATGACATGCGTTTGGTATATTAATGAGCTTGTCTTTATGGAGATTAGCCTGGGAATTCCCAGGCCGCTTCCGTTCGTTTTGAACTGGAAGGCGGCCTGGCAGCTCGTCCAAGCGAGAGTCCCAGATTTAGGTCCCCAATCAGAGAGCGGGGGAGGTGTGGCAAGACGGTGACGCGTACTACGCGCCAAACGGAAGCTAGTAGTTTTGTTGGGACTGTTTACGGACCACATTGATCATGGCGGCGGGAGACAGGAAACAAACGTTCGATCAAGCTTTAGACGTCTCTTCTCCTCGTCGTCGCTCTAACTACGTCATCAAATACAACTGACATGATTGGCTATGGACTTACGTATACGCTCAATGATAGACATTCATAACGCCCAATAAACGGCCGTTGGCAATCACTAACCACACCTCCGCTACGGGATTTTTCGAAGCGAGCTCCCAGACCCATATCTCACTTGTGATATGGTCAGGTGTTAACCAGACTATATGGAGATGTTATCCTTTAAAAAAATGTAAAAGTATGCATTCTTCACCTCTCCACAGATCTCACCTGTAATTTCACCATGTAGCATCACCTCCATGGAGTTCAATGCCATAGTGCCATGCCAACAGTCTAATCCAGACAATACGTTAACCTCTCCATGGTAAAAGTTATAAGAGCTCATTTGAAGCCGAGTTCCATATTAGGAATAGCAATCGATTTACGGACAAAATAGCCAAATTAAAAACACCAGGATCATGGAGAACGGGTTAATACGAATATCTGACAGGGTGACGTTTTTTCAGTACAAAGTAAATTCAAGTCAGCCGGAAACACATTCATTCTCATTTCCTATTTAGAACACAGCGGCTGGAGAGTTAGCTATGTCCATTTATATAAGACTTTGATTCCAACACAAAATACAACATAGTAGCTTTACTTTAGGTTACTTTCAAAAAGAAGCTCTCGTAATATGATTTAACAAAACATAAAATGGTCTTTGTCATCGTTTTCGAAACATGAATGTTCTCTTATCAGTTTTTTTCTGAAATCAGTTATGCATTTCTAGGTGAAATTCCAGCACCAGGTATGATGAGTGAGCTGTATAAACATCTAAACTGACCAGTCACACAAGGAGAGAGGAGAGATCTACAGGACACCAAGGAGAAAGTCTAAAAGATGAATGGCAGGAGGATGGATGGGTGTTTGTAGACCGTTCGACTCAAATATACATGATGTTTCTCAATATGTCATGGAGGAGACACTTTAGGTTGTGGGTGGTTAGGTTTTTAGTAAGGTCAAAGAAAGTAAGACTGCAAAATTAATAGCAACTGCACTGAAATTTCAATTTGAGTAGACGCAATTAACAAATTGTGAAGGTTGCAGTTTTTGAAGTACCATAATTTCCTCCAAAACAGCTATTATTCTGTCTTATTCAGCATAAAAAAAAACTGCTAACCTTGTACAAACATGTTCTGAAATGTGATTCTTGCATTGGTTAGTCAGTTCATATTTCAGTGTTTTTGTCAGTGGACATGTTAAGAATTCAGAATGTGAACTTTGAGCAGGATTCTATCATTAATACACAAATTGCAACTGTAATTGCGATGCTTGTCAGAAAAAAATGCAATGTGGTATTTTTCCTAAATCATTCAGCCCTAAAAAGCACGGAAAAATTTCAAAGCTGTAACAATAAATTTGTAGTTGGCTCGGCTTTGATAAGCTATAAGACTTAGCATCTTCCTAATTTAAGCAAGTGTAATTATATTCTAATCAGCTTTTCTAATTTGTATTGCATTAAACTACTAGTTGACATTACATTGCAATAAAAAAACTACTGATGCAATGAAATCATCGGCCAGGATAATGAATGTGTCAGTGTGAGTACTGCGACATTTGTTTATACTTTAAGATGAGGACAAATGGTAGGTGGAAATATGAATCACCATTTTGCAATTGTAAACAGTACAGCTGTCTTAGAAATAATGATGCCAAAGATGCAGGTCACAAAACACCGAATACAGAGGAGTGAGCAGAAGCTGTAATGCCCTGCAACTGACCAGTGATTTGTTTCGACTTTGCATTACCTTAACCTGGTTCACGCCATATTGGTACGTCTGTCATTCTGGAACAGCTCTCACTGAAAGTAGAGCGTAATTTTTAAAAAAAATTTAAATTTAAATTTTTTTGTTATAGCAATAGACAGGTTATTTGTTTATGAGCACAGGGGATATGCATGTAGCTTGAGTGCAGAAAGTGGTTAACATGATGTTGTCAGCAAATCCATAAAATGTATATAATCTTAAAGGTCCCATGGCATGAAATTTTCACTTTCTGAGGTTTTTGAACGTTAATGTGAGCTCCCCTACCCTGTTTAGGCCCCCCCATGGTTAAAAGTTGCGAAATGTCTAAACTGAGCATTTGCGATCCTTTTCTGCGTTACAAAAAATCGGAGCTCAAACGGGCGATTTTGAACAAGGCACCTTATTGACGTCAGATCGAAAAAAGAAATGCAAATGCAGTTCCACCCCCGTCTGTCTGTGCTCAGCGTCTCTGTAAATCACGCCCAGAGAGTTTGGACTGCGAATGCGCTGGGCAATGCGAAATGCGTTTTTTTATTTGCCTGGAGGCACGTCCGAGTGTTTCTAGGCTCGGAAGTCCTTTATCTGAGCCTCTGGACCTTTGAACAGCAGTGGTTTCATTTTATTTTATGTGGAAATGTGTTTATTTTTCAATGGAATGCTTCCCATCTCTCCCCCCTGCAAAAACACGGAAATGGATCAGCTGAGAGCTGAGCGCGGAGAGTTTGGCCACGCCCCCACCCTCTACTATAGGCCAGCTCTTTTCTCCTCATTTGCATTCAAGCAACAACGCCCATTATGGCCTGATCAGAGAGAGAAAAAATACTCTTTCTCATCTTATCTCTGTTTCTCATGCACTGAGTGTTGATTTTGAAGAAGGATTCATTTACAGTATTAGGGAACCATTAAGGAGCCATATAAAAGTATCAAGAAGTACCATGTCATGGGATCTTTAACATCCATCCATCTTCTTTCGCTTCTCCATTTTTGGGTCGCGGTGGCAGCAGTCCAAGCAAATCTGCCGCTCAGAACACAATGCACCACCCCCCATGAATCCTCCCGCGGGTGGTGGGTCCACGGGAGGACGGCCTCCTGGCCTTGATGCACTTCTGTCATTGGGGCTACCAGTGTCCTGGGGGCGAGCTGGGGTTAAGTGTCTTGCGCACTCATTTGTGGAAGCTGGGATCACACGCGGCCAACCCGAGAGGGATTCGAACCGCCAACCCCTGAATCAGTAGACAAAACGCTCTGCCAACTGAGCTACTGCTGCCCCATAATCTTAACATCCTTTCATAATCTTAATATTCATTCATAATCATCCAAATAATGAGGGTCAGCTCAAATCATATAACGATTTACCCTCTTCTTACCAATCTTCTTCTTAACAACAACTTAGTTACTCATTCAGCGACCTTGTTTTTCCAGGTCAAAACCGCAGTTCTAAATAAAGCATAGCCGATATGACCATTAGCAGCACAAGTAGCGAATCAAGAGCCATCTGACAATAATACGCCTCTCTTAAGGACCTATCCCAGAGCTCACCAATTCACTGTTGGTGTGTTCTGCCTCCCCCAGACACCACTAATGATGGCTGCAGCCCTGAGCATATTTATTCATGAGTGGATTACACCTGCTTCCTCTTTTGTTGCACATGCATTTGCTCAAGTATTGTGCGGCGTCTTCACTCCCACACCACCGGTCACATTCTCCCTTTCTCTCTCTCCGGTGCAGCTTTGGATCGGGCTCCAGTGGGCAGGCTGCTGTCGGTAATGGGGGACGTGTACTTAAAGCAAATCTGTGTAACTTTCTGGAGCTGGAAGAAGGTTATCTGTACGATTCCATGGAAATAGAAATCAAATGTTATAACAATGATGGTCTTTAGTTCTGGTGTAGACTGTAAAACTGTTTTTCCCCCAGTATCAATACTTGTCAATACTTCAAAAGAGTAGTTTTAGTATTAATTAGTATCTCAATATTGATGAGTATGAGTTTTGTTTTTTTTGTGACAATCATAGTTACTTGGTTAAATCTTTAAAGGGTCACTGTAACTTTTCTCTGGAGGATCTGCTACCTTTTTGTCTTCATAGAGATGGCATTAACTTATTGATCTCACTGGAGACAAGCAGCTGTTACACGTGCAAGATAGAAACATGTAATGCTATATTGTGGAACATAGCAAGCACAGCAATAACAATTCAATGGAGAGACACATGTGGCGGACCCTTAAACAGAAAAGTTACATAGTGCAGCTTTAAGTGTAGACTGTACAGCTCTGGAAAAATAAGAGAACTAAAAAATGATCAGTTTTTCTGATTTTACTACTTATAGGTATGTGTTTGGGCAAAAGGAACAGTTTTGTTTGAGTCTATAAACTACTGACAACATTTCCCCCCCAAAATATTATCATTTAGAGCATTTATTTGCAGAAAATGTCAAATGGTCAAAATAACAAAAAAGATACATGTTTTCAGACCTCAAACAATGCAAAGAAACAAGATGAATTTCATTTTAAAACAACATAATACTAATGTTTACACTTAAGAAGAGTTCAGAAATCAATATTTGGTGCAATAACCCTTATTTTTAATCACAGCTTTCATGCGTCTTGGCATGCTCTCCACAAGTCTTTCACATTGTTCTTGGGTGACTTTATTCCACTCCTGGTGCAAGAACTGAAGTAGCTCAGCTTTGTGTTTGTGTTGGAATTCAACAGACGCTGGAATGGAATGGCTGTAATACATGTTGCTGATTTCAGAAAAAAAATGCAGTGGTCTCTTATTTTTTTCCAGAGCAGCTGCTGCTGCTGTGAGCCTCGTCATTTTGGTCTTAAAATGTCCATATTAACCCACTCATTAAATAAATTCCAATTCCTCTGCTACAAATTCACCCCTAAAACTGTTAGCCTAGTGAGCTTAATCTGACTGGAGCTGAACACTTTGGATGACATCACACTCCCTTAGTCCACTTCTTTATACAGTCTATTAAGGAACTGGCTAACTTGGCATGTATTTAGCAAAGTACTTATGTTACTACTACTACACCACTCCCATTATTACTATAGGCTCCTTACACCCGTGCCACAGGACATAGAAAGTGTAGTTTTAAATGCTTCTGGTGTACATGTCAGAACAAAAGGTTGTGTGGCTGCCTCTGCGTAGTGAGAGGAACAGCGCGCTCTTTAATTGGTGCCATGATAAGAGAGGGATCGGGGCCGAGGGAGGCACAGCTCGCAGCAAAGCATCATGGGATCTCCAGGGTGATGCTCCCGTCCGTCTTGATTAACGACCTCTCCCTCCCGACCCCTCCCACTGGCCCCCGATGGTCTCCTTTCGATGGAGCAAGCTCAAAGTGCACGAGTTAAGAGTTCCACATGCACAGTCCATAGTAGTAAAGATGGTCCATTTCAGTCTTTCTAAAACGAAATACTACATAAATACTACCTACTGATGCGTTCCAGTTCATACAGGAATTTAAAGCGTTCTATACTGTTTTTAGTAAAGAAATTTCAATATTTAATAAGTGATTTAATATTCAATAAGAGAAAGAAAAAATATATACAGCTCTGGAAAAAAGACCACTGCATTTTTTTTTCTGAAATCAGCATCTCTACATGTATTACAGCCATTCCATTCCAGCGTCTATCGAATTCCAACACAAACACAAAGCTGAGCTACTTCAGTTCTTGCACCAGGAGTGGAATAAAGTCACCCAAGAACAATGTGAAAGACTTGTGGAGAGCATGCCAAGACGCATGAAAGCTGTGTGCATAAACATTAGTATTATGTTGTTTTAAAATGAATTTGATCTTGTTTCTTTGCATTGTTTGAGGCCTAAAAACATGTATCTTTTTTGTTATTTTGACCATTTGTCATTTTCTGCAAATAAATGCTCTAAACGATAATATTTTTATTTGGAATTTGGGGGAAATGTTGTCAGGAGTTTATAAACTCAAACATGTTCCTTTTGCCCAAACACATACCTATAAGTAGTAAAATCAGAAAAACTGATAATTTTGCAGTGGTCTCTTATTTTTTTCCAGAGCTGTATTTCTGTCAGCTGGACAAAAGTTTTTGTGTTTTTGTTTTATGTTTCACCACTCATCCTTGGAGCTTCTTCAGTTCTGACAGTGTTCTGGTAACACTAGTTGTTTACTATAAGACTCTCTGTTAGCAGTTAAGTCCACTGAAGTACCCCAAATGTGACAGTTCACACCTAACTATGCTTCACATTAAAGATTAAAGATGTTAGGCAACATTGACGTTTGTGATGGAATAATTATATATTATTAACTTTTGTGATTCTTTAATTTTTAGAAATGAAGCTTTAAAAGTGCGTGACTTGTGATCATATGTTTTGAGTTGCAGAAAGGCCAGATATCTGAGGGGAGTCGTAAGCAGACAGCTCGGCTCCTCCAGTATCTAAGTCCCAGGGACATTGTCCCTGCGAAAGATGTCATATCTGGGAATTATCTTATAAGTGTGTTGGGTATTATGATTATGTTTTGGTTTTAATGATTATGTTTTGTCGGCTGTCCTGCCACATGTTCCCCCACCCCTTATGGGCAGGACAGACCACGTGTAACTAGGGATGTGAAAAACTGAATAAATAGCAAGCTGGGGGCACAGAGAACCAGGACGCTCAGAGCAGAATGGGCCAAGAGCATTTTTGTAACCTGGGCATTCTCTCTGACTGTTCTCCACTTGCAAGTGAAAAAACCTAATCTCTCTTGTCTTCCTTTCCTGTGTACAGAATATGTTGGGTTTTTACCAGCACCCATCAGTTTGTGAGCTTTAATGCTATAATGTTACCTCATAAAAAGCATACTTGGAGTTTTTTAGTTTTGTTTCATTCACACATCTTTGAGTAATCCTGCATTATTAGGCTGTCTATATCTCCTCAAAACGCTCTGCTCCACCTTGTGATGTCATGAAGCAGGAATTATCAACTCAGCACCTACGCTTTACCTTTTGATGACTGGAGTTTCACAGTTCCAGAGCTGAAATCATCAAAATTATTCCAGGGAAGGTGTATAGCGTAAAAACACACCGGAGCACTTTCTGTAGCCACATGGCATCACACGGTGGAACAGTGTTTTTCAGATATTCAGGGTTTGTGTGTTAAACATGTGTGAATGAAACAAAACACAACTCTAGGTATGTTTTTGATGAGGAAACAACATGATTACGTACATCAGAAAATGGCATAATCACAAAATGCTGAATTTATTGACAAAAAAATACACCTGATACGCATGCCATGAGTAATTCCGGTAATTTCACTGTAATTTCCGGTCAGCTGTTTCACATTTTGTGAGTAATAATCCTTACTACTGAGCATTTTCTTGTTCTATGGATTCGAAGCAATATTCAAGAGCCCAGGATCCCTTCGGGGCAATCAAGAAGCCCACGGTGGGGAGTGAGGGAGCTATAATTACACTCTGTATGAATCCTGGCTGGTTCATTCTGCAATGTTTCCCATGTATCTCAGGGGAATCTTAAAGTTTTATTCTACCATGAACCTTTTCAAAGCCATAAACCAGATAATACCCACTATTATCATAACTGGCTGTATATACATTTTACAGACTGCAATTTTGTATGTAGTATAATTTTATGGCTACACAGAATTCACATATCTGTCCTGCCAGAGAAAAGTAAGAGCAAAAACCACCCACACAACAGGTGGAGCTGTGTCTGATCTGACAAGATGCTATGCCATGATACACTGTGATCAGCTAACGAGAAGAAAGACGAAGTACAAACGCTAAATACAAGCTACTTTTTTATGTTTTCAGTCCTACTTTTTATCATTTTTGCAAGGGACCTAGTTTTAGACATAAAAATCAAAAGTTGAGAGAATTGTCTTTTGGCCAACCCAGTGTAGTTATAACATGTGATTAATACAAGCATTCAGTCCTATTTAGGAATGAAAAACCTGTTATTATCTAAGTCAGTTCTTTGTGGTCAGAGCTTCAGACAGAGCAGACACTAGAATGTGATTTTCAACATTAAACCCTCGTATTTTCTTTTCTATTCCCATGTGGCTTTAGTCCTCCACTTGTCCAGGTAGGTTCCATGTGTGTCTACCAGTCTATGTGTATCTTAGGGCCCGTCCACATGACAGTGTTTTTTGGTGGAAACTGAGAAGTTTTTAGGAGGTGGCTGAGAGGAGGATGCTGGCCAAATTCACGTCCATCACGGATGACACTTCTCACCCTCTGCACCGGACTGTAGAGGAGCTGAGCAGCTCCTTCAGCAACCGACTGAGGCACCCCCAGTGCAAGAAGGAGCGCTACCGCAGATCCTTCATCCCCACCGCCATCAGACTGTATAATTCAACTATATAGGCCAAATGTGCAATATTTTTTTCCATACTCTCCTAGTTACTGTTTTTATTATTATTACTTATTTTTATCATTACTTATTTAATTTTATTCCTGCCTGCATGCACTTTCTTTCTTGTTCGAACTGTCTCTACCTGGAGCTACTGTGGCAAGTAAATTTCTCCTATGTGAGATCAATAAAGTCTTATCTTATCTTATTCATTTTGGCCTTTCGTCCACACGACGCCGGCATTTTGGGTGGGCGAAAATGGTGTTTTTTGAAAATGGGTTCCAGAGTGGAGAAATCTGAGAATGCTAGGGTTGCGTTGTTGTGTGGACGAGCAAAACGAGCAAAACGATGTCGTCACGATGCCATCATCATAACATGATCAGAAGAGAACTCCACGTACAACCCCGAGAACTTCGTCGTCAGTCCAAACAAGAGAGTCGGGTTTTATACGTGTGTTCGCCATCATTATTATCTTCTTGTGTTTGTTTGTGGAAGAGAAAGGACTTAATGTGCGTGTGCTCTTTGTAGTATTACGTTTCCGGTGGTTCTGGCTGTTTCCTGTTTACAGCACCACATATCAGTGTGGCATATATATTACATCGTTTTCACTCAGTGCTCCGTTTTCGTCTGGACACGAATATTTACTGATCCGACACATGTGTGGATGCAAATTTTTTTCAACCCGTATAAAAGATAAAATATCATTCTAAAGCTATTCAAGGTTATAGATAGTACAGTATAGCTAAAGAAATGTTATTTAGTATCGATACTTGCTCAAATGAGTATCTAGTTTCTATCCTAGTTTTAGTATTGATTCATATTAATATCTGATTTGACATTGCAGCACTACAGTCTATCAGAGTACAGGGAATGCAGGCGACGTCATGTGCAAATGTGAACGCCATCCCCTCCATCCCTCTTCCTCTGTTTCTCTCGCTTATCCCCTCTCGGCTAATTATCCACAAGACGGATTACATCATGGGATCTAATAGAGAGGAGCTGTAACACGAGGGCGCTCCCCCAGTTACACACACTGACGAAATCACTCAGCTGCGATGCCTATTTAACTGTTGTAGTAAAGAGGAAATGTACATGGGATGGAATATAGATGTAATTAGACAATGAGGAATGGAAAAAGAAAAAAAAAGCATACTTATGTATACAGACTTTGAGTAAATTGAGTAGTCTGTATCAAAATCAGATAAAATTGATTCTAATTAGAACAAGGATCGATACTAAGAGACAGACAGAAGCGAACCTTTTCTGAATAGCTTTAGAATGATCTTGTGCTGTATCAAAAGTATACGACTACTATACACCCACGGACTACTATGACACATACTACATGGTAATATAAAGGATGTACTACGATATGTTAAAAATGGCATATGTGAACTGGTTCAGAGATGTTGTGATGCATTTGGATCTAGAAAAAATGAGATTTCTCTCTTTGCAGGGTCAGGAAGATAAATTTAATAGGATATGGTTATCTTTCGTTAGCTTATGTAAAGAAGGTATTTCAAACTTTGAAAAGGATGGTCTTTGTAATATCCACCTGTGCGAATGTTCAGTTGTTTTTATTTTTGTTTTGTTTTTATATATATATATATACACAGTGGTGAAAGTAGTTTTCATTTCTTACAGGTGCTATAATGTCCAGTGCATCACTTTACCGTTTTTTTGTTTGTTTGTTTTTTTACACCTTTTTCATAGATAAATTACTTTTTTAATATACTTAATTATCTCATATTTTTTTAGTCAGCATAAACCCTCTCTTACAGGTGCAGGCAGTGCGCCGGCCTTAAATCTTCTACCAGTGCACAACACCGCCTCGTAATGGTTTAGGATACTTTCACGGCTACAGTCAGATAAGTTTTGACAATCCTTGCTTAACAGACTGCAGATATCTCTGCACGAGAGTTTCGGGTAGCTTTCAGTTATTCTCGAATGGCATAGTGTGGTTGTTTGTGTTTTCTACTTAAATAGCGCACCTTATTTTTTTTTTTTCAAATGTGGGTTTTGGCCACCGTTAACCATATTCTCTTAGCGGTGCTGCGTACCGGCTGTGAATTTTATACCGGTGCTGCGTTCCGGTGCGCACTGCTTTACTTTCACCACTGTATATACATAACATTTAAAAAATTATTTCATGGATAAGGGTCCTCTAAAACATTATATAGGCACTTATAATGTTATGGCTTGTATATCTTGGTTGAAATGCTCTAACACTGTCATTTATGGGATTGTTACTGTGTATTAAATGTCAAAAACACAATAAACAGAGTGTTTTTAAAAAATGGCATATATTTTTTGAATGTTCATTGTGGTATGGGAATTTTAGTACAGTGGTACCTCACCTTACGAAATTAATTCGTTCCAGAAGTGGTTTCGTAAGGTGAATTTTTCGTAAGTTGAGTAGCTATTTCAATGGAAAAAGCCTGATTCGTTCCAAGGCCCCATTCCAAGTTTTTTTTTTTATAGTGTAACTGATTGGCTAAGAGACTGTAGACCCAGGACTAAACGTGGACTAAACCAGGTCTAAACAAGGTCTATACCTGGACTGGACCAGGACTAAACCTGGACTAAACCAGGACTGGACACCAGGATTTTTCCTGATATTTCCTGGTTTCGTGCTAGCTCTGCTATTAGCAGCAGCACCGGTGTACCTCACGAGTCACGGCTGAGGCGAGCAGCGAGGAGGGGAGGAGATGTGCCTCCCCTCCGGACCGCACGCAGTCTGAGCGCATGAACGAACGCAGGCAAGAGCCGCGGTGGTTTAATCCTGGTTTAATCCTGGTTTAGTTCTGGTTTAGAGGAGGCACGGTTTGAGCACGGGTCTCGTGCTCGCAGCCCCGCGCCGGGTCATGCTGCGCTATCACACACGTGTCCGCCCGCAGTCTTCTCCCCCCTCCCCGTTCCTCCACACTTCACTATTAATACATTTTGTTGAAAATCTATGAAAGTTTGAGTGTTTAAACGAGAGACAAATGTGAGAAAAGTTTAAATCCAGTCTGAGAAAAGCGTATGTGTGTGGCTGAGCGCGCATTATTTGAATTTTTGAGATTTCGCGTTTCGTAACTTGGAATTTCCGTTTGTTGGGTCTTTCGTAAGGTGAGGTACCACTGTATTGTGACAGTACAACTGTTTTCACAATGTAAGAAACTTATTTATTTTTTTACTTCCCAATGAATTATTTTACAGATAATGCAAAGAGAGAAATTTTCAGTATTGTGACAGCGTAAGTAAAAATCTTTTTATATTTCTGTTCTGTTGCTTGATTTGTTGGCTTCAAATAATAGCACGATTCTGATTGCTCCCTCAAAAGTTTCTGCATTTTCAAACAAAAAAACAAACACTTTACCAAAAATAAATATGAATAATAAAAAGACTACACATAAGGTGCAAAGACAGATCCAGGAACTCAAACATTGGCAACTCATGAGAGCTTTTTTAAACAGCCCGAGCAAATCCTAAATTTGGGTTTCCATGGTAACTGGGAGAGGGAAATGGGGGAATTCAACATACAAAGACCTAATATGGAAATAGAAAACTGGAAAAAATACATCTTGGATTTTATTTTTTACTTGCTTTGTTCGCGTGTACACATGTTTTGACATTTTTAAAACTAGGATAGAAAAAAATATATTTCATTTTTGTTTCTCAAACCATGGTATTGGTAGCATTCTGTCCTGTTTTAAAAGTGTACGCCGAAAAATATTACACCCACTTTTGCTTTTTCTCATTATTCATTTATTTTTTCACACAAACAGAAGATTTTCGCAGCTTGTAGAGGACTTGGCATTTTGGCTATTCTCCAAAGAGCTGTGGTCACCTTGAAAATCCCTGTAATGTCTGCAGGCTTGTGTACACTTCAAAAACAGGCAAAATAAAAGGAAATCTCAGACAAAAAAAAAATGTCTCATTGTCATTGCCACACACGACAAGACCATATGATCAGTCTACCTTGGGAGTCATTATAAGTGACTGGCTGTCTACCTGCATACTGAGTGTTGAAACTGCTTCTCTGAGTCGGTTCAAAGACGTCATGTTAAAGTACATTTTTTCCTCACACTTCTTGAAATATACCCGATGTGTACTTTGATGTGCTCTGACTAGGCTCTGTTGAAATCCATCACTTCAAAAAAAAACTTCATGTATTCTTTTCCAGTTGACAACTTTGGGTAGTGTTTTTTTGTGTGTGTGGCGGACGCTGTCAGCAATAATCTAACAACATGTAACTTTTCACCTTGAGGTTCCACTGTTTGCCTGTTTCCATGGCGATGCTATTCCTTTGACTGCAATGTTCCACAGTTGGACTACAAACACTTATCTTCCTGGCATTTTGTTTTTTTCTATTGCAAAAATAATCTGTAACTTGGCCTGCTAATGTGTCCTGCTCGTCTCCCTGAAGATAAACAAGTTGCCATGCCATAAGCTGGAACATTCCAGGCAAAGCAATAACATCTCCATGGATACAGGCGGGTAGCAGCAGACTCTGTTAAATAAGGCTAAGTTCATACTGCAACCTGAAGTGACCCAAATCCGATTTTTTCGCGACCTGTATCTGATCTTTTAAAGGAGAATTAACGTTTTTTTTTACAATCTGACCCTTATTTCGGTAATAAAACAAGTTGTTTTACTCACCCATAGCACTTTGGTGCCATATGGAGCACTTCCGTAGATGTTTTAGATTTGCGATATCCGTAACGTTAGTTCTCGGGGCATATGTTTGTGGTCTCCAAATAACACAAACTTTAGCACTTTTCGTTTGAGTCAAAAGTGGCCTGTAATCCGAGATTTATCCATAATTTACAGTTTTGCGTTTCATGTTTGGGTCCCGAGAGCTGAGAGCGAAATAAGCTGTGACTCCGCACATGCGCACTGGCATCCTCATCTACTCAAAACTATGGATAAATCTTAGAAATTATATTATGGTCTAACTTCATAGTCATGTTTTTGTACTATGAACCCAACCAAATTAAAACCACTTTGCTTTTCAGTTTCACTCATTGAAACTTTGTCATTTTCAGCAAACAACATTGGCAAACCTCGCACTAAAAACCCAACTCAACTAAGAATGCATGCACGAAATCACACAGCACCTTTAATATACCCTTTCCCATCCAGCGACCTCTGCTGCTAATTCACCGCTAAGCCACTCACCAAGGACGGCACTTCCCCATGGGCATAGTGCAACCAGCTCTCCCCTCTGTGTCGCTGGGGTGGGCTGGCTCATTGTTCACCCAACTAAGCCTGAATTTGGCCAGGGGAGAATTGGTAGTGATAGGATGTGTCCGAAAATACACTGCCCGCCTCCATGATCCAAGGTCTGGTCTAATTTGTAATTACCTTCTGCACTGGTGTGGAAGAGTAGAGCTGGTCCAAGATGTGGATTATCTAGTGTGGGGGTGATGGGTGCCTTGAGTGGGCATACATACCCATACACAACCAAGGGCTATTGTGTGGAGGCACTGATGAGTTTCACCGGTCTGTATAGATTGACAGACACGTGTTACTGTGATGCACTTTTCTAGCTGTTGTTGATTTTTTTAATCAAACTCTTCTAAGTTGTTCACGTCACCATACTTAATTTTGTAGATTCAATTTAGATGTTCTGCCCCAGTGGAGAAAGAATATTTTTGTTTTGAGTTTATCTGTTTTGTCTACTCTGAGCTACCTTGCCTTATATTGTTCTAGATTTTTCTACTGTTCTGTTTCTTGCCAGTGTTTAAATCCTGTAAACTGTCATCTGGCCCATGAAAATATCTGTCTGTAAGTTTTGTGGTGTTATAAGATGTTAATTCACTCTGTAAACTTATATGAGGCACTTTAAAGGTCCCATGGCATGAAATTTTCACTTTCTGAGGTTTTTGAACGTTAATGGGAGCCCCCCCCCATGGCTAAAAGTTGTGAAATGTGTAAACTGAGCAGTAGCCCTTTATTAAGACAATTCATAATGAACAAATAGTTTAGTAAAGGTGCACTGTGTAAATTGTCTGCTGGAGGGTCCACCACCTGCTTGTCTCCATGGAGATATGCCTAGAATGATCCACAGTTTGGCCATAAGCGTATGAATATCCATGGACTTGCAAGCCAAATTAAAGGTTATTTTTGTGGAGAGGCAACCCCACTCACAGTAAGAAATTATGTTTTTAAGATATTAACATAAGTATTAACTTATTTCCATGGAGACAGTAAAGTGCACCTTTAAGAATAAGCTAAATAACACAGCACTAACTCCTATACCCTAACCCCTTAATTAAGTCAAGTCTTAAGTTAATTAAGTTCAGCATGTTTGTAATTAAAAAATAATAATAATAATAGTTGTTCTCTCACTCACACTAAATAATTCAGTAATGGATAAAATTGTATTATTTTATTTATTGAGAGCAGCGTGAGATGACCAGTAACTGCAGGCATACACAGCGAGTGGGAGTGATCGCTGTGCACCCTCAGGTGGCCTTGCAGTCAGCATAACAAGGAAAAAAAAAAAAAAAAAAGAGATACATGCTTTCTCTCTGACCCATATAGTTGCATGTCCAGTAACAACAGCCCTATAGACTGAAGCAGCCGCTACCAGGGAGAAGAAAGGGCACCAGAGTATGCAGAATCCTGGGGAGCTCTCTGCCAACTGGAGCCCACAGAGAGAGCAGCTAGTCAGGCGACTGCTGCAAACAGGCTGGGCACATGTGGAGCGCCTGTAGTCTGGATGTGGGAGAAATGGGAACTGACAAAACCAATAAAACATGAACAATAGAAAAATAAAAATGTGAAATTTCAAACAAGCTAAATAGATAAACCTAGGAAAGTGCTAGCCCAATAAAAACCTGCCCTACATAAGTTGTGTTAAAAGTGTACAATTTAACAGGGTCTAGTTAGTACTTGCTTGAGATGTCACTGTGTTGCCTGGAATGTTCCACAGTATGGCATTAAACTCATACGTATCCATGGAGACAAGCAGGTGACACCACAAGGCAAAGTTTCAAGTCAGATCTGCGAAACCCAGTTCCATAAGAATACATTTTTTAAGCTATAAAACACCTGTAATTGAAAAATTGCACAATGAGCCTTTAAAGCCCCAGTGTGTAGGATTCGTGGCGCATAGGTGGATGGTGCTATTGCACTTTCTGTTTTAGCTACGGCAGACCTCGAGTTTTTTTTTTTCTTTTCTCATGAAAACACACATTCCCGATCATGTACCATGACACTCTACACATCAAATGAAACCTTACAGTCTCCTCTTTTTGACTATGCAATTCATTTCCCTGCAAAACAATCACTGCTCGAGCACATGGGGCTTTTATATGGAAAAGCACAAAACGAGGTTAGCTTACCTTAGAATGCTTTCCACAGGTCAAATTCTGTATTTCACCATAAACTTGCTCTCAATTTGTCCGTAAGGATCCAGCGAATAAAATCCAGTAAAACAATTTAGTCCAAAACACGTGTTAGATCCATTACGACGTCTGATCCAGCAGCATGCTTGTGTTGTTTACCCAAAACCAAGAGCCTTGCCGAAGGCGAAGGCGGAGCCCAAATGTCCTTCTGCGGCTCTCATATTCAAAATGGCTGCCTCTGTATGGGGAAGATCCCCCTTTTATGTGACTATATCTAAGTCCAAAAGAATACTTTGATTTCATGATGGAAGTGAAAAGGCTTGGAAAACAATGTATTTTTGAATGGGTATCTTCAATTTCAGTAATTAACGGGTAAAAATCTTACACACTGTCCCTTTAAGATCAGGGTTAAAAGGCCCAAAATCAGGAATACTTTTAGAAATCTGGCTCCACAATTTGAAGACAATCGTATAGATAAAGAAATGGATTGTATTAATAGACTGGAATAACTTTCTAGCTGGTGTCCCTTGTTGCAGTTATATCTATTTTCTTCACCAAGATCATTTATTCTGAAGATACTGGTTTGAGTTGGACCAAGATAATCCAGTGATGTACTGCATATAACTTTTTTTTAAATTCTGATAGCTATTACAAAATAAGACTAAAGATGGTTTTACTATCACCACAAACATAAAACAAAGAAACAAGATCTTCCATTACGTTGTTTGCTTGGAACCCATTGCTTCAGAAAAAAAAAAAAAAAATGGCTGTAATTGTTAGGCATGTTTCTACGTATAAATGTTGCATTCTTTCTTGGGTGGCAGCCTTCACAACTCGCCGTGCCAGGGCCAAGATGCTGGTGCTTTGATTGTGAGAGCCATTAGACCTCTCTCTGTGCATGGAACAACTTCAAATATTTTTTTTTTTTTTGGCATGTACTTGTTATGGAAGATACACACAGTAGTACTCTGGTTTTGGTCATTTTCGCCCAGTTCAAAACCCGCAAACATCCCAACACTGAGCTAATCAAAACTGAATTATGCAGGGTTTTTTCCACATGATAATTAGCGGGTCATTCAATCATTTTGTGAACAAGTATTAATGAATACAAATGTTTTGGATCCCTCAGCGACTGCTAATAATACCATTCAAGGGAATAATTCAATTGCAACATGTAATTGGCAGTTAGAGAGAGGGCCCCTGGAGAGAAAGCTCCCAACAGCCCCAGCGCTGGAATCTTGGTGTGACAGATCTGGCAGCGCGTTGGACGTTTGCTAGTGCCGTTTGCCAAGATCCTGTCTCAGCTATGTAAACCCGATGGCAGAGCTGTCACTGCACAGTTACAGTAGGTGCAGTTTTCAATAAAGATTAAAATGGCTCAAAGCTTTGGGAAAAAGTCTTAAAATTTCACTGTGCACTATGAAACTTACAACTGGGTAGGAATTGATATTATAGTATTTTATGTACTCTAAGATTGCATTTGGTGGTTTGTTCAGTAATAATGGTATGTCATTACTTGTGTACGCTTCTATGAATTCATTTTGTGAATAGGAATCTAACTTTTTCTGTTCCAATACCGATTTCAATACTGTGACTTTAAGTGTAGAGACTATAAGCAACATGTATTTCCTTAAAAAAATAAATAACATTAGAGAAAACTAATGCAAACATGCTATATAGCTGTTACTTATCTCTCAAGTCAGTACTGAACTGCTTTGTATAAAAGGAAGTATGGACTTTCTGGGCCAACTATGACTAGTAAATAGTAGGGGTGTGCAAAACAATGCATCGCGATACTAGCTTTCACAATATACTGCATCGATTCTTGATGCCAAAAAATGATTATTATTAATTATTAATTTAATATTTAATAATTTAATATTTAATATTAATAAATAAATAAATAAATAAATAAATAAATTATTAGTTTTTTTTTATTTTTATAAATCCTATGCACTTTTTTCTTTGTGAAAGGGTATTGTTTGTTATGATGGTAGCTACCTCCAAAATGGCAAATGTCTGAGCATCATTTTTTGGTTTAGAAAAAATTCTATGCACTTTTTTTGTTATTGGTTTGATTTATTTGTTTTTTGTTATTCAATAAATTCAGTTATGAATTGAGTTGCTCAGAGTTATGTATCAATTGAAGACACTACCCAGATACACAGCCACTGATATTTAAGTTATCCTCTTTTTTTTGGGTAGATTTTCACTGAAGTATGTCGAATATATTGCAATGCATCGCAATAATTCAAGTATCGTGATGCATCGTGATAGTATCGCATCGTGGCATATGAATCGTGATTCGAATTGAATCGTGACTTCTTTGCCAATACCCACCCCTAGTAAATAGTCTTACTAAATAAATGTCTATGTTCAACCAGGATATCGGATGAATCAATATTTGGAAGCCCACATCCGATCTAACAAATTTTTCAGTATCAGCATCAATATCAGGTATCAGTATCAGATTGGTGCATCCCTAGTTGTAAACCATAACAACAATCAAAAGAAAAGTTTGAAAAAAATCTAAAAATGTTTCTAAAATTGCAAATGTTTTATAGTGACAAAATGGCAAAAATCTGATTAAAACCAGATAGAAATAGATTGTCTATAACTTCATAAATTCAGCATTATCATAACAAATCTAGCCTTTTTTAAATAAAATTTCTCCAAACCTTTACATGTAATTGAATGAACTCTAAGCATTAGGGTGCAATGGATGCTTAGTATTATGAAAAAAGGCCTCCTTTGGATTAGAAAACATTGCATTTCAGCAAAATTTGTCTTACCCAGGTCAAAATAAGTTTACTGTGTACCAATTATAAATCGAACGCCCGGTAACCAGGAAGTGCACTGATAGCATGCTAGTTGTTAGCAATACTGCCGCAGCAAAACTCCCCTCTGGGCTCTGAAAGTTGTAGAAAGTGTTTACAAACTCATCGCTGTAAATAATTAGGATAATCAGAAAGCATAAGGTAAGTGAGGAATGAACACATTTTATTTTTCACACGTTTAAAATCAGGTGCGGCGCATTTAAGGTTCTGTTATCCAAAGAAGTTCTCAAAGGTCTAAAAATAAAACGCCATCATTTCCACCCATCTAGCTCCTTTAACAAATCCCTGTTTTGCCAAAGTGTGACACCACAATTGTACAATGTAATCTTGTTCCCGCTGCACATCCAGGGCATTTGTATTAATTCGGAGCAGACAATAAGGGCCAGAGCTTGTCTTTTCTACCACAGTGAATTGGTGTCAGCTTGCGCGGTATCCAATCTGCCTGGCATCCTCCCCTAACCTCACAATTATGTTAAGGTTACGCGTGTGTCTCAAGAGCGCCAGGGTGACTTTGGACACGGGGAGGTTACAATGAGACGTAATTGGCAAAATCCACGGCGGGAATAGCGTGATCTGTTTCCTTGACTCAGAAGAAAAAAGACAAAAGAGCCTTATGAATATTTAAATTGCAATTTTCATCATTTTCTTCAGTTGACCCTTTCCGTTTTGGTGGTTGGTGAAAAGAGAGGGAGAGGGAGTTGGAATTAGAGCATGTTGCTAAAGGCGTAAACTAGATCAAGCTGCAAATGAAGTAGGGATTTTCTGTGAAGGATGTTGGATGGATCATCATTTGGTTTGGGTCAGTGACTTGGCATAGTTAAGAAAACATCGATCTTTGGAACATGGCCAATAGAGTTTCAAATGTGAATAACAAGCAGGAAGTTTGAATGTTGGGCCAATGTGACCCCTTAAAATCTTAAAAATATGATTAACAGATCTACACTACCAGTCAAAAGTTTTGGACTCAACCTCACATTTAGTGTTTTTTTTTCTAAACAGGGACCCCCAAACTTTACTCACCCCAGGCACTTCCTCCAACTCCTCTGGTGGGACCCCAGGGTGTTCCCAAATAGAACTGTAGCACCTTTGTGGTGGTTCAAAGTTACTCCTGACTCACCATCCTTTTAAAGTTATTCCTTATTTACCTGACAGCAATTAGCATGTTAAATGTGCACTTTCTAATATCGGACAATACGGGGTGGACTTATTATTTTGACCTTAAAAGCGGCTTCTACAATATTAGCAATACGGAGAGTAATTTTGCTCAAAAACATGAAAAAAATTGACATTCAGCACTACTGGGGCAACCTGTCAGTGACATACCCTGAACAGATCTTGAGTTTGAGATTCATGCTGAGTTTGGTAAATTTTAAAAACTCCACCAGGCAAATTGAAAAACTATTTTGTGGCCAAGAATTAAAAAAAAAAAAAAAAATTACACTGCTGCCTTCAAAGCACATCTTGTAACGATGACGCAAAATCATCTTCTATTGTTGCTTTTTGCTTTCTCAGCTGTAATGATTGATTGTTTTTTAAAATAATTTGCTAAAAACATATTAATAAAAACTCCACCTTGCAAAATGAAACATTATTTTGCGAGCAAGAATCAAATTAAAGTGTTTGCATTCAAAGTATCTTGTAATAGAGGCAAAATCATCTTCACTTGTTGCTTTTTGTTTCCCCTGCCTTGGTGATTTATCCTTTTTTATTTTTTTAATTAGAAAAAAACAAAACACCAGTTCCTTCACCATTTTTCCTGGAGATGAGTTTGTATTTTGTATGGTAATGCTGGGGCTGTTTAAAAGTGCACTGCTGTTGACTTATGGATGAACTATTGATTCATACTTGCTAATCCTGACTTAATCCTGACGTCCTTGGGCTTCCCTTAAGACTACGTGAAATTTCCTTATTAACTCAACTTAAAAAAAAAAAAAAATCCTTTCTTAGCGGTGTAGTTCCAGGGCTTTGCTGATTTGGTAATTATTACTCATACCGTCTTTATTCGTGGCTAATTACAGACCATACTTCTGAAGAAAAATAATACAACTTGCAAAGTGCTGAATATTAAAGTCCAGAGCTATGAATAAAAATACATAAAAGCTATAATAAAGGGTATTATTAAAAGTGTAAAAATTTATATTTCGTAGTTTTTTTACTATATGATTTACTATACATTTATGCATTTATCTGTGCTTTCATCTTTATACATTTTGTTATCGTATTAAGAGTTAATGCAATTCTGAATTGTATTAATAATATTACAAGGTCATATTGCATTGGTGGGTTCACTGGCACTAGTATTTTACCACGTTAAATGCAATGAGTTTAGACTTAGATTGATTTAAAGGCAAATTAACGTTTTTTTTTACAATCTGAGCCTTCTTTCGGCAATAAAACAAGTAGTTTTGCTCACCCATAGCATTTTTCTGTCAATTGGAGCAGTATCGCAGAACTTATGTTGAGCCGTTCTGTTCTACTAATGATCCCGTATCTGTTAACATGGGGCTCGTATCATATGCTCGGGGCATTACTTTGCGGTGTCCAAATAACACAAACTTTAGCACTTTTCAAATCATAGAAGCCCGATGTCTTAATGTAAGAAATCGTTTGAAGCAAAAGTGGCCTGTAATCCGAGATTTAGCCATAGTTTCGAGTAGATGAGGACGCCAGTGCGCATGCGCGGACTGCTCCTGGGCCCCAAACATGAAACGCAAAGCTGAAAACTATGGATAAATCTCGGATTACAGGCCACTTTTGCTTCAAACAATTTCTTACATTAAGACATCGGGCTTCTATGATTTGAAAAGTGCTAAAGTTTGTGTTATTTGGAGACCGCAAAGTAATGCCCCGAATACAAATGCTAATGGTTTAGCTACAACATAACTTTCTTCAAACAGCTCCAAATGACACGAACGTGATATGGGTGAGTCAAACGACTTGTTTTATTACCGAAAGAAAGCTCAGATTGTAAAATAACGTTACTTTGCCTTTAAGGTCCTATATTACGCAAAATTGACTCTTGTGAGCTTTTAGCTATGTTAGAACATTGTTGCCTCCCCAAAACATACTTCGAGGTTTTTTTTTGTTTGTTTTCATTCACAGATGTTTGAATAACCCTTTATTATTGGTGTGTCTACATCTCCAAAGCTCAAAATGCTCTGCTCCACCTTGCGATGTCATTAAGCGGTAGTTTTCAAGTTTCAACAGCTCCCTTTTACCTTTTGTTCAGTGGATATTTACAAATACAGGACTGAAATCATCCATTTGATTCTAGTGAAGGTGTGTGGAGTTTAAAAACACACACAGTGAAGCACTGTATTGCCTGTATTACCACATGACATCACAAGGTGGAACAGAGCGTTTTGTGTGTGAGAGAAGAACTCAGCCTAAATATGCAGGATTTGTGCGTTGAACATGTAGGAATGAAACAAAACACAACTCAAGGTATGTTTTTGATCAGAACATAGATCAGAAAAAAAGCATAATATGGGAAAGATAGCATAATCTGGGCCCTTGAAGTATGTACCTCCTGGTCGGGTCACATAAACATATATATATATATATATATCTCCATGCTCAAACAGAGGTATTTTTCTCACCAAATGCTTTTCGTCAAACACTATAGGGCAAAATGACATGCACAACAACTCCCATTTCCTGCTTTCACTCTAGAATTGTAATCAATATCTTTAGAGAAACATTATGTTGTGTCTCCACGTCCTGGCCTGTACACTTCACCGGGGTTTTAGAAGGTCCCTGCTGCTCCTGTCAGTGAACTTGGCAGACTGCACCCGTCGCCTGGGAGCCTGCCGCCTGTCTGACCTCAACATGAGTCACAAACAAGCCAAGCACAACTGTGGTGAAGTGAGAAACATCATGGCCCACTTGTTTCAACTTTTTTTTTCTTTCGTTATTGCCATGATGACTAAAGAAGCATTTTGTTGATTTGGCAAAGATTTTGGGGCAGTTGGATTTTCAGATGCAAGATTCTCAAAATGTAATATTATCTGATTATATTCACAAGAGTCTTTAATCTGTTCTAATAGAAGACTGAATTTCAAATCCTTGGATCAATTTCTGTCAAATACAACCTTTTACAATTAATATTATTAATGATTACAAGAATCTCAAAGCTGTGTAAAGCTGAGGTAAATGAAGATAAAGTATAGGTTTTATATTTGCACTCACTATTGCAGTAGTGTGAAACCCACAACGCTGAGGTAGTAATAACCACATATGTGCACTACTACAAGCGGATTAACACATTTGTGATCTTGCTATAAACAAAATAATACTTGAAATGGATAGAAAAACTGCCATAAAGTCCTCCGAGATATAATCAGACCCTCCAGGAATTTGCGATGTTGCGATTTGCAACTTCAACGCAACTTCAGCCAATCCCCGTGAATTCAGGGCGGTGTTGCAATTTTGACCAATCACCGCAACTTTCCCGCAATTTTTACTATTTTTGACCAATAATCGGCGGCATATTGAACGCCGACCAACTTCCTTCTGCCTTACTTCCGTGTGACGAAACGAAACTGCGGCCGTGTCCCCAGTTCCCAGAGCGCACAGCTCGGAGCGCGGCCCGAAGGGGGCTCAGACTGCAGTCAAGGCGGTGCACACTTGCTCAGCCCCGACTGCAGTCCGCGGACCGCTTAACGACTGCGGTCTTTGCACCGCGTGTTAACTGCGCATGGGACAAAAAAGAAGTGGGACAGCAGTCGTCGTGCCAGTGTACTGACTCGAAATGTGTGACGCACATGCCCTTCAAACCACGCTCTGGACTGTGCACTCTGGGAATTGGGACACGGCTTCTAATGGCAAAGAAACATGTCTGCGGCGCCATTTGCCCACAAAAATAACAGCAAAAGACCGCGCGAAACAGTTCCCCTCCTAGTAGTAATTTATTTTCGATGTTGTAAGGTTGTTTTAGGACCATATCTGTGATCTCTGTGTCTTTGTATTATTCTTTGTCAGTAATAACTCAGTATTCAAAATATTACTCAATTTTAATTACAAAAAGGGAAAATCGCAACTATTAATCGCAACTTTCACTTCCTCCCGCAACAAAATCGCAACAAAAACCTTAAAAGCACCGCGACTTTCATCGCAACTTCTTGGAAAAGTTCACGCAAATTCAGGCATTTTAGCCCGCAACAATCACAAAAAATGCCCGCGAAATCCTGGGGGGTCTGTATAATACTCCCTACAACTGACGAGACTGGAATGGACAATACTTTGAATATTACTATTCTAAACAAAACCACTATACTGGAGCTTAGTTAAATTGCATTTCCCTTCTTCGCCAACCAGCCCCACACTGCCAGTTCATCAGAGCTACGACAGAGGCTATCTAGACTGAACTGGACTAGACTCTAATTGACAATATTTCACTATACTAAAGACTACTGCAATACTGCGTTAAAACTCTCCTCAAACCTCACACAAACTCTGACTACTTCAATTTATTCTACATCAGAAATTTAGCTGAATTCTGCTATTTCTTTTGCTATTTTTTGTATGCTACTACAAAATTGGATAAAGTTGAAAGTAAGAAAAGAAAACTGAAAACATATTTTTTCAGTGATATCTGATTTGTTTATGCCTGTATCATGTATAATGGACTTTTTTTTTTTGGTCATTGCCTTCTTTGTCTCTTTGTGTGCGAGTCACGGGCTCCTGGCTCTGGCTCTGTCTCTAACCCCAGGCCACTGAACACATTCCTCTCGTCAAGTAATGACCAAGTTTAAGCCATTTTACCTTCTCCCCTGCACAACTCTGCTCATTCCAACTCCTTTTTGCAAATAAAAACGCTGGTGTGTGAGCGTGTGTGAATATTTTTGGCTAGCTGCAGACAGGAACTGTGCCTCAGGGCAGCGTTTACCGATCAGGCAGCTTGAGCGGAATAGATAAAGAGGTGGTTTCATTCACAAAAATCCACAAATACTCTCAAGGGAACCGCCTCGTAGCTTCATGGAATAAGCATCTTTTTCCATTACCACAACCTAGCATTTATTTCCTTCCTTACTTTGCTAAATCCTTCTTTTTTTTTACTCTCCATGCATATCTGTTTGCAAATGTGAATATAGAAAAGACAAACCAAGGTTACACTTAGAAAGCCACGATGACTAATAGCATTGCTAATAAGATATATAACAATAACTGAAGGTAAAAAAAAAAACATTTTTCTGAGCTATTTCACCAGTATTAAACTTGCTTCTTTTTAATAACTACACCTTTAATTAGCCGTAGAACAATGTAAGACTTGATTCATAATGACCAGATTGTTCCACCTTGTGATGTAATGCCATATAGGAAGTGCTCTACTGTGTTTTTAAACCCTGTACACCTTCACTAGAGTAATTTGGATAACATGAAAACTACCGCTTCATGACATCACGAGGTGGAACAGAGTATTTTGAGCTTTGGAGATGTAGACACACTGATAATGCAGGAGTACTCAAACATTTGTGAATGAAAAACACAACTTAAGGTATGTTTTTGATGAAGTAACATTATAACGTGGCTGATATTGCTGGGTTTCATATGACATCACAACATTCTATAGACGAATGTTATTTAACCCTAGAACACTTTCGCTATAAAAAGTAACACCGTCACTTTTGCCGGGTATTTTTTACCCAATGTAATATACCCAACAAAAAGTATTTGTCATGAAAAATAGATCAAAATATGACAACACATGATAAATTAGAGTGGTTTTCTTTTATTTTCAACTGTGGTATGTGTAATAAAATGGGGGAAAACATGCACACTAAAACATGCTCCAGTTTGTTGAGAAAATAAATAAATAAAAATAATGATACTGGAAACTTGATCTTTGGTCCACCCTTTCCTGGGACATGTGAGACTTCCCTGGTGAAGCTCAGACTCTTTGACACATGAACAGTTGCAGGAGAGAGGAGCAAAAAATTGTATTTTTTCAGTGGGTAAAAATTCCCAGTTGACTAAAATATTGTTTTCATCATAAGAATTCCCTTTGAAATCACCACTTTGTGATATTTATTCATAACCACTGCACTAAATAAGGATACCATACACATTCCAGGACCACTCTTAGTTACCTATTTTTTACATCCTCTTACATTACATTCATTACATTCTTACATTCCTCTTTCACTATCGCCGGGGGAAAATCACCCGAAAGCCTGTAGGAAAAAGTGGGATTTGGGGTAGGGAAACACCTACACCTTCAAAAATGTCAAAAACAATGGTGAAGCTCCCCAGGGACCCACGACACTCAGAAAAATGCAACACATTGAAAATCATGTAAATACTTTTACTCGGGTGAAAATCACCCAGCGATAGTGCTCTAGGGTTAATACTGATGGGGGCAGCCAAAATGAATAATATTATTGTTCAAATGTAGATTTTTGTTGCATTGTAGCAGGGTCTTGGGTCTAGTCAATAATAGAAATGATCAGGTTCCATATTTGGGAATTTACCTTTCTGATATTTCTTGGTAAATTACTGTACAATATAATTAATTGGTGACTACATCCAATGTTAACAATGTCAAATACAATATATGCGTTTGCCCTCTATTGTTGTAATGTTATTAGCAGTACTATTGGTCACAGTGGCATTTGTGCTAACCTGTATAATGAATAACAATAATTACTGTATACCCTCGGCATATCTCGCCTATGACACCAAAATGCCTCCCTGTGCGTCTGATTGCCGCATCAACAACTATAAATAACTGTTACCTTTTCCACACATGCAGTCTTGTGATGTGGTAATGGTGATAAAAATGAGCTGTTGCTGAAAGGGGTTGAAAACAGGCTCTAGCTTCATTATCACTTTAATGGAAGTGTATACTTTTATAAGCACACTATAGATATGCTTTGGTTTGTATATGTGAAATGGCACAGTATAATTCCTATCACTCAACAACATCTTTTGCATTGGCTTGTTGTTAATATATTTATATAACTTTTAAAATGAAGTCAAAAGTATAAGTTTAGTAGTAAAAATAGTTAAGGATTCTAAAATATGTATTCAAAATGTAAATTAAAGCTGCAGTGTGTTACTTTTCTGGTGAAAGGTCCTGCTTGTCTCCATGGAGGTGTTATTTAGTTGTCTTAAATGTTCCAAAGTATGAGATTAATCTTATCTATCTCTATGGACACCACCAGACCATGTAACAGGCCAGATCTGTGGAGAGTCGATCATGCTCACAGTAAAAAGGCAAGCTTTTAAATGTATTTTCATAGTTACATAGAGAACATGCTTTCTCCAGCTATTACTGATGCTTCAGAAAATTGTGTATGCCAGTAGTCTCAGTCATATGAGGTGCTTCAAAATATAATTAAAGAAATGGCAAAAGGAGAAATTTGTCAACTGGACAAAAGTTTATTTGGTTGAATACGTTTCGCAGCTCATCCAAGCTGCTTCTTCAGTTCTGGTCAGACGCTGGTGGACACTGCCTATATCTGCCTGAAGGGAGGAGCTAACTACAATGAAATTACTATGAAACTACCACACTTACTTGTTTACAGTTTCTGTTAGTTAAGTGGGCCTATTAAATATGTAGTGGGAGTGGAGTGTGGGGTCTTGTTAGCATAGTCACACCTTTGGACCTGACCTGCTGCCCTATTGTTTTCTTTGTTTTGATTTAGGTTTGAGGATAGAGTTATAGATGGGAGACAAATGATGTCTGAGACCCCCATTTCTGTTCAAGGAAGGATTCTCTTTCTTGACAAAAATAGACTCTTTAACTCCCCTCTCAAACCAGTTCTTTTCTCTGTACCTCACTGTCCTCAAAGGAGTGGCCCGTGGTTTCTAGATGGAGATGTACAGCAGCAGCAGGTCCACTCTGGCTCTCTCGTCTGTGTTGGTACATCCTCTTGTGAAGTGGTTGTTTTGTTTCTCCAATGTAGCGCGAAACATATTCGATTAAATAAACTTTTGTCCAGTTGACAAATTTAATTTCTCCTTTTGCCATGGATTCTACCTGGACGACTGAGGGATTCGACATATATTTTCATAGTTACATAGAGAACATGCTTTCTCCAGCTATTATTGATGCTCCAGCAAATTGTGTATGTCAGTAGTCAGTCATGTGAGGTGCTTCAAAATATAATTGCAGAAAGGTAATCGGTGTCAGCATTGTGGACTGCAGTACCCCCTCCTGCAGCTAGGGTTCACTAGTTTAACAAAACAATACTTGGATTACCAAAACATCACCCTTGTTTATCTAATGCTCATTATAACCTTCAGTAATAGCATTTGTACTTAAAATGGATGTGTAGAGGGTCAATATCACAATAACGTACAAAAATTCATAATCTCTTTGAAGCTCGCACACTGTTTGCATTTAGCTTTTATACGTCCCAGCTTGTTTGCATTAGCACCTGTCTGATTCCCGTCTCCAGCATCACCGACACGTGACACTTTTGCATTTTAAGCACGTTGTTTTGATCATGCCATTGAGCGCATCATTGAGCCATCTACACTACTTTGATGTATGGAATACTGATGGGGAGCATGCATATTTTCCCTCCGTCATTCCCCCACAGGTTTTTTTTTTTTAACAATCTCGCACTGATTTCCAACGTGCCCATGAATCATCTGACAGAATGCAAGCCCGGGGAATAGGAACGGGCATTGATGAAGACAGTTTAGAGAGTGATTGTCGTTAAAAGTATGGCCGCCTGGGCTAAAGATGGAAGGATTTCACTTGGATTCCAGATTTAATTAGGAAGGCGGAGTAAGGTAGAGACTGCAACATTGAGCTGTATACAAAATAAGAATTCGCTCTATAGATAGGCTAAGCAAGAGTCTGTTGTTTGCTACTGTTTAGCCAGATCATCTGCATAATTTTTTTTAACTTCAAACCATTCTTCTTGGTGAAATAAATAAACAGCAAAGTATACAGCTCTGGAAAAAAATAAGAGACCACTGCAAAATGATCAGTTTTTCTGATTCTACTACTTATAGGTATGTGTTTGGGCAAAAGGGACATTTTTGATTGAGTCTATAAACTACTGACAACATTTCCCCCAAATTTCAAATAAAAATTTACCTGGCCAGCCAAATGATATCTCTCTGTATTTGCTATACAGCGAGATACCATTTGGACACCCTCGCTCCACCCTCGCTCCACCCTCGCTCCCCCGGTTAACAACGGACTCCGCGATTCTGATTCGTTCAAAGATGGTGACGTCAGTGCACCCGCCTTTGCCCGCAACATCACTCTTAGGCAGCGGAAGTTCCTCCTCAGTTTTGAATCAAGATGGCGCATCGGAGAACTGAACGTCCCTTCCATTCAGCTGTAAAATTGGTCTTAAATGACCTAAAACACATGGATTCCTTAAAACCACAGCAGCTGACAACTCTAGAGGCCTTTCTTTTCTTTCTTTTCTTTTGTTTGATTGGTTCACCTCGCTGTCCGTTAACTGTTCTCTGATTGGTTCACTTAGCTGTCTGTCTACGCGCAACGGCAGCGCATTCTGGACCAAGCATTACCAGACTCGCTGCTGGTACAGCGATGAGTCATGGATTCTTCCAGGCAAAATAAAAATATTATCGTTTAGAGCATTTATTTGCACAAAATGACAAATGGTCAAAATAACAAAAAAGATACATGTTTTCAGACCTCAAACAATGCAAAGAAACAAGATCAAATTCATTTTAAAACAACATAATACTAATGTTTACACTTAAGAAGAGTTCAGAAATCAATATTTGGTGCAATAACCCTTATTTTTAATCACAGCTTTCATGCGTCTTGGCATGCTCTCCACAAGTCTTTCACATTGTTCTTGGGTGACTTTATTCCACTCCTGGTGCAAGAACTGAAGTAGCTCAGCTTTGTGTTTGTGTTGGAATTCAACAGACGCTGGAATGGAATGGCTGTAATTCATGTAGAGATGCTGATTTCAGAAAAAAAATCCAGTGGTCTCTTATTTTTTTCCAGAGCTGTAGAGTAGTCGTAGAAGTACTAGTACTTGTTGTAGTTCCTATAGTAGGAGGAGTAGGAGTGGTAGTAGTAATTGTAGTATTTCTATGTTTTTTCAGTACAATAAACTAACCAAAATGAAAAAAAA
Source organism: Paratrypauchen microcephalus (assembly GCA_036785185.1). Lineage (NCBI taxonomy): Eukaryota > Metazoa > Chordata > Actinopteri > Gobiiformes > Gobiidae > Paratrypauchen > Paratrypauchen microcephalus. The sequence continues at coordinate 9,564,302 of JAVJIX010000015.1, read as the reverse complement.
ACATTTTATCTGTGTCTACTCTGGCTAAAAAGTTACATACTGTAGCTATAAAGTCGGAGGTAAAAAAAATACAGCTTTCACTTCTTGAAATGAGTAGACGGCCACTGTTGAGTTCTATTGCCATGCACTGTAGTGACGCTTTATTTAACTATATTTTCTCCACGTTGGCAGCAGTCACCCTTAATAAGAGCTCCCAGTGTCCCTGAACGCCTCACGCTGAGCAGCAGTACAGTGGACAGGAGCCTGATAATACCCCAGGTGTGATGCAGGCGTGTTCCAGCCAAATCAAAGCGATGGGAACAGGCACTAATCCTCGTACTGCTGCCACAGCTCTGACTCTAATCTCTGTTTAATGTCCAGGAAACGTCCTCATAAGGAGATTGTACACCGGGGCAGATGTGAGAGGCGTGCGGTGATCAGGAGAGTTGATTGTGCATGTACAGATCTGGTGAGAGCTGTTTTGTTCAATATACAGGAGTTTGCAATCTTAAAAACAGTGCAGGCAATGCAGGGTTTGTAAAAAGTCCTTTAAGATTTCCTTGTGGATTTCTCCTTTTTAACTTAAGCTCTTGTGGAATCGAATGTTGTTTACTTGAGTTTACTGCGAGCCAGCATCTTGCATTTTATAATACTAAATTATTCAGGATTGTGTTGGTGAGAATTTGAGGATTTGTTTTTTGGAGTAAATAAACTTTTTTCTTCCCAATATCTGAAAACATTGCATGCTGTCCTTGAAATAAGTATGCAATGTATATGTCCATTTTATAGTTATTAATGTCCTTCTGTTTTCATTTCATCCCTCCATCATATTTAAACTGTACAAAAACAGTTTATGGCACTAATCTTTTATAACAAGATGTGAGTACATACATATTTAATTCATTTTAACTGCTCCTGCTATGTATTTTGAATGAGTAAAACTAAATAAAATAAAAAATAGTTCATCAAAACGTTTCTCGAAGTCGTTTTGTTTCATTCACACATGTTTGAGTAACCCTTTATTAAGCTTGTGATGTCATGAAGTTAACAGCTACATTTGACCTTTGTTCAGTAGAGATCAGGAATTCCAGGGCTGAAATGATCCAAATGAGTTTAAAAACACAGTGGAGCACTTCCTGTATTACCATGACATCAAAAGGTGTCTTAAGCTATTGTTCAAACGCATTGAACAATAACTTAATACACTCCACTGAGGCTGCCCCACCTCTCCCTAATAGATCATTTTTCACCTGGCACCTCGGCTCCTTTAAGATCAACTGAGAGGGATCAGCTGTATTGATCCTATTCTTCTACACCATTGCTAATCAATACAGAGCCGCAATTATAAAGCACTGCGCCTTAACCTGCACTGAACCTAGTTATGAGCTCACATAAGGTGTAATGTTAATATAGCTCAATTAACTCAATACATTTAAGCGTTACAATCAATTTAGAGTGTGATAAATGTTGTTTGGTGTAAAAAATAACATAAATTAGGCTTTATTATTTGTACATGATTAAATATTTATGTTTTAAGAGCTTAAGGGTGCTTCTTTTGCCCCCATTTGATCCTGATAGACTTTAGTCCTGCTCTAGTCCTGGTTTAGTACAGGTTTGGTAATCTGAGCCCCATTATGTTAAGTATAGATGTGGCTGTACTATTGTAGGGCTGTTTTTATAGTGAAATGTGCAGTAGTATTGATCTGTTATTTAACATCCAGCTCCAGAACATGGAGGAAATGACTTCATAGACCTGTAACACACACTATAGGTTTTGTAACTCGTATTTAATGAGCACAAGATTGCAGGAAATTACCTCCTTACAGTTCCACACAATGCCATTTTTGCCACCTATACTCTGTAAAGTGGAAAATATATTGACAAATTGATAATATTGCAGTTGTTGTTCTGTAGATGTGCAAAATTAGAATATCGAGTATATTGTTTTTAAATACAATGACACCATTAAGAGCAAATTAAAAATAAAATCTCCCAAACATTGGTGTGAAGTGATATTACAGCTTTTTTGTGGTTGCCTTTATGCCCAGAGTAGTTTTGTTTCATTCACATAATTATATTTAATGCTGCATTATTCAGCTCCAAAGCTCAAAATGCTCTGTTTCACCTTGTGATGTCATGAAACTGTTACCAACTTCCCTTTACCTGCGAGAAGCGTCTACATCTGCAGGGTGTGTGTGTGTTAAACTTGTTTGAATGAAACAAAACAACCCCAGGTATGTTTTTGATGACTATATTACAATATAACATACATAATGAAATAGAGCAATATGCACCCTTTAAATATTGTTTTAATGCTATTATCAAGATACAAAAATAATAATAATAAAAAAGATAGATATAGGGATATAGATTTTTGTCAATATCAGCCCTAGAGTGCATTCACAGTACAGTATGCTCTATTCTGTAAGTCTATTCAGTAGCTGACAGGTTTAGTAACTCATTTAAGCCATCATGTCAAAATGCCATTTCCTTTGAGATATAATTTGAAGATTTTTATAACCAAATTTGATTCTAATTTGCTTCCCTTTGTGCAGTTTGAAGCTTGCTGTGATGTACTCCAAAACTAATGGGCTGTAGTTGAGGGGCTGTTAGAAAAACAAAGCATTTACAAATTATTCAGCTTGTTCTTTCTTGCATATCATGCATAATTTTGTGAGAATGTAGTCAGTGAAAGATGAAGTACCTGGAACCAATCCATGTTTTAATAGAATTGTAACAAACTAGAGCAATATAAGAAAACTGATATGCAAAAACTCCTTATTAAAACGTTTTTTTCTAAGTTTCCTACCGTTTGATTGGTTTATGATTTATATTTTTTTGAATTAGTAATTATTGTAAGTATCTTCAGAGTATCCCCTTGATTTGTCTGCTCCATCCGGAATATGACAATTAGCAAAACGTACTGAAAAAGTACAATCTAGCTATAGAATACTTGAATTAAGAAAGTTTTTCATGATTTGAGCGAATTTCACTTGACAAGTAAAATGATCTACCAATGGAACAAGAGTTTTTGTACTTAAAATAAGAAAATACATCTTGCTACACTGAAGATAAGAAAAACAATGAGAAACAAAATCTTGTGTTGCTTGAATTAAGAAAAATCACACTTACTCTACTGGTAGATCATTTTACTTGCTGAATCTACTCTAATGAAATACAGTGTTTTTACTTTAAGTACTTGCCTAGATCCTTCGCAGTGTTAGTAGGTGTTGTAGTATGAATTGTAGTAGTCTGAGAGAGAAGAGGTACAAGGCTGGAATTGTAGTGCAGTTGAAGTTTATTTACCAACAAATACTGGACTCTTGAAACCTGATCTTTCAAGAGATTCATTGTGTGTGTATAGCGCAGTCCAGTCTAGTCTATGGTTCAACTGTAGGGAGTATTATACCTCTGATGACTTAGGCCAAAATATAAAGGACTGAGCAGTTTCTCTTTTTTTAGTTAAATAGGGACAGGATATTACCTTGACCTAAAAAAAGGCATTCTACTGAGTTATAGCAACTGCATTTATCATTCCAAGTTGGGATTTCTTACATCCACATGAAGCACTAAATGTGTGTGAAGTTATAACTGGGGAATTTACTGGTCGAGAGAAAACTCGAAGGCTTAGATGGTTATACTATGAGGCCTTTGATATGTTCTGTTTTCTGAAATGTAATAATAGTACAATAATTCTGACTTCTGCATTCAGTACAGGCTATTTCAATTATGGTAAATGGTCAATGGTCGCTTTTATACATAACGCTTAATGTTAGGCCTGTCACGATAATTACAATATCAAATGTCATTCAGTATATTTAAGCTTGAACTATATACAGGTCTAGAAAAAATATATTTTCTGATTTTACTACTTATAGGTATGTGTTTGGGCAAAAGGAACATTTTTGAGTCTATAAACTAATGACAACATTTCCCCAAATTCCGAATAAAAATATTATCGTTTAAGAGCATTTATTTGCAGAAAATGACAAATGGTCCAAATAACCAAAAAGATACATTTTCAGACCACAAATAATGCAAAGGAACAAGATCAAATTCATTTTAAAACAACATGATACTAATGTTTACACTTAAGAAGAGTTCAGAAATCAATATTTGGTGCAATAACCCTTATTTTTAATCACAGCTTTCATGCGTCTTGGCATGCTCTCCACAAGTCTTTCACATTGTTCTTGACTTTATTCCACTCCTGGTGCAAGAACTGAAGTAGCTCAGCTTTGTGTTTGTGTTGGAATTCAACAGACGCTGGAATGGAATGGCTGTAATACACGCGGAGATGCTGATTTCAGAAAAAAAAATGCAGTGGTCTCTTTTTTTCAGAGCTGTATACAAGCAGGAACTACAGAATATATTTTGGGGCTCAGTATTTATTATGGATGCTTTGTCTTTGCCATAGTGCGGAGATTTTGACTATTTTCCTAAATAGCCTTTGGTTCTTCTCTTAAAAACCAAAGAGTTCATATTTAAAAGTGCTTAATAAGTTATTTCATTGTGTAAATTGGACTGAGACACAGCAAAGGATCATGGTCTATGTAGTTCCTTTTAGCTATTACTGAAGCATAAGAATGAAATTAAGCAAAGACACTGAGAGACTTGATGATACAATATCAAAAAAAAAAAAAAAAAAGTGGCATACCCTCCATCAGAAAAATTATGAAATGCACCTTTAATTCTAATTCTTTAATTCTTTAATTCTACTGTACCTCAAACTTTCCTTCTTGTTGAAGCCTATATGTTTACCTGTATGTCTTATGTCTATTTATTCTTGATGAGTGTAGCTGTGTGTGTGTGAATGTTTTTAGTTGTTCGTTTTTAGTTTAAATTGCACATTTGGTGTCTGGTGAAACACAATTTCAGTCCTCTGTGTAATGTCTGTTACATAGTGAATTGACAATAAAGTACACTTTGACATTGACTTTGACTAATCATCAGTTCATTCTGTTTTTTAGTGGTCGCAGCTCACTCTATATTTAAAAAAATGTGTTTACTGAGATTCTCCTGCTTTGTATCAGTGCCATAAAGTACTTTCAATATTATCGTTTACCTCGGTATATCTCTGCTTAAAAATCGTGCTTAAAAATTTGCTTTCGTGACAGGCTTACCTAATGCTCAACTAAACTGAACTGCATCCTCTTTAACACAAGCTTTATGTGACAGTAAGAGTGTCCGTATCCGCCCTGTGTCTTGTTTGTGCAATCAATCAGCGGCCATGTTTAAACTCAGCCTTCTCTCGGGACTAACTACACTCTACATGTACATGCACACGTTATTGGCAAAAGCTCCCAGCATGCAGAGGGAGGACATGTTCCGTGGAGATGCATGTTTTGGTGCTTAAGAGTCGCCCGGCTGCCACTGGATAACTGCGTATAAACATTACACAAACTGTCAGCGGTGATAAGAATGCAGGCTTCAAGAGAAATTTCAACGCAAGACAAATTACTGCTGTGGACTTATCACTGTTGATCCATGTAATGTGAAAAAACATTGTTTCCTCCCTCATTCATATGTGTTATTCATATGTGGTTTTCCTCAGGTTAAAGGCAATGTACCTGATTTTTACTGTATTAAAAATGTAAAAAACAAAATTAGATCACTTAAATGGTTTGCAGTGGTTCAGAGTTATTCATCTCCTACCTTATGCATTCCAAGCATTTAATTATACACCGCAATGAGTTTATAAACACTTTTCACAATGGGTTTTTGCCGTGACTGTAATGTTAACTATAACTAGCATGCTAACAAGCATGATTATTAAGTAGACAGCGCACAGTAGATTTATTCTGACCTCAAGAGCTGCTTAAACAATACACAGCTCTGGAAAAAAATAAGAGACCACTGCATATTTTTCTGAAATCAGCATCTCTACATGTATTACAGCCATTCCATTCCAGCGTCTGTTGATTTCCAACACAAACACAAAGCTGAGCTACTTCAGTTCTTGCACCAGGAGTAGAATAAAGTCACCCAAGAACAATGTGAAAGACTTGTGGAGAGCATGCCAAGACGCATGAAAGCTGTGACTAAAAATAAGGGTTATTGCACCAAATATTGATTTCTGAACTCTTTTTAAAGGGACAGTGTGTAAGATTTTTACCCGTTAATTACCGAAATTGAAGATACCCATTCAAAAATACATTGTTTTCCAAGCCTTTTCACTTCCATCATGAAATCAAAGTATTCTTTTGAACTTAGATATAGTCACATAAAAGGGGGATCCTGCCCATATAGAGGCAGCCATTTTGAATACGAGAGCCGCAGAAGGACATTTGGGCTCCGCCTTCGCCTTCGGCAAGGCTCGTGGTTTTGGGTAAACAACACAAGCATGCTGCCGGATCACACGTCGTAATGGATCTAACACGTTTTTTGGACTAAATTGTTTTACTGGATTTTATTCGCTGGATCCTTACGGACAGATTGAGACCAAGCTTTTGGTGAAATGCTGAGTTTGACCTGTGCAGAGCCTTCAAAGGTAAGCTAAGTAACAAACCTCATTTTGTGCTTTTCCGTATAAAAGCCCCATGTGCTCTGGGAGTGATTGTTGTGCCGGGAAATGAATTGCATAGTCAAAAAGAGGAGACTGTAAGGTTTCATTTGATATGTAGATTGTCATGATACATGATCGGGAATGTGTGTTTTCATGCGAAAAGAAAAGAAAAAAACAGTGAACGGGACCGTGTTTTGTCGGTGCGCGCTGGTACGCAAGCTGTCCGCGATACGGCGCGCCCGGGTGACCCTCGACGTCTGCCGTAGCCAAAAGAGGAAGTGGAATAGCTACCATCCACCTATGCGCCACGAATCTTACACACTGGACCTTTAAGTGTAAACATTAGTATTATGTTGTTTTAAAATGTATTTGATCTTGGTTCTTTGCATTGTTTAAGGTCTGAAAACATGTATATTTTTTTGTTATTTTGACCATTTGTCATTTTCTGCAAATAAATGCTCTAAATCAGAATCAGAATCAGAAAGACTTTTATTGCCATTGTCAAGTAAACAGAATTCACAAAACTAGGAACTTGTCTCGGTGATAAGGTGCGAACAAATAAAACACTAAATAATAATAGTAATAACTATTATTATTTTAATATAATATTTTTATTTGGAATTTGGGGGAAATGTTGTCAGTAGTTTATAGACTCAAACAAAAATGTTCCTTTTGCCCAAACACATACCTATAGTAAAATTAGAAAAATTTTGCAGTGGTCTCTTTTTTTTCCAGAGCTGCATCTGTACTGGGGCAAGACAGATTTTGTTGAAATAAAAAAAAAAAAAAAATTAAAAAAAAGTGTGGTGGAATATTCCACAGCAAATGCATGTATGCGTTCATAACAGTTTTTAATATTATGAAATCTAGATCCCATTCATGTGACAATATACTGTTTTGATTAAAAAAAAAAAAAAATGACATGACATTTTATAAATCACAAACTTTCTCTTGAATGAAACAAAGACACTTATAATTTCATATTAAGGTCCAAAACTTCACAAAGTGGCATTAAAGGAGCCTATGCAGCCCCTTTGTACACAGGGAACAAGCCTTCTTATTTTCATCAAATTCAGAATGGATCAACTTGGGCTACGTTCAGACTGCAGGGCTTAAAGCTCAATTTGGATTTTTTTGTGAAATCTGATTTTTTTGCGAGGTCGTTCACATTTCCAATTAAATGCGACTTGTATGTGATCTCCAGTGTGAACTTTAAATGCCCCAAAAGTGTCCCGCATGCGCCTTGGAGGACACGACGAGGTCACATGCAGTGAGTGTGCTCAGTGTTTACAGAAGTCGCCTAAACATGGACACTAGCATTGAGCGCCTGGAAATTTTAAAGTTGCTGTTGTACCAGAGCCAAAACATGTACAACTTATTTGTTTTAAGGAAGAGATTGAGAAGGACAAGGTTTTTGGCCTTGGCGTTTTGTGGGGCAGTGGCAGCAACGTGTTGGTGCTGAGAGTAGTGAGTTTGCTATGTGTTTTGCTGCTTCATTAACATGGAGTTCATACACAATTTTCGTATGACGAGATGAACGTTTGTGTACATTTGTGAGCGCCTGCTTGTACCATTCTCACTTGTTGATGGTCTGATGAATGCGACCTGGCCGTTCAGACTGAAGTCGTAAGTCAAAAAATAGGATATGTATCGGTTTTAGGACCACGTATCCAAATGGCCTGGGTCGCATTTGAAAAAATCGAATTTGTGTCGTTCAGACTGTCATTAAAAGATCAGATACAGGTCGCATAGAGGTGAAAAAAAATCGGATTTGGGTCACTTCTTGCTGCAGTCTGAACGTAGCCTTAGAAATGTGCACTTACATAATTTTTAATGCTACCTCATAATAAAGACTTCTATGTCAGTGGTCACAATGTTATGGCTCATCATGACTGCCTTTTTTCTCATTTTGAATGTTTCTCTTATATGGTTGGTGTATTTCTATGCAGTGTGTCCATAAGGCGTGCTATGAGCCACCACGGCAGGCAGGCTGTTCCTCACGAGCGACAGCAGCGCTCGTCATTATAATGTTCTTTTTCAATCTGACAAGCGTTAATCAATGGTCTGTTACGCGGGATCTCAGAATTTCTTATTTCAAACTTGGGCAAATATCTGTACTTTTCTGTTGGAACCTCCAATTCTAATATTCGTGGTTAAAAAAAAAATCTACAAATCATCTGTCTAATCTAAGCAATTAGCCGTCAGGAAGTGCAATCATCATAAGCTTTTCATTACAGGAGAATTAACCAAAAATAATGGCTCTTGAGCAGCAGGCACAGGTCTGGTATGGGGCTCCTCCATTAGTCTGTAAATCTATACTGAAAATGGAGAGCAATTATGTTCCATGCTGAATGAAGTAGTAGTAGTAGCAGTAGTAGTAGTAGTAGTAGTAGTAGTAGTAGTAAGATTGCTTATTCAAACACAACTGTATACACAAGTAGGATTATACACATTATGACAGTGAAGTAGTATTAGTACTTGTAGTTGTAGTAGTTGTACTACATTACTACTACTAGTAGTAATGTAGTAGTAGTTGTAGTTGTAATAGTTGTAGCAGTAGTAGTAGTAGTAGTAGTAGTAATGGCAGTAGTAGTAATGGCAGTAGTAGTAGTAGTAGTAATGGCAGTAGTAGTAGTAGTAATGGCAGTAGTAGTAGCAGTAATGGCAGTAGTAGTTGTAGTAGTAGTAATGGCAGTAGTAGTAGTAGTAGTAGTAGTAGTAATGGCAGTAGTAGTAGTAGTAATGGCAGTAGTAGTAGTAGTAATGGCAGTAGTAGTAGTAGTAATGGCAGTAGTAGTAAACACAACTCAAACACATTCAAACACAACTGTATACACAAGCAGGATTATACACATTATGACAGTGAAGTAGTATTAGTACTTGTAGTTGTAGTAGTTGTAGTTGTAGTAGTAGTAGTAGTAGTTGTAATAGTTGTAGCAGTAGTAGTAGTAGTAGTAGTAATGGCAGTAGTAGTAATGGCAGTAGTAGTAGTAGTAATGGCAGTAGTAGTAGTAGTAGTAATGGCAGTAGTAGTAGTAGTAGTAATGGCAGTAGTAGTAGTAGTAGTAGTAGTGATGGCAGTAGTAGTAAACACAACTCAAACACATTCAAACACAACTGTATACACAAGCAGTATTATACACTTTATGACAGTACAGTAGTAGTAGTAGTAGTAGTAGTAGTAGTAATGGCAGTAGTAGTAGTAGTAATGGCAGTAGTAGTAAACACAACTCAAACACATTCAAACACAACTGTACACAAGCAGGATTATACACTTTATGACAGTACAGTAGTAGTAGTAGTAGTAGTAGTAGTAGTAGTAGTAATGGCAGTAGTAGTAGTAGTAATGGCAGTAGTAGTAAACACAACTCAAACACATTCAAACACAACTGTATACACAAGCAGTATTATACACTTTATGACAGTACAGTAGTAGTAGTAGTAGTAGTAAAATGGCTTATTCAAACACGACTGTATACACAAGCAGGATTATGAGGATTATTCACTTTATGACAGTACTTTATTAGAATTTAAGGATGTTAATATGGAACATCTCAAACAAAGCAAATTAAGTGTGGGTGAGAGGAGTGTTTTAGTAGAATTTACACATCAAATAAGCTCATCCTTTGTGGTACTTGAAAGTAGTCTCTTGCCGTATGTTTATGCATTCCTTAATAAAACATTTTAATACTTATTCAAAATGGAGCTGTTTGATTGTTTGGGGCATATTTTAAAATCTGAATCTGTGCCAGTGGCCTACACTCTGCAAACATCACATTCCTCGTTAATGTAAAAGTGTCTTGCCTACGGACACAAGAAGTTTTTGCCACAGGCGCAGCATTAGGGCATCTGATTTTCTCCCAGCCAAGTACTAACCAGGCCCAAAGGTCAGGATTTCACAAGTTGCCGTTCCCACACTACACAATACTTGAATACATGAATGAATTAAACTTATGAGTTATGTTTGTTTTTAGATTAATTTCTCAGCTTGTATTTCAAAACTCAAAATCTTCCCCTGACCATATTATCTCACTGAAGTTCCTATGAGCAGCGATAATGTGTGACAAGACTGCGTTCATAAGGGAACCAAATGGTAGGTGACCCTCAGGAACCTAGTGGTCTCTGGAGGTAGCTCCCCCTGGCTAGTGCTGACCCCGTAGCACAAACTCGCATTCTCATACATACTAACCAGATCAGCAGAGAGGCGAGGCGAGAGCTTGTCGACATGCTGAGTCTACAAGAAGGGGAGGCTCTGGGAGCAGAGAGGACAGGCGCCCGAGGGTGCTGGCCTACGTCACTGCTAACACGACTGCTACTGACAAGGCAGGATGTGGACGGAGTAAACAATTAAATGGCCACCTCTGAAACTTTAGCTGTTTAAAACGCTGTTGTGCTGTGAGCCAGTTTAGGGGCTTCGTACAAACATATTTGTTTGTGTTTGTGTCGTCATGTGAGAAGATCAAATAAACTTCATTAGAGAATACCTTTACATGTTTTTGTAGTAGTAATGATAGTAGTAAATACATTAATAGTAGTAGTAGTAGTAGTAGTAGTAGTAGTAGTAGTAATGGTGGTAGTAGCAGTAAAGGTTGTAATCAATCAAATATTACAAATATATTGATTGATAGTAGTAGTAGTAGTAGTAGTAGTAGTAATGGTAGTAGTAATGGCAGTAGTAAATACAGTAGTAGTAGTAGTAATGGTAGTAGTAAATACAGTAGTAGTAGTAGTGGTAATGTTGGTAGTAGTAGTAGTAGAAGTAGTAATGGTAGTAGTAGTACTAGTAGTAGTAATGGTAGTAGCAGTAGTAGTAGTAGAAGCAGTAGTAATGACTGTAGTAAATACAGTAGTACTAGAAGTAGTAGCAGCAGTAATGGCTGTAGTAAATACAGTAGTAGTAGTAGTAAATACAGCAGCAGTAGTAGTAGTAGTAGCAGTAGTAATGGCAGTAGTAGTAGTAGTTGTGGCAGTAGTAGTAGCAGTAGTAGTGGTAGTAGTAATGCCTGTGGTAAATACAGTAGTAGTAGTAGCAGTAGTAATGGTAGTAGTAACAACAGTAATAGTAGTAGTAGTAGTAGTAGTAGTAGTAGCAGTAGCAGTAGTAATAATAATAACAGCAGTAGTAATGGTAGTAGTAACAACAGTAATAGTAGTAGTAGTAGTAGCAGTAGTAGTAATAATAACAGCAGTAGTAATGGTAGTAGTAACAACAGTAATGGTAGTAGTAGTAGTAGTTGTAGTAGCAGCAGTAGTAGTAGTAGTAGTAGTAGTAGTAGTAGTAGTAGTAGTAGCAGCAGTAGTAGTAATGGCAGTAACAACAGTAACAACAGTAACAACAGTAGTAGTGAGTCTGAACAAATTAGTTTTACTATAACCAAATTGTGACGGGCCAGAGCACAGTTCAAGGAGGGAATAGTGAAAAGTTTGTAACAGGAAGTGAAAACTCCCTGACCAGCTGCCAGGAGTTGTATATCCAATTGGACTTGAGAACAAAGTCCTTCGTCATCATTGCAAAACTGTCATACGGATGTTAAATGAGCGGTTGGCATACAAGCCTAATTGGCAAGTACAATAGTTTGCACCACATCACCACAGCCTCGCAGACCCTTTTCAGTAACCTGGAAATAATTACTGTCTGACTGTCACTTGGACTCTATAGCTCAGTCCCCCTACAAGTGTTAGTTTAAAAAAAGACCAAGAAACCGGAGCTTCACCTTGATAGTCCTTGATGTCTCTTGGCTTTATCGGCTCGCCAAGGACACAGTTGGGCGTCAGAGAAGACAGTGGAGGAGACTTGAGAGATTGGCTCCAGCAAGAACGAAATACAAGAGGCGTTTTAAAAGTCTAGCGCTATATACCAACGGCTGCAAACAAATAACTGCAAGAAAAATGCCTAATGCGTCTTGGGAGGACTGGAAATGAGAGCCAAGATAAAGCTGTAAAAATTGTTTCTTGGTATATTAAAGAGTAATTTGGGGTTATGAAAAGACCTGTAGCCTAGAGATTTTACAAACATTTTCTGTGTACTTAGAAATAATGTATTTCACTCATATAAAATACAGTTATACTTTCTTCATGGCTATAGTAGAAACAGGTCTACTGACATCCTGTTCAAAAGTAACACAACATTTTTAACACAGCATCTACATTTCTTTTAAAGTGGAGCTAAACACTAAATCCCCCTTTTTTTCATTCTAAACCGGGGTGTCAAACATGCAGCCCGTGGGCCAGATCCGGCCCTCCCAGACCTTTAATCTGGCCCTCGGTTGATTTTCTATTAAAATATCTTAATTATATTTAAATTTTCTATTAAAATATTGGTAATTTTCTGTGGAGCTTGGCATAGTAGTGTCTCCAGCGCCTCTGTGCGTGGCCCCTTCCACCAGAGCAGCACAAATGAAGACTCGCCTCTTTCCAAACGCTCTTAAAGGACCATCGTTGTGACTGGTGACCGTGACACCCTCATCAGCAAAATGTCAAAAATGAGCAAAGTGGACACTGAGTGCAGGATTTTCCAAGAAAAATTTACTAATTCCTATTTGTTCAAGGAGGTGAATGGGAAACATGTATGCTTGTGTTGAAATTGCATTTTTCTTTAAAGTTTCAGGTTGTTCATAATATTATAATATTTTTTAAAAGAAAGAGTTCATCAAATAAAAAGAGTTCTGTAATAGATTTGCGTTTCTCTGCACAAATATTTGGACTTATTGCTATTTTTGGGGTATATATGCCATGAGTTTTCTGATCCGGCCCCTTTGGGATCAAAGTAGGTTGGATATGGCCCCCGGACCAAAATTAGTGCAAACTAAATATCCGTGTGTGCTGTTTTCAGTGACCTCTGCGATTTCTAGAAGTTGATCACAAAAGACTGCCCTGATCACAGTCAGGTGTTTCTGGTTACACACACCTCACTGCAGGGACGGAGTTTGAAATGTGACCAATCACACTGTTCCTTATAACTCCAGACTCACTCTTTAGTCTCCCAGGCACTGCCAAGTTTGGTAGTTCTGCTTTCTGCTGTTGAGAACTCAAATGCAAAGCAAAGTTACATGATGCATGCATGAATCAAGCAATCAATACAACTTTGAGCAAGCCAGTGATGGTTAAAAACTATTATGCATAGTATGTCCCCTTTCTTAATTGTGTTTCATCCTTACATATCCAGAGGTACAAAACTACCTTCATTTTCTGCATTGCCACATAAATGGATATTGTTTACAGAAATAAAGTTCACGATGTTATAGAAGTGTGTGTTATTTCCGGGGATTAAACTTAAAGTAATAAAACCAGTGAAACAACACCAGGCTGTAAATGTAATCTATATTTCACCAGTCTGCGATGCAAGCTCAGTGCAATACCCAGTGTACGTTCTTATCATATTATTTCAAAATCAGTTTTTACTTTTGACTGTCACAAAATACTTCTCCATCTTGTTTTATGTTGAACCCGGCCTTGCGTTGGCTCCCCATGTGTGCTCTCAGTGGTCCGCGCCCCATCTCTTTGACCCGTATCTTCCTTTCTGTACATAAATGCTTTTTTCATCAAGACTCACTCAGCTATATCTCTCTTTTTTCAGCTTGTGCATCCTTTGGGAGGGACATACACTGGTGAAAAGACTGGATCCCTTCACTGAGTGCAGGTATGGAAAATGTGGAAGATTTTAGTTCAAGACACGGTATTTAAAGGTTCACTATGAAACTTTGTTAGTGGAGGGTCTGTCACCTGTTTACATACATGGAGATATTATCTTCAAGTTTAAGTTTGTTTTCATACCTGACCGTTTCGAAGGCTGACTAGCGCTTGTTCCTCAGAGAAGTCTTGTGATGTTGCTGTGACGTGTCTGCTCAGCTGATGAAACGGGTTTTTGCGCTGTTTTTCTACTGGTGGAGACAGTATTGAAGAAGTCTAACTTCTTCAGTGCAGAGTCCCAGGTGTGTGAGTAAAAAGGCCCACTCGTACCAGCTCAAAGTCCTGTGGGCATGTTTCTGTATTTCAGCTGGAGTGAATCGAAGTTCTCAAGTCCAGTTGGATATACTAAGAATCTATTAATCCATTAATATATTATCTGGTTGCCTGAATGCTGAACAGTATGGTATTTTAATTGTACCCCGCTAGGTCAAGTTACGGTCAGATCTGTGAAGAGGCTAACCCCGCTCCCAGTAACAACACGTGTTTTTCCATGCTATTTAGTAGCAATAAAAACTCCTCTAATGAGTGAACGTACAATGGGTAGAATAGAACATAATTTTAAAAAGTTACACAGTGGAACAAAAATGTGTTTATAGTAATAATAATAATAATAATACACAATACTTGTATAGAGATTTCCATGACAGTCAAAGACGCTTCACATAGATCCAGACAGACCAGGGCTGGACTGGGACAAAAAAACAGCCCTGGCATTTTTGGCCCCTCATAATTAGCGGAGAACAATGGACTAATTTATGTTGGTGTTCCCTGAAGCGAAATATTTTACTATTGTTACATCTTGGCCAAGGGGAAACCAGGGCGCAACATTTAAAGGAAAAATCCCAGCTCCCCAAAACCACCAGCAAACTCGCTGTAGCTACACATTCAACGGTTTATTTAAAATACATCTTGCACACACACACAAAAAAATATCGAATCTACACGATTCATGTAAGTCACCTGTTTTGGCTTCAAAATGGCAAATTTCGCCGAAACGTGATTTTTATGCCTGTCCATCACCAAAAAGTCCCAGTATTATCCTAACATTACTCCCTGCTAACCTGCTGTGCCTGTGCTACACTTCTTGATCACTCTGTCCCTCGGGTTCCCTGTCCACAGTCTCTGGCTGCTCCTCTCCCTGTCCACCTTCAACCTGGGCTGCAGAGGACGTGGAGGCTCCAGCAACCCCTCTAGAGAATATGTCTGTTATTTTAGAACATTTTACAGCGTCTATAGCAAGATTTTTTAATCTTTTAGCCCGCACCCCCTTTCTGCCGCTTCTCCATGTTTCCACGCTCAACACTGAAACTGGCGGGGATCAGTGCAGAGAAAGAGGTGGGACCGCTCTCGTAAGCTACTATAGCCTGATTGGTTTAGTCCACTGTCTATATTGAAGATGGACCAATGGGCCACCTCCTCTAAATTGTGGGCTGGTCTCTAAGTTAAATAAAATAAATAAATAACAGCATCGGCCCCTTGGACTGTCTGCCCACCGGGAAAATGCCCGGTATGCCCGATTACCAGTCCAGGACTGAGACAGACACAAACACAGAGGAAAGAAACAGATAAACAGGAGATGCAGTTATTTAAAGACAGTTTTGAACCGGTGAGTTTTTGGCTTTTTTGATGATGGGGAGTGTAGATGAGTCTGATGTGTTTGGGCAGGGAGTTCCAGAGGGTGGGGGCAGCAGCAGAGAAGTAAATTTGATGGCAATTGTTAATAAAAAAATAAAAAAAAAGTTAAAGTAATAGAACTAGTTGTAGAAGCATTTATGTCAGATTTGCTTATATCATACTTTTAAATCATATCAATGCCCTTATTAAAATGCACGTCAATGTCGTTTGTTCTGATTATAATTGAAAGCAGTGTAAAATAAAGTATCTAACTGTCCATTTACCGTATTTAGTTAGAGTCAATGGGAGAGACTGTGATAGGAAGCTACATTTACAATCTGAAATTATTCATACGTTATATTAACCAGGGGATTCCCATGCCTATTACTCATGTGCTCAGTGGAGGACATGAGTGTTGTGGCTCCCTGAACGTGCATAGAATTAAGAGGGTTGTAAAAATATCAGTTTTAGCTTGGCTCTGGAAGTGGGTAATACATTAATGTAGTACAGTGTAGTGGGAGTATAGTAGTAGTATTCGTTGGAGTTTGTTTCAAAGCTAGTCGCTATACAGCTCTGGAAAAAAAATAAGAGACCACCTCAAAATTATCAGTTTTTTCTGATTTTACTACTTATAGATATGTGTTTGAGCAAAAAGAAACATTTTCTTTGAGTCTATACACTACTGACATCACTTCCCCCAAATTTCAAATAAAAATATTATTGTTTAAGGCATATTTGCAGAAAATGACAAAAGGTCAAAATAACAAAAAAAGATATATGTTTTCAGACCTCAAACAATGGAAAGAAACAACATCAAATTCATTTTAAAACAACATAATACTAATGTTTACACTTTTAATCACAGCTTTCATGCGTCTTGGCATGCTCTCCACAAGTCTTTCACATTATTCTTGGGTGACTTTATTCCACTCCTGGTGCAAGAACTGAAGTAGCTCAACTTTGTGTTTGTGTTGTAATTCAACAGACGCTGGAATGGAATGGCTGTAATACATGTAGAGATGCTGATTTCAGACAAAAAATGCAGTGATCGCTTATTTTTTTCTAGAGCTGTATTTGTAATTCTGCATCCCATAAAGTTAAGATAATATTAACATAACATTAACACATATTACAGTCAACACTTAGTGACACTTAGTATTTTATGTTTTTATTCTACCTCACTGTGACCAAATATGGATTTCCTCCTTTGTTCCAGCTTCATTATCTTCCCATATGAAATGCTGAAATACTTTTTGCTGTCCTCTCCCACTATTGTTTCAAACATTTAAACTTAGACTTAGACAAACTTTATTGATCCACAAGGGAAATTGTTTGGGTACAGTAGCTCACTCATCAGTTATAATATCACATAAAACAGATTACACATACTGTAGGTAATCTCTATCTTACAACCTTTCTGAAAACGCAGGGACTCGTCATGTTGTCTGGGGTGTGAACTGCAGCAGATAGCAGTTAGCATCTCCACCCAACACTTATCATAGCGTGGGTTGGCGGTCAATCATCTCCGTGTTTGCCGCCAGACGGGAGCTTTAGCGGTCCGTTTGCGTTGCTAGCCGAGGTGCGTCAGTCTGTTACCGAGAGCGAAAAGAACGGGACAGATTGTGCAGGGTGGTGGTGAGGATACAGAGGGGTGGGTAGGTTTAGGCCTTGGCGTATAAGACCAGGTGCCATCCTAAGCCTTCTCTGATCTTCCAATATTCTGTTCCACTTCCCACAATGCACAGCGGAACACCTGCCTGGCCTGATTGTGGGGATCCCAGAAGCGCTGTTATCAGTATGGGTTTGTAGTCCAAATGGTGCCAGAAAATTCAAGGTTCTTCATCACTGTAGAGAGGTGGCAGAGCAGGGGATGATGGGTAATTGATGTTGGTAAAATGTGGAGGAGACGGAGAAGGCTTCTTGTGGTTTGATTGATAAGAGCTTTGTTGGAAGTTTGCGCGATGTGACAAAATGTGAGGAGGTTTGGAACAAGGATGTTTTCGGGTAATTAGGTGGTGCTTTTTTGTTAAGTGGAACAATAAAAGTAATTGCGAATTTCAGCAATTTGACATTAAACAACCAAATAAAAAGGAGCGGCTTTGATTCCATTGAGAGCTGTGTCGCCAGGTCTGTGGTTTTCTTGCAGAATTCGGTAGCTATTTAAAAGTTCCTCTGTGTTTGGCCAAAGCTATTTTACATGTAAAAAAATATATTTATTCTAATGAAAATCCTGAATTTCAGTGACAGACCTCATACCCAAAGCCATTAGACACCAAAGTCACCCCATACAGTCAGCTTTTCGGTGGGTTTGGCCACTTAAACCTGGCAACCCTGCATGCAGCTTCAAAGTATCAGTTCAGCCAATAACCTTTTTGGATATAATAAGACTGTTTACTGGTCAGTAGATCCAGAAAGTGTTTGAACATTTCTTTAAAAGTTGTTTTGTAGTTACTTGAGATATGAATAACAACTACATAACACATTTTTTAGCAATTTTGTCTTATTTTATTTTAGTGTAAAGAAAATAAATGCTTTTTTCAGTCCCTGGACTACTATAATTTGATATCGGTTAACTAATACTAATAAAATCATAATATTGGAACATTGGATCATGCACTCATAACAAGAAGTATAGCAATGAAATGAAAATATAATTATAAATTGAAATTGAAATACCATCTCCAGAAAAGGAAGATAAACAAAAAAGTCTGTAACAATTTGATTTGAAGCTATTCATTTCATTCACCTTGCGTTGTAGACTGTAGATACATACCTTTTCCAGTCAAAGAAACACAGCAATAAACAAAGTGTTGGATCAAGTTTCCACTTAGAGACA
This sequence comes from Paratrypauchen microcephalus, assembly GCA_036785185.1. Lineage (NCBI taxonomy): Eukaryota > Metazoa > Chordata > Actinopteri > Gobiiformes > Gobiidae > Paratrypauchen > Paratrypauchen microcephalus. The sequence goes on along the minus strand of JAVJIX010000015.1, from coordinate 9,545,679 downwards.
GACTTATTTACTGGCAAGGCAACTATATTTATTCTTAACGTTTGATTCGTCTGCTATAAGTACAGACTATCCCTTTCTGAAAATCAATTTTGTAAAAAGCAACGAGACGGTTGTGCCAGAACAGTCGAGGGAATATTTGATGTATAGAAAACAAATACCATTCTAAAGTAGCCATATGTCTTTACTTATTTCAATCTGACAGCGCTCACATATAAATTAGAGTTAATTCATCACATCATTCATGTCCTGGAAATTAAAAGTCTGCTACTTATTCTCTTGTCTGTAAATTCAAATGCATCGTAATAAGAATATCGGCATGTTGAAATATTTATGTAATGAGTTGCTGGTGTGCTGGTAATTAATGTAGTCTTATAGGAGAGGGCGTGGGTCAGCTACATAGGGCTGGGCGGTCAACAATAGTGTTCGCAGAGAGGGGTTTGACTAATGAGGAATGGCGGAGGGAGACATTTGTCAGATGGGAAGCTAATGCCTGATCCTTGCTCATCTCGAGGCAATGGGAAAAGATGAGTGAGGAGCGCGGATTTGACAAGCTAATTGAAGGCATATTTCAGACGCAGAGCAGTATTACACACTCGGGGTGGTTCTGAAGGTACAGGCGGGACTGACCTGGGACTACAGACAGATACGCAGCTAAGAAAATCCAAAATCCATTTTGTGATGTCATGTATCTGTAGTACCTTTTAACTTTAGGCTTCGTCCCATTACTCTATCTAACCCCTTCCCCTACCCCTTTACGTCTTTGTCTTGCCCCTCGATAACGAGCTGAGAGGGCTAGGGGTACGAATGTTCCCCTAAGAAATGGGACACCACTCGATTACCATTTGCGTCATCATCCCTTGCCTCTACTTGGCTGCTACGTCTACAGAGGCGACAACAACTGACGCAAACAAACGTAAACTAATGTCAAGGATTATCGGGTACCTCAGCTCGATGGAAAAAACTAGCTTGTTTATATATGAAAGGTCGATGAAAATGATAACGTCGGCTAAACAGACATCACTACAATTAAAACCGCAACAACAGTTCACTAAAAGTAACGTAGAACACAAGCGCCATAATTGTAAACCATGCTAAAGTGTTAATCGATAATTACAACTGCTGAAAATACATTTATGAGACTCCTTGGCTGGTCGATGTGACGCTGCCATCCTGATCCCAAAACCTGCCTGAGCTTGTAGGCGTACCCCTTCATTCCAAGTCTGGTCGAGAGCTTACTTCGTTTCAAGGGATATGGAGCCCTCGGTCGTGGCCCTAGCCCTTGATCAAAATGAGAATCGGGACACCCCTTGCCCTCACATGAATGCAGAAAATCAAGGGGTAGGGGTAAGATGAAGGGGTAAGACAATGAAATGAGACACAGCCTTAGTTCAGTAGTGATTCCAGGGCTAATATAATCAAATTCTAGTGGTTTATGGAGTTTAAAAACACAGGGGAGCACTTCCTGGATTATCACATGACATCACAAGGTGGAGTTTTTTTCTGAGTGAGAAAGGAACAAGAAATATCTGTGTAATTCTCGTTATCCAGGTTGGCATCCAAACAATTGTATTTTGTATCCAATTAGTTCATGGTAAAAATATGACAAATACTACAGTTTTGTTTGCTTGTTTTTTCATTTACAGTGAGTTGTTATTTCAAACTTATTGTCAAGTTCCTGTGAGTCCCCTTGTCTCTGGTAGAATGGAACAGTAGTCATCAGGTTTTGGAGGGAAATAAATTCGATGAGACGAAAACAAAAGTGACAGGAGCCGCTACAGCTTCATGGCGATGTTTGACAAAGACGTCTGTAGTGAAATGAGCGAAGGGTGGAGGAGGAGGCAGATAAATGGGACGATCGTCTACACAGTGAGTGGAGGAGGGGAGGAGAAAGGCACGGGGAGAGGAGAGGGTGGTGGTGGGGCTCCCATCTGACATGTACCTGCCAAGTCTTTGCCCTAAACAGCTGCTAGCAACAGAGGATGTATGGCACTGAGGCAGGTACCCCATGGCTATATCTGTCTCTCCCCAGTGCCAAAACAGCATTTGGGGGATGTGTTACAAAATGACTCGATTTAAAAGCTTTTCTGCCGACCATTTTTAGTTAGTACAAAATGCTCAGTTCCCTTGCTATATGTTTTCTATCATTTGTATCATGCAACATCTGTAGACATTTTATTTTAGTGATGGTATTTAATTAGTTATCAACAATCAACAATTTAATTAAGTATCAACAATCTTTAATTGAGAAAGTAAGGTGCACAATGTCATTTTTCAGATTTTTCATAATTTCCTTGTATCCATGAAAATACACAAGTTTAATGTCAAACTGTGAAAGCAATAAAATCTCCACAAAACGGGTGGCAGAAATTAGACAAACTTAGACAAACTTTATTGATCCACAAGGGAAATTGTTTAATGTTACATAGCGTACCTTTAATGGTCCTATATTACACAAAATTTACTCTTGTGAGCTTTAAACCATGTTAGAATGTTGTTACCTCCTCAAAAACATACCCAGAGTTGTGTTTTGTTTCATTCACACATTTGAGTACTGCATTATTAGTCTGTCTACATCTCCAAAGCTCCAAATGCTCTCTTCCACCTTGTGATTTCATGAAGCGGTAGTTTTAGTTAACAGCTACATTTTACCTTTAGTTTAGTAAGAACTACCTCGCTGTAAATGCTACTGTTACCTGTACTATACTATGTGCAATACAAAATCCACGTGCAATACTTATACTACACTATATTATGTGCAATCTGTGAAATACTCTACTTACACCTTATTTAATCCTACCTGTACCTTTGTATTTTATTATATTTTATTACATTTTATTATATTGTTTACTTTTTCCCCTGCACTTTTTGTACTTTTATTGCATGCTATTAATACTTCTCAATTATCTTAGCGAGTCAACGGGTTCTTCTGATCCTAATCATTTCATTGCATTGTTGACCTTGTGTTGATCCTGCATATGACAAATAAACAATCTTGAATCTTGAGTTAACATCTTTTACATTTTCTTCAGTAGAAATTGGCTGAGCAGAGAGCTGAAATCATCCAAATAATTCTAATGAAGGAGTACAAAGTTTAGCATTATAACATAGATCAGAAAATAGCACAGTATGGGCCCTTTAATATATAGTAACAGTAGTGAAATGGTTTTGATACTTGTCAGAGTTTATTTAGGGTTATAGGGATGGCTTACATAGGCTTTCAAAATTCTGTTGCCTAGTGAGCTATAACTGCTAGAGTACTATTTTAAGTATTTCAACTTATTATTGTATCCTCTCCCGAACTGTGTAGGTAGTGTATGCTACATTTATAAAAACGAAACTGGCCTTTTCTGTTTTTCACACTGTCATCCCCCACCCCTCTCTCTCTTTCTCTCTTTCTCACTCAGAGGGTGATGGTCACTTCCAAGCTGCTGTCTGTTATTCACGCCGGCTCTCTGACTTGCACCTGCAGTGAAGTGTTATGTAACATGGTGCCACATCCTGCATCTCCAAAACCTCTCCCACCGATAAAAGATCTTCTGTGCTCTCATTCACAAACTGCTGAAGGGAGGGGGCACTAAAATGAGCTAGCCACAGTGAGCTAAACTATGCGTGGGTGAGATCAAAGGTCCTATATTACGCAAAAATTGATTATTGTGAGTTTTAAGCCAGGTTATAATGTTGTTACCTCCTCAAAAACATACCTGGAGTTGTGTTTCATTTCATTCGCACATATTTAAGTAACCCATTACACTGGTCTACAAGCAAAATGCTTCCGGAACAAAAGTAGTGAAATATTTCTTGGTTTAGGTCACTAATAAAGAAAAAGTAAGTCAGAAGTGCTGATTGGCTATAGTTTCCAAGATATAGTATTGGGTCAAAATAGGAAATTTATGCAAAATAAGGCAAAAATGGTAGTTTATCAGAAGGTACAGTGTGTCTACAAGCAACCAGTTCTATCTGAAAGCCTGTCTGCACATTCCAATACATTCATTTTAATATGTCTAGAGTTTTAACATCAAATATTTGAGAGATGCCTTGAAATTGTGTGCACCTGATGTCTTAAAGATCCCATGACATGGTAGTTCTTGATGCTTTTATATGATGCCTTAATGGTTCCCTAATACTGTAAATGAACCCTTCTTCAAAATCAACACTCAGTGCATGAGAAAGACACATGTACACAGTCAGAGTCAAAAAATAACTCTCTGAACACCTCATTCTGGGCGTTGTTGCTTGAATGCAAATGAGAAGGACAGAGATAGGTGAGAGCTGCGGGTGGGGGGGGGCCAAACTCTCCGCTCTTTCCTGGATTAGCGCTCCGCTGTGCTCTGTGACCCACTTCCGCGTGTGTAAGCGCGGAGGAAGAAAGGAGAGGCATTTCAATGAAATAAACACATTTTCACAGAGGGGGGACCTCAAAAAGTGAAAATTTCATGCCATGGGACCTTTAAGATATTTCTTGTTTATTTCTTGACGGATAAAGAAGTGCAAATTAAATATTTTCAAAATGTAAATATTATTTTTAAGCAAAAATGCCTAAATCTATTGTATAAACAGATGCGACTTTGATGTAAAACAATATAATTAAATATCTTGAATACATTAGCTAACCAGCACAGTTATCAATTGATTTTCAGTTCATCTTATCAATATAAATGAGATTTAGCCATTTTTATCTCAAAAGCAGATCAAGTCCAAAAATGTGTAGACCAGTGTAATTATTGGTCTCCAAAACTCAGAATGCTCAGTTGCACCTTGTGATGTCATGTAGTGGTAGTTTTCAAGTTAACAGCTATCTTTTACCTTTAGTTTAGTAGAAATTGACAATTCCATAGCTAAAATTATCCAAATGATTCTAGTGAAGGTGTGTGGAGATTAGAAACACTGTGGAGCACAATATGACATCACAATTCAGAACAGTGTGTTTTCTGTTTGAAAGAAGAACTCAGCCTAAACACGAAGGTTTGTGTGTTAAACGTGTGAATGAAACAAACACAGTTCCAGATATGTTTGTGTTGAAGAAACAACATTATAACTTAGATCAGAAAATAATGTAATATGGGCCCTTTAAATAAGTTTTCCTTTTTTCTGTATAAATAAAAACATATAAATTAATATATGTAAGCAAAATTACAGATTGCATTTGTTGGAGCTAGAACCTTTGTTGAACTGAAGCACTCCACAGTCTCCACAGATGTCCTTTATATTTACTCAAATAGCCTACTGAAAAAATCTATTTTCAAAGTATGTTCATAAAAATACCCATAATAAAACTCTATTAAAAAGCAAAGTATTTTTCACTTTTATGCGATATGTGAATGGGCTTTAATCAGAGGTTTCAACCATCTCTGGAGTACTTTTGGTATGCTACTAAAATAGTTTTCTAGTATGTAAGTAAGTTGTTTTTTTTTCTTGGATAAAATATATTCATGTGAACTTTTAGAAATCTCACCACTACCGCAGCTCATCCTTTAAAAAAAAAACCAACATATCCATGCATTAATCTTACTCGGTTAACAAAGAGTATTTTGGATGCGAGCTTATTTTACAGCTCTTTTACAGCGAGCACAAATCCTGTTTAAATTTTTACCTCCTCAGAGTGTTCCAGTTTCAACAAAATCTAAATGTACTACTGATAATGAAAACATGACGTCAGGATGCAAATCTCAGCCAAATAAATGCAGCTACAAGGAATGTATGACTGTGACCTACATTACCACCAAAAAAAGACAGAGAAAGTAATTGTCGATTAAGACGTTGGTCAATCAAAATGCATTAATTGTAATTAATCGCTAATCGCGGACATGCGCACCCACGTGGTCACGAAACAAGGAAACCACGCACTGTGCTGCGCCAAGCTCGACTCACAGCCGGCCGCAGGCGCCAACGGCACTGCTCAGCAGCCCCGGTGTAAGCGCGAGGCGAGATCGAACCGCGGCGCCCGGAATGCGTCTCAGTGGCACGTCTCAGCCCGAGCCTCGAGCCCGAGCCTCGGGCTGAGACGTGCCACGAGCCACAAACCAGCCGCATGAAACCAGCAGTGGCACGTGGTGGTTTAATCCTGGTTTAGTCCAGGTCTAGACCTGGTTTAGTTCTGGTTTAGTCCACGTTTAGTCCTGGTCTAGTCTCTTAGCGAATCAGGACAGAACACAATGTTACACTATAAAAAAAATGTTACAATATAAAAAAAAAAAACGCGATAGAGCGAGGGATTACTGTATTTTGTTATTCAGCATCAATACATTTTTCTTCTTTTTACTAAGGAATAATTAATTGAGGAATATACAATATAATAATACTATGATATATTTATGACTCAGTGTTATGTATACTATAGCTTATATTCTTAAAGACCCTATTGAAACACTAAAATTCAGGTGAAAAATGATGCTTATCAGTTAATCGTTAATCGATCCATCAACTATCAGGCAATCAACTATCAATTAATGAATTAATCGATAATTTGCATCCCTAATATATATATATATATATATATATATATATATATATATATATATATATATATATATATATATATATATATATATATATATATATATATTCTTCTGCATGTATCTCTTTATAGCAGCCAGCTCCTTTGTAGTTCCTTGGGGCTCTTGAAGGGAAGTGGTTTTAAGTGGGCTGGGGTCATCACTGGAGCTGTGATTGCACCAGAGCTCTGACCTGAATAGAAAGATTTGACAGGTCCATTGTTGTTGAAATAAGACACTATATGCTCACTAACAGCTAACAGTGGTGTATGGGTGTGAGATTGTCGCAATCACACAGGCAAAATTCTCGAATGATGAATTTACTATAATGCTCAATTCCATGGAAATAGTTAAACTGTACTTTGGAGCGTTCTCCACGGAGATGGATAAGTTTGGAGATATACTTTGGAAGACTGTAAAAAGAAGAAGTAAAAACATCTTCAAGGCAACAAACAGGGGAGGCTCTCTTCAGACCAAATTAGGCAGGTTTGTGGAAATGCAAGCCTGCTTAGAGTTAAGGCGCTTGATTTTTCAGTCAAATGAAGCTTACGAGGCTAGCAGTTATATTGGAGCTGTTTCCATATTAGGAATAGGAATGAGCAAAACATCAAAATAAAAAGGATCATGTAGAGGGGGTTAATACAAACATTTTAAGCCAAAAATGACGAAGCTCACTGCAGCAGTTACAAAGAGAGGGGTGACAATTTTTTCAATGTAAACTCAACTGGAGTCTATGGAGCTGGAAGTGCCCCTGTTTGGAACGTGGCAACTTCTGGGTTAACTACTGTATGTCCATTTATATACAGTCTATGAAAAGGAGGAAAAAACATGTTTATATTTTAATTTATTTTTGGCTAAAATGTTAGATTCTGAGGCTTTAATTATTATTTTTTATAGTAAATGAATATACTCAAAAATAAGAAGTGAAATAAACATTAAATTAAAAAAAAACTAAAATAAGCAACATAGCTCCTGTTTATGATATTGGAAATGCCATGTAACACGGTTGGCTAACTCCTATTTCAAGTCCATTATGTCAGCGTGACCATTACATTCAGACTTAAAGAGGAACAGTGAGCTCAGTACGGCTCTGCTCGTACCACTGTAATGCCAGATCAATGCATAACAAACGCCTCGCCACAATCTCCAATCATGCAAATCACAGGAAGGGTCCAACCATAAGCCTGGTGCTGGCAGAGTAAATATGGATGATGGTTTAGTGGGCTATTACTGACAAGAAGAAAACGGTCTCCTCAATTTACAATGGAGTTAGCTGAGTCACCAATTCATGTGAGCTATAACCAAAAATAAATCAGCATATATAGTAGGAATTAATATAGTAAAATATGACTTGATATGATATGATATGAAATTATTAAGGCTATACTTCAAATACTCAAACATCTAAAAAGGGCCATGGATGCTTGTATTGATTGGTATTTAGTTGTTAAATCCATTTAAATGCATTTTGACAGTGTTTGCTAATGTGTGCATTGTGTCACCATGGCAACTGCTGAACATTCCACCATAGAGAGATATGTAGAACACCCCCAGCATGATGTTTTCTACTCTATTAAATGATCTGATCCGATCCCCAGTGCAGATATATTGTAAGCAGCTATAGAGGTGAAAAGTCTAATGTCTGCATCTAATTGCAATGAAACGGAAGTGTGTGATTTGCATGCTAGCTGTTGATATGATTATCATTAAAACTTCACTCTAGTCTTTGAGAGTTTTGGAAAGCATTTAAATTGCACCAAATGATTATGATGCTCAGAATGCAAACCAAGTTCATACATCCTGATTCTCCAGTCTGGGAGTTGACTCGATTATGAGCTTAAGTACTAACTATAAGCAGCTGTTACAGTGAAACATAATTTTAGTTAAAAACCTCAAGTGAGCAAAAGGGAGCTGTTCATATGCTACTGCTGACTCTCTGGACATTCTCTCCCCTCCCTCTGCCCTTTTCTTTGGCTCGTCCTCTCTTAAACGGTTGTCAGTCTGTGCACTAATGATCTGTGAGTGCCAGTTTAGGGCTTTTGTTCAAAAAGCTTTTGAGATCATTCAAAATGGCTGCACTGTTTTCACTCAAATGTGTCCATTTTATCGGTGCTTTTCACGTGTCAGTGCAGAGATCCAATTCATTTAGTCTGCTGGTGAAACAATATGTGGATTTAGCTATTAAGCTCCTGACCTCCAATTTGAGAGTACTGTATTTTCAGGACCCTGAGTGAACCCAGACTAATAAAAGGAAAACAAACAGATCCTTCACATAGATAATAATAGCGCTTTTCTTCTATTCTTGAAGTTGGAGGTCATTGTTTTCATGGAATCGTTTACAGTCATACCATGTACAATTCTTTTATGATTTTGTTCACAGACAAAAATCCAATATACCACTGTGCACTCAGATACCGATGTCGATACTTTGGCTTTAAGTATCTGCTGATACTCGATATCAAGCGATATCAGTGGAGACTGAAACATAAGGTAATGAAAGATAGCATAATGTAAAAAAATAATTCAAATATGTTTTGTAACAGAACAGCTTTGTAAAAAAAATTAATATTATGAGATGTTTTAGGCTAACATTTGCCACTAAATGTCTTAGTACATCAATTTATAGACCAAAATGGGATAAGAGAAGTGACTTTATTGATCTCACATTAGGAGCAGTGGGCAGCACATTACCATCCTGGGGACCATCTCCATGATCTTATTGCTTAGGTTTGGTCAGGACCTCAGCTGGAGGATTTTACCTGGAGCATGTTTTGTGTTGATGGGGGAAACCAGAGTGCCCGGAGGAAACCCACCCAGACATGGGGAGAACATGCAAACTCCACACAGAAAGGCTCAGGCAACCCGAATCTTACGGCCATACCAACGTGCCACGGGGATTGAACCCGGAACCTTCTTAGCCACCGTGCCGCCAAATAATGACTGAACCGATATCTTTGAAGAGATATCCGGTCCACCTAAAATTTTAAATATTAATTAATTTTACTGTTTTCCCTTAAGAAGTGTATTTGTTGCTCAAAATATATCTTGAAAAACATGTGGGCTCTCCTCTTCAAAGATCAGACCTTTAATCTGTCTTCAGGGAGAGGGATATCGGTGATAAGCAGGTGGTGGATCCTCTATCAGATTCATACCAAAATACACGCCCGTACCTCTGAAGTAACTTGAAATTCTTTCTCAAGCAACAGGATCCAAAATGATTTGTGTTTTCTTCTGACAAATCTTTTACACTGGGCGTTGTGTGCCGTTTGCTGGGCAGCAGAAGAAGCAGAAGCAGCAGCAGAAACAGCAGCAGAAGCGGCAGAAGACTAAATGCTCACAGCTCCAGTGTGAGGAGACAGGCCTGTTTGAATGACATATCCATCTCCTGTTATCTGTCTGTCTGAGGAGAGGCAGCCGTCACACGTCCCTCATGCATGAACGAAACACGCCTTATTAGTTAGACAGAGGAGTGGAAAGAGAAGGAGAGCAGGAGAGATGGAGGGGAAGCAGGGAAAGATAGAAATCGAGAAAGAAGAAATGAGGAAGAAATAGAATTTGTATTTGATGAAGGATGCAACAAAATACAAGAAAGCCTGCCACAAAGATAAGGACAAAATGCAACAACGTGACAGAAGAAAAAAAAAAAAACAAAACATTCCACTTTAGATTTTTAAATAAAACAGAGGGTTGAGTAGCCAAAACTGTACTAAAGTCAAGGGTATTGTGAGTTTTTCAAGTAGAAGTATAAAGAGAAGAAAGAAATAATCAAAGTATGACTAAAAAAGTATTTGAGGAAATGACTAAACTGCAAGGACACAGCATCTGTTTTTTCACTGAATGTTAATGTTACTGGAAGGACAGAACATTAAATAACACACAAAATCTGGTATTTTCAAAAGATAGACATACAAAAATTAGTACAGTACAATTCCTTACCTCTACACCCATAATTTGGATGAAAACTTGATTGGCTTATAGACGTAGCAATGCAATACATGGGTTTTAGCTTCTTGTTGATATTTTGAGGATTTGCATGATTCAAAAGATATAGTATTTTGTTTTAAACAGTCCTAATTTTTCATCATTTTGCAACCCATGGATCACTTGATATAAAAAAAACAAAACAAAAAACCACTGATTCCTAGGCTTATATATCTGTTAGCATTATTTATGGTTCAAATCTTTCTAAACATTTTCCAATAGAAATATGCAAATGTTATTCAGACTTCACCCAATCAGAAGTTTGGCACAACTTCCTGGACCAGAATGTAAATGTTAGCGGGGCTTGTTATAATGCTAACTTTCCTCTGAGGCGGGTTATTATATTTGCTAAGAAAGGTCTACTTCCCCCAAAGGACCCAGACTCGGACATTAAAATGCTCCATCCTCCCCTGTTGTAAATGTCTGTTTGCTCTGTCGCTGAAGCCTTTTATGAGACAGGCAGTCCCCAACATGTTTAATACACACACACACACACACACACGTGACAGAAAAGGTGAAGCGTGCTGCGTTCTGACATATAGATCGCATTTTTGGCATACAGCTCCACTGAAAATATGATTTCGTGAGTTGTTGGACATGATTAATAGCCCCTCTCTTCCAAAATCTATGGCATCTATAGTTTTGAAGTATAAGCTTGAAGAAATTTAACAATAACCATTACATTTTTCACTTTAACTTTTTGAAAAATAAATAGCTAAAAAGCTAACTGTGGGCATAGATAAGAGTGTGGTATTGTTTAAAAAAATGTGACAGAAAAGACTAAAGAAAGAAAAAGTAAAACCATGAAGATATAAGTACATTTTCTAATATTTTCAAGTTTTCAAAGTGTTATGGCCTTTAGTTACCTTTTGGAGCCAATTAGTCTATGCTAAGAACAGCGGTTGGTACTCAGTTACATTAACTTTTGAAAGAAATTGTACTTCTGAGGGTACTTTTTAGAGATAGACCAATATATTGGTTGTCCGATATATATTTGCACTTTTTTAAAGGTCCCATGGCATGAAATTTTCACTTTCTGAGGTTTTAATTTTATGTGCAGCACTTTGGAAACTGTCTCTGTTTATAAAATGTGCTATAGAAATAAAGTTGGATTGGATTGGATTGGATTAATGTGAGCTCCCCTACCCTGTTTAGGCCCCCCTTCATGGTGAAAAGTTGCGAAATGTCTAAACTGAGCATTTGCGATCCTTTTCTGCCTTACAAAAAATCGGAGCTCAAACGGGCGATTTTGAACAAGGCACCTTATTGACGTCAGATCGAAAAAAGAAATGCAAATGCAGTTCCATCCCCGTCTGTCTGAACTCAGCGTCTCACGCCCAGAGAGTTTGGACTGCGAATGCGCTAGGCACTGGGGAAATGCGTTTTTTTTATTTGCCTAGAGGCACGTCCGAGTGTTTCTCGGCTCGGAAGTCCTTTATCTGAGCCTCTGGACCTTTGAACAGCAGTGGTTTAATTTTATTTTCTGTGGAAATGTGTTTATTTTTCAATGGAACGCTTCAAATCTCTCCCTCCGTGCAAAAACACAGAAATGGATCAGCTGAGAGCTAGAGCGGAGAGCGGAGAGTTTGGCCACGCCCCCACCCTCTACTATAGGCCAGCTCTTTTCTCCTCATTTGCATTCAAGCAACAACGCCCATTATGGCCTGTTCAGAGAGAAAAAAAAATACTCTTTCTCATCTTATCTCTGTTTCTCATGCACTGAGTGTTGATTTTGAAGAAGGATTCATTTACAGTATTAGGGAACCATTAAGGAGCCATATAAAAGCATCAAGAAGTACCATGTTAATGTATTAGCTATTGTCATAGTTTGCTAGTTTGCTGCTATTGGCCATACATTTCCAAGCAGAGACTTTCTTGGCTGATCTAATGCCTAAAGGATATGCATTAAACTGTATTTGAACAACACGTGACTACTACACTATTCAGGTTTGAGGTTTGTTAACATTTGTGTTGTGTATCATGTATGTATCATGTATGTCACTACCTCACTGTAAATGCTACTGTTACCTGTACCATAACCTGCTTCATAACTCACCTACAATACTTATACTATACTATATTATGTGCAATCTGTGAAATACTCTACTTACTCTAATTACTTAATTACCTTATTTAATCCTACCTGTACCTTTTTATTTTATTACATATTTGTATTATATTGTTTACTTTTTTACCTTGTATTTTTATTGCATGTTATTTGTACTTCTTGACTATCTTAGCGAGTCAACGGGTTCTTCTGATCCTAAGCATTTCATTGCATTGTTGACCTTGTGTTGACCCTGCATATGAAAAATAAACAATTTTGAATCTTGAAAATATTTTGGGTTGACCGAGAGCACTGTAGTTGTTCAATTATAAAATGAATCCTCATAAATACAACTTGCCTAATAAAATAAAATAAAAATGTATGTAGCTCTTGTATAGATTTGGATTGAAAAAGAGCTGTGAGTGACTTTGTAGTCATTTTAAATGGAAAAATTTGAGGACAATAATCAAATTTGGCCCCATAAATCCATCAAAAAAAAGTTTATCAGCCATGAAGAAACCCACATTGGTCGATTTCTATCACTTTTCTAGCAGCACTTTATTCATTGTAAATCTACAAGTGACAAAAACTTTATATTGACAATCTGAAATGAGTTTGTACTACTTCAGTAATATTATTTTAAAGCAACATACTTTTTTGGCTACGCACTTCTGGCTAAATGGCAATCAATTTTTTTTTATTTCAGAGCCAGCAATCTCTTACGCCGAATACCCAAATTAGTACGGACTTTTGTTTCCTACATTTGAATCAACATAGGATTTTCTGCGAAGTACAGTCTAACGTAATCCTCTATGTCAGTTGGTGTGATGTATGAACACAGCAGTTCTTAGACTCCTGAAATGTGTGCTTATGAACACATAGATCAATACATCTGACCTATTACCTGCAAGGGCTTGTCATGGCTACTATTTCAGGTTTACAGCCTTTCACTGAGAGAGCCCTATTGATCGCTCGCCTTCAGGAACACTTCTGGTGAGAGGAGGAAGAGGAGGAGGAGATGAGGAAGAAAGGAAAGAGAAGAAGAAGAGTGTGCTTCTAGTTATTGGAGGAGTGGGAATTTTGATTTGGAGCTTGCTATGTTCAGTGCAGCACTAATATCTGATGCATGACTGCCCAAGGAACTTCTTTGACAGTAAAATACAAGTATTTACAGCGTCGTACCACTGGAGTTTTATGAAACAGGGTAAGCATTTACACTTGTGAGAGGAGACTATAAATTTGATGGAGCAGCAAGTGAATGAGAAATATGGGCTGAGGTTTATGTTAAGTTGATGCACTGCAATTTGGCGGCGCTGGAAAAATACTTGTATACTCATATACAAGTATAAGTATATATACAACTTTAAAACCCCACTGTGTAACTTTTTATAGCTAAAGCCGACTAAAATAAAAGCATGTTTTTTTATTTGATGTTTCTATTGCCCTGAAAAACAGAAAAATGTAAGTTCTTACTCTGAGCGGAGCTGCATCTCCACAAAAATCTTACTTGTTTGTTTCCATGGAATTTTTATTTTTTATTTTGGCTATACTATTCCCCAATGGCTCTATTAAAGATCCCATGACATGGTACTTCTTGATGCTTTTATATGGCTCCTTAATGGTTCCCTAATACTGTAAATGAATCCTTCTTCAAAATCAACACTCAGTGCATGAGAAACAGAGATAAGATGAGAAAGAGTCATAAATATCTCTCTCAAACACTTTATTCTGGGCGTTGTTGCTTGAATGCAAATGAGGAGAAAAGAGCTGGCCTATAGTAGAGGGTGGGGGCGTGGCCAAACTCTCCGCTCTCCGCTCTGAGCCCTCAGCTGATCCATTTCCATGTTTTTGCACGGGGGGAGAAATGAGAAGCGTTCCATTGAAAAATAAACACATTTCCACAGAAAATAAAATTAAACCACTGCTGTTCAAAGGTCCAGAGGCTCAGATAAAGGACTTCCGAGCCTAGAAACACTCGGACGTGCCTCCAGGCAAATAAAAAAACGCATTTCGCATTGCCTAGCGCATTCGCAGTCCAAACTCTCTGGGCGTGATTTACAGAGACGGTGAGTACAGACAGAAGGGGGTGGAACTGCATTTGCATTTCTTTTTTCGATCTGACGTCAATAAGTTTCCTTGTTCAAAATCGCCCGTTTGAGCTCCGATTTTTTGTAACGCAGAAAAGGATCGCAAATGCTCAGCTTAGACATTTCGCAACTTTTAACCATGGGGGGGGGGGGGGGGGACTAAACAGGGTAGGGGAGCTCACATTAACGTTCAAAAACCTCAGAAAGTGAAAATTTCATGCCATGGGACCTTTAAGAATTTTGAATAATATGAATTTAACTTGTTCCTATAAAATTATATTACTGAAGCATGGCAAAAGTAGTATAGATTGAAATGTAAAGATGGGCCATAGACGCTTGATCGTGTATTTGAAAAAAAAAAAAAATGTATGTATATATATATATATATATATATAAGTATATAAGTAACGGTCTGGTTTCTGTGTACTGTTCTGTGTACTTTTTGTGTGTACAGATTTTAGTTTAGAGATATTTAGCCTATATGACTGAAGTTTGTATCTTTGTCATGACAAAGAAACCACTCATCCATTCACACATATTCATACAGAATAGGGCTGTCAAAAGTATTGAAAATGCTTATTAATACCAATACTAATTGATATTAAAACTAGTATCAAAACTAGATACTCATCTGAGCAGGTAATGATACTAAAAAAGTCACATTCACAGGACAGAAATAGCTTTCGAATGAGCTGTATCAGTATAAAGTATAAAACTGAATAGACTAGTATACCCCCTTGGACCACAATGAAGCATATCTGGATGACTAAAGGATTGCACAGATATAAGGGCACATGGTAATACAAAAAACATTATTATTTAATGTTGAAAAACACATTTTATTGTCTAAATAAAGAGTGTTTTTTTTTTTTCTTTTATTGTCAATGTGGAATCAATATTGAGTATCGAGTCTATTCCTTAGCGACAACACTAGTACACAGACACGGGTACACAACGCAATGTTCTGGATTCAAAACAGAAGTTATTTCTACCTTGGACTTGCAATCTCTTTGAAAAACTCAGTGAACCTTTGACAGTTTGATACAAGTGTGGTATTCATAGTAGCATTTGTATAAAAGCCACCATTTTCACAAAGTATAGCATCACATCCTGGTTTCTTTTGCACACAGTTTGCTTGCTGCTGTATAAATAAGTGGTTTGTCTCACTGGGAAGTTTGAATGAAAAGCCCTGTCTATGTCAGCATGGTCACGGTCCGAGGGATGCGTACCTATCCACACAAATGCTCAACACTTATGGCCTGTCAGAAAGAAACGTGTTCTGTTACAGACAGCCGACTCCCATGGATAAGCATTTCAAATCTGAAGAACAACAGACACACAAGGGCGGAAGCTATGCCAAAAAATAATATTAGATTTTTGAAGGAGCTAGATTATGGCTTCTATTTGATCACAATCTAGGTGTGTATAAAGTATAATGTCGGTAGGTCTTTATATTGTCATGCAGAGGTAACTAATGTGTCTGCTTCTTCTGAAAGTTCACACATGGTTGCATTTGGTTAAATCCACCCATCACTGACTCAAGATGTTGCTGAGGCTGACCAATAAGGGGGGGTGGGTGGGAAATGATCACAAGAATAAAAACGAGACTAAACAATCAGATTTAAAAAAAAAAAAAAAAAATCCTTCAATATGAATGCTATGTTAAAATAAACAAGTGTTCATTGTGAACATTATCTGATTTGCATGAGTCTAGTGATGGTTTATGGACTTAAAAACTATGCAGGAAAAGTCCAGATATTTATCTACGATGCAAGAATTCTGGCAAAATTCCAACTGCGTTTTGAAGTGCTCAGAAGATAGCCTAAAGTGGCACTAAACACTAAATACATTTTGTGTATGGTGTTTAAATAGCATTGTTAACTGTCCCTAGCCCATTTTTGGCATGTTTTGTGTAAATTAAGAACATTTGTATACACACTGTAAGAGACCACGGCAAAAAGATCACTTTTTCTGATTTTATTACTTATAGGTATGTGTTTGGGCAAAAGGAACATTTTTGTTTGAGTCTATAAGCTACTGACAACATTTCCCCCAAATTCCAAATAAAAATATTATCCTTTAGAGCATTTATTTGCACAAAACGACAAATGGTCAAAATAACAAAACAGATACATGTTTTCAGACCTCAAACAATGCAAAGAAACAAGATCAAATTCATTTTAAAACAACATAATACTAATGTTTACACTTAAGAAGAGTTCAGAAATCAATATTTGGTGCAATAACCCTTATTTTTAATCACAGCTTTCATGCGTCTTGGCATGCTCTCCACAAGTCTTTCACATTGTTCTTGGGTGACTTTATTCCACTCCTGGTGCAAGAACTGAAGTAGCTCAGCTTTGTGTTTGTGTTGGAATTCAACAGACGCTGGAATGGAATGGCTGTAATACATGTAGAGATGCTGATTTCAGAAAAAAAAAGCAGTGCAGGTCTCTTATTTTTTCCAGAGCTGTATCTCCAGACCAGACCTCCTCTCCACTCACTCTTTATTGCAAGTTAGCAGGGCAATCTGAAATATGATTGTAGGAGGAGTTTATTGGTGTTTAGTCCCACTTTAATTAATGGATTCTGGAAACAAAAAATGTCTAGAGTTGTACTGTACTGTGTTTTGACATGTTTTGATGGGACAAGACAATAATATAACATGGTTAAAAGCTCAATAAGCTTAATTTTGCATATTATGTGTCCTTTAATCAAAGAGCTGCATATTGTAACAGGATAAGAATGCCCATTGATTTTTATCACCATATCAACTTTGAGAAAATGTGCATTGTAAAAGTGGAGCGTACTGCAATGTGGCGCCTGCTATGCTATTCTAATTGCACTTCCTGGTATTGAATTCAGTTTAGCAGCAATGGGTCTGGCTGCTAAAACATGTAAAATAAAGCACTCAGCAATAGTGAATGTTTATTGACCATACTGACGTCCACCTGGCTCCCATCGCCTGTGGGGAAATGTTCAAAAGTGCAGACGCAAACGGAAAACCACCGGATTATGATGGCTCCGAGAGATCATGAAGCTCAATGACGTTAAGTAGCAAACACATGCAAGAGGAACTCCACGCCGATTGGCTCAAGTAACATTCGCTTAATCCAAAAAAATGCAGTCCAAGTTGTCGTCAATCAATTTCACTTATGAAATATGAAGCGTTGCCAGCGCGTCAAAATAAACATCACAAACGGCAGGCGCAAACAGGCTCAAAGACGATTCTTCAAAGGGTCTTTCAAATCGAATGGGTGTATGAGGAAAATTAGACTGGGTGCAAATGTGTGAGGAGAGAGGAGGGGGATTTTTTGAATAAGTAACATCATAGTTTACAATGATAGTTAGTTTATTTTGTCACGTTTTGCAGAAGACAATAGTGGGTAATAAAGCAGATCCAATTGAAATGTGAAATAGTCTACTTACACCTTATTTAACCCTACCTGTACCTATTTTTTTATTATTTTTTTTTTCTATTATATTGTTTACTGTTCCCCCTGCACTTTTTTGCAACACACACACACACACACAAATGTGTGTGCGTGTGCTACTGTTTGGGTTGTTGTGTGGTGTCGGGCAGCTGTGGGGGTCTGGTTGGGTGGGTGAAAGGAAGTGTGGGTTGTTTTTAGTCACTGTAAATCACTGTTGTATTATTAGTGCTTTAGAAATAAGGTTTTCATTGATTGATTGATCGGTTTTAGGTATATTGTACCATCACTATCAATGGCAAAAGGATAAATTCAGTTTGTCAACTGGACAAAGTTCATTTGGTCAAATACGTTTCGCAGCTCATCCAAGCTACTTCTAGTTGTTGCAGCTAGTTGTTAGCAGTGTCCACCAGCACTCTAGCCAGAACTGAAGAAGCAGCTTGGATGAGCTGCGAAACATATTCGACCAAATGAACTTTGTCCAGTTGACAAATTGAATTTCTCCTTTTGCCATGGATTCTACCTGGACGACTGAGGGATTCTTCTTCACCCATCACTATCAATAGTATGCAGTTCTAGTGTGGTAGTAATTATCATTATTAGTGGTGGTAAGGTAGAAATTATACTACTTGTAAG
Source organism: Paratrypauchen microcephalus (assembly GCA_036785185.1). Lineage (NCBI taxonomy): Eukaryota > Metazoa > Chordata > Actinopteri > Gobiiformes > Gobiidae > Paratrypauchen > Paratrypauchen microcephalus. Next base: position 9,527,006 of record JAVJIX010000015.1, on the reverse strand, counting down.
CAGTATTAGCACATAGCAGTATATAGCAGTCATACTTGTGATGCAGTGATAGTATTAAATTTAGGGATAGCTGTAGTGGTGGTGGTAGTATCAGCAGTAGTAGTAGTAGTAGTAATAGTAGTAGTAGTAGTAGCAGTAGCATGTATCTTAGTATTTTAGCATGTGTGTGTGCGTGTTACTGTTTGGGTTGTTTGGTGTCAGGCAGCTGTGGGGTTGGTTGGGTGGGTGAAAGGAAGGAAATGTGGGTTTTTAATCACTGTAAGGTGCTTTGTGTTACATTTTTTGTATGAAAAGCACTTTATAAATGTTATTTGTGATTGATTGATTGACTTTTTTACCATGTACTATTATTGCATGCTATTAGTACTTCTTGACTATCTTAGAGAGTCAGCGGGTTCTTCTGATCCTAAGCATTTCATTGCATTGTTGACCTTGTGCTGATCCTGCATATGACAAATAAACTAACTCGGGTTGTTTTAAAAAAGTGAGTAAAAGATTCGTAATCATTTATTGGTGCAAGAATTTCAAGGTGCACCGTATAACTTTTCTGATAGAAGGTACGCTGTCTGCTTGTCTCCATGGAGATGCTTTGTCTGGAATCTTTCACGGTACGGCATTAAACATAATATGTATTTCCATGAGACAAGCAGCAAGTTACTGTTCAGATCTGTGGAGAGATGACCCCGCTCATAATAAGAGCACATAGTATTTTCAACTGGATGTTTGATACAGTGGAACATTGCATGGAAAGCAATAACATAACCATATAAACAAACATCCACCAGAAAAGTTGCATAGTTAAGACTGAAGAATGAGGGGTTTTTAGGTCTTTTTCTTTTGTTATTCAATCTTAGGCTTACTTCGGCTTAACATATCAACAACAGCCTGACTAAAAATAGCATATTTTGATTCTTTTAATTTCTTTCAGGATCGGGGGTTATCCTTGTGAAGTTATGTCTTCTGAGAAAAATATTCCAAGCCAGAGAGACGGACTCCAAAACATTTTAATCAGGGGCTATAATTGATAGGGAGTAGTGCATGCGTGAATTACTGAATCTAAAAGAGTCTTTGATGTGCGCATTTCTGTGAACTTGAAATAGATACAACTCCATCTGAAAACGCTGAGTATGTAACCGGCTGACCACAAGCCATAACATCTGATATCGGGGCTGGAGACAGGTAGACTCTAACCCCAGATATGACCGCGATGTATATTCTTGGTTGGATTTAGCATTGTTTTACAGGTAATTTCACTTCCATTTGTGCGCTCTGAACAAGATAAGATCACGCATGTCTGATTTCATGACGCCATACTGGTTGCTGCATTGACTAAGGTTTAAATTACTGAATGTTGTGCACTATATCAAGACAATTCCAGAAACCTATCCATATGTATGTAATTCTGATGGATTTTGATGGTGTTCTAGTTCAGGGGTATCACATCTCAAACCCAAAGTGATGTTTGACTCTTTGATTGCCCAGTGTTTTTGTTTTGGGTGTGGAGAGAGGGGTGTGGGAGATTTGTTTTAGTTCGGTTGTTTGTTTTGTTAAATAAAATAAAAAAAAGAAGTTATATCATATTTCCGTTCTGCTGGTCATTGATATTTATAGGTATATGATTTAATGCTAAATTATTTCCAAGTTAAAATACGTGTAGGCACTGTACATTTTCACAGTTTTAAAAAAATAAAAATAGAATTTAATTTCAGTTTGCATTGGTCCCGTTTTCTTTATTCACTGTGATTACAGTGGCATGAAAATTCCTCCCCCTTCTGTCATTGTTTTCATGTTATCCTCATTAAAAATATGAAAATCTATAAATGTCTGTGTGGTTTTCCTTAAAGCAGACACTGTTTTTTCATCTGTGTGATTTTGAAAAAGATCAGACCACATGTGATGGTGATTTTATGCAGAAATGTGAGAAATTCCAAAAGCTTCATGTACTTTTTCATGCTACTGTATTGTGACTGACAACATTCATATGTCAGAGCACCACGCCACAACTAATAACTAGCATGCTAACAGTGCACCAGAGTTACTTCCCGGTTTATGGGTGATTCAAATGCTCATTTTGACCCTAAGAACTGCTAATAATATCTGTGCTGTTTATTTTGTATTTTTGAAGTTTTCTAGTTTCATCTTAAATAAAGGTCTGTGCAAGATTTGTAAGTAAATCCAGTGTTATTATGTTCAAAGTATACAGTACAATATTTTCAATAGTTTATTATTTATTTGTGTGTGTGTGTATATCCTGTCTCTTATATCTTTTTGTTTTTGTTTTACATTGCTTCAAAACACCTATAAACAACTGCTGGTAAAAAGCCATATTACAAAATGGTGAAATAAATCCGAACAAGTGTAAATGCGCTGCGTTGCTTGGTCCATTTGATCCATTTAAAGAAGTTGAAAGAGCAAACTGCAGGATTAGACTTGGTGCAGCTAAAGACAGATGGTAATAGGACACGACCTCAATAAGTGCCCAAAGCCGAGGACGTTCTGACTGGAAAAGAGATCACTGGAGAGGCTGCAGATGAGTCCGCAGGATCATAAACAGAGCAAAAAACATATGATATCACTATGGTAACCAGGCTAGCTGTACACTTCAACTGCAGGTGGACATTCAGTAGCACCTTGTGGAAGCTATAGGTCAATATGATGTTAAGTAAAAATGATTTATGTTATACTAGAATTTCTGAGACATAAGAACCTGTAAACAAAAAGTGATATTTCTCATACAGGATTGCAATGCCCGATCTGACACTTTTATTCAGATGGAGCACAGATACAAAACATTAACAAGTTCAATTATCCTGAAATATATATATATTTTTTATGTAGTGATGGGTGATACTAGGGTTTTTGGTTTTGATTCAACACTGAGTAATACTATGGCAAGTATTGTGATTCGATACCAATGAGTTTTGTATTAATATTGTAGTTTTGTATTAATTCCTTGCTCCATACTATCTTGAACTGATGTCAATCAAATATATTGCATATACAGCTCTTTAAACCCCCCCTCACCCCCTCTTTAAACATACAGCTCTGGAAAAAAATAAGAGACCACTGCATTTTTTTCTGAAATCAGCATCTCTACATGTATTACAGCCATTCCATTCCAGCGTCTGTTGAATTCCAACACAAACACAAAACTGAGCTACTTCAGTTCTTGCACCAGGAGTGGAATAAAAACACCCAAGAACAATGTGAAAGACTTGTGGAGAGCATGCCAAGACGCATGAAAGCTGTGATTAAAAATAAGGGTTATTGCAACAAATATTGATTTCTGAACTCTTCTTAAGTGTAAACATTAGTTTTATGTTGTTTTAAAATGAATTTGATCTTGTTTCTTTGCATTGTTTGAGGTCTGAAAACATGTATCTTTTTTTGTTATTTTGAGCATTTGTCATTTTCTGCAAATAAATGCTCTAAACAATAATATTTTTATTTGGAATTTGGGGGAAATGTTGTCAGTAGTTTATAAACTCAAACAAAAATGTTCCTTTTGCCCAAATACATACCTACAAGTAGTAAAATCAGAAAAACTTTTTTCCACAGCTGTATTTGCAGATAAACTAACACATAAACATTTATTTAAAAAAAAATAAATAAATAAAAATAATTAATTTTTAAAAAAATGCAATTTTCAATTGCAATCAATATTTTTGCATAAGGAACAATGCTTTTCAATACTTCAGACAAGATCAATATAGCAATATTTGGTATTGGTATCCACCCATCAATTTGTATTTTATTTTGTCAAGAAGAAAGTTCTGTGACCCAAAAACAGTAACAACCTCAACATACATCAGTTGAAGCTGGCTCGAGCTGTTTTGGTGTATGTGCATGTATTGTTGGGATGCTGGATGAGGTTACATGGTTTTAGACATGGTTCACCCTTAGGCCCATTGCATTTTGGCTTATTTCAGAGACTTGGCAACAGGGTGCGCATTTCGGGAGAATCACATTGGCTTCCGAATTGCACTGAAACCCCCCCTCTGCTCCTCTCTTGGCTCATGTTATGTTCAAAGTCAGTCTAAAGGGATTTGAAAATGACCTTTGCAAGCCTCTTACAATACTCATCCTCCAACATTACTAAGCATGCCGAACACATCCATGCCCCGTCGTGCCATACCCAGAATTTTAAGTCTTCTCCAGCCAGCAGCTTTTACCATATATCCTGTTAAAGCTGCAAAACGAACTCTTTATTCTCAAATAGATAAATCTTTCATTGAGTGATTGACCCCATTGTCAAACCTAGAATCTGAAGGGATCCTGACCCGTCAAAACTGATCTATCTCAAATGTCAACAGAGCAATGAAGGTTCCCCAACTTGAACTCCCTGTGATAACTGAAGTTGGCAAGAGATTGGCCCCCAGAGATGGAGTTGAGCAGTCTTTAGTAGCGGAAGTTCATTCATCAGAAGTGCGTTAGGCTGCCCTCTGCTAAAGAAACAGCTACATAACATTCTCAGTTAATAAACTTTCCAGCTTGTCTCCATTGCATTCAGATTGTGTTCTTTTAAACAATAATGTCAGTTTGACGTGGGTTTGCAAGTATTTTTTATCTACTTTATCTGTTGTCATAATTCGCTCAATACTCTACTGCAGAGGTCTTCAACAGGGGGGTCGCGACCCCTAGGGGGGTCGCGGAGGTACTGCAGGGGGGTCACGAAATCTTTTGATTTCACTTTAAAATAATATAATTTTATATTTTATAGTGTAAAATACAGTATTAACCTGTGTATTATTTCCTTGTATTGGATGTACCATAACAGAGTAGCAATGTTTATACATGACACTAAGCTCAATTTAATATAAAACACAATTCTATGCCGTATATATAGTAGGGGGTCCCTGGCCCAGTTCGCCATCTGTTTGGGGGTCCCTGGCCTGAAAAACGTTGAAGACCCCTGCTCTACTGATTATGATACCACAATAAACAGAAAAGTTCTCCTTTTTTAGTGATATAAAATAATATAAAATAAATAATATAAAACAATAGTACTTTTATTATCTTACTTTCTTTTTTCATATTTATATTTATATATCACATAAAGCTCTAAATCATACTAAAACTGTTAATGTGATTTTTTTTGCAGCTCAAATGAGTATTTTTCGATACTATTTTTCTGTATTTATTACTATCTGATTTTCAGTACTTTTGACAACCCTACTGCTTTTCGATTATTCCCATCTCTAGTTGGAAATCGTGGCTGGCTGTAGCTCTTGTTAACTATTATGGGCCATTGGAGTGTGTCTTGGATGATGGTCTATTTGTCATCAGAAATAGAGGAAAAAGAGTTCACTTTTTCCTTTGGGGAAAATTTCTCATGGTTAATTTACAAAAAAAAAAGGTTGTTTTGAAAGTAGTGTTACATTTACCAAACAATTTTGCTGTATTAAAACCACAATTAAAATATGAAATGTATAAATTTCACACTTTGGTGTTCTACATATACAACTCTGGAAAAAAATAAAGAGACCACTGCATTTTTTTCTGAAATCAGCATCTCTACATGTATTACAGCCATTCTATTCCTGCGTCTGTTGAATTCCAACACAAACACAAAGCTGAGCTACTTCAGTTCTTGCACCAGGAGTGAGAACAATGTGAAAGACTTGTGGAGAGCATGCCAAGACACATGAAAGCTGTGATTAAAAATAAGGGTTATTGCACCAAATATTGATTTCTGAACTCTTCTTAAGTGTAAACATTAGTATTATGTTGTTTTAAAATGAATTTGTTTCTTTGCATTGCTTGAGGTCTGAAAACATGTATCTTTTTTGTTATTTTGACCATTTGTCATTTTCTGCAAATAAATGCTCTAAATGATAATATTTTATTTGGAATTTAGGGGAAATGTTGTCAGTAGTTTATGGACTCAAACAAAAATGTTCCTTTTGCCAAAATACATACTTATAAGTAGTAAAATCAGAAAAACTGATCATTTTGAAGTGGTCTCTTATTTTTTTCCAGAGCTATATGTGTATGCTGGAATGTGTGGAAGTTACCATGTTTGTATGCACACTTTAGCAAACACAGCCCAAAAGATTTTAAGATAATGTGAAAATTTAAAAATACAAATGGATTTAAATTAGGGATGCAAATTATCGATTAATTCATTAATTGATAGTTGATTGACCTTATCGATCGATTAACGATTAACTGATAAGCGGCATTTTTCACCTGAATTTTAGTGTTTCAATAGGGTCTTTAAGAATATAAGCTATAGTATACATAACACTGAGTCAAAAATATATCATAGTATTATTATATTGTATATTCCTCAATTATTTATTCCTTAGTAAAAAGCAGACAAATGTATTGATGCTGAATAACAAAACACAGTAATCCCTCGCTCTATCGCGGATTTAAAAAAAAAAAATTTTTTATAGTGTAACATTTTTTTATAGTGTAACATTGTGTTCTGTCCTGATTGGCTAAGAGACTAGACCAGGACTAAACGTGGACTGGACCAGGTATAGACCAGAACTAAACCAGGTCTGGACCTGGACTGGACCAGGATTGGGCAGCTACGTGCCGCTGCTGGTTTCGTGCGGCTGGTTTGTGGCTCGGGGCCCGGGCCGCAGGCCAGCCGCGCGGGACTTGGGGCCCGGGCCGCGGGCCGGCCGCGAGGGACCAGCAGCGGCACGTTGCGGCGCATTCCTGGGTGCCGCGGTTCGATCTCACCTCGCGCGTACACCCGGGGCTGCTGAGCAGTGCCGTTGATGCCTGCGGCCGGCTGTGAGTCGAGCGCAGCGCGGTTGCCTTGTTTCGTGACCACGCGGGTGCGCTTGTCCGTGATTAGCGATTAATTACAATTAATGCATTTTGTTCGACTAACGTCTTAATCGACAATTAATCGTTAATTTATTAATTAATCGTTAATCGATTAATTGTTGACATCCCTAATTTAAATTGATTTTCTAGAGTCTGAGGGACTTGTTTAACAGGAAAAATCTTCTCACCTGTTGTAGTTCCAACTAAGTCAGTTCTTTATGGTCAGATTGTGTAAAAAATAAGATCAGATTAAAGTCTAACAAAGCCCCAAACAGAGCATTGCCGACAGTTAGCATCATACCCCTAGAGAATGTTGATGACATGAGCTGCAAAGTATCAATATTTTGGTGCACCATACATTGACAATGATGAATGCTCAGTTAAGATTCTCAAATTTACCCAACACATGAGGTAGAACAGGTCGTACTTTTCGCCTCCCCTCAGATACGTCTCGCCTCCCCTGCAGACCAAGCCCACTTTCCAGCTCACTGTTATATATGAAGTTTCACACAGACTTGAAATATAGACTTGTTCACCCCTGAAACCTGCAGCACTTTGTCAACTGTCAAATTACCGCATGGAGCAGAAGCAAACAGATTCTACCATCTCCACACAGGACCTTGAATGATCTTTTATGATATCCTCCATTTTTTTAACCACATGAAGAATGAGAAATGTCAGCGGCAGAGTGGTAAATTAATTTGTGATATTTCGCCGAGATCTATATCAGAAGTTATTTGGGAGACCATCTGTGAAAGTGCTTGCCGGATAACACTTGGGGAGAGAGAGAGAGAGACGCAATAAATAAAGACTGAAGGCTTTTATACCTGCTCGCGGCACCCACCCCTGCGGCGCAATGTTTTTAGCTCGTACTCAAATGCTCATTAAAAAGATTCACTTTTTCTCACAGTTGCCGGAATATATCTTAATTTGTTAGCCCGTTATAATGCACATGTAATTGGGCCCCGCTATAATAAGGATGAGGGCGAGTGAGATGAAAGACAGGAGAATCTTTGAGGTCCCTGTTGAGTTTTTTCCAAGGCTGCGCTGATCCTTCCCCGCTAAACTCGGATTATAACGGGAGCGAGCGGTTCATGGTGCTTTCAAGCATGAGGGCAAAATGGAAAGGTGGTAGGAAAGTCTGTACTCATTAAAGGTGAACTCTGTAACTTTGTGAATGAGTGTCTGCTATCTGCTTGTCTCCATGGAGATGTTTATAGAATGTTCCATATTATGACATTAAAGTTATCTACAAAAAAGCAAGTGGTAAGTTATCAGATCTCTGGAGTGGAGACACTGTTCATAGAAAGAATGCAAGTTTTTTTTGTTTTTTGTTTTTTAACACAAGAAATGCTATAGCTACATTTATCACCTTCTGTCTAAACAAAGCAATAACATGGAACAAGCCACGTCCCCACCAAAAAAAGTTTCATGATCCCCTTTAAAATAATACTATCAAATAGAAAGCAACAGAAAAAATCAATTCTGTCAGCAACAAAAGTTTCTGAGTGAAGACATTTCACAGCTCATCCAAGCTGCTTCTTCAGTTCTGGTCAGATTGCTGAAACTAAATCACCTACTTGCAGTTTTTGTTTTTTGGCTTGGTCTACTGAACTGCACTTGGATGAGCTGCGAAACACTTCACACAAAAGTTTTTGTCCAGTTGACAATTTTGCAGTGGATCCTACCTGGAAGACTGAGGGATTACACAGACACAGTACTCTAGAATACAGTATTCTATGTAAATAAATGACTATCATTGCCTACAACTGCTACCTTGTATTGATATTGCAGTGTAAAACACTTCCACGTACAACTACAATTAAGTTCAAATGGACTGCATAATGAATTTGACTTTTCTTAGTACTTTATTCAACTATTGATACCAATAGCATTGCTATAATACCCAAGTCTGTCTGCACCAAACTGCACCAAAAGCATCAAAAATGCAGTTTGGAGAATGTGCTCTAACTCAGAGTAATGTTTATATTAATACAACTATTTCTACTACAACTATTACTACTGCTACAGCCACCTGTGTGTGCTAACCTCTCGTTATAAGGTCCAAAACTCCATCTGTAAGTACAGTTCAACTTTCAGCACAAAACTTGATAGTGAAAGAAGATTTAGTCATAACATTCTGTGTTTTCACCTCTGAGTCAGAGCGCTGAGCACGGCCTGCCGCAGCTGATCCAAGCACTTTGTGTGAAATTACATTCATTATCACTCATTTGTAATGTTGGCCAGATAACATCGCAGTTCATTTGAAAGTGGAACTAAACACTCACCCACAGCCATTTTGAATATATTTTAGGACTATGCTGAAACTGGCTTGAATCCATAATAAAAGAACATATAGGTTCTATAATTCTCATGTGGTTTAGCTACTAAAATATTTTTGTACATCTTGTGAAAAAAAATGTTAGCTCTGTTGTCTCCACCATCTGCTTCTCTGCAGTTCAAGTACATTCCAGTAAAATTTAAAGCATATAAACTTCCTTATTCACTGCATTAAATGACCAAACTGATATTTATGAACAAGTTATGAAATGTGAAATGTTAAATGTTAAGAGTCCGAGCTTGTACTGTACAATAACGACAAGACTTTCTGTTGAGTTTAAGTTGTTCAAATTCCAGGACCTTCTAAAAACCCTTCATTCTGTTTGATATTGTGTAACCCAAAATTCTCAAATAATAAATGTCTAAATTACTCCTAGATTAACATGACCAAGATCCATTATTCCATTCCATTGTTAATATCCGTCCGTGACAGTATCAAATGAACTGGTCAGTGAACCGCAATGAAAGCAATCAATCGGTCAAGATAAAGAAATTCATTTTTCTCTTGTGAGATCAGCGTGACATAATCCAGCCATAAAATCCATGGTCTATTTGAGTGCACATTCTTCCAGTAGTGCCCTGGTACTGAGGTGGAAGGGGAAGTGCAACCAACATCTCTATTCTGAAGTTATGAAATATTCAGTTTGAGTGGGAGACAAAGGCCATGCAAAAGCTGCTCCCTGTGGATATTGCTGTGAGCTGAAAAGTGTGACGGTACCTGGCAACCTTTGGAGCTTTTAAGTGACCCCCATTGCCTTTTTTTAAAAAATGGGTCGAGCCAGGAGCAGGTCCCTGCATATCACACGTTCTGTTATCAAAAATATCAAAATTCTATGGAGATAAGTTTGTCCAAGTAAAGACATTTCCTTGAGTGTCGTTTTTTGAAAGCTCACTTCTAAGGAATTTCAATCCGCCATCGTTCTTAAATTTTTGATGATAAAACAGAATTTTATAGCTGCTACCTGTAATGTATTCAAGCTTTGGACAGGCAGAGACACTGGCATATACTTTCTTAAAGATCCCATGACATGGTACTTCTTGATGTTTTTATATGGCTCCTTAATGGTTCACTAATACTGTAAATGAATCCTTCTTCAAAATCAAGACTCAGTGCATGAGAAAGACCCATGAACACAGCCAGAGTCATAAATATCTCCCTGGAACACTCCATTATGGGCGTTGTTGCTTGAATGCAAATGAGGAGGACAGAGATAGGCCAGAGCAGCGGGTGGGGGCGTGGCCAAACTCTCCACTCTTTCCTCTTTAGTGGTGCAATGTGCACTGGCCCCACTTGAAAAATAAACATATTTCCACAGAAAATAAAATTAAACCACTGCTGTTTCAGAGGTTCGGAGGGTCGGATAAAGGACTTCCGAGCCTGGAAACACTCTCATGTGCCTCCAGGCAAATAAAAAAAACGCATCTCGGATTGCGTAGCTCGTTTGCGGTCCAAACTCTCTGGGTGTAATTTACAGAGAGTGTGGGTAGAAACACAGACGGGAGGTGGAACTGCATTTGCATTTTTTCTTCAATGTGACGTCACATAGTTTCCTTGTTCAGAATCGCCCGTTTGAGCTGTCTTTTTTTCAAATGCTCAGTTTACACATTTCACAACTTTTAGCCATGGGGGGGCTAAACAGGGTAGGGGAGCTCACATTAACGTTCAAAAACCTCAGAAAATGAAAATTTCATGGCATGGTACCTTTAAAGGGCCCATATTACACTGTTTTTTGATCTACGGCTCTGGAAAAAAATAAGAAACCACTGAAAAATTATTTTTTTCTGATTTTTCTATTTATAAGTATGTGTTTGGGCAAAAGGAATATTTTTGTTTGAGTCTATAAACTACTGACAACATTTCCCCCAAATTCCAATATATTATTGTTTAGAGCATTTATTTGCAGAAAATGACAAATGGTCAAAATAACAAAAAAAAGATACATCTTTTCAGACCTCAAACAATGCAAAGAAACAAGGTCATGTTCATTTTAAAACAACATAATACTAATGTTTACACTTAAGAACAGTTCAGAAATCAATATTTGGTGCAATAACCCTTATTTTAATCACAGCTTTCATGCGTCTTGGCATGCTCTCCACAAGTCTTTCACATTAGCCGTGTCCCAATTCGCAGAGTGCACAGTTCGGAGCGTGGTTTGAAGGGCATGTACGTCACATCTGGCGCGACGACTGCTGTCCCATTTCTTTTTTGTTCTATACGCAGTTAACACGCGGTCCAAAGATCGTAGTTATTTCCATGGAAATCGGGGCGTGGACCAAGCGTGTGAAAAATGTACGCTTCGCGCACTCATATATCCCAGCATGCACCGCGCACTACTTCTTCTACGGGAGAAAATGGAGTCGGCGGCTGCTTCCCGTAGTTGCAAGACCTGTCCCATTTCGCCGACGCCCGTGCGGTCCGTGGACTGCGCTCAGGGCTGAGCAAGTATGCACAGACTTGACTGCAGTCCGAGCCCCCTTAAAACCACGCTCCGAACCGTGCACTCTGGGAATTGGGGCACGGCTATTGTTCTTGGGTGAATTTATTCCACTCCTGGTGCAAGAACTGAAGTAGTTCAGCTTTGTGTTTGTGTTGGAATTCAACAGACGCTGGAATGGAATGGCTGTAATACATGTAGAGATGCTGATTTCAGAAAAAAAATGCAGTGGTCTCTTATTTTTTTCCAGAGCTGCATATGTTGTTTCCTTATCACAAACTGAGTTCTTGTCTCAATCAGAAAACACTTCACTCACTCAACACTCCACAACATCTTGTGTTGTCATGTGGTAAGAGGAGGAAGAGCTCAACTGTGTTTTTAAACTCCATACACTTTCACGAGAATACTTTGAACAATTTGCAAATTGAATCCTAACACTTCATGACATCATAAAGTGGAACAAAGCGTTTTGATCTTTGGGGATGCACATACTAATAATGCAGGATTACTCAAATGTGTGCAAATGAAACAAAACACAACTCCAGGTATGTTTTTGAAGAGGTAACAGCATTATAACATGGCTTAAAGCTCACAAGAGTCAATTTTGCATAATATTTGACCTTTAAAGAGTGAAGAACGTGTTTCTGTCTAGTCAAAGGCCATTGTTTCAACTTGATTCTCATCCAACAACTTCTTTGACTGGATAAAATGGTCTGTCCCTGCATATAGTTCTCATTCAACAAAATACCTTTTTAAAATGTATAGACAATATGATTTAGGTTTTTTACAATACACTACATTTAAAAGCATACTCCTGACCTTGAAAATTGCAGTCACTCCTTTAAACCATTAAAACACAATTTGTTTTGTCTGTCTAATCTCTGGTTTTAGAAAACACATTTGGATAAAAAATAAGAAACGTCATTGTTACGAAGCTCTCCCCAAATGGATATGTCACACACAGACTCGTCACACGCGCAGTCAACAGTGTATAATTTGAAAATGTCTGCTTCCTATCCATTCAGTATTGTCACTTCTCTCTGCAATACAAGATCTGACAGGGAAATAAAACATCTTGCGTCGTGTCAGATATTGAAGCGGAGGTGCCAGCTCCCTAAATGTCAAATACAAAGCAGTGTCTGTCATACCACTGGAGCAGGTACAGTTGTGGATTGCTGTATGTGGTATAGAGGGTGCTAGCCAATGATGGGAAGAAGACTTTGAAAATGTACAGCTCTGGAAAAAAAATAAACCACTGCATTTTTTTCTGAAATCCGCATCTCTCTACATGTATTACATCCATTCCATTCCAGCATCTGTTGTATTCTAACACAAACTCAAAGCTGAGCTACTTCAGTTCTTGCACCAGGAGTGGAATAAAGTCACCCAAGAACAATGTGAAAGACTTGTGGAGAGCATGCCAAGACGCATGAAAGCTGTGATTAAAAATAAGGGTTATTGCACCAAATATTGATTTCTGAATTTTCTTAAGTGTAAACATTAGTATTATGTTGTTTTAAAATGTTTTTTTCTTGTTACTTTGCATTGTTTGAGGTCTGAAAACATGTATCTTTTTGTTATTTTGACAATTTGTCATTTTCTGCAAATAAATGCTCTAAATGATAATATTTTTAGGTGGAATTGGAAATCTGTTGTCAGTAGTTTATAGACTTAAACAAAAATGTTCCTTTTGCCCAAACACATACCTATAAGTAGTAAAATCAGAAAAAAACTGATAATTTTGCAGTGGTCTTGATTTTTTTTCCCCCAGAACTGTACTTTTACATCAAGTTAAATTTTAATTATAGTGTAAAGATACAACATAGGATTAAAAACTTATTTGTATTTGTTTAATTGTTTGTTATTATTTCCTGTCACTAATTAGAGACGAAAAAAATCACACATACACATGCTATAAGAGAGATGTTTTCTATTTTTCTCACTAATTTTGTGCCGTTTGAAGCCAAAACTGTGTGGTGAGGTACTGCCATGCATTTCTTTGATTTCAGAAAAAGTAACTGTGTTCTAAATACCACCAAATAAACAAGTAGCTGTGCCGGAATACTCAAAATTAGTATTCTGAATGTATATTCTCAGTACATGTACAGGGGGTCCTCGGGTTACGACGGTCTCGGGTTACGACGTTTCGTGGTTACGAACGCGCCCCCATTAAAAAAAATATGTATATATTACGCGTCATTCCGTCTTACGCGGTTTAGCGTGGTAAGAGATGTAAACAAACACGAACGGCGCGCGGCGCGCGGCGCAAGAATACGCTCTGTTGTGGTTGTAGGGAGAAGAAGACAGGCTCATGTGCGTGCCCAATGTGGGCGGAAGTACCTGATGTGGGCTCTGATCTGCTCCTATGAAAGCGGCAGTGATAACCAAGCAGCGTAGTGGTCTAATTATTGAGATGGAAAGGTTATTGGTGCTTTGGTTGGAAGATCAAAGGCAAAATCCGGTTTACGACGAAATTCGGGTTACGACGCGTCTTAAGAACGGATCAACGTCGTAACCCGAGGACTCCCTGTATTCATTTACTTCCCAAAGCAATCATTATGTAGCTATACTTGGTCTAGATGGCAAATGCAATGTTTTGGTGATTTTTCTATTTAGAATATTGTATTTTCACATGGTTTCGCTTGTATTGGTATAATTTTTCAGCAACAGGGCGGCATTGTTATATAAGCATTATTGAAATACGTGAAACCATTTTCAATTAAGATGTTTATACACAGTTTGATACTCTGGATATGACTGAAATTGATTATTTTGGTTCACAATTTTAATAATTTGCTTTCCGCCACACACAAATTGTCCAATTGAAAATGGAAAAAGTGGAGCGCTTAAGCTTGTTCGCCGCACCCTGAAGAATCCAATATGTCGCCTCAGCGGGAGTGAAAAGCACAGTCCCCAAAAGCAGCCATCGATTCGTCGTTTACAGTAAGTCAACAGTAATTGACCGAGGCTGAGCACATAGGATATGGTTCCATTTGCAGACTCGGGGATAAGGGAATTTGGAGCAGTGGTATGTCTGTGCACTTAAGTAATAATAATAATAATACATTTTATTTGTTAGGCGCCTTTCAAGGCTCTCAAGGTCGCCGTACATCAAGCAATTAAATACATTAATTAAATAATACAGTACATAAAAACAAGATAAAACAAAATAAAAACAGTGTAGAAATACATTTTAAAAACAGATACAGATTAAAAGACAGTGCAGTTATGGTCAGAGTGGTCAGAGTGAGAAGGCCTCTCTAAACAGATGAGTTTTGAGTTGAGATTTGAAGTGTGAGAGTGAGTGTGTGTCGCGGAGAGCATGGGGGAGGGAGTTCCAGAGCTGGGGAGCAGAGCGGCTGAAGGCTCTGCTTCCCATAGTGACGAGACGGGCAGGAGGGACAGTGAGGTGCAGGGAGGAGGAGGAGCGGAGGGAGCGGGCAGGAGTGGAGATGTGAATGAGGTTAGACCGGTATGGAGGGGCGAGGTTGTGGATGGCTTTGTAGGTGAGGAGTATGATTTTGTAGTGTATGCGGTGTGTGATGGGGAGCCAGTGGAGCTGTTGCAGGACAGGTGTGATGTGGTGATGGGAGGGTGTGTGTGTGATAATGCGGGCGGCTGAGTTTTGGACCAGTTGGAGTTTATGGAGTGATTTTTGTGGGAGACCGAACAGGAGAGAGTTGCAGTAGTCTATACGGGAAGTGACCAGGCTATGGATGAGGATGGCGGTGGTGTGTGGGGTGAGTGAGGGACGGAGGCGGCGGATGTTTCTGAGGTGGAAGTAGGCGGACCGGGTGGTGTTGTTGATATGGGAGGTGAAGGAAAGTGTGCTGTCGAGGATGACACCCAGACTCTTTACCTGAGGGGAGGGGGAGATAGAGGAGCCGTCGATGGATATGGAGAAAGGGTTTATTTTGCTTAGGGTGGATTTGGTGCCGATGAGGAGAAGTTCTGTTTTATTGCCGTTAAGTTTGAGGAAGTTTGAGGTGAACCAGGTAAATACGTCTTGGTGGAAGAAATATGAAACTAACTATATTAACTTTTGGTGGTAACTGACTTTTACGAGAACATAGTCCTTACGTTGTATACCAGATGGATACAGCAAAGTCTTGAGCTTGTCTTCACATTAAATTTGAATGTTTGAATGTAATTATTTAGACTCAACACCACAGGATATTCTATGGGGCCTTGTTAACCTAACTCCAAAAAGCTTTAAGTCATGTTAGAATGTTGTTACTTCACCAAAAACATACCTGGAGATGTGTTTTGTTTCATTCACACATGATTTGAGTAACCGTGCATTATTAGTCCAACATCTCACTCAAAATGCTCTGTTCCACCTTGTGATGTCATGTAGTGGTAGTTTGATGAGTAGTTAACAGCTACTTTCACGTTTTGTTTAGTAGAGAGAAGGAATTCCAGGGCTGAAATTATCCAACTGATTCTAGTTTAAGTATACAGAGCTTAAAAACACTGTGGAGCTTTTTCTGTTTGAAGAAATGACTTCATTGATCTCACACTGGAGAAACTTTTCTCTGCATTTAACCCATCCATCCATTTTCTTCCACTTATCCAGGGCTGGGTCGCGGGGGCAACAGTCTAAGCATTTAACATTTAACCCATCCTTTTTATTAGGAGCAATTAGGAACATTACTGCACCCGGGGACCCATTTCCATGATCTTAGGCTTGGTCAGGACCTCAGCTGGAGGATTTTTACCTATGGTGCATGTTTTTGGGTTGATGGGGGAAAACCGGAGTGCCCGGAGGAAACCCACCCAGACACAGGGGCACACACAGAAAGACCTTCTTGCCGTGAAGTGCCGTTTGTGAGAAGAACTCAGCCTAAATATGCAGGATTTGTGTATTAAATGTGTGCATGAAACAAAACACAACTCCAGGTATGTTTGTGATGAGGAAACATTATAACATAGATCAGAAAATATCGTAAAATGGAACTTTTAAAATGTACTGATTCTTGTATTAATCAGGGATGAAAGTGGCCAATCATGAAAAAAGCGGAAAGTCACGCCCCCCCCCCCCCCCCCCCCCCGTCGGGCAAAAAAAAAATCCGGGGGGGGGGGGCTTTAATAAATAGCAATAAAACACATTTTTAAACAATTGTAGTGGTTTTTATTTGAAAGTTGATATCAAAACACGGCACTGACCCCGATTTTGCGACATCAAAGTCTGATAACGAGCCGAGAGAGCGCATCGTGGCGCAGCTCGGAGCGTGCGGTGTCCGCAGCACCAGAAGAGCACACAAGCTCGCGCGGCCCCGCACACATGTACAAGTTTAATACGAGACATGTACTTTTGTTTCTGAATACGGGACGATTACATTTTTCAACGGACGGTTGGCAACCCTAAACACAATTATACATATATAATACACACCCAAAATTTCAACGTATTTGGAAAAAAAAAAAAAAAAATTACCACGCGGCTAAAAAAAAAGCGGAGATCCGCTAAAAAGCGGAACTCTTTCATCCCTGATTAATGCAGCTTCAATCTTTGTTTTTGTTTCTACTTAAATTACAACAATTCAATTTCTGTTTCATTTTTCTTCATGCTTACATTGGAAAACATGACTTGAACTTGCCCGTTTTGCTCGATCTAGTTTTCATGATACATCACAACATCTGAGCCATATTACTGAAAATATTCCACATCTTTCTCAACTTTTGCCTGTTAGCTAATTTCAGTTTTCTTCAGTATTCTCAAACTTGCGCAATTACCAAATCCCCAACACAGATAACCATGCGTCCTTGGCTTTTATAATGTCCATCTTTTGATCTCTTGCAGTCGATGCAGTTGGTGAAACAACAGGAAGTAGCTTGTTAATCCATTTCCCCCACTGAGTTTTCCCATAGGCATAACATAGCGCGCCTAATCATTAGAGAACAAGATGGCCGCCACGTTCCCTTCCAGATATCGTCACGTGATTTCAGTAAGCCTGTCATCCTGCACTTCAGTATACGCTAATGCTTTGCTCTCATTTTCTGTTGGATTTTAAACCTCTTCCTTGCTTCCTACTCTGAATGCGACAGCCGGATTGTTGCTTTTGTCAGGTAAACGATCAAACGCAAATTTCAACAATAAAGGTTGCTCTTGTATGGAGAAGGCATCAACCAGAGACTAATTGAGCACTGGAAGTGGCGTTCATTTTGTTATTACTCATACACAAGTAGGATGTATTCTAGGGACATATTTAGGCTCTGGGTCTCATCAGCTCCTATTATGCAGGGAGATGTGGAAACAGCAATTTCCTCATTGCACGCAAAACAGCAAGAGTCATTAAAGTTGAAGCTGGCACTTGCTTACAGCCAGACACACAACAGCATATTAGTGTTTGAAAAGTTTAGACAACAGCACGAGTATTGTTGAGTCTTACATAAAGTTATAACAGCTCTACAAACTCTTTCAGTTCACAAAACATTTACTTTTATGGTCATTTAAATATGCAGATTAACACTAGACAAATTGAAATAAACCTCATGGGCCCCCCACTACTATAAATTAATAAGAAGAGGGTCAAATTCTGTGGCCCAAATCCCCCAAGCAAAAAATAAAATAATACGCAGTCATTCACTGTTCATAAATAAATCAGTATTTGTTCCTTTCAGCACTTTTAAAGATGCTCTGAGTAACTTTTCTAGCGGAGAGTCCGTCAGCTGCTTCTCTCCATGGAGATGTTGCCTGGAATGTTCCACAGTATGGCGTTATGCTTATTTAACTCTAAGGTGACACCACAGGGCCAAGTTACAAGTCAGATCCATGGAGAGGCGAGCCCACTCATTATAAGAACAATTTTTTAGGTCAATAAAAACCCATGTTATTGAGTAAATGCAAGATGTATACTGTGTGTTTAATGCCATACAGGGACATTCCAGACCAGGCAACAAAATCTCCATGAAGACAAGCAGATGGCAGACCCTCCACCAGAAAAGTTACACAGTGTGACCTTTAACGGGCTGATATTACTCTGATCAATGTCGTAGTGTTTCTTCATCAAAAACAAACCTAGAGTTGGGTGTTGTTTCATTCACCCATTTTTAACACATAAATCCTATATGTTTATATGTTTTTAGAGTTCTTTTCTCAAACAGAAGACCATCTGTTCCAAGTTGTGATGTCATGTGGTAATACAGGTTTGGTTAACATGTTGTTTAATAGGTTTGTATTGATCACAAACCAAGACATAGTGCTGGAGCGTGTTGTTGTTAGTAGTGCCCTCTGAAAGTTGTGAAATGTGCTCAGAAATCTATTGCAGTAAAACATTTTTGAGATTAGGATTGTTGTTATGAAAGTGACAAATGAGCCTGAAACAGCTGAAATGAACTTGATAATGGTCAAATCCCTCATTAACTTCCATCTTAACAAATCCCAGCTTAGTTTTCATGATGAAGAAATATTTGGTATTAGTTCATTTCTAGTTCCCTTTTCTAGTGCAGGGTCTGCCATATGATTTTGCCTGAAATGTTCCACAGTATTGCATTAAATGTGCAGGTAAAAACACCAGACAAAGTTAGAATTAATGTTTTCCAAGGTACTTAAAGCAAGAAAAACACGTAATAGAATAAATCCAAGATACATCAGTTTAAAGGGCCCATATTACACCATTTTCTGATGTTGTTTCTTCATCAAAAACATATCAAGAGGTTTGGTTTGTTTCATTTCATTCAGCACATGCTTAACACAAACTCTGTACGCTTTGTTCCAACTTGTGGTAAAACAGGAAGTGCACCGCTATGTTTTTTAAAACTCCATACACCTTCACTAGAATCATTTGGATGATTTCAGCCCTGGAATTGCCAATCTCCACTGAACTAAAAGGTGTATTTTAACTTGAAAACTACCATTACATGACATCCCAAAGTAGAACAGAGCATTTTGAACTTTGGAGATGATACAGACTCATAATAAAAGCATGTGTGAATGAAACAAAACACTTCTCTGGATATGTTTTTGATGAGGCAACAACCTGGCATAATCTAACATGGTTTAAAGAATCAATTTTGTGTAATATAGGAGCTTTAATACCATACTGCAGAAAAGTTACATATTTCACCTTTAATATAGTTCTCATAACCCTCCCACAAACTGCCTTACATTGCTTCTCAAAATGCCTCAATACAGGTCATGATCTTTTTTATATTTCCAATCTTTTCTTCTATACCCGGCGCAGGCAAAATCATAAAATACTGATGTAGGGAGGTGCTTGGGGTTGGCAAAACAAAACACCTTTAGCGCCATACCTCGGGCCTGTCTGGGTTGTTGGTTCAGTTGTCTTTGAAGATGGCTTTTACTCCCAGATCGTCCCACAGAGCCCTGCTGCTTGTCTCTGAGCCCAAGACTACTCCTAGATAAATGCAAGAAGCTGCAGGTTTGGTAACAGGGGAGAGTCATGGTTGGATCTCTCACTCAGCGTCAGACAGAACCAATATCCCAGCATACAACAGGGGAGCGGGCGTGTAAAAGGCGGCGGGCTTGAGATGTGTTTTCAAAGCTGTCAACGGGCCTCCTGCGTCACACCAAAGTAACTGGCATTCAGTATTAAAGTGCAATTGTCTTGTGAGCCGGGGCTTTCAAACAGTGTAGTGGTAAAATTACTCGACTGGAAAAGTATCTGAGTTCAGGCTAGATTTTGATTCATGAAGCAAATTACTTGGACACAATCACTCAGAACATAAATATACAGTATAATATAACATATCATAACATAATATAATGGTGCATAATCCACAGCACAAAATTCTGCATATTTCTTTCAGCAGAAATGAGCAGGTCACAATACAGATCTGGGCCAGCTCAGTCAATATCAATGAGTATCTAAGCTTGGGTTTGATACAAGAACAATTGTGGACTGTCAAATTCTTATAGGTCCTATATTACACTGAATTGGCTCTTGTGGGCTTTAAGTCATGTTAGAATGTTGTGTGTATGTGGAGTTTAAAAACATACTGGAGCACTTCCTGTATTACCGTAAGACATCACAAGGCGGAACAGATTGTTTTCGGTTTGAGAGAAGAACTCAAGCTCAATATGAAGGGTTTGTGTGTTAAACATGTGTGAATGAAACAAAACACAACTCCTGGTGCGTTTGTGATGAGGAAACAACATTATAACATAGTCATAGATCAGAACATAGTCTAATAAGAGCCCTTAAATGTAATGTACCCTCCACCAGAAAAGTTATACAGCTCTGGAAAAAAATAAGACACCACTGCAAAATTGTGAGTTTTTCTGATGTTACTACTTATAGGTATGTGTTTGGGCAAAAGGAATATTTTTGTTTGAGTCTATAAACTACTGACAACATTTCCCCCAAATTCCAAATAAAAATATTATCGTTTAGAGCATTTATTTGCAGAAAATGACAAATGGTCAAAATTACATGTTTTCAGACCTCAAACAATGCAAAGAAGCAAGATCAAATTCATTTTAAAACAACATACTGTAATACTAATGTTTACACTTAAGAAGAGTTCATAAATCAATATTTGGTGCAATGACCCTTATTTTTAATCACAGCTTTCATGCGTCTTGGCATGCTCTCCACAACTCTTTCACATTGTTCTGGGGTGACTTTATTCCACTCCTGGTGCAAGAACTGAAGTAGCTCAGCTTTGTGTTGGAATTCAACAGACACTGGAATGGAATGTCTGTGATACATGTAGAGATGCTGATTTCAGAAAAAAAGGCAGTGGTCTTTTATTTTTTTCCAGTGCTGTAAGATAAGATAAGATAAGATAAGACTTTATTGATCACACACAGGAGAAATTCACTTGCCACATTAGCTCCAGGCAGCTTAGTGCAAAAGAAAATTAGAACAAAAAAGTGCATACAGACAAGATAAGTAATACTAAGAAGAAAATTTGCACGTTTAGACTATATAGTGGAGTTATACAGTCTGATAGCAGTGGGGATGAAGGATCTGTGGAAGCGCTCCTTCTTGCACTGGGGGTGCCTCAGTCGGCTGCTGAGCTCCTCTACAGTCCAGTGCAGAGGGTGAGTGGTGTCATCCATGATGGACGTAAGTTTGGCCAGCAAAACATAAGTGGCCCATACGGGGATCGAACCCGTGACCTTGGCGTTATTAGCACCATGCTCTAACCAACTGAGCTAACAGGCCATAACGTGTCTAGCTACAGCTTCATGATACACGTCACAAGATGGAACAGAGCATTTTGAGCTTTGGAGATGCAGACGGACTATTAAAATAGGATTACTCAAACATGTGTGAAACAAACACAACAACTCCAGGTATGTTTTTGATGATGTATTGTTGGGAGGATGGTAAATGGTAAATGGTAAATGGTCATGTTTTTATATAGCGCTTTTTCCAACTTCAAAGTGCTTTTATATCAAGGAACCACACCAGTGTATGTCGACACTGGGGGCGATTTGGGTTAAGTGTTTTGCCAAAGTATAAAACGACAACATTCACCGCACTGGCAACCTGTGACCACTCAACCAGCTGAGCTACTGTCACATTTTATTGTAACAAATTACACCTTTGTCCCATACGCTTTTTATGTTTGCCAGCTTCACAATGACGTTACACAAGCGATAGTGAATCTCTCCTAATATACAATTCCCATATAATTTGCATGAGCCGCGGGGAACAGTAGTGATTACGTCTCTTTAGCAGTCTCTTGGTGGTGGCTGTGGAGCACTTGTGGACTTAATTGAAAGATACATATGTAGATTTGCGGTTTTATTCCTGGGCATGGCCATTCCATCGACCTATCAAGCAGCGCAAGACTCCAGGAATGCTAACCTGTAGGCCTTTACATGTGCTAGTGTGCTACAATTATTACATTATGCATGAATGTACACTGGGGACAGCACCAGGAGACCTGGTCAGAATAACAATGTGATGTGGTTGAGAGCGTTGTACAGAGAGGCAGAGGATTGTCATATCTAAAATACAACTCAATCGATTAGACTAAGGGCTTTTGGGTGAGGAAGAAAAACTGAAAATTGGTATGTAAGTAAAAGTTCTCTCTATGTATTTGAATGAGTGGTCAGATATATTAAGAGTTGAGTTTTTTATATTTATAGCACAGTAAATCTGTCAAGTACTGCAAAAAGTCATATCCAAGTAAGTTCAAATTAATCAAATGAAGATGATTTAACTTGATTTAAGTAGATTTCACTTGACAAGAAAAAGCCATTTTACTACTACCACTACTACAACTACTACTACTACTACTACAACTACTACTACTACTACTACTACTACTACTACTACTACTACTACTACTACTACTACTACTGCTGTACTATCATAAAGTGTATAATCCTGTTTGTGTATACAGTAAATCAAACATTATTTATATTTTACTACTACTACAACGACGACGACTACTACTACTACCATTACTCTAATAAAGTACTGTAATGTATATAATCCAACTACTACTACTACAACAACTACTACTACTACTACTACTACTACAACATCTACTACTACTACTACTACAACAACATCTACTACTACTACTACTACTACTACTACATCTACTACTACTACGACTACTACAATAACAACTACTACTACTACTACTACTACTACTACTACTACTACTACTACTACTACTACTACTACTACTACTACTACTACTACTACTACTACTGCTGCTGCTGCTGCTGCCATTATGAAAAAATCATAATCAGATACATTTAGTTTCTTATTTTAAGTATACAGCATTTTTTCTTATCTTCAGTGTAACTAGGTGTATTTTCTTATATCAAGTATAAAAATACTTACATTTAGTACCTCTATTTTTACTGTTACAGTGGTAAAAATAAGTTTCTACCACAGTTTTTTGTTACTGAGAACGCCATTGCTACTGCATCTACTAGTACTACTACTACTTTTACCTTCCATGAGTTTCAAGGGATGAAAGATTAGGACCAGTGATATATCAAGGTACAATTCAAAATAATATATTCTATGCTTTAAATGTTAAAAAAGTCATCATAATGTCATCTATAAAAGGAAAACACAAAATGACAGAAACCCATGAATTATTTATAACTATACCGTTCTTAAACTAACAAACGTTTAAATTACACTTTCTCCCAGAATCTGGAATAATGTGATCAGGCCATGCAACTTTGAACCAACTGAAAACTTTGAGCCACATATCATTTATACGACTAAAACATACTCTTATAAAATGATTGATAAGCAGAAGCAATGTTGTCTTTTTTATAGGTTAGCAGCTCGATCAAGACTTTGTTGTGACAAATAGCCACAGCTGACAGAGCGTTTATATTGTGGAAGTGGAGGGATGTCATTTAAACTTTTTCTACAAAGCTGTCGTTAAACATGTTTGAGGAAAACACATCACATTGTTCATTAATAATTAAAACTTTTGTCTCATAGTCATTGTCTTGGTTCATCTATTTAAAAAAAAAAAAAAAAGCTGAATGTGAATGTGACAGAAGTACAGTATTATGATTTTCTTGTTTAAATCACATGACTTAAAGAACAAATTATTGATTTTCATTAGACTGGCTGGTTCTTCACTGCACAAAGCAATATCTAGGTAAGTTAAATGACTTAAATTACAAATATAACATACTTTTTTTTTAGAATTTATTTGAATTGTAAAATTATCCACCAATTTGTCTTAAAGGGACAGTGTGTAAGATTTTTACCTGTTAATTACTGAAATTGAAGATACCCATTCAAAAATACATTGTTTTCCTAGCCTTTTTACTTCCATCATGAAATCAAAGTATTCTTTTGGACTTAGATATAGTCACATAAAAGGGGGATCTTCCCCATATAGAGGCAGCCATTTTGAATACGAGAGCCACAGAAGGACATTTGGGCTCATCCTTCGCCTCGGCTCCTGCTAACAGCTGCTTAGCCGCGCTGCGTTTGGGAGTGAAGGACAGAAGGAGAGAAGGGGAAGGGGATGGGGGAAGGGGCGAGCCTGTGTAAAGAAGCATGCTGCCGGATCACACATCGTAATGGATACAACACGTATTTTGGACTAAATTGTTTTACTGGATTTTATTCGCTGGATCCTTATGGACAGATTGAGACCAAGTTTATGATGAAATACAGAGTTTGACCTGTGCAAAGCCTTCAAAGGTAAGCTAAGTAAGCTAAGTTTTGTGCTTTTCCGTATAAAAGCCCCATGTGCTCGGGGAGTGATTGTTTTGCAGGGAAATGAATTGCATAGTCAAAAAGAGGAGACTGTAAGGTTTCATTTGATGTGTAGATTGTCATGAATCATGATCGGGATTGTGTGTTTTCATGCGAAAAGAAAAAAAAAAAGTGAACGGGGGACCGCGCTTTATGTATACAGCGGTGCGCGGTTCGTGCGCGGGCACGCGAGATTTCGGCGCTACGTCGCGTCCGGGTGACCCTCGAGGTCTGCCATAGCCAAAAGAGGAAGTGGAATAGCTAGTAACCACCTATGCGCCACGAATCCTACACACTGTCCCTTTAATTCAAGCAACATTAGATTTTGTTTTTTTATTTTAAGTTCAGTGTTGTTGTTGTTATTATTATTAGGGGGCCAAGCACCAGAGGTGCTGGGCACCCTCTAGGAATCGTATTCCGTTGCCTAGGCGAGTTGCCTAGTAACCCTTTGATCTTTGCTTTGATGTTCGGGTCTGAAAGTTATTATTATTATTATTATTCTTCTAGTATAGGAAGTCTATGGCAGCCCCTAGAACCGTTTGGTAAAAAGTTGTGAAATTTGGCATGCACATTCCAGCCAGTCTCCTCATTACCCACAGCAATTTATAGGTCCCCAGCTCCAACCGTCTAGTGGCACCAGCAGGTCAAAGTTGCAGAAATTTGCCTAGCAACGCATCTAGCAACCTTTGATCTGTCTTTGATGTGTCTGGTCTGACAGGGTTAGACCCTGACCCTGTCAGACCTTGTTAGACCCTGTCAAACGGTGCTTGGCCCCCGCATTGCTGCTTGCAGCTATATTTATTATTATTATTATTATTATTATTATTATTATTAATAATAATAATAATATTAATACTACTACTACTACTACTACTACTACTACTACTACTAATAATAATAATAATAATAATAATAATGTTATTAGTATTATTTCTTTACACTTGTAATGTACTGAAGTCATTATTCACACTGTGCAGGGGTAAGACACTACTTTAGCCACAGCCGCCTGATGCATACTGATGGAAGTGAGGCTGCCAATCTGCGCCATCGGTGGCTGCAACCGCCACCAATCACTCACGCACACACTTTCACCACTTTCACACTAGGCAATGCGGGTGAAGTGTCTTGCCTAAGGACACAACGCTCTAACCACTGAGCTACTGCTGTCTTTTACCTTTCAAGTCAAATCTACTCCAAATCATGATGAAACTTTCTTAATTCAAGTAATCTTTAAAAAAAGACAAGGATTACGGCACACTTGCTTGACTTTTTTCTTTATTAGGCTAGAGGGAACAACGCGTTTCGCCTCTACAGCGTCATCGGGTTTGCTCAGGTATTACCTGAGTAGTGCCAGGCAAAACGTGTTGTTCGCTTTAGCCTAATAAAGAATACAGTCAAGCAAGTGTGTGGTAAACCTTGTCTTTTTTTTTTTTTTTTTTACTGTTGAATGTTCCTGCTGTTACCAGCACATGAAAGCTGTGCATGGAGTCTTGAACATTTCAAGTAATCTTAACTTAGCTAGATATGAGTTTTTGCAGTGTTGTTGTCTCATATATCGCCACTAGAGGCTCTCTACATTACTGCAGTCTGATGGTGTGCCAGCTTTGGCCTGACAGAAGACAAGAGAGCACAAATGAGTCCGAACAAAGGCCAGGCCAGGGAGGGGAAACAAGTTTCACATCTGCCATCTAAAAAATAAAAAATAAAAAATAAGAATCGTATATATAGCAGCTTTAAAGGTCCCATGGCATGAAATTTTCACTTTCTGAGGTTTTTGAACGTTAATGTAAGCTCCCCTACCCTGTTTAGGGCCCCCAATGGCTAAAAGTTGCGTAATGTCTAAACTGAGCATTTGCGATCCTTTTCTGCGTTTGAAAAAAACACAGCTCAAATGGGCGATTCTGGACAAGGCACCTTATTGACGTCAGATCGAAAAAAGAAATGCAAATTCAGTTCCACCCCCGTCTGGATCTCCACCCCCTGTCTCTGGAAATCACGCCCAGAGAGTTTGGACTGCGGAGGAGCTACGCAATGCGAAATGCGTTTTTTTATTTGCCTGGAGGCACGTGCGAGTGTTTCAAGCGAGTGTTTGAAACAGCAGTGGTTTAATTTTATTTTCTGTAAAAATTTGTTTTTTTTCATTGAAAAGTCCTTTCCTCCTTCGCGCTTACACACGCGGAAGTGGGGCCAGGCACAGCGCACCGCTAAAACAAGGAACCAGCGGCGCATTTGGCCCCCCCCCACCCACTCCTCTAACCAATCTGTGTCCTTCTCATTTGCATTCAAGCAACAAGGCCCAGAATTAGTTGTTCAGACAGAGAGATTATGACTCTGACTCTGTACAAGTGTCTTTCTCATGCACTGTTCTCAAGTGTTGATTTTGAAGAAGGATTCATTTACAGTATTAGGGAACCATTAAGGAGCCATGATCAAAGGAGAAGTTCAGTTTGTCAACTGGACAAAGTTTGTTTGGTTGAAAACGTTTCGCCACTCATCCGAGAGGCTTCGTCACCTCTACCTGGACGACTGAGGGACTTTTCACGCATTAAGGAGCCATATAAAAGCATCAAGAAGTACCATGTCATGGGACCTTTAAGGATCCCAGAAATCAGCCAGCCTTCATGAATCACCCATCCTTGAAACAAGCACAGTGCACATTAGGCAAAATCCTCGTATGGAGCTGGATAGAGGGCGTATAAACCCACTGTAAATTTTAGCTTGCTAACAATAGCAAAGGGACACACAAGACAAGTCTAACTAGTGCTTTTCTATTTTAGCTCCAACAGCATGGGAAATGAGCTTTTCACTGTTACAGAGATGGCTGCTCCCTGTGTGCGCCAGAGCTGCTAATGCCTGTAGGTGTGACGTGTTCCAGGGGAGCCAGGGGGCATCATTAAAAACTTGAAGAATTATCTACGGATCGCAAAGGACAGAAATTGTCTCCAGTTCATTTAGTGGTACTTCACAGCACATCTGGTCATGTTTAACCTACTCCGCCAAGCACCCAGAAAAATCCACAGGGCGTCTAAAAATGAACTTCGAAGAGACGGGTGGGATCAGGATGAAAAAAGACGTACTTTAAAAAATATGGCGAGCAGCGTGATTCAGACAAGCATTTAAGAGTTGAAGTGCAGACGGACGGTGGTCTGGTGAAGGAGTTCGCTCAGGTTAATAGACCTTCCAAGACTGCATTAGACAGCACAAACATCTAAGCTCTTTTTTGAATTAGTATTATAAAAGAACACTACTTCATACTTCTGATTATACATCTGAATGACTAAATCAAACAAAATAATTAAATCCTATGATGGTCTGGTAACTGAATGTTCACATTGAAAATATTATTAATAGATACAATGAAATTTTCTATTTACATAATTCATTCTGGGACTGATTACAAATTAAATAATGCACTGATGCTTGATGTTTTTATTTCATTATTAAAGCTTTTCTGGTTGTGGGTCTGCCACCTGTTTGTCTCCATGGAAATTGTATTCATTTGCTGGCCATGTTCCACAATATTTTCCACAATATGGCAATAAATCTCTTGAACTCTTAATGTGAGGTGAGTTCTCTCTTCAGAGATTTGACCTGCTACCTGGCCTTAGATTAATGGAGATGGATATTCATCAAATTGTTTATTTTGCTCTGAGTTTTTAGGTCTTTTAAGTTCTTCTCTAATCTTTGGGATGGATGTAATGTGGATTTTAGAGTGATTGCAATATAGCTCGGGTTTGTGTCGTCATACTGCATCATTTTCAGTTAGCCTCATGTTAAACAAAATTTTGTATTCATTCAAAACAGAGAACAAGATCATAATATTTCGTAGTAGTGCCCCAGCAGCTAATCTGGTCTTTTTATTTTTAATTTTTTACATAGCTTATGTATCTCTTGGATATTTTGCACTGCTGCTTCAAACATGGCAGATTTCCATGGTAACCTGGCGCTCTACAATGCTGCTAAAAACATTCATAACATGTCTCTCTTTAAGCCCCCCTTTTCCGCTTGCGTCTTTATGTGTTGAAAATGTGCCATCTCTAAAATGGGAGAGACTGTACTGTACATCGGAGCTGTTTGGTCAAGAATCCATCCTAGCTTTTGTGTGTGCGTGAGTGTGTGCAGATTGCCAGAACAGATGTGGTTCTCGTTTCTTCTCCCCGTGCCCTCTCGTTCACTCTGCCCTCTCTGGCACTTCAAAGGGGGCGAGTGGCAGGCGTGGCTATTGAGCTGGAGACATTGCACTCGGGAGAAGATCTGCTTCAATGGTCCGCTGATGTCCCACCGAGCCTGGATGGCCACCATCTTTGTTCTTTCAGTTTCTGTTCTTGTTACCGTCTTGTTACCTCGCTGGCTCTCCTCCCTGCCCCACTGTCTCAGAGTTTGTTCAGCAGATGCCTGTGGAGTTTTTGAGTCTTGTAACGGGTACTTGTTTGAACAGCAGGCCAAAAAGAGTGTAAAGGCGAGGGGAAAATGTATAGTAAGGAGAATTACTTGATCAAAATACACCTCATGTAAGTCTGAAGTCTACTTTTATACAGTTTTTCAGTTTGATAATAAGGTGAACTATGCAGCTGACATGCCTGTCTCCTTGGAGCTGTAATTGCATTCTCTGGAATGTTCCAAGGAAATGTTCCTAGGAAATGGAACATTCCAGACAATATAAAGTTTCAGTAATAGATTTTAAATAAAAAAATATGTAGGTCTTGTGGTCATTAGTTGTAGCTGATTATCCCTGAGCAACCTTTGAATGTATTGATTTTTTTATATGAGAAAAATGAGGGTGGGAAATCACTATTGAGCTCCATTACAGGTGTTTAAATGCTATAGATGAAGAAAAAAGAAAGAAAGAAAAAAAAAAGTTTTGGCAAGACAATCTTCATGAAGACTAGATGAGGGCGGCTCTCCCTTCAGAAACACAGTTACACAGGGCAGATTTGTATTGTAATTGTTTTTCTAGTATGTAAGATTATATCTGAAAATGCAAGTATTTTCTTTAAAAAATGTATTTTGTCAAATTCTAAATGTGCAGTAAAACCAAAGATAACAATTCTAATGTAGTTTCACAGTCTGTAACCCTCCATATACCTCCATTACAATACAGTACAATATAAAGAATAGAGATAAGACATACTGTACCACACAACTGGTATATGGCAACGAAATGGACTCAACAGAAAAGAGAAATCTAATTGTTATTGTGAAGAACTATCCTGCAGCATTACGTGAGCGTTAAAACAGTTTGTGCTTTTGCAGCAGATTTTGCTAGAAGGAGTTGTACTTTCTTGGCTTAAGTTGTGTGCTTGTGTGGTGTATTGTGTGCTGGGCTCGGAGCTAAGGGAGCGTGGGTCACTGGGGGGCACTGATGGAGACACAGTGTTTGTACAGGGAGATGAGGGGGAGGAGGCCAGTCCCAGTTCCTGCAACTGGAGGCCGAGCACCTGGAGCCCATTCAGATTGGCTCCTCGTGGACTATGGTGTACAAATTTACAGTGTATACTTCCAAATGAAGCTCACTGGTTGAATTGTAATACTCTACTATAATTGTTGGTTTATAATATTAATCCTCCATGTATATTATATTGTAATATGTGCAAGCCAATTTGAAATTCAGTTATTGTTAAGCCCTATTCACTCCAGGACAGTAGGTGGCAGTAAACAGTTGGCTGAGGCCAGTAATCAGACAAAAGAAGATGCACATGCAGAAGAAGAAGATGAAAGCCGTGTCTCAATTGATCTGTGTGCAGAGTTCGGAGTGTGGTTTTAAGGGTACTCAGACTGCGCTCAGGACTGTGCATACTTGCACACTCTGCGGACCGCATGGGCATCGGCGAAATGCGACAGGTCCCGCAGCTACCAGATGCAGCCGCCGACTACATTTTCTCCCATAGAAGAAGTAGCGCACAGTGCATGCTGGGATATATGACTGCGCGAAGGGTGCTTTTTCACGCAGTTGGTCCACGCCCCGATTTCCATGGAAACGACTGCGGTTTTCAGACCTGCGCATGGGACAAATATGAAATGGGACAGCGGTTGTTGCGCCGGAAGTGACGTACATGCCCTTAAAACCACACTCCGAAATGTGCACACTGAGAATTGGGACATGGCTGAAGAAGATGCACATGCAGAAGAAGAAGATGCACATGCTTTCGACTATGGAGTAAGAAATTTGTGACTAGACGATAGAAAATAATTTATTTTGTCATTTTCAGGTTAAACTGCAGTACCATGTAAGAGATAAAAAGTACAAGCAGAGGTGGGTAGTACATTTGCTTAAGTAACTTTGTACTTTTCACAGTAGGTTTCTAGAAACATACTTTTACTCCTACTTGAGTAACACTGTACTGAAGTAACAGTACTCTTAAGTAAAGGTTTAAGTAAAGTACTCTTAAATAAAGGGAAACCTCAAACCTAAATCAAAACAAACAAAGAAAACAATCGCGCAACCAGGTCAGGTCCAGAGGTGTGAAAACACCCATTATCACCCTGAATGGCGCTCCATAAATAAGCTGACTAAGCCCACCTAACTAACAGAAACTGTAAACAAATAGTTGTGGCAGTCTCAATTTTATTGTAGTTAGCTCCTCCCTTCAGGCAGATATAGGCAGTGTCCACCAGCATCTGACCAGAACTGAAGAAGCAGCTTGGATGAGCTGCGAAATGTATTCGACCAAATAAACTTTTGTCCAGCTGACAAAATGAATTTCTCCTTTTGCCTCTGAGCACAATCATTGTCTCCCGAGAAAAAAAAAATACACAATTTGCTTTTTAAAACTTAAATCACCTCACTCTAGTTGTAAATGTTGACCTTTTTCAAGTCCTGTCTAATAAATTGGCATGGCAAAATAGTAGACTCATTGATTTTTGCCATCAAACTTTGGTGTGTGTGTGTGTATGTGCCTAAAACTTAGGCTAGCCACTTTATTTCCAGAACTCTATACTCCTGGGACTCGGTGGAGATGTCCCAGCGGAACAAGCTGACAGCCTGAGTCCTCATTCGTAGCAGATTGCAATGAAAAGTTGTTCAAAAGTGCAAATCAGCGAAAAGCCCATTTTTAGGTTTTTGTTTTAGGAGGTAAAAAGTTACACTGCTCCAACACAGGCAGTCGTGATCGATGAGAAAATACTTAAATTAGGAAAGATACAAAAAAGGAAGGTTTTTAGTTCAGTGGTCATAAGTTTTGTTTTTTTACTTTTCCATATTTTAACTTGGCTAGTTTTTTTAATTGGGCACTACTAGGAAATAGTAGTAGTATTAAACTTTGTAAGGTCAGCAGAAAAGACAGATGGTATGTGGTGGTATATCTTCTACAAAAGTTGTGGTAGAAGTAGCAATGGTTTGTAGTAATAGTAGTAGTTGTTGTAGTTGCAGTACAAGCACCAATTGTAGAAATAGTGATAGTGTTAATATTGCAGTATTAACAGTACTAGTATCTACAGGACAGAATATAATGGTACCCGAGAGTAACATTACCACAGTTTTAGCTGATTTTTCTTTCGATACGAATAGTTAAGTTAAACTATTTCTGATCCCACGTTTGCTCTTAGCGTAATGGCCATTATTCATAATCCCCCACAGTCTTTTTACATTGTCTGAGAAGAACAAAACTATATCGTATTTTGCTGAGTATAGTTCTTTCTCAGTCTCCGCTTCAGCTAAAATTAGTTCTATTTTTTCCCTGTGATAAAGTATGTCAGAATAATGGAGTTGTTCTTGCCTTGATTAATTAAATTTCCACACCTTTATAATTAAACAGCTCAGAAGAGCCCCCTCAGCGACAAGATCTTGAGAAGAAAATGTAAACTAGCTAGGTAAGGCTGAAGGAGGTTTTAAAACTCAATGTCTTCATTTGCACTTAAAGACTGTGTGGAAAAAGTCCTGCAGGTTTAACAAGATACATATATTGGCCAAATCAGGTTAGCGTCTTCCAATAATAAAAAGACTCTTACTAGAAAACACAGAGGAAGTTGTGAATTGAATTACTTATTGCAGGAAATTACCTTTGCAACGTAAAAGACCCATATTGCACTATTTTCTGATGTGTTATAATGTTGTTTTTTCATCCAAAACATACCCGGAGTAGTGTTTAGTTTCACACATGTTGAACACACAAACCCTGCATATTTACTCTGAGTTTTTCCCTCAAACAGAAAACAGGAAATGCTCCACTGTTTTTTAAACCCCTTACAATTTCACTTGAGATATTTGGATCATTTTAGCCTTGGAATTGCCAGTCTTTACTTAACTAAAAGGTAGCCATTAACATGAAAACTACCATTTACTGACATCACAAAGTGGAACAGAGCATTGACTAATAATAAAATGTGTGAATAAAACCAAACACAACTCAAGGTATGTTTTTGATGAGGCAACAACATTATAACTTGGCTAAAAGCACAATATTGTTACTTCATCCAGCGGTTTCTAAAAACATAAAATCCAGACCATTTGATCAATACTTTTTAAATATTTTTAATGCAGTGTTATTATTATTATAGACTTTAAATAATAGTAATAATAATAATAATAATAATAATAATAATAATAATAATAATAATAATAATAATAATAATAATAATAATAATAATAATAATAATAACAATATAATAATAATAATAATAATAATAATAATAATAATAATAATTGTATCTTTTATATTCAATTTTATAATTTTTATCTAATGCCACCCTCAGAAACATTGCTGGATCATGCTGAAACTATAAGAAATTCAGCTGAGCCACATCACACTATACTACACTATACTATAAAATACACTGTACTATACTAAAATACACTATATACTACACTATACTATACTATATACTACACTACACTATACTACACTATACTATAAAATACACTGTACTATACTAAAATACACTATGCGTGAAAAGTCCCTCAGTCGTCCAGGTAGAATCCAGGCTTCGTCAGCTGAGCTGACGAAGCCTCTCGGATGAGCGGCGAAACGTTTTCAACCAAACAAACTTTGTCCAGTTGACAAACTGAACTTCTCCTTTGATCATAAAATACACTATATACTACACTATACTATACTATATACTACACTATACTACACTACACTATACTATACTACACTATACTATACTATATTACACTAAAATACACTATATACTATACTACACTATACTGTCCTGTACTATACTATACTATATTACACTAAAATACACTATATACTACACTACACTATACTATATTACACTATACTACACTATGCCATACTAAAATACAGTATATACTATAGTACACTATAGAATGCTATACTACACTAAAATACAGTGTATACTACACTATACTACACTAAAATACAGTATATACTATACTAAACTATACTACATCATATACTATACTATTCTACACTATATACTATACTACACTATATACTATACTACACTATATACTATACTATATTATACTATACTATGCTACACTATATACAATACAATACAATACAATACAATACAATACAATACAATACAATACAATACAATACAATACTATACTATACTATACTATACTATACTATACTATACTATACTATACTATACTATACTATACTATACTATACTATACTATACTATACTATACTATACTACACAATACTATACTCTATTTATGGTCATCTTTATCCCTTTTAAAATGACTTTCCAGTGTCCTATACATTTTGAATGATGTTTCTAGAAAGATATGGCAGCTATTTATTTATGGCCTTCTATAGCGCTATTGTTTCAGGACAGGTAATAAGACATGTTTTCACAGTGGTCTGTTTTGGACATCTGTTTCCTTAATGGTGACGGCCGTGCAGTGGAATTTCCTCCCATTTGGCGTGTGCTTAATGCTCACCTGTCTGTCTGATTATCTCCAGGCACTGTTCATTTGAGGACTCGTTTTGTGGCCTACATGACAGGCTGTTTAAACACTACATTCACTTAACCTGCATTTGACAGGTTCTGTGTTGTTTTTTCATTATTATGATTACCTTGTGTGGTGATGGTATCTGTAGTAAATATTCGTCATCATTTATACCAGTCAAGGGGTAGTTTCTGAAGAAAAGTTAAATCTGTATATGTCCTTTCAAAATTTATGGGTCAAGAAACAACATTTTCTTACAATTTAAGCCTTAATTTAAACTAATTGTGTTAAGTGTTTTCATTTGTCAACTAATAACTATTGATCCTTTGCAGTGTTGTCACGCTGCTACATGTGTCTCTATCAGTGGTATGTTCAGCAGTTACCATGGTGACACAAAGCAGAAAAAGGAAAAAATACAAATTGGATTCAAACAACACATTTTCAGGAGTCGGTGATTAATACAAATGTCCGTGGTCCTTTAGGTGTTTGATTTGCAACAAAAAAAAGGTGAGGTGACTAATAAAAAAGCTGTTGGGTAATGCGTGCTGTTGGCTACCTTGTGACTGTAATTTTATTTGAAAGAGACTTGTTTAAGAGCACAAATCAGCTCAAGCCAGCCCATTCTGGTCAGATTGTGTTAAAATAAAGCTCAGATTACGTCTAATTTGAGTAACAGACCTTCTCACAGAGTTCACATGCACAGGGAATATTGATGACATCAGCTGCAAAGTATCAATGGCGTAATTTGACAAGTTTTGGTAACACTTTATGCATGTCACATTTGCTGCCTATGCCCAGACAGGAAGTAAAATGATAAATGCGTTGACCTTATTGAGTTTAATGTATAGTCTAACCTGTCACATGCCCTTTAAAAGAAAAAAAGAAAGAAGAAAACTGTTTATTTTTAGTTTTACAAGCCATCATGCCCCCTTTGTTCCCCCTTTATCCTCTAAGACCTTCACAAACCCTCACATCAGCAAGTATATGGTGTAAGTAGAAAAAGTCGCTATAGCAATGAGATGCAGGGAGTAGAAAGTTGCATTGTAGGCTGTCTATCTAATCCAAGCGCCTCTGCATGCAAATCACACCAAAGACCCGCAAGGCTTCCTTATTACCACTGACTAGAATACACCAGCAGTACGATCATTACTTACAGTTCAATGTATAATACAACGGATGAGAAGACTGCTATAGCAAAGTGAAGATTGGAAAGAAAAAAAAAAGTGAAATATTAAAATATTCTTTGTTTGGATCAGACTACTGTCATATACTAATCCTGGGAGGGGATTGTAGAGGACCCCATGCATAATACAGGTTTTTGTTCTCGTAAGCAGCATGCCGATGGTTATGCATGATCACAAATAAAAGTTGTCTGATTTAAGTAGGGGAAGATGAGATGGATGAAGAAGGACGGGAGGATTAGTCCTAACTGCTCACTGGCCATTCAGCCTTATCATTTCAGCAGTGGATCCCAACTAGAGTCCGACCAATATATCCGTTGGCTGATATTATCGGCCAATATTGACACTTGAAGACGATATGGGCCAATAGTCCATGTGGGCGCCATGTTATACCTCATTATAAAGAATAGACTCTCTATATTATGTCCATTTAATCCAATTTACAGACAGATAAATGTCCTACATCAGTATTTATCAGAGGAGTACTTTGTGTGTAACACCGTACTGTGCCTGAACGCACCCCCAGAGTCACGTCACATGACTCACGTGCTCTTGTTTACACCAATGCGATCTGATGCTGGCTTTAAATGCTCTTGTGCCTGCTCTGAGATATTAACTATAAATAAAAGTTAACTTAAGCAAAGTTTAGGACAGCAACAAAACTACTGCTTGTTTTTATCAACGTGCGAGAGTGGATATTTATTATTTTTACGGACGATTGTTTTGAGTCAGGATTAAAAGGACACTTATTAGTGAAGTCTTGTGATCTGAGAGGTGCCTGTATGAGCGGTGAGTGTTGCAAATTTGTTGGTTTTGGAGCTACTTTTCCTTCTTTCTCATTGTTAGCGCTTAGCTGCTGGAAACTACCACAGATAAACAGCCTGTTTTTCCTTACATTGGCTTACTGTAAAGTGTCTATAGTTCCTATATACCATAGGTTGTTTGCTATAAACATGTTACTGGATACACATTGATAGGCAAATGAGCTGTGAATAGAATTGTGAATGGTCAACGTTTATGCATCTAATTAATTATGGAGGTTCGCACGCATTTTCGATAACCACTAATACCGGTAGTTATTTTGTTACTGGCTAGAATATCTTACAAAAATGCCATTAGGCATACCTACTGTCTTTTAATTTGAGTGTAAGGGGGCAAGATAACAGTAAATTTAGCCTAAATAAAACCAATTTAAAATCCAATAGTGTAAAATCTAAGTTTTAGAATCAGTTTGAAGATTTAGACTGAAATATCACTAAATATAGTACCTGTTATATCGGCTATCGGCAGCTCAAAAAACCCTTTTATTGGTATTATATTGGATCCAAAAAAAAAATCCTTATCAACTGGACCCTAATCCCAACCTAACTCCACCCATCCTCAACACAGCAGCAGAACCATTAAAAACACCTCAAGCTTTTATAAATCTTCTTAAATTGCAAAGCCAAAGTACCAAAGTGTATCTATTCTGGGCAGGGAACTCAATATCTTTACAAATATGAGATAGGACATGTACTTTGTGTTTCTGCAAATGCATACCCTTTTATTGGTCTCTAACACTTTAACACACTGCGTCTATATTAAAATGTTGTGATTGGCTGAGTGGGGTCACATGGCAGGGCAGTGGAGTTGGAGCATAGTGAAAGAGGGGTCAAACTGCTCACATCTCATCAGAAAACGCTTCCAGAGAAGAACCGACTGAGGAGGAATCTCTGCGGGCCTTACACCGAGATATGAATCTGCGGTGAAAATGAGAGGCGACCTTTGACCCTGACGGTGCGAGAGCTGAGCACGTTTGGGTTTCCAATTCACCAGAGCTGATTTAGCCAGCCCCGAGCAGCGAGGAGAGGGCCGATTGGTTTGGGACACAGTTTGTCCAGTACAAATTCTTCTTTCCTGTAAGTTTTCCCATCTGGGGTCACCAGGGCAACGATTTTAGCTGGAAGTGTGCAGTGACTACAGATTGGGTTTGCAGTGGCTGGTCTTTTCTATGCAGCGTATATATCCATTCATACAGAGTGGAGCTAAACGTTCATATTATTTGGACCGTAAAGGGAGACTTTAAGTATATGAAAAGCACTCAAATCTTATGTAACATTTCACCTGCTTGTCTCCAGGGGTAGAAAATCAATTTACCTACAATAAAGGGCCTGCTATATATTCTGATCCATGTTATAGTGTTTATTCATCATTCCTGGAGTTTAACGCACAAACAGAAAACAGTGTGTTCCACCTTATGATGTCATGTTGTAACACAGGAAGTGCTCCACTGTGTTTTAAACTCCACACGCCTTCACTAGAATCATTTGGATGATTTCAGCCCTGGGATTGTCAATCTTTACTGAACTAAAGATAAAATCTAGCTTTTAACAAGAAAACTACCACTACGTGACATCACAAGGTGGACCAGAACATTTTAAGCTTTGGAGATGTAGACAGACTAATAATAAAAGATTACTCAAACACGTGTGAATGAAACAAAATACAACTCCAGGTATCTAAGAAGTGACGACTTTATAAGATGTCTTAAAGCTCACAAGAGTCAATTTTGCTTCATATGGGATGTTTAAATGCTGTATTGTGGAACATTGTATCTCCATGAGGACAAGCATGTTACACCACTAAGCTTAGTTACAGGTCAGATCTGTGGAGAATGGAATGCATTTTTGAGCAATAAAAACACTACAGTGGTACCTCACCTTACGAAAGACCCTACATACGAAAAATCCAAGTTACGAAACGCCTTCACGTTAAATTTTGGTCTCAAGTTACGAAACGTGAAATCTCAAAAATTCGAATAATGCGCGCTCAGATGCATGCCCCGCTGTTATCTTCGCTCAAAGAGCACCTTTCTCGGCCTGTTAGTTCACAGTGTTAACCCCCCTGGCTCTTGAATTGGATAGAACCAGAGCCAGCCACGGGGAAAACCCAGCAGTCGTGCCGGCTCAAAGAGCATCTTTCTCGGCCTCTTAGCTCTAGCGCCGAACACGCAAGGAGAGCGGAGACAGGAGCACCGCGAGCACGACATAGAACCGCGGCGAACACGCAGTGTGACGGAGTGCCTGTAGCGCCGTCATTCCCCGACCGGCATCTCTCTCTTGCTCTCTGGCTTCAGCGCGCGCCTAGATGGCAGAGCACAGAGCACTTCTCCTGGTTTGCGTAACCAGACTCTGATTCAACTGTTCCCTGCCTATAAACTGTTCTCCGTGATCTGGACTCTGTTTCCCTCCCTGGGGCGTACGAGGGTGCACACTTGGACAGTTGAATCAGAGTCTGGTTACGCAAACCAGGAGAAGCGCTCCGTGCTCTGCCGTCTAGGCGCATGCTGGGGCCAGAGAGCGAGAGCCAATCAGGACGCAGAACACAAAGTTACACTATAAAAAAAAAAACTTGGAACGAATCCGGCCTTTTCCATTGAAATAGCTACTCAACTTACGAAAAATTCACGTTACGAAACCACTTCTGGAACGAATTAATTTCGTAAGGTGAGGTACCACTGTATTTCCCATATTCTGCCATGAATTGTTTATTTGGACAATAATCAAGTACCTGTTATTTGGAGACTAATTTGCGTTTAAATCTTTGAAAGTTGTCTATTGTCCTTAACAAAGCTCAAAATTAACAATCTGTAATTCAGTGCCATAATATTCAAGGTGAAAAACACTTCCACTTGAGTATTTACTACAGAAAAGTATAAGGACAGTTAGCTCTAGTTAATTTCACAGCTGTCCCTTCAGCACCATGGACAGCGATTATGACTGCCATCGTGGTTTTATGCCTGTTTTGATAGCTCAAGCTCAAGATCATTCTAAAGCTATTCAGGAAAGGCTCATTTCTGTTGCGTTGATGTGACTTTTTATTATCGATTCTTGTTCAAATGAGTATTTAGTTTCAATTCTACTTTTACTAGTTGATTTTCGATACTTTTGACAACCCTAGTACTTTTGGACTTGATTCTCCATGTGATCATTCAATTTATTCAGATTTGGGACCTTAACAATCTGTATTCATGAATTCATGTATTTGTGTCTTGATTTTATGGTGAAACTTTATAAAGTATATAGTTATCTCTTTAGCCATTCAAATAAATTCGCTCTAGTTCATTTTCTCACTTCAGCACCATGGACAGCGACATACTACTTTTTCTGTTTATGATCTGTATGTTTTTAATTCTCACAAAATTTAAATGCTTATTGTGAACATATGTGATTTAATTTAACACTTTGAGTAGATTCAGACGACTGCACAGTCAGACTTCATGTAGTTTGGTGTTTTTAATGCTAACCTGTTCATTTTTCAGTATATCCCAGGGTAAACGTGACAGAATCATAGGGTGCGTGTGCCTGTTTTTTCGCCTTTAAAAGAATACATGCACTTGCTTGTTTTTTTTGTTTTTTTTAAGGACAGTTTTTATGTCCATTTTAGTATGGCTGTTTGATTTAAGTATAGATATGGGTGAAAATGTGTCAAAAATGTGTCAAAAATACAATTGAAATTCCAACGCTTAGTTATTTCTAAAATACATAATTTTTAGGTGAAAAAGGACAAAATTTTAGAAGAGCACTTCTGTGTAGCTGGTGGTAATCTTTATTTCTTGCCAAACTATTTCAATGTACATGTATTTATTTGTTAATAATAAATAATAATAAAAAAGCATGTTACCATCTAATATGATTATTTTTCCAACTGTAATAAATCACAATTCAAGGTTCTTCAATGTATAATGTCCATATTATACATCTGTCTAATCTTTGCTGCATTTTCATGTATAATCATTTACAAGAGGGAATTTCAGAACCTTGGACAGCACATTGCTTGTCTGTATGTGAGAGTTGTTGGCATGGAAACCAGTTTTATTTCACCTTTACACCTTCACAAGAAATGAAATGGAAATCTTGTAAATTGAATAAATAATTGTATGTTTCTTGCATTCTTTTTGGTCAATTTTAGCGTAGTTTAAGGTACAGTATGTAACTTTCTTGAGGTGGCATATTGCATGTTTCATTGGATAAGTTAAAATCATACTTCAGAACTTTCTCCATTGAGATAAATAAATCTTTAATGCCATACTGTGGAAGACTATAGCTTTAGATGATTGAATGCGATTTTCAACATTAAATAACTGTAATTTCCTTTAAAGTACAGTGTGGTGTTATCTTTATGTAATCCCTCAGTACTTCAGTATGTTCCATAGTGGTTCATGTGTCTATACTAGTCTATGTGCTCTTATACTTCTGATAAAGCTCAAACTCATTCTAAAGCTATTTAGGATTCATTTTTTCCTGTGAACATGACTTCTTTTTGTATTGATGAGTATCTAGTTTCGATACAAGTTTTAGTATCTATTACTAACAGATTTTCAGTACTTTTGTTTTGACAACCCTTAAACTTAGACTTAGACAAAGTTTATTAATCCATTTGGATACCCTAGTGGAGTGGTAGTGGAGATGCAAGCCTGCTCTGAGTAAGGACAGTTTGTTTTTAGTGCAATAAACACAACTTCCAAAAAAAACAACAACACATTATACATTAGTGTATTGTATTTACATAGTGTGGCTTTAATACCTCTCACATATTAAACAACATCTGAACAAAATAAAAAGCATACACACAGCTTTTCGCAAATGGATCCACTTGAGTCTCTGTTTTTGAAAATAACCACTTGAGCGCAGCATTTTTTGATTGCTGATTTTTACATACATTTGTCTGCTCTTGTACAGGGTGAGTTTATGTGAGGTTGGCAGTAAAGGCACCATGCAAAATACATGATGGAAAAAAAGCTAAGATAAGGTTTAAAATTAATATGCAGAGCTTGGAGGCAATCACTTCTCAGAAACACACCCTCCCCTCTAGGCACCCCGTCTTGCATTTAGAAAGCGTGCAGTTAATTGTACACAAAAAGAGGACTTGCGGATGTACAGAAGTTATAAATACATAATCCTATGCACCTGCAATTACACTAGCCGGAGAAAGTTTTCGTAACAATGCCTCTCCCTAAATGCTTATAATATACAGTACTGTAATGGAGCA
The DNA here is from genome assembly GCA_036785185.1 of Paratrypauchen microcephalus. Taxonomy (NCBI): domain Eukaryota; kingdom Metazoa; phylum Chordata; class Actinopteri; order Gobiiformes; family Gobiidae; genus Paratrypauchen; species Paratrypauchen microcephalus. The sequence continues at coordinate 9,485,200 of JAVJIX010000015.1, read as the reverse complement.
CTCTGCCCAAGGAGGTAGGATGCCATTAGTGTCTTTCCAGCCAAGACGGAAATGTTCTCCAGACATTTGCCAAGTCTGTATAAGCATTTTAGTTGTAATTGCTGCACTTCGGATGTCAATGTATTTTCCCAATTAAAACAAACAAAATACAAAAAGTTTTATTGTATTATTATTATTGCCATTAAAGGTGGAAAACTGACTCTTGTGAGTTTTAAGCCATGTTAAAATTGTGTTAACTCATCAAACATACCTGGCGTAAGATAAAAAATACTCCGTTTTAGTGGTAGTTTTTAGGTTAATGGTTACCTTTTACTTTTTGTTCAGTAGAGATTGGCGATTCCAAGGCTGAAATCATCCAGTTGATTCTAGTGAATGTGTATGGAGTGAATGAAACAAAACATAACTTCAGGTATGTTTTTGATGAGGAAACAACATTAACATCGATCAGAAAACAGTGTAATATGTTTATTTGGAGGGACAGTTCTTACTTTACTTACCTGCGTGAATGTCTGTGGAATTGTACAAAATGGGAGAATGAAAGTGGGGAAAAACTTCTTAAGCAACTTTTCTGGTGGAGTTTCTGCCACCTGCCTTTTTCATGAAGATGTTTACTTTATTTATTCAGTTACATGTGTTTCTGTTGCTTGTCTCCACTGACAAATGGATTTATGCCATACTGTGGAACATTCTAGGCAACAATACAAAAGAAAACAAAAAAAACATCTCAATCAAAAATAAAAGGTTTTTGACACTCCACCAGTTACACAGTGTAACTTTAATGTATTTTGAGGACTATATCTATGATGGAGCCGAATGTCAAATAAGACTGGTCCTTCTGTCTAATAGTAGAAGACGTGTGTATAATCTTATATCTCCTAAGGTTGTGCTGCTGGGGTTGTCAGCTTGTTAGTTTTGTTTAGGATGGCTAGTACACCAACTTCCTCCAGCCAGGATTTGCTTTGCTGATGCTTTTGTAACACCATATGACTGGTAGGAAGTAGGAACCATCTTTTGTGTGTGTATTTGTGGCTGTGTTGCACCAGGAGGTGACTGGAGATTGTGCATTTGACAAGTCATTAGCATTTCGATGTGAGCTTCAGTTAGAGCTTCTCATGACAGCCTTAACCAAGCTTGAGCTGATGACAGGAGATGATTGAGAGAAGATGAGAAACAGCATGGCCACTGTCTATAGCCTGTATAGTTTTTGCATACGATACATTTGGCACTGTGGGGGACAACCATACACTGTGGGGGACAACCATACACTGTGGGGGACAACCATACAGTGATAATAACACTATTCACTTCTATGTTATGAGGTAATACAGAAAGTGCTCCACTATGTTTTAAAACTCCACACACCTTCATTAGAACCATTTGGATAATTTCAGCCCTGGAATTGCGAATCTCTACTGAATTTAAGGTAAAAGGTAAACGGTCACATTTTTATACAGCGTTTTTCCACCTTAAAGGCACCCAAAGTGCTTTACAACAAGGAACCACTCACCCATTCACACACCGGTGTACGCAGACACTGGGGGCGAGGTGGGTTAAGTGTCTTGCCAAGGACACAAAAGCAGCATTCATCTGTGGGAGCTGGAATCGTACCGCCAACCTGTGGATCTATGGATCTGACCTCTCTTCTTTAGTACTAACTAGAACGCTACCACTTCATGACATCACAAGGTGGAATAGAGCATTGATCTTTGGAGATATAGATCATGTAATAACAAAGGGCTGCTCAAACATGTGTGAATGAAATTTTTAACGATTCTTCTGATCCTAAGCATTTCATTGCATTGTTGACCTTGTGTTGATCCTGCATATGACAAATAAACAATCTTGAATCTTGAACAAAGCACAACTTCAGGTATGTTTTGATGAGACAACAGAATTAAAGCTCACAAAAGGAAATGTTTCCTACTATAGGACCATTAAACTATAATGAAGCTTGAAAAAAGACTTTTAAATTATGGATTTCGAGTTAGGGTATACATTAAGTTGTTATTTGAAACTAAAACATAGACATCATTTACTTAGTTAGCACATTTTAGAATATTTTTAATGTTTTATCACAAAGATTAAGGAGTAAAGATTAGATTAGGAAATACAAGCCATTTGGTAGCATTACAAACAAAAGCTGAGAGCGCTTGTTTCTGAAATGTGATATTTGGTTCATTTCCTGGGACCAGGTAAGATAAGCAACAATTTTGACAGCTCTTAATACACAGTAAAGTGAAAACAGATTATGAGTATTAATGCAGGCTAAATAGCAGGTAGATTATGGCTTAATAGCAGACACAAACACAATAGGTCTCATTTCGCATGGAAAAATGGATAAAGAAAGAATATGAAGACAAAAGTACAACTTGAACACAATTTTAATTGCACTAATATTTTTCATTTATTTAATTTTCTTTTTAGCAAAGGTTAATATCTAAAGTGGAGCAAAATGTTGGCGCTAGCAGCCGTTTGAAATCACACATGTATTCCAGTGGCTGGCCAGAGGTTGGGCAATAATAAATTATTGTACCTTTTAAGCACAATGATTAGTTATGAGAAGCCCCCATTCAAATAAAGCACCGTGTGGACAGTGGACAATAGAGATCCAATAAAATCCAGCGGTATCAAAGCTGGGAGCACGGGAGCTCATAACGTCGGCAGTGACTTTAAAGGAGGGCTTGTGTTTTGTAATGAGAGATGTAATATAGGTGATGAAATGGAGACCCCACAGGCTGAATCCAGAACGAGCAGGAATAAAACGCAATGATTACCATGCCGGGGGCTTTACTCATCATGCAATATCCTCAAATACAGCAGAAATCGCAGAGTTTACAGTCGCTCTAGTCTAAACACAGGTAAGAGAGCTAAAACTGTAACACTGCTAAAGGATTTGTATTGACTTTTTGTGTAAGTCAAACAAAAATAACTAAATGCATAACAATCATAATAAGAAATAATAAAAATACAACCTAGAAAATGTCAAATCAACACAATATTTAATATTTTTCTTTCATCATACTTTCAAAACCTAAACGTTATAAATGATAATTTTTTTCAATAGACGTACACACCAAGTACAAAAACTAACATCTGATTTTGGAAGCTGTAATCTATCCATGGGTTACCTGCTGTTGCCATAAAAATTTGCAATAAAATGCTAAATATTCTATAGATAAAGGTACCGTTACCTGCATAATTCCTTGGAAACAGAAAGCTAAAACCATACTGAACATAGTGGGAGATAAGTTTAATGCCATACCAAGCAAGATTACACCCAAAGAAACAACATCTCCATGGAAACGAGCAAGTGGACGCCTTTCTCCAGCTCAAATAAACGTCAGGTTTGTGGAGATGCAAGCCTGCTAAGAGTAAGAATGCAATTTTATTTGTTGCCTTGATTTGTTTTGTTTTGTGCTTTCTTTTCTTCAGTTGCAAAAAAGCAGGAACAAAAGGAATATAGTCTATTTAGGCTAAAAAGTTACATATTGTGGTTTTAAGACATACAAAACCTTCAAAATGGCACCCACAACATGACGAGGTATTCTGACAAAAGCCCTCGAGATGGAGAAGCATTAGGGTTGATGTTTCTCTCTGTGTACCTGTAGTGTCGTCTCTAAATCCAGAGCAATTTCACAAACACAACAGGATTCTTTCTTCTGAGTAGATTTGCGTTCACACATGGTGGCCCAGACTGAATTAGACATGGAGAATGAGATGTTTTGTTACTTGCTATTATGGTGGCATTATGCGGATTGCTGGATCTTCCCCACTGGGCGTAATGCTGGAGAGAGAAAACCTGCCAAAACAGCTGCCTGGCCACATACACAGCACACAGACTCTGCTGGAATAATGTAGGACGGAGGAGGAGGAAGTAGCCAGGGCACACGGATGGAGGCAAATTGGTCTAAATAAGTCTTCATGGGTTTTGGTTTTCCAACATCTCAACCCCAAAGATATCACACAAGAAATATGAGGCAGACTGGGAGATAAACAAGTATTGCAATCTGTGTCACTGCAACTTTTGTGCCTTAATTAATTAATGATCTTCAAGTGATGTTGTCATGGAAATGAACTATTCAAAACTAAATACTAAACTAAATATACAGCTCTGGAAAAAAAAAATAAGAGACCACTGGAAATTATCAGTTTTTTCTGATTTTACTACTTATAGGTATGTGTTTGGGCAAAAGGAACATTTTTGTTTGAGTCTATAAACTACTGACAACATTTCCCCCAAATTCCAAATACAAATATTATCGTTTAGAGCATTTATTTGCAGAAAATGACAAATGGTCAAAATAACAAAAAGATACATGTTTTCAGACCTTAAACAATGCAAAGAAACAAGATCAAATTCATTTTAAAACAACATAATACTAATGTTTACACTTAAGAAGAGTTCAGAAATCAATATTTGGTGCAATAACCCTTATTTTTAATGACAGTTTCCACAAGTCTTTCACCTTGTTCTTGGGTGACTTTATTCCACTCCTGGTGCAAGAATTGTTGTAGCTCAGCTTTGTGTTTGTGTTGGAATTCAACAGACGCTGGAATGGAATGGCTGTAATACATGTAGAGATGCTGATTTCAGGAAAAAAATGCAGTGGTCTCTTATTTTTTTCCCAGAGCTGTAGTAAAAAGGTACACTTGGGGAAAAAAAGTAGTTTTGGTCAGTATAACTTTTGAGCACATTAATCCATGGATTTCCAGTGATAGAAATCAACAATTCAAAACAAAACTTTATATATTTTCAGTAGTAAAAAGTCCTCAAAATGGTGTCAACAACGCAGACTGTAATAAACAAGTATTTCAGTTTGGTCAGTATGACGTTTGTGCCCATCAATCAGAAGCTTAGTTGTTGGAATCTATCAACTTGAAGTCATTACTGCTGTTGTGCTCTTGGCCAAGATTCTGCACCAGGCATAACATTTATATTATTTTCCCCCTCTGTATATTTATTTGTATGGATTATTTTTGTTACTCCGTCTTCTGCATATTAAATACTTTTGTAAAATGTGTATATTGTAAACTTAAGATGCACAATGACACTTGAGTACACTTGAGTTTTTTCTTTTTTTTTCAGAGAAGACTAGAATTTCAATTGGCCATTTTTCCTCTTACCCTCTTCCCCATACATGTTACATGTTTGTACACAACATTGAGGCTTTTAAGTTTGAAAACCAGTTGCTTTTAAACTGCTAAATTTGTTCTCTGAATATGAATTACCGTTCAAGCTGACAGCTGGGGTTTCTCTGCTTCTTAGCCTCCTCATCTTATTCCCTTAACCATTTGGTGCCAGACGAATTCATCTTAGTCTGACTATTGATTTCGTCTCATTTAGCGTTATTACATAATTATCTTTACGCACGATCAGCACACTCATGTTTGAATCCCACATTGGTATTTGAATTTCTTTAGAACAAGAGACAGTTTGTTTGTGGATGTTTGTGATTCGGGGCACGTCGGGATAGCCAACAGACAGAATGTTCAAACTCAAATAGTCCCATTGCATTTGGTGACTTCAGTGAGGTGAACAAATTAACAAGCACTTAAGCTCCCACAGTACAACATGACTACAATAACATAATTACTGCAGTATTCGGTTCACTATTTTATTCCATTATAGAGTCAGTGTTAAGTAAAAAATGTTTCCTATATTGCCAGTTATGTTCATTTTTCCAGCTTTTACTGCCACGTTTCACTTGGTTATCTCAGACTCATGATGTTATTCTTGCACCTAATTTGCTTACAATAGACGTTGTTTAGGATATAGGTTATAAAAGAGGAATTCTACGTAAAAATCTTCTCATCAGGACAATAATATGGCATAGATTGTAAACTAAATATGTGTCTAAATGTGCTTGTAAAACATCTGTGCATCTATTTCTTCTTTAATACTCATTAACTTAAAGGGGCCCTACTGTACAGTATGTAACATGTGGGATTTAACTCTCAACTCAAAAATACAATGAAAAACATGAATTCTTACTATGATCGAGGTCATGTTTTGGTTTGGTGGTCTTCTTGACTTCATGAAACTATATAATTATAATGTCATACTGTGTAAAATTCCACGCAAAGCTATACAATCTCCATGAAAAGGTGCACAGTGGATTTAAAAGTCTGTACACAAAATTGACTCTTGGGAGCTTTAAGTCACGTTAGAATGTTATCTCATCAAAACATACCTGAAGTTGTGCTTGAGTAATCCTTTATTATTAGTCTGTCTACATACCCAAAGCTCAAATCGCGCTGTTCCACCTTGAGATGTCATGCACTGGTTGTTTTCAAGTTAACAGCTACCTTACCTCAATAGAGATGGACAATTCCACATCTGAAATGATCCAAATGATTCTAGTAAAGGTGTATGGAGTTTAACAAAAATGACATCACAAGGTGGAATAGTGTTTTCTGTTTGAAGAAGAATTCAGCCTCAATATGCAGGGTTTGTGTGTTAAACATGCGAATGAAACAAAACACAACTTCAGGTAGGTTTTCGATGAGGAAACAATATAACATAGGTCAGAAAATAAGATAATATACACCCTTTAAATAAAAAAAAATAAAAAAATATGTTAAAACATTTTTCCACACGTTGGAAAAAGACATGTGCAGGAGACATGATTACAGGCAAAATGAAGAGGATTTCATGAGTAAATTTGTAATATCATGGCTTTTGTTACACACATGCAAAGAACTCTGGTTTGGGCTGGTGCAAATTCTGCCTCTTTTCTTCCTCTGACTTTGTAGAAATAGTATTCTTGGTGGAAATTGGCACTCTGTCTTGGCGAGATTGGGTATGGGTTTGATTATTCGGGAGTTCTGCATTTATATGATCAACATCTCCTCAGAAAAAAGCCAGACAGTATTTCTTTCATGATTACAACCGTCATGGTTACCGTGAGTGATAATCACTATTCAAGGTGAGGGATTTCTGTTTGAGGAATAGACCGAGTAGGCACTTTTAAGTTCCAAATAAGCGATCTGAGCTGGGAAGGTACTGCTCATAACTTTTATGTAACTACATTTTGTTTGCATTTTTCATATAAAGTTAAATTGCATTACTTTCTGCAACTAAATGGTAAATGTGCACATTTATATAGTGCTTTTCTACCTTCAAGGCACTCAAAGAAAAGAGCTACTCACCTATTCACAGACGTTCATACACAAAGTACTCAGACACTGGGGGCAGGCGGGTTAATTTTCATGCCCAAGGACACAACAATATTCTTCTGTGGCAGCTCGAATTGCAACGCCAACCTGTGGGTGATCTGAACACTAAACAAATGATGTTTATGCCGTGTTTGAGACTTGGACTGGGAACGTTCGGATCAGTAGACAAGCTGCTGCCACCTCAAAGTACTGCTAATTAAATTTCTATGGCACTTTTTTGGATCAGTCAATCATTCGCTTTCAGTGTTGTATAGTAACGAAGTAATAATACTTCACTACTGTACGTAAGTACATTTTGGGAGACTTTGTACTTTACTTGAGTTTTTAAAAAATTGATAACTTTTACTTTTACTTCACTACATTTCCGAATTTAATTGCATACTTTTACTCCGTTACATTTTCAATGTGCCGTTTAGTTACTCGTTACAAAAAACCCTCTACTGACTGAAGGAAGTCAGGCCGTGCCTGGGCTTGTTCGCTACTTGCGCATGACAATCAGACTACACCTGTTGATTTCATGCAGCTAGTTTAATCAATCAACATCCCTGATGGAAGAGGAGACAGCATCCACGTCGGCTACAAATGAAGGGGGAGTTGACGATGAGCATCCCTGGCCGTACTTAAACACAATGTTCTCTTACGCTGATATGAAGGATTCGTCCTATCGAATGAAGTGCCTCTTGTGCCTTCCAAGAAACGTGGAAATGCTATCTTACAGAAACTCCCTGTCCAACCTCAAGAAACACATCGAGGTAAGTTCTAGATTAATGTAATTGTTAGCGTCTATGTTCCAATTCTAGACATTCTGTCTGTTGTGAAACCTTGAGCATAACATGTAGAAATTAACTTTGTGTGACATTGTTTCGGTTGCACAAAGCGTATTTGATGATGTTGGAGCTAACAGGCTACCTAGCTTTTTCGGCTCAAGGGAAGGCACAGCTGTAGGCTATTCAGATATAAATTCAGACTGCCTTTGCGTGATACTTTTACTTGTACTTTTAATTACATTACTTGAGTACATTTATTTTTACATTACTTGTCGTACTTAAGTACAAGAAGTTCCAGATACTTTAAGACTTTTACTCAAGTAACATTTCAGTCAGTGACTTCGACTTTTACCAAAGTCATTTTTGGGAGGGGTACCTATACTTTTACTTGAGTTTGATTTTCCAGTACTTTATACAACACTGTTCGCTTTGGAGGTAGAAGTACACTGTAGAGATCGACGATATGGATTATTTTTATGGCCTATACTGTTTCAAATCCAGAGCATCAGATGGCCTAAAAGTTCTGCCGATATTTTTGGGTTGATATGTAGGGCAGATTTATTTTATTTTCCTTAAATGATGTAATTTAAATTGACCAAAACCCCACCCACAGACGAGTTTTACCACAAACCCATAAGAGAGTTGTGTAGTGACATTTGTGTCTGAGGGCACTTGTCGGCATTACAGATTCTCAGGAAATGCGTTTTTTGTGGGTTTTTTTTCAAAATTTGTGATTTTTGTTTTTTTTGCATAATGTGCTAGTTGAGATCATGAAGCCTCGCCATGTTTCAGATAACAGCATTAGTGACGTTAAAAACATACATTTTTAATTTTAAAAATGCTGGTTAGGCAAGGAAGGCTGAAGAGACCAAACTTTGAGAGGCTGTTTCTGGAATTTCTGGGATCTGCTATGGCTGCTTTCAAATAGAGATAACTTTTTAAAATATTGTCAGATTTTCACATGTAAGACATCATTGGAAAGCTTAGAACCTGTACTTTCAGAACCTGTACTTTCAGCTCTTTCGCAACACCGTGTAGCGGGGGTGCGTGTAGCGGGGGTGCATGTCGGATGTCGCGCACAGGAGTCCAAGGAGCGCTCAGGGAGTTAGTGTGTTTGCTCAGACACCTAAAACATTAGGGGGGAAAAATTGGCGGTGACACTCAAAAGCCAAGCCAGTCTTCAAGTGGGAGGAAAAAAGTTGGCACTACACACCAGCAGTCTATCACCCAGGCATTTTCAAAAGGCGTAGCTTATGATAAAAAAGCCAGCGGTGAATTGACATAACGAAGTCCATCGCAATATTCTTGTGTAACGACACGGTGCCTTTCCAAACCGTAGAGAGAAGCGGCTTTTTAGGCATGGTGAAGACGCTGGATCAATGGTACGTGGTACCAAACCGCAAATATTTTAGCCAGGTGGAAGTGCCCAGACTGCATGACGAGGTCTGCAATCAAGTGGGAAAAGAGCTTCGTGACATAAAACACGATGCAACCACCACGGACTTGTGGTCGAGTCGCACTATGGACCCGTATATCAGCCTGACAATCCACTTTATTGACGACTGGAAGTTGTGCGGCAAATGCCTGTGTACGTGTATTTCAACAGTACATGTGTACTGCAAACATCGTATTTCCCTGACCACCATACAGGGGAGATGATTGCCCAGGGACTCAGGGAAGCGCTCGAGTCATGGGAACTTGATGAAGAGTTGCAGGTATGCATCAGCACTGACACCGGCACCAATGTTAAAGCAGTTTCATTTTCGATTTACATTGCCTTGTTCAAATTTTATACTGCTTGAAAGTGAAGTTACTTGTTTTATGTTTTTTTTACAATTACAGTTTTGCACAATACATTTTCTTGTATTAATATTCTTGACGTTTATGTTATTTAATAGTTTAAAAAACAGCTTCCTGCTTGAATGCTTTTTCCATGTGCTCTGGTGACCATTAAGAAGCTGTTAATACTGTTAACAGTTAATACTGTTACATACCAAAGTATACCGTGATATATACCGTCTACCGTCTATGGTTCAAATTATACCGTGATATACATTTTAGGCTATATCGCCCACCCCTAGTAGAACTGTTTAATGTCTGTTTTATTTTTGAACATCCTAAGCAGAGTATAGAAACAAGAAGGCGAGGGACCCCCAACCAGAAAAGTTACACAGTCCTGTAAGCTTAGTTTTTTAGCTTGCCTGCTTGCCTTCATATTTTATTTAATTTTTTAAATATTCCACAGTATATCAGTATAACAGTATAACATCTCTTATATTTGGTTTCAGGTGTTTTAATACTACAAAAAATAAAATAAAATACAGAAAAAAATGTGCTGGATTGGCTATAGGCTTCCAAATAACGGCTACATAATCAGTGCTGTCTTATTTTTCGGGTATTGACAAATACTTAAAGATATACAGTAGTATCAGAATCAGTATCAGAAGTGATAAAGTTGGATCAGTGCTATTTGAAGCACATTCTTACTGTGAGCAGGATCACAATGCCACAAATCTGGCTGGTAACTTGGCCTGCTGGCAACACTTGCTTGTCTGCTTGGAAATAATATTATTGCTGTAATGTGAAAAATTCCAGAAAAAAAGCACCTCCATGGAGATGACAAGCATGTAACAGACCTTTTTGGAAAATTGATGGTAATTTTGTTGTGGATTTACTGTATGTAAATGTATGTAGCCAGCATACCAACAATTGAGAACAACTTGTGAAAAAAAAGTAAAAATAGCAAGCGAAAATTGCAATAATCTGGAAGGTCTATTTTGTGCCTTGGTGGTGAGTTCACTTGAGGCCAAATCAGACATATCCAGTGATGCTTTGTACTTTTTCCACCTCCATTACAGAAGCAAAGCAGAAAAACTAGGCCAGTGGTTGGAGATCACTATCACTGTCATCACCTCACCTCCAAACAGGTTTTTTTCCCGAACTCTACAATCTGTACCTGTTTTGAATCAGTTCAGACCGATTAAAGCATATCTTCTCGATGTATTGGAATTTGTATACCACCTGCTGGCAATTTCCCCGCTCGCCATTTATTTCTCATTAAATTTATGAACGCTTGAAGAAAATCTGTTTTCTATTCTGCCCATCTGTAATTTCGCTCATATGCAAGAAATGACTAAAATAAATGATTTCTTGCTAACTTTATCACTGATGTTATGTGATATTTCAATACAATGTTTAATGAAAAATGCAATTCTATTTTCACCAATAACGCACAATTATACAGTAAATACAAGTACGGTTATGTCCACTTTACTGGTAATAATATAAGTGTATAAGGCTCTTCGTATTTAAAGTCTTAACGTATTGAATTCAGGGAGTTTTTCTTTTTTTATTTAACAAAATACAATAATAACCATAAAAACAAAACAAAAACATAGGACAATACCTACAACAAATGTAAAACAACAAAAACGGCCCACCCCTAACCCACGCTGCAATGCCTTTTTGTAATATTAGACTTGGATAACTTTTTATTGTCTATGTATGTAAATTTGTCCATACTTACATTTTTTAATATAGATATTTTACAGCTGATGTCATCAACATTCCCTGGACTGTGAAGCTAACTGAAAGCACTGCTCTGTCTGAAGCTCTGTTACTCAACTTCGACTTTAGGCTAGGTTTATATGATGACGGTCTGAACAGAAGACGCAAAAGTGGCGTCGCTTCTTCACTTTTTATTCCGTGTTTAGGTGAGAGTTTTCAAGAGGAAATCTGTATGCATACGGTGACGGAAAAGTGTGTGGAATTCAATTGGGTATGCATGCCAGGCGGATAGGTGGTGCTGTGATACATTATCACTATGTCCGCGCACATGCGTAGAATCTTACAAAATGTATTTACTTAATTTAGTTTACTTACCTTTTTAATTTAATTTAAATTTAATTTATTTGACCAGAGTTTTGCGTCTTGGGCAGTGTAGACGAAAATGCTACAGCGGAGCATATTCAAGTTTTCCACTTTGAAGGGCGGTTTCAGTTTTTTGCATCGTCACCATCTAAACGAAAGGCATTTCCGATAAAATATTTAGTCGTTTTTACCCATAAGCATTCTCGTGTAAACAGGCCCTGTGCTTTAAAGGTCCCATGGCATGAAATTTTCACTTTCACCCCCCATGGTTACATGTTGCGAAATGTCTAAACTGAGCATTTGCGATCCTTTTCTGCGTTACAAAAAATCGGAGCTCAAACGGGTGATTTTGAACAAGGCACCTTATTGACGTCAGATCGAAAAAAGAAATGCAAATGCAGTTCCACCCCCGTCTGTCTGTACTTTTTTATTTTTCTGTACTTACTTTTATTTTTTAATGGAATGCTTCCCATCTCTCCCCCCGTGCAAAAACACGGAAATGGATCAGCTGAGAACTGAGCGCGGAGAGCGGAGAGTTTGGCCACGCCCCCACCCTCTACTATAGGCCAGCTCTTTTCTCCTCATTTGCATTCAAGCAACAACGCCCATAATGGCCTGGAGTGTTGATTTTGAAGAAGGATTCATTTACAGTATTAGGGAACCATTAACGAGCCATATAAAAGCATCAAGAAGTACCATGTCATGGGATCTTTAAGTTTTAACATAATGTGACCAAAAACAACTGACCTAGCTGGAACTACAGCAGGTGAACTGATTTGTGCTGTTAAACAAATCTCTAAAATTAAAGTCACAGGAGAGCAGTGTCAGTTAGTCATGCTCACCTTTTTGTTGAAACACCTAAATAACACCATGAACACCCATATTGATCACAGGCACCTGAAAATGTGTTGTTTTGTATTTTTTCTTGAGTTTTCAAACTTAAAACTTTTTGTCTGTTTGCTAATGTGCCCATTGTGTCTCCATGGTAATTGCTGAACATCCCACCAATAGATACACGTAGAACACACCCAGCATGATGTCACTGCAAAGTATCAATACACTGCAACTGCTACTTCCCAAATACTACTTCAACTTAAAATACTTGCAATGTATTATTTCTACAGCTACATTTCAAACTTTGAAATTAAGGCTACATTCAGACTGCAGCCTGAAGTGACCCAAATCAGATTTTTTTTTGCCTCTATGCGACCTGTAGCTGATCTTTTAATGACAGTCTGAACGACAAAGATCTGATTTTTTCAAATGCGACCCAGGCCACTTGGATATGTGGTCCTAAAACCGATACATATCTGATCTTTTTGACATGCGACTTCAGTCTGAACGGCAAGATCACTTTCATCCGACCTACACGTCATCATCAAAACGTTTGGACACACTTGCTCAAACAATGCTTTATGTTTACAACTTCTATTCTACCTTCTATACATACAGAAGACATTGCATATATGGTGCAAGATATGTGGAATTAACTAACAAAGGTGGAAAAAGTATTGTATAGATGGGTTATTGTAAAGGTCAATGCAGTGTTATCAGACAGATTAAGCCAGGAAAAAGTACAAAAGAATATAAATAAAAATAGGCCCAGGTAGTTAGCGGCGTAATGAAACAGCTGCGTCCAAAAGAAATCAATGTGCTCCAGAGACAGTAATCCCGCTGCTCGCTTAATACTGCTTTAATTAGATGTCCATCAGTCAACTGCTATAACACCGGCTTTACATACTGTAGATAGGTCTTAGTAAGATGTGAGATAAAAGGGTACGTTTTGGTTACTCAGAATGCCTTTAGGGCAAGAGTTAAGCCTATGGTAAAAAGTATAAGAAACGATCACACGTTTCCTGGTTTAATCATGGTTTGAGCAGTTTAGTCCTGTCATAGATCTCTTTGGGTCATGTTTTAGTCCTAGTTTATACCTAATTCTGATGTAGTGTGTTTGTGTGCACAAGTCTGAGTGTATCCTAAGAGTTATTAAAGTAGAAATTTCTATTTAAATTACTATGGGCCTGTTTACACGAGAACGCTTACGGGTAAAAATGACAAAATATTTTATCGGAAGTACCTTTTGTTTAGACAGTGATGGTGTTTTGGGGGCTTAAAAACACAAAAAACTGAAACCGCCCTCCAAAGTGGAAAACTTGAAGACGCACTGCCATAGCGTTTTCGTTTACACTGCCCAAGATGCAAAACTCTGGTCAAATTTGCTGACGCCGCGTACGCGTTTACGTCACATGGGTCCATATATCAGTGTACTTTGTTTGGCAGGACCTTGTTGCACCTTCGTTGCTTTGTAGTCTAACGTGGTCTGAAGCAATAGTTGAACTTCTTCGTCAGACCACAATTTATTTATTTTTTGCTACCGGTAGCCATGTTGTGTTTTTCTTTTCGCAGCGCAGATGAGAAGAAGGAAGATTCTACACATGCGTGTGGACATAGTGATAATGTATCACAGCACCACCTAGCCGCCTGGCATGCATACCCAATCGAATTCCACACACTTTTGCATCACCGTATGTGTGCAGATTTCCTCCCAATAACGCTCGTCTAAACGTGGAATAAAAAGTGAAGAAGCGACAGCACTTTTGCGTCTTCTGTTCAGACCGTCATCATATAAACCTAGCCTAAAAGTGCAAATTATATTATGGGAACAACTAGAATGAATTACTTATTAACTAATACTGCTGCTACAACTGTTAGTACTGCTATGTATATTTCATTAACCAGTTTTGTGTATGTTTAATATGCTTGAGTGTGCCCTCTTCTAGTACCACTACAACTAATACTTTGTTTTACTTTGTCCATAATAGTACCGCTAGGACTACAAATTCTGCTACCACTGAAACTGCTGCCTGTACCAAATTCAGGCGTAAAGATAAACTTGTGTCTAATCAGCCCTAGTTCATTTGTGTTTATGAATACCAGCACTTCTGGAGCAACAGTAAGAGTGTGGCAGCTCTCAGTAGTCATTAACATTGATTTTTCCAGGAGGGGCCACACTCTCTCCCCCCTTCCTCTTCTCTTCCAATCACTGCTCTCCTGTGTACAAATAATCATATTTTCACTCTCACGGTTTGGCTCCAGCCCGGGCCTTCCTGTGGCGTGAAAGACAGCGGCCATTAATCGAGGTCGTCCGGATGCACCACACACACACACACGCATAAAACATACTGATCCTGATCTTAACCATAGTCATCACTAACCTTAACCTAAACCCTAACCATAGCTTAACCCATTTTATCTAATTCTACTTAAAGATGAACCGTGATGCTTTTCTGGTGGAGAGTCTCCTACCCACTTGTCTCCATGAAGATGCTGTTGCTTTCCCTGGAATATTCAAAAAAGTCATAGTCAAAGTGTACATTATTGTCAATTCACTATGTAACAGACATTACACAGATGACTGAAATTGCACTTCACCAGATGCCGAATGTGCAATTTAAACTAAAAACTAAAAAAAAAAAACACAGAGACACGCAAAAACACACAGCTACACTCATGGACATTAAGTGTATACAGACATCAACAATAAATAGACAAAAGACAAACAGGTAAACATTTGAAACGCTTCCAACAAGAAGAAACGTTCGAGGTAGAATGAAATGTGCAATATGTAAGGTGCAATAAGTGAAGGTGCAATTTGTAAAGTGCAAGAGTGTTGAAAGCAGCATGGACATCAGTGTATGTAAGATTGTCAATAGATCCAACTAACATTTATTCACTACATGTGTTTTTATTGCTCAAAAATATAGTAATTCTTGAAGTCCCTCATGACAGATTTAGGTTTAATCTATACTGTGGAACATTCTAGACACAGCAATATTTCCGTGGAGACAAGAAGGTGGCGGACCTTCTACTAGAAATGCAATGCAATGCACCAGGTAATATAACATTTTTACCCATATCTGAATAATTAGGACTTGTCTTATTCTTCCTAAGAACTGCTAACCCTGTAGTTTAGATCTGTACAAACTTGTTCTGAAATGTGATTCTTGGAAAATATTTGAAAAAATAAATAAAAAATATATAGAAATAAAATATTTTCTTGGTATTTCAGTGTTTTTTGTCAGTTCTTTTGAATTTTCAACTTGGAGCAGAATCCAACTCGCAAATCAAACCATATTCCAAATTTGACCCCAAATCGTTCAGTCCAACAAATGATTTACTTTACGGGGACTTGGCTTTTGTCCCCATAAGAGAGACAGGCCCCATAAAGCGAGTGTGTATACAGATTCTAATCTCCCCCAAGTGACAAATACCCGCTCACACGCACTTCATCCCCTGACCGAAGAATACCTATGTCGATGAGAATCTCAGGTAAGTTACGAGCCAGACTGGCCCAGTGTCCAATTAACTAACAGACCCAATGGCAGCCAGCCGCCACCTCCTTGCTATCTGTCACCCAACTGCCACGCTGCACTTAAAGTTTGTGGTTTCCCTCTCTCCATCTGCTACAAGTACGAGTTATGTGATGTCAAAACAAAATGGGCAAAAACAAAAATAAGTCTGTTGTCTATGAATATATCAGACTGAAGTAGAATATTTTAGACAACCCCTGCCCTTAGTACTTTTTAGCATCAGTAGGCCTATTGGCAGTAGTAGAAATAGTAAGTACAAAATTACATAGCTTTGTACTTTTATTTAAGCACTTCGAAAGCCACCATCTAACTCACAGAGATAGTGTACTTACAATCTTATAAAATGCTACACTTACATGAATAATTAATCTACTTAAAATATATTTATTCTGTCCTTACATTCATAATGCATTTTTATTCTTAATTTCTACACAGATCGTTTATATCAAAAGAACAGGTACAAGACAACAGCCTTGAACAGCCACTGCTTCGCATTTATTTGATTTTCTCCAAGATCTCCAACATGACACGTAGAGTTGATGGTTATTTAATATTCCATTGATTCATTGACAGTGAATGAAACCACGGAGTCAAGTGGGTTCACTCGCTTTAGAAGCATTTTATAAATAGATGACCGGGTTGTCATCGTAACAATTTTTGAAGCTTGATATATTGCTGCAGGGATATATACTGAAACTACTTTATGCCACTGCTACAATAAGAAAAAGGCAACATAATCCCAGTAAAACATTTTTAAACAGACAGTATCATCTCAAATCGCAAGGCGAGCTCAAATCTTACTGTATTACAACAAAAATACCCATAATCTGAAAATGTACACACGATAAATGAGCCTCAAAATACACAACTCTGGAAAAAAATAAGAGACCACTGCATTTTTTTTTTCTGAAATCAGCATCTCTACATGTATTACAGCCATTCCATTCCAGCGTCTGTTGAATTCCAACACAAACACAAAGCTGAGCTACTTCAGTTCTTGCACCAGGAGTGGAATAAAGTCACCCAAGAACAATGTGAAAGACTTGTGGAGAGCATGCCAAGACGCATGAAAGCTGTGATAAAAAATAAGGCTTATTGCACCAAATATTGATTTCAGAACTCTTCTTAAGTGTAAACATTAGTATTATGTTGTTTAAAATGAATTTGATCTTGTTTAAGATAAGATAAGATAAGATAAGAAATTTACTTGTCACTGTAGCTCCAGGTAGGGACAGTTTGAACAAGAAAGAAAAGTGCATGCAGGCAAGAATGGCATAAAAAAGTAATAATAATAATAATAATAATAAAATAAGTAATAATAGAATAAGTAATAATAATAAAACAGTAACAAGGAGAGTATTGAAAAACGATATTGCATTTATTTGCACCATTTGTCATTTTCTGCAAATAAATGCTCTAAACGATAATATTTTATTTGGAATTTGGGGGAAATGTTGTCAGTAGTTTATAGACTCAAACAAAAATGCTCCTTTTGCCCAAACACATACCTATAAGTAGTAAAATCAGAAAAACTGATCATTTTGCAGAGATCTCTTATTTTTTTCCAGAGCTCTATAGTTTATCATGACATGCCTAGATATGCATATATATAATTGTTTTATGTCAGATTTTGGAGAGAGGGTGAAGCAGTAACACAGATATTGTCATTGGCAGGATATCATTGATCGAGGAGAGCTGGCTGTGTAACTGAAGCGTTACAGGGGAACTGGGAGAATGCTTTTTCATTGTCTCACCGTGTGGCCAGAGACTATTTGTCTGCTGGACAAACCCACACAGCAGTAACCACTCACTACACAATGGCTTTTAGGGACATACTACTACAAATATTGTCATGATACAAACATTTCAAACTCTATTACTATACTAAAGAATAGACTCAACACTGAATGCTGATTCTGATTCTACAATGATAGTAAAAACACTCTTTTTTTAGACAATAGATAATAGTACTTTCTTTTATATTACCATGTGCTCTTATATACTGATATTTGTTCTGATACAGCTCAAGATCATTCTCAAGTTATTCAGGAAAGGTACATTTCTGTCCTGTGAATGTGACTTTTTAGTATCAATACCTGCTCAAATGAGTATCTACTATCATTACTAGTTTTAATATTGATTAGTGTCTGATTTTTGATACTTTTGACAGTACTACTATACTATATATACTGTATATTGTTAACTTGATCTGACAACATTTATAGAAAAGGATAGAATTCTGCACTATACATGCTTTAAATAGCTTGAATGTTACAGTATTAACATCAGTGTTTTTTGTAGTTTGCAGATTGGAAGTTCATTTTCTATTCTCAATGTATTTGGTTATGTCTGAAATTAATATTATTTTTCATTGTGTCCATGGCTTTCAGTTAATTAAATCAAATTCATTATCTCTTTTGGATAGTGATAAGTATGGTAAATGGAAAAACAACATTGCAGTCATTACAATTGACTTTCCTATACTATTCTAATCACATTATTTACTTTTTGTGTGCATGGCTTCATCTGACTAAAACTACATTTTGTATTAAACAACTACAGGGTCACAATCAATGGTAATAGCAGAATGACTAATTGGATGTGTATTTTGGCATTGTTTTATTTTTGTTTTTCTTTAACTACTTTGCAGCTGTTCGGGAACAAGGTTTTGCATTCTCAAATGTGTAGTTCTTTCTTCGCCCAGCTGTTTTTATTTAGATCTCAATAACGATAGTCATTTGTTCATTTTCTTCTTTCACACGTTGCCAACAAAAATATTCAATGCATTTCTAGCAACCTGTACATTCTAGCAAAGAAACTGCAATGATTAGTTCTCGCTATTGATACTTTGCAGTCACATCACGCTCGGGGTGTCCTACATGTATCTCTAATGGTGGAAAGCTCAGCAGTTACCATGGAGATGCAATGCACACATTAACAAATCCAAAAAAGTGAGGCAAAAAAGTTTTATGATCGGCCAAAAAAGTGTAAAGCTAACTGAAAAACTGTTCTTTCTGGTCAGGTTGTGTTAAAGTAAAACTCTGATTAAAGTCTAACAATCCTCAGAAAAAGCAGTGCCTACAGTTAGCATCACACCCCCGAGGAATGTTGATGAAATCAGTTGCAGAGTATCAATTATTTCTCAAAGATCTGGTCCGTTGTTCCCCACTGTTAGCTACAGATGCCCAAAGACACTCGACCTATTCTTGGATTACTGTTTTTACCCAGCGCAGCAGCGGTGGGCCCATTAAAATAACGCCTTTTCCATTTATATCACGGTGGCATTATCGCTAATGACTGTATTAGTTTCAGCCTGTCACTGGGACTAAGAGGCTACATTGATCTCGTGTCATTGTGCTCATAATAGATTTTTTTCTTGCATATATTATCATACAGCGCTCCTCTGAGAGTTGCTTTTTATCTCTCCTCTTTAAGGAAACTACACTCGACGGTAATCACACTGTCTATCTTGGATTATTGCATGTATTTTTAGTCTTGTATTTAAACGTGACGGAAGATGAATTTCCTGGAAAATCTCTCCCCATGTTTCTGGATCGTCTTTGAAAATAACAAATACGAGGGATGGGATGAGACACCACATGGGACAAGGCGAGCTCAATTGAAATTTTGACATCAACTTCAATAAATAAATACATTGTGCAGTTCAGTTCACAATTTTGGCCTCACACATTACAACTTCTCATCATAGCTAACCCTTTTCGTCCAATTCAAATGTAAATACATGGTGGAAAAATCTCACAAAATCATTTCACTCTTTTTCTATTTCATTTTTTTTGACAATTTTATTTTACGAGATCTTGTGTTACAGGTTCCTGCCTCGTCCCTAGTTTGTGATGGCATAACTTTACACCAGATGTTGTGCATATTGATCTATAAAGTGTTTACTACTGAAAATAACAATGATAAAAACCTGACCATAACAATGAGGAATAGCTGGACATCTAGATTAAAATACAATTTGCGCAACCTTGTCGTAGTACACCGCCAACATTCAGGGTAAAACTTTACAAGATAATAACAGGATGGCTGATTCTTTTCAGGTTAAAACTCTGATGTCCGCGACACTGATTTATCAAATACAGAACTGGTTTATTCTTTATTTGGTTTTGACTTCAGACCTCCAAGTTGCTTTTCAACAGACTGAGGGCAGATGAGAGGAAATCTGTGCATAAGACCAGCCTGTTTTATTTGCACTGCCTCAGCATCAGTGTGAACATGGTGGACATCTCTGTGTTATTGCTAATATAAGTCTGCGTCTCCCACATGATTGAATGACCTGCAGAATGTATGAGCAGCGGATTATAATAATCCATGTGCCTATAGCTGACAGCCACCGGCTTTGATGCTGTTGCCTTCATTAAATCCTATTATTGAGCAGGAAAATGCATTTTCTCTACTTTTGTTCTTTTATTCAGCAGGTCGCGAGCTGCTGTGATACTGCCTCTGAGAACGCACATTATAATATTCATAGGCTGAGTTTTGCATTGCTGCCACTTTAGATACTGTGCTTAAAAATATTCTTCTATGAGCTAGTCCCAAACCAGGAAAAACTGTTAAGGGTAGGGGAGGGCAATATGCAAAAAAAACCCCAAAACAAACAAACAACAAAAAGGATTTTCTTTAGAGCGAAGGTAAAAATTTCAACTATTGTCATCTGCTGCTTCCAAGAATTCACACAATTTTAAAGGAGAAGGTGTTTGGCCTTGGCGTTTTGTGGGGCAGTGGCAGCAACGTCCGTAGAAAGGAACGTTCTTGTGCTGAGAGTGGTGGGATTGCTATGTGCTTTGCTGCTTCACTGACATGAACTTCTTACACAATTTTCGTATGACGAGAAGAACATTTGTGTACATTTGAGAGCGCCTACTTTTACCACTCTCACTTGTTGATGGTCTGATGAATGCGACCTGGCCGTTCAGACTGAAGTCGCATGCCAAAAGATCAGCTATGTATCGGTTTTAGGACCACATATCCAAGTGGCCTGGGTCACATTTAAAAAAATCTGATCTGTGTCGTCATTCAGACTGTCATTAAAAGATCAGATATAGGTTGCATAGAGGCAAAAAAATCGGATTTGGGTCACTTCAGGCCCAAAGGTCTGAACGTAGCCTTGGAGAAATGGGTGAGGAAATCAAAACACGATAATCTCATAAAAGAGCATATTGTCACAGGATTGGATCACAGCATATTGCATACAGCTCAGCCCTATAGGGGGTCACTGGAACGGCCATCTGTGCAGTTTGTCCCTGCCCAAAACACCGCACGAGCATCACTGTTGTGCTCTCGAGAACACACAAGTTACACGCCAAGAGATTTCAAAAATATTTTTCAAACCAACACACAACTTCTAAAGATTTTTGAATTTCCATTTGCCCTCCCTTTTTCCCTCATGTTTTCAAGGTTATGAAGATGGCTGTTTGTGTTTGGTTTTGGATTTCTGCATGCTCACCACTATCCTGTCCCAGTCATTATGATGTTTCAGTGCCAGGGAAAATGAAAATAAATTCCCTTCCGGCTACAGACTGTGCCAGTATATCATGGCAGTGCACCTTCAACGAGCAGTGCTTACATCAACATTAAACACAGACATCAATAAACAGTTAGAATGTCACGATATCCAAATTTCTCTGTACCGTGAGCTATATATCGTACGATACGATATTTATTCCAATATTTTGTGGAAGCTAATACATTTGTGAATATGCTACTTCTTCCTTTTAAAATGTCCTGAAAAGACTTAAAAAGATTTAAAAGTGCTTAATAACAACTATTTTTTCATGTAGTCTGGACTGAAACAGCAAAGGATCATGGTCTATGTAGTTCCCCATGATTTTGTTTAGTACCAAAATATGAATTTAAGTGTAGAGACTTGTAATTCCATTTATTGTGATGGCGCATGATATTATTGTGAGACTTTTGATTATGTTTTTACAATATTTCAGTTATTATCACGTCGCTAATAAACACTAGTAATGATTCACCAACTCCAACCATTTCTAGTACCCCTCTGCCTTAGCCCCATTCACCAAAACATATGTAAAACAGTTTGTATCGTGGTAAGGGACTAAAACGGCAACATTAAGCCTGCTTGCCTGCACTTTGCCTCACTGAGTCAATGAATATTTTATACACTGTCCCTGGAGGTTCATAAACATTACAAGAGCGCGTAAGGCAAGCAAAACGACAACTGCCGAAAGCTAAAGAGTCGAAGCAAGATTACCGTTTTCTCTTCTGTACAATCTTTCTCAATCTGAGTCCTTTGATTGAATTTTTAAGTTAATGAAAGGGGCCATCGGATGTGTTATTTATGTTAAATGTGGACTGTGTAATTTTTCCGATGAAGGTCCGCCAACTGCTTTTTTTCGCCGGGAATGTTCCACAATATTGGATGACACCTACCTGGAAACAAGCAAGTGCTGCCAGGTCAGGTTACAGGTAAGATCAGTGGAGAGGCAAGCTCGCTTACCATAAAAATCAATGTTTTAAAGGGCCTATAATAATCCATTCTCTGATCTATGTTATAATGTTGTTTCCTCATCAACAAAAATACCTGGATTTGTGTTTTGTTTCATTCACATATGTCTGAAACACAAATCCTGCATTTTTAGGCTTAGTTCTTCTCTCAAATAGAAAACAGTCCACCTTGTGATGTCATGTGGTAATACAGGAAGTGCACCACTGTGTTTTTAAACTCCACACACGTTCATTAGAATCATTTGGATGTTTTCAGCCATGGAATTTCTTATCTAATCTATTTTATTTGTATTTTATTTCTTGTTTACCAAGTTTTAAAGCAGTGAATAGAATATATTTTAATGTTGGTATACGCATCTGATTTTTATATTATGAAAGGGGAGCCTAAAACTTTTGACTTGTCCATTTTACATCATCAAACATGCACCAACACCTGTTATGTCTAACCTCTCAGACAGGGGGCAGCACTCCTTTCCAACACCTGCAAATAATGATGTCCAATTTGTGTGTGTTTTGTGCTGACCCTGGCATCCATTTGGTCCTCTCTTTACAATTACCATGAACTACATTTTCCATATGAAATTGTAGAGTGGAGACTGGCATTCCATTAGTGCCCCTCTTTTTCCCAGAAGGGCCCAGAATGTCCCCGGAGCTAAGGCCAAACCTCTCCCTGTCCTCTGCAGCCGGTCAGAGACAGTGTAATCAAGGACCAGGCAGAGTGGACAGGCCCGGTGTCATTATTCATTCACTATAAAACTGAATGAGTGAGAGAAAGCAAGAGCCAAGAGAGCCTCACAGTTAAAATGTTTCAGTGATTCAGTGATTGATAAAATAGTGGTGTAGACAGTATGTACGGCTGTAGTTGATTAATCACTTGATGGTGTCTTAGTTAACTAATCACTTCAATTAGATTATAAGGATTTATATGGGAAACAGCAAAAAGGAGAAGTTAGTGAGTGAGTTATCTGAATTTTTGGTATTTAAAAAGACGGATCAAACTCAAAAACACAAACAATTTGAATCTGTTTTTACATAAATACACTGTCCTAGTACTTTTTACTACAGTCGTAGTTTTTGCATAAACTCCTGTGCAGTTGTAGTCTTATGAGTGCAGTTATAAGAGTTACGTTATAAGAGCTTTTGTCACGCCTCTTTTTATTCAGTTAATCACTTGGCAGGGAATTTTGACCAAGTATACCAAGGCTATAACCCTTATGTGCAAAGGAATTTAAATTTCAAATTAAGGCTGGGTAATTTGTTGATTTTGGTTACAGAAGATTGCTGTGTTTTTTATTTGTTTAATTCATTTTGCAAATCAAATAATTAACTTTTTATAGTGCTTATATATACCATTAATCTTAACCAAGGACAGATATAAAACTATAGATATGTCTTCTTATAATATATGACCTCAGACAATAGTTTATATTACATTTTCTTTCTAATACATCATGTTCTATATTGTGTATTTAATGTATTTATGGGGAACTTTCTTGCACAGAACAAAGGTTAAAACAGGTTTGAATAGATCCCCCCCTGAGTCCACAAAACCTATAAAAATGCCAGATAATTCTTCATAAACTATTCATTACCTTTGCACACACACATACGGTAGTTGAAGTGATGCAGTACTGCCAAGCAGACTGACATGGCCTGTAATCATGCAGTTTGTTATGGCCAATATTACGATCAGATGAATTTAATCTCAGTGCGGCAGAATTATATTCGAAGCCCAATTCAAATATACTGGTAGACAATGTAATCCATATCCATAGCTTCACAAATCCCTCAGCGCATTAATTTATCCCATACAGTCTACAAGATTAATGGTAGACCAGGCCAAGATGTGATAAAGCCAGCAGAATTCATTGTCCCAGTGGCCACCAGGCACACACACTCATTTGTATGGTGCTCAATAGTGAAGTACAATGGTTATTGTTAAGAAGGCAGCTCCAATTTCACACGGTAGTCCTATGCGATGAGCTTGAGGAGCAAGTGTCTACAGTTATAAGGCCACTGAAAGCATTAAGTCCTGCATTGGTACTTGAGGAAACAGTAGAGAGAGAGAGGGATTGTGTCATTGCCGACGGCTGTGGAGGAGGATTTAGGGGTGCAAGGCGAAGTGGAGAGCCAGGTGAATAAGAACAATGTGGTCAGTTAGAGAATGGGAACTACTATTAGATGAAAATCCTAAGTGGTAGACTCACTGAATTCATTACTGGTTTTAAGAGGTTAGTTTTGCAGGTTTGCAAGTGTCATTACAGTATTGGGATGAGGTTTTTCATTGTGTAAGTGGTGTTTCTTCGTCAAGATGTTTCACAGTATGGCATTAAACTTATGCATCTCCATGAAGACAAATATATGACCCTCACCAGGCCAAGTTACAGGTCAGATCTGTAGAGAGGGAGCCGATTCACATTACAGATGTATGCTTTTCAAAGTATTTCTGAGCAAAAAAAAACCAAAAAAAACACACACATGTAATTGAATCAGTGCAAGAGATAGATTTTAATGCCATGCTGTGAAACATTCTAGGCAAAGCTATAACAATTTCATGGAATGGAAATGTTTATTTGTCATTGTAAACAACAAGATGAGATTGATTTCATGAGACAAAGTCACAGACCCTCCACCAGAAAAGATACACATGGCACCTTTAAAGAAGACCTTTTTTTTAAGATATAAAGTATTAAACAATAACATATGTAGATCATTATTTTATTTTGTTCATTGTAAATCTCAGTACTGATTTGATCCAATTTCAAAAAGTATATAAGCAGAGATAGGAGGTCGGGGAAACAAGAATGTTCTAATCTAAACAGTCAATCCATAAATTGACACACAGGTTATACACTTAAAAACTCGAATAAGTCAATTTTGCATAGACAAGTCAAAATCCCCTGTCTAAACACACAATTGTAAAAAAAAGCTTAGCTTAGATTGCTTACTCTCCAAAGTAAGCAATCTAAGCTTCTCACCTCCTTTAAACCCCTCCATCTTTTTCTCCACACCCTGACACCATCACTGTCAGAGCATGTACATCAACACTACATGGGCATAATGTTCTAGGCGTTATGTCCAAATGTGCATCCGTACCAGATGTAATCCAACCCACGTATCTTTGGCTCTCGAGCTGCATGCTACAGCAAGTTTGGCTTTAGTGAGCTGTGAGCGTTGCTGATGGGGGAATGACTGTGGGTAAGTGACCGGGTATTGGGCTGTTGTTGAATGTACTTCCTGTTGGGTCAGCCCAGTGTTTAACCCCCAGGTCCTCACTGATTAATGGACTCCTTTGAGACTTCACCTTCCTCACGCATACTGACACTGAGCTTTGAGCTTGCAGTACACGTTCTTATGGCGGCTATATGGACATGATATACAGCTCTGGAAAAAAATAAGAGACCACTGCATTTTTTTCTGAAATCAGCATCTCTACATGTACAGTGGTACCTCACCTTACGAAAGACCCAACAAACGAAAATTTCAAGTTACGAAACGCCTTCACGTTAAATTTTGGTCTCTAGATACGAAAGAAAATTCAAGTTACGAAACGCGAAATCTCAAAAATTCTAATTATGCGAGCTCAGCCTCACACATTATATGCTTTTCTCAGACTGGATTTAAACTTTTCTCACATTTGTCTCTCGTTTAAACACTCAAACTTTCATAGATTTTCAACAAAATGTATTAATAGTGAAGCGTGGGGGGAAGGGGGAGGGCGGTGTGTGTGCGCACGGACACGTGTGTGATAGCGCAGCATGACCCGGCGCAGGGCTGCAAGCACGAGACCCGTGCTCAAACCGTGCCAGGTCTAAACCAAGTCTAAACCAGGTCTGAACCAGGTCTAAACCAGGATTAGACCACCGCGGCTCTTGCATGCGCTCAGACTGCGTGCGGTTCCGAGGGGAGTCCTCGCTGCTCGCCTCAGCCGTGACTCGAAACGAAACCAGGAAATAGACCCACATGCAGCGCTTTAATCCACCTGGTTTAGTCCAGGTCTAGACCTGGTCCAGTCCAGGTTTAGACCTTGGTCTAGACCTGGTATAGTCGTTTAGTCCTGGGTCTACAGTCTCTACGCAGGACACAGTGTTACACTATAAAAAAATGTTACACTATAAAAAAAAAAAAAACTTGGAACGAATCAGGCCTTTTCCATTGAAATAGCTACTCAACTTTTTCAACGTGAAAAATTCACGTTACGAAACCACTTCTGGAATGAATTAATTTCGTAAGGTGAGGTACCACTGTATTACAGCCATTCCATTCCAGCGTCTGTTGAATTCCAACACAAACACAAAGCTGAGCTGCTTCAGTTCTTGCACCAGGAGTGGAATAAAGTCACCCAAGAACAATGTGAAAGACTTGTGAAAGACAACACGCATGAAAGCTGTGATTAAAAATAATGGTTATTGCACCAAATATTGATTTCTGAACTCTTCTTAAGTGTGAACATTAGTATTATGTTGTTTTAAAATGAATTTGATCTTGTTTCTTTGCATTGTTTGAGGTCTGAAAACATGTATCTTTTTTGTTATTTTGACCATTTGTCATTTTCTGCAAATAAATGCTCTAAACTATAATATTTTTATTTGGAATTTGGGGGAAATGTTGTCAGTAGTTTATAGACTCAAACAAAAATGTTCCTTTTGCCCAAACACATACCTATAAGTAGTAAAATCAGAAAAAAAAAATGAAAATTTTGCAGTGGTCTCTTATTTTTTTTCCAGAGTTGTAAGGGAGAGGATGTCCCTACAGTATGTCAATGGGAATCTGAGGGAATGTAATATGATTTGCTGGGTGAGGCTGGGATGTTATCATAGCTGATGTTACATAAATGAGCCTGTACAGTATACTTTTACTACCTTTTTACTAGATCTGTGCATTTGAAGGAGCAAAGAGTAGATTTGTTTGGACCAAAGTGATGGGTGGACCAATACAAAAATGTCAGCACCGAAATTGATTGATTCTCGCAAAAAATATCAGAACTTAATGTCTCATCTTTTTAAATCATGTTTCAATCACTTAAACTGAAATATGAACAATATACTGTATATATTTTTATCTGCACATATTTGGATCAGATATGATGGTTTATGTAGGTCTATATGAAGGTACAATTATTTTTCATAGTAGAGGAGTTTCAATGCGAACTTTTGTATTGGAATCAGTATCAGCAATCACAAAATGCCATAGTATTACTTGGTATGGTACTGGATCAAAACAAAAAATGCTAACCCACAGAAAAACAAATCAGAAATTATGAATTGTATATTAGTCGCTTTCTGCTGTTGATTTAAATCCCACTATTCTACTGAACTCTCTGTCCTGTTTCTCCCCCGTGCAAACCAATGCTTTATAGTTTTTTATCTGTTCAGAATAAAACTATAAAGCACTGGTTTGCATTTCAAGTGCCGAAAAATTCTGTTTTAGATACACAGCGCGCAGTGTGCAAAATACAAATGCACAAAATCCAAGTGAAGGAACACTTCGCTTTCTTTGAACGCACTGGCGATAATTTACAGAACTGCTCCCCGCAAACAAAACCAGGATTCAGAGAAAAACAGATAAGAATAGAAAGTGTCCCTTTAAGGATAAATATCAGATGAACCGTTTGCGAGGCAGTTCAAAGGCACAAAAAACAATCTCGCATTCTGAACACGGATCACAGCGGAAAGGAGAATCATTCACGTCGTCGGAGAAAAAGCAAAGAAAAGATGTGCTGTAAAGCCATAAAATACAATTCATGTGGTAGCGGTAGTGTGTAATCCCAATGACACGCTGGTATAATCCATTTAAAACACTTTGACTGGGGCCTGGCTGCTCCCACTTCTTCCCCGGGCAAGAGCTGTCGTCTCCATTTCAGATACGTCTCGATGACTGCCTGCAATTAGTGCCAATGTGCGTTCCGCGGCGTTGTCCACCTGTTCCGGCTGCCACGGGAGCATGTTGCCGTGGTTATGGTACATGACTAGCAAAGACGGCTAGGGCAAAGTATTAGACATTGACCAATATGCGTTTTTTTCACAGGCGATGCACCACAAAAAGTAATAAATATGTAAGTTTAAATTACTCAAGTTAAGAATATTAACTTGATTTGAATAGATTTGACTTAAAGGTGCATTGTGTAACTTTTCTGGTGGAGGGTCTGTCAAATGTTTTTCTCCATGGAGATGTTATTTGCAATTTCAAATCCTGTGTGTGCAACCTGTACATATTAGGGGTGGCACGGTTCATGAAAAACCGACGAACCGTTCGGTTCGCTTGTCACGACGAACCGTTTGGTGCGCACCTGACGGTTCCGGGCATGCGCAATGTATACTTGCCTCTGGCGTGCCTGTACGTAACCTCGGCTCGTGTCTCCTTTTTGTGAGAAAGATGAATGAGTGCGGTAAATAAAGTTAGATAGAAATGGCAAGTGAGAGTGGATATAGCAGCAAGGACATAGAGGATGCACCAGTGTCATTTAAGTCCGGTGTCTGGGGAAAAGTGGAATGTCACGGACACCCCCCTCCCACGCCGCCGCCGAGATGCGCTCTAATCAGAGGCATTGAGGAGGGAGCTTATGCGCTATCAGGGAAGCTAACAGGAGGAGAGAGCGCATGAAAAGTCGGTAAGTGAGGCACGGACAGATGTTTTATAAAGTTTAACCTGCCCTATGATACACGTTACACGTGCGAAAGAGCTGCCGCTCGCTGACGTGCGGTGTCCGCAGCTCCAGACGGAGCCTGCACACCGGTAGAAGTTTAATACGAGACACGTACTTTTGTTTCTGTTTCTTCAATATCTAGTGAAAAGGTTTTTTCAACAGCAGGTGACATAGTTACTGCCACCAGATCGGAGAGATGGTTCCAATAATGGGCTTAAAGTCATGTCAAATTCAGATTGTGTGATTATTACATTGTATTAAGATTAGATTATTATATAATCTTATAACCTTTTTAATGTTACATCCTGTTATTGTGGATTATTACGATAAATGGATATAAGGTGTAAGAAACCAATAAGAACCGTACAGAACCAAAAACCGTGACCCTTAAACTGTGATACAAACCGAACCGTGAATTTTGTGAACCGTGCCACCCCTAGTACATATGGTTTTGACAATAAAGCTGACTTTGAACTTTGAACTTTATTGCTTTGCCTGGAATGTTTTACAGTATGGCCTTAAACCTCCCCATCATCATGGAGACCAAACCAGGTCAAGTTACTGGTCAGATCTGTGAAGAGGCAACCCTGCTCACAGTCAGAATGCTGTTTTTTCTACGTATTTTTGAGCTATGAAAGTAAAATGTAAGGTAGATGTATCATATACTTGTCATATTGTGAAACATTCAAAGCAGAACGACAATATATCCATAGAAACAAGAAGGTGACGGACCCCCAACAGAAAAGTTACCTATTGCACCTTTAAGAAGTAAAATGATCTACCAATGGAATAAGTATCTCTTTCTTGATTCAAACAACATGCATTTTTGTATTTTAAGTACAAAAAGGCTTGTTCCATTGGTAGATCATTTTACTTTGTTTAGTAAAATGATCTTGTTCACGAATGTTTAGAGTCCATAGAAACCCATGTCTGATAAGATCTGATATTATGTTTTGGCTGATATGTGCGGCTGATTTTGATTATTTCCCCAGGTTATGTCATTTAAATTAACTATAAACTCCAAGGCCAAGATCTGCCCAATTTCCAATGGCCGTGATTGACAGGTGGATTAACCAGCTGGAGAAATGTTTGGTCTGTTTATGACAGACATGGTGGCTTAAACAGAAACAGAATAATAATAATAACACAGAGGACTGAGGTCAGAGGTAATTTGTGATAAGGTGTGAGTGGTTCTAATGTTGAGATGGAGATTACGATTATGAGCAATTAAGCTGTAACGAAGCAGAGGTCCAGAGGTGGTGATGGGGTGAAGAGGGAGAGAGCCTTTAATGAGAAATCGATTTTGAAAGGCAAGAGTGGCCATTAATATTAGCAAAGCAACACAATGTTGTATTTTTTTTTTTTTTTTTTTGAAGTGAATTTCATTATATACAAGCTTTACTGGATACTACATTAAATCTTGTGTACCCAATTCAAAACATAAAAGGATGAAGTCAGTATTTTTTTATTTGCTTGTTTATTTCATTCATAAAGTATAAAAAGACATCACCAGTGTCATAACATTACAAGAAATGAATGATGAATGAAAGGAAGCAGAAAGAAGAGTAATCTTATGTTATCTGCCCCTCTATTTAGTGTTAGGTCTGATTTCAATACTAAGGAATAGACTCAATACTCAATATCGATTCTGATACCACAATAAAAAAAAGGGGGAAGGGGGGGATCACTTTCTTTAGACAACAGAATGTGATTTTCAAGATTAAATAATAGTACATTCTTTTATGTCTGAGGGACTTTTCACGCATTCTTTTATGTCCTTAAGTCGTACGGGTACGGTCCATACCATATGTGGTCTTATACTTGTTCTTTTTAGGATCAGTATCTGCTCAAATCAGTATTCAGTTTCGAATTTTCGTATCGATTAGTATCTGATTTTCAATATTTTTGACATCCCTATCAGTATTGTCAATAAAACTTTTCCCTAACTCTCACAAACCCTTTGGCACATCACTAGAATTCACTTTTTTATATATATATATACAGCTCTGGAAAAAAATAAGAGACCACTGCAAAATTATCAGTTTTTCTTTCAGTAGTTTTACTACTTAAAGGTATGTGTTTGGGCAAAAGGAACATTTTTGTTTGAGTCTGTACACTACTGACAACATTTCCCCCAAATTCCAAATAAAAATATTATCGTTTAGAGCATTTATTTGCACAAAATGACAAATAGTCAAAATAACAAAAAAGATACATGTTTTCAGACCTCAAACAATGCAAAGAAACAAGATCAAATTCATTTTAAAACAACATAATATTAATGTTTACACTTAAGAAGATTTCAGAAATCAATATTTGGTGCAATAACCCTTATTTTTAATCACAGCTTTCATGCGTCTTGGCATGCTCTCCACAAGCCTTTCACATTTTTCTTGTGTAACTTTATTCCACTCCTGGTGCAAGAACTGAAGTAGCTCAGCTTTGTGTTTGTGTTGGAATTCAACAGACGCTGGAATGGAATGGCTGTAATACATGTAGAGATGCTGATTTAAAAAAAAAAAAATGCAGTGATCTTTTCCAGAGCTGTATACAATTACATAAAGACACAATGGTCTAATTCTGGAACAGAGTGCTGATTTTACAGTATATGGGGGAAAAAAATTAAACTTGGTGAAATTAAACTAGTGTGAATAAATAATGAAAGTGGGGGGAGAAATTGATCAAACTATCACCAGCTAAGAGTCTACAGTATCTGTAAACATGAGAACCTGTTCTGTGACCTAACCCCTAAACCATCTTTTTGCATGACGTGACGTGATTGGTTGCGCTTTGGCCACGAGCAGAATTTGATTGGCTCACTGGAAGCAGACTAGAGACTGGATGGAGGAGAGAGTTCCTGGTTTAATTTATCTTGCAGCTTCATTAGCGAGTGAGGCAGAGGTGAAGTGCAATGCTATTCCACAGGCATGTAATCGGTCTGGAGAGGTGCTTTCTCTCATCTGGCGCCTGACTGCTCCCACTCTTCAGCAGCCCCGACCCACCCACCCAACCTGACTCTGCAATGAGCTCAGAGTAATGGTGTCGCCCCAGCACTGAATCTCATTGAGCGGAACTTGAGCAAACATTATCCCACTGTGAACCATTGCAAAGGCGTCTGGGGAAGGCTGACTTATTACGCAATGAGATTTAAAACTACAGCAGGAAGACAGGGGTGGGTATTGTTACGTAAACTCAAGCGCGTTTATTTGAGTAAATGCATAATATGTAGTACTTCTTGGAGTAGTTTTCAGACACTGTACTTTTACTCTTAGGAAATACGTAATATGTTTTAGATTCTAACTGTACTCTTACTCTTCCCGACTATAAAAGTGACAAAGGTTCATTTTGACAATATTAAATGATTTGAACTTGTGTTTCTTGCACCACTTCTTGATACGATTTAGTTCTTACATTTCCTAAAAAATAAAATAACATCTTTTGTGTTATTATTTTTCAATTACATTCACTTCAAATTATAAATCAGATGTCACTTACTCTTACTTTAGCTGTAGTTTGGCCAAATGTTTTTTGGGTTTTTTTTACCAATAGTACCAATATTTGTACTTTTACTTGTGTAAGATTGGGGATGCATCGATATGATACTGGTATTGGATATCTGCGCTGATATTGAACATTTTTGTGGATTGAATATCGGTTTCTAAGATATTGGTTCAGATGATATCCCATTTTAGTCCATAAATTGGTGTAATAAGATGATTTACCTCATAATATTAATCAGTTACTACAGAGCTGTTCTGTAATTAATTTTTATATGATAAATAACACTTTTGGATAATTTTTATCATACATTGTTAGAAATAAATTCTGTTTTCAGTCTCTGCTCTGGTATTGCTTAACCTGGCATCGGCAGATACTGAAATCCAAAGTATCGACATCGGTATCATAACAGAAAAGGCTGGGTCGGTGCATCCCTATGTAAGATTATTTTAAGATAACAGTAAAAATTTTGACACACCTGCAGATAGCGCAAAATAACCCACAATTGCGTTTCAATGAACACGACAGAGGTAAACTGAGCTAATTGCGCAATTACAGGGAAATAAAATACACATCTTGTTGACATTAAACAGCATATGATTAATGTCCACCTTTAGACTTTGCATAGGTCTGCTGCCCGCTGCTTGTGTTTATGCTTTGTTGAGTTAATTATCAGTTTGGAGGAGGATCTTGGCTGGAAATATTTAGCGCGATGATGTGGAGGATTGATAAGTAGCATTTTGAGCGCTAGAGTTGAATAACCTTTAATGAAGCTCACAAAAAGAGGCGTATCCCTCAGCATCGAGCAGGGCTTAGGGTAATGATGCTTACTGTCAATTAGTCTTTCAAAACGTGGAGAGCAAACTAAAACTGTAGACATATTCAAATGAATGTATTGGAATGTGCAGACAGGCTTTCAGGTAGAACTGGTTGCTTATAGACACACTGTAACTTCTGATAAACTACCGTTTTTGCCTTATTTTACATAAATTTTGACTCAATACTATATCTTGGAAACTATACTATCAGCACGTCTGACTTACTTTTTCTTTATTAGTGACCTAAACCAAGAAATATTTCACTACTTTTGTTCCGGAAGCATTTTGCTTGTAGACCAGTGTTATTATGGCTACCACTACTACTGTTTGGTAATATTATAATGCTGGTATTGGATATCAGTGTCGATATTGAATATTTTGTTGCATTGGATATGGGTCTAAAGATATCAATTCAGTTGATGTCCCATTGTGTTCCATAAATTGGTGTAATAATACAATTTACTAAACAATAGTGGCTCAAAAAACCTTGTATTGTATTTTTTCAAAGCTGTTCTGCACCTACTTTACATGACGAATAACATGAAGTTACAAAACACATTTGGACAACGGTTTACAATATGCCATTTGTGTTTAAAGGAAATAAGTAATACTTTCAGTCTCTGGCCTGGTATCAGTTTATATCAAGTATCAGCAGATAGGCTACTTAAAGCCATAATATTGAAATCGGTATCAGAACAAAAGATGCTGGCTCCTTATAACTGCTATGCCTGCTGTTTTCTCTCGCATTTTCTTTTGCTGAACACTTGCAGAATAAGAAATCCAATTACTCACATTTGCATGACATTTGAATAATCTGATAACTCCAGAAATCAGACCATGATCCGATAGCTGGAGTGCATCTAAATATCGCCATTGTCACACAAAACCATCTACATCTACTATTTTCTTTCTTTATTCTTTATTTGTCAGGGGCCTTCTTCAAATCCATTAATCTTCCAAAAGAAAAGATACTAGTACCAGATTTA
Organism: Paratrypauchen microcephalus; assembly: GCA_036785185.1. Classification (NCBI taxonomy): domain Eukaryota; kingdom Metazoa; phylum Chordata; class Actinopteri; order Gobiiformes; family Gobiidae; genus Paratrypauchen; species Paratrypauchen microcephalus. The sequence continues at coordinate 9,450,577 of JAVJIX010000015.1, read as the reverse complement.
GCTACTGCTACTTTCCATCTGCAGTACATTTACTTTTACAGCCATCATCACTACATTTTAGACTTACTTTGACTTTTCATAAGAATAAGTAACTTTAATTTGTTTAAATGTACTGACATAACTTCAAGTATGGTCCTTTGAAAAGCATGTAAAGGACTGCTGTAGCACATTAAGAACAACAGTGCAGAATAAGGCCATGTCGTCAGACTGTGTGATGTAAATTAAATGTGCGAATCAATGCATGAGGAGATGTCCGTTTCCCAGATCATCTTCACATCCATCAGAACACTGGACCACACCACTGCCCACTGCCCCGAGTTAGAACAAAACTAGTTTGTCTTCTCTTGGGTTTACTTCTAAGAACGTCTGCTCTGCTTTATTATTATTGCGTTGTTTTTTAAAGGTCATCAAATATGGATGCGAGTTTTTGTTGTTGTATTATTCTTTACCATTTTTATCTCAGAAACTTTAATATTTTAGCTTATTGATATTTGTTCTGAACCAAAACGAGCTGAAATAAAACTGAAATAAACTGAACTCACCAGTGAAATAGTCACTACCTCACTACCTTTTACTTACTAACATGCACAACTGCGCCGATCCAGCTTTTTCAGGTCTGATACCGATTCCGATACTAGTGCAGAGACATTTATTAAACAAAAATACAATGAGACAGAACAGATCCAAATGTGTTACGCAGTCGCTCAAGTAACCACAGAACAGCTTTGTATAAATATAAGTTCAAACATTATGAGACTTTCTGGGGCAACTACGACCAGTAAATGTTCTTATTACATCAATTTATGTCCAACCAGAATATCGGCTGAGCTGATATTTGAAAGCCCCAATATCCAATCCTGCTATGTTTTCAGTAACAGCATTGATATCCAATACCATTATTGGATTGGTGCATCCCTACTGACTTGTACTACTTTTGCAATTATAAAGATGAAAGGACAACCATGAAAAGTCACTGCACCGCTTTATTAATAAGTACACCACCACAGCATTAATAAAACATGAAGAAAGACAAACGAAATTTCGAATTCACTCTGTGTACATGTACATGATTGTTTTTCGACAATAAAGCAAACTATGACTATGACATAATACACACAAATACTTTATTGAAAAATTATCAGGCATTGAAACTACTTATTTAATACTCTAACTCCTATATCTAACTTCTACCCCTTAATTAAGTAGATACAAAGTCTTAATCATTCTTAACAAACTATTCATTATGAATTATAAAGTCACAAACTAGTTTACATGTTTGTGTTACTCCCTTACTTTGATAAACTTGGATACAATATTCACATTTGTAAAGTCCGTATTGTGGTCCTAAAGGTGAAAAAGAACACACACAAAAAAACATTTAGACAATTCTAATTTTAGAACCAATTATATGCTGTAACCCCACCAGACCTTCAACTTCTCCTTTCAAAAGTAGGTCACAATATGGTCGACTGTGCCACAACTCTTCCAGCAATCTATTTTATCTTGCGGCAAATAATGTCTTTAAGTCTTTCTCTCTCTGGGAAGATCAGATTCCCCAAGTCAACAGTTCAATCTCGCCAGCTCGCCCACCTCTCTTCCTCCGCAGAAGACCTACCATCATTATTTTTGCCCCCTCCCACTCAAGGAGAAAGGGGGCACTCGCTAACTCCCAGCTACTTCAGACGAGAAGATTGATTGGTCTACGGGACACCTCCGACTCCAGAAATGATCCAATAATGTGGAATTGTCCCTAACCTAATTAGCCAATCAGAGGGGGAGGAGTGAGATGGCGGGGTGTGTGGGTATTTCCTTTGTAGCATGGGTCTGTCTTTTTCCATAAAGTTGCGATCCCCTTTCTATCTCCTGCCAGCTCCACTCAGACGCCCAGGGGAAAATAAAAGATGTGTTTTGAAATTGCACTTTGCCTAAAGGCTCTTTGGGCAAATTTAATCTTTACCTTCCATTGATTTTCCTTGTACTTCCAACTCAATGGATGCTAATGCTATCTCCTGTGTATGCTGGAATATTGGAATACATTGTGTTATTATAGCCAGTGGTGGAAGGTAACAAAGTACATGTAGTAAAGTACTGTATTTAAGTCAAATATTTTGGTATCTGTACTTTACTTAAAGGTGCACTGTGTAACTTTTCAGGTAAAGTTGCTTGTTCCATGGTCCAAAGTATGGTATAAAGTGAAGAGGCGACACCACTCACAGTATGAATGGATCTCATATAAGTTTAATACCGTATTGTGGAACATTCCAGGCAAAGCAATAGTATCTCCATGGTGGCGTACCCCAACCTGAAAAGTTCGACAGTGCATCTTTTAAGTAGATTTGAAAAAAGGTATCTGTGCTTTCTACTCCACTACAACAGGACTAAACCAGAACTAAACTAGGACTAAAACAGGAATAAAACCAGGACTAAAACAGGACTAAACCAGGACTAAAACAGGACTAAACTTGGACTAAAACAGAACTAAACCAGTACTAAACCAGTAACAGTACCTTCTAATTCTGACCTGCCCTGAAGGCTAACACCACAGTGATGATGATCTGCAGGGGGAGGTCTTAGCTTAATGTCATGCAAACGAGCCCAGAAGTCCTGGAATTAGAGAAGTTCAGGAGCTGTTTTCAGAGCTTTCCAAAATTTGGTCTGCATGCATTCAAGTGGCCACAAATTCTTCAAATGTTCTCAGATTTCCATGTGTAAGGCATCGTTGAAAAGCTTAGAATCTACACTTTTAGAATCTGTAAATAACTCAAAACGCCTCTAGGACGACTTGTGACTGTTTTTGTCTGTGGCCGGGCACTTTTTTTTTTGCCTCTGTATCTGTACTTTTACTTAGTAACAAATCTGAATACTTCATCCACCACTGGCTATAGCAATCCAGTGTGGTTTGTCTGTCGAACACAGCTTGAGAACGCTGATTATGCAATGGGTCAGTAGGTGGACACATAATTGCAGCTAATGTCTTCGAAATGATAACACTTGTTCCGTCACTTAAAGCCACATTTTCTTTTTCTTTTTTTTTTTTTAAACACTTTAGCTAATAATGTCCAGATGCTTATTGAAACCCAGGCCATCTGCTGAAAACAGTCAGATCTCAGGCAGCTTCCAACGCACATTTACAGCTCTAAAGACTGGAGCCAGTGTCTTGTGGGGATGGTCTTTTTGATGGTAAGAACACTATTATTTGTTTTAGACTTTCTTTGATAAAATTATTACAGCTATGTATACTTTTAAGTGTATATGGCCTTACATTTATTAAATTACAGGTGGTTACATGGCCCAAAAACACAGAGAAAAGCAAGCATTCTGACTGTGGGGTTGTCTCTACACAGATCTGACCTGTAACTTGGTCTGGTTTGGTCTCCATGAAAATAGAAATACATCACCAAGCCAGTTTACAGGTGAGATCTGTGAAGAGACGACCACTCACAGTAGAAATGCATCTTACATAAGTTTAATGCCATACTGTGAAACATTCCAGACAAAACAATAACATCTCCACAGAGAAAAGCATTTGAAGGACCCTCCACCAGAAAAGTTACACAATGTACCTTTAAACATGGTTACAGGTTAGACTTGGATAACCAAAACAAAGATGAAATAATATTAACATTCATGAAAAACTTCCCCAGCAACCATAATATAACCAAAGTGGAAGTTATTATTTGACAAATAATAAATATACCTTTTATTTTCTTAAATGAATGGATAAACTGCCAGGAAAATGTGCTCTTTGATGGATGGTGATTACTTTACTATACAAATTTTCTTCACAAACTGCCCTTTTGGGGTAAAAATATGAATAATTACCACAGCTATATTACCAACCAAAGCCATAATGTTGAAAATAAAAACTATACTTCATGTCCAAGTCCATAACGTCCATGTGAAAATGCTGACAATATATAAATCACATCATTCAAAAAGACAACACGTCAACCCTGCACCTGTTAAGGCATTCTGGCCTCCACTGGGGTTCAGGGCTGAGTGAATTTTTATGGCAGACCAAAAAGAAAAAGGGAGAAAAAAGGAGTGAGAGAGAGACAAATGTTGTCTGGAAAAAAGCCAGACAATAGAAAGGATGGGTTTTGACAGATCCCTTTTTTGAAAACTTGTGAAAAGGAAAACAAAGAGGAAGAGGAGGGCATGGGACGGGGGTGGCTTCAAAGTGGGAGTGATGCTGCGGAGGAGTGGAGGAGCTAAAAACACACATCAGCCTGCATGGATACGCATGAGACTGCCATTACAAGCTACAATATATAACAACAAATCTCTGAGTGAAGTATAGTTGGACCTGAAAGAATGCTCACAATTTCTAACTTGACATTTTCTACCTGTTTACCCATCCCTTACCACCTTGACATTTCAGTGGTCACTCTACACGCTGCTAGCCTCCAAGCTTAAAGATGCATTGTGCAACTTTTCTGGTGGGTCCAATACCTGCTTGTCTCCATGGAAATGTGATTGCTTTCCCTGAGATGTTCCATGGTGTGACATTAAGCATGTCCATCTACTCATTAAAGGTGTTTATATTGCTCAAAAATACAATAATTTCTTCTGTGAATAGGGGCAACTCTCCACAGATCTGAACTGTAATGTGGCGTAGAGCTATAATCTGCTTGTCTCCCTCGTGATAGGCTTAATCAATAGTGTGGAACATTCTAGACAAAGCAATAACGTTTTCATGGCGATAAGCAGGTGGCGGACCTTTAATGTTAATTCTAAGGGCTAATGTTTTGTGCTTTGTCCTATTAACAAGTATATAGATGTAATTAGATTAAGTCATAACGCTTTGATCACTGATGTTTTTTGTCATTACAACGTACAACTACAATGCTAAATTTGGTTGGTTAATGGTTCACTAATCTGCTCCATTGTCACTAACGAGCCCATATTACGCTATTTTCTGATCATGTTGTTTGCTCATCACAAACATATCCAGAGTTTTGTTGTTTCATTCACACATGTTCAACACACGGACCCTGCATAGTTCCTCTCGCAAACAGAAAGCACCCTGTTCCACCTCGTGATGTCATGTGGTGATGTACGAAATGCTTCACTGTGTTTTTAAACTCCATCACCACTACTGTACATTGGATGATTTGAGCGCTGGAATTGCCAATTTCTACAAAACAAATGGTAAAAAGTAGCTGTTAACTTGAAAGCTACCACTAGCTACCAAGCTACCACATGACATCACAAGGTGTAACAAAGCATCTTGAGCTTTGGAGATGTAGACAGACTAATAATAAATACTCAAACATGTGTGGATGAAACAAAACATCTTCAGGTATGCTTTTGATGAGGTAACAACTTTCTAACATGCCTTAAAGGGATAGTTTGGGTTTTTTGATGTGAATCTGTATGGCATCCCCTTCAGCAGTGTCGTGCATTAACACTGAGTTATCCCTGACAGTGTCCTGTAAGCCAAGTTCTTCCCCGGTTCTGGAGCTGACGAAAGTAGGTCCGGCGAGTTAGCCAGGGCATTTAATAAAGCTTGTTTTTCTTCTCAAAACAATATTTGTCCAAAAAGTGATATATTTGCTTCACAAAACAGTTGTCTACGAAAAAGTCAAAAGTCATAATCGCTTGGTGCTATTTTCTCTCGAGTCGTATCACTGCGCGCTGCTCCCAGCTGGACAGCCATACCTGTTTGTGTTTTAATACTCGGGAAGTAAAATGTCTGACTACGACACCGACGAGGAGGACATTAGCTTCAGCAAAGAGCCAGAGGGTTACCTGTATGAACCTGAATATACAGATGTAGAAATTAGACAGAGGAAGTTGGAATGGGAAGGGAGAGAGAGAAGGGACAGAGAAGTGTTTGAGGCTGGAGCCACTGCGGAAGCCGCAAGAGACCGCCTGACGGATAAGTGGTGGTGCGCTTGTACCAACTGTCATTTGATGCCAACTGAGGCAGAAAGTTTTTGCTGCCACGAGTGGGATCTGATGCCAGAGATGCAGAAAAGTGATGTGAAAAAGTGTTGGGTTCGCGCACGGCTGTCCAGCTGGGAGCAGCGCGCAGTGATACGACTTGAGAGAAAATAGCACCAAGCGATTATGACTTCTGACTTTTTAGTGGACAACTGTTTTGTGATGCAAATATATCACTTTTTGGACAAATATTGTTTTGAGAAGAAAAACAAGCTTTATTAAATGTCCCAGCTAACTTGCTGGACCTACTTTCGTCAGCTCCAGAACCGGAGCAGAACTTGGCTCACAGGACACTGTCAGGGGTAAGTCAGTGTTAATGCACGACACTGCTGAAGGGGATGCCATACAGATTCACATCAAAAAACCCAAACTATCCATTTAAATCTCAGAAGAGTCAATTTTGCATAACATAGACCTTTCAATATCTGAAATAAAAGTCCATGTAATTGAGTTCCCATTGTTTTTACAGTCAAAACTAAACGCAGCCTCGAAAATCTAAAGTTAGAACACATTGTTTTCTCTGTTCAAGGCTAATAAGCCTATATTAAAGCCATGCCTTACATAAACCTCACGAGCTTGGCACAGTACTGAGGAACTGAACCCTCCCCAAATCCTCATTGTTATTCTCTGGCGATGCCAAAGGATCTGTCATACCATTGCTTGCCAAAACCTCCAGCCGGACTGAGTAGGCGTAGCTGTATGCTTACATGTGAACGCCATCAGGAGCACTCAAACTGTACACACAAGTTGAGGAGCATGAACATGATTTTCATAGCCTTTACTGCGCATGTCGTCATTGTTTCATTGGTCTAGAATGGCACTTAATTGATTTAGAGGTTAGCAACTTCTGGTTCTACAAATTGTTTGCCTGACCAGCCAGTCACTTCTGCATTCTGTTAAAATCCAGAAGGGACTGGAACTGAATAATAAAGGGTGATAATTCTCTGTCCAAATTTGAGCTGATCCAACCACAGCTGTTAATTTGTATCACGTGTTTCTCAAATGCAGAAGGAATCTCTCCAAAATTCTCATATATTTCAGAATATGATACGTAATAGCTTGGTGCTTTGATTATTGCTTCTGTAGAAATCCACACTCTTTCTCAGTCCTTGAGTGTTTTTTTTTTTTTTTTCCTTTTTACATGCAAGCAGCCATGTTTGTTTTTGACAAGAACTGAACACGCTTCTCTGATTGGTTAATCCGCCTGTCAATCACACACTCTGAAATCAGAGAGCCAGGATACAGCTCCAGAGCCACTCGTCTTTGTAAAGATTTTTTGAAGCGTGGTTCTGGCGGGCCAGGTAAACAAATTGCTGTTCTGACCTAGTATTGTCCCAAGCACTGATAGCCAAAGAAAAGCATCTCAACAGACTCACTCTAATAAAACAGGATTTTCTTAAGGTTTGTACTGTTTGAAGAAAATAGGCTAGATTTGATACTTAAACAATATACCATTTGTGTGTTTAGTTATCCTGGTTTGTGATGGGTGGATTGATATCAAAGTATAGATATATGATACCAACTCTGATACCGAAAAGGCTATGTATTCTCAAGCCAAATATCAATTCTTAAAGGTCCCATGGCATGAAATTTTCACTTTCTGAGGTTTTTGAACGTTAATGTGAGCTCCCCTACCCTGTTTAGCCCCCCCATGGTTAAAAGTTGCGATATGTCTAAACTGAGCATTTGCGATCCTTTTCTGCATTACAAAAAATCGGAGCTCAAACGGGCAAGTTTGAACAAGGCACCTTATTGACATCAGATCGAAAAAAGAAATGCAAATGCAGTTCCACCCCCGTCTGTCTGTACTCAGCGTCTCTGTAAATCACGCCCAGAGAGTTTGGACTGGGAATGCGCTAGGCAATGTGAAATGTGTTTTTTTATTTGCCTGGAGGCACGTCCGAGTGTTTCTAGGCTCGGAAGTCCTTTATCTGAGCCTCTGGACCTTTGAACAGCAGTGGTTTAATTTTATTTTCTGTGGAAATGTGTTTATTTTTCAATGGAACGCTTCAAATCTCTCCCCTGTGCAAAAACAAGGAAATGGATCAGCTGTGGGCTCTGAGCTCTGAGCGGAGTTTGGCCACGCCCCCACCCTCTACTATTGGCCAGCTCTTTTCTCCTCATTTGCATTCAAGCAACAACGCCCAGAATAAAGAGTTTGAGAGAGATATTTATGACTCTTTCTCATCTTATCTCTGTTTCTCATGCACTGAGTGTTGATTTTGAAGAAGGATTCATTTACAGTATTAGGGAACCATTAAGGAGCCATATAAAAGCATCAAGAAGTACCATGTCATGGGATCTTTAAAATGTCTTAAATTGTACATATAATTAAGGTTTAGATCAGTTCAAGCAAATATAATGAAGCTTCTGTACGCCAATGCATTTTTAATACATCATTGGTATTGGTAGCAATGATGATGCTTGCTGTGTTTTACTTGGTAACAGATGTACACAAAAATTACTCGTATTTGCCATTACTAATCCTACTACTGTTGGGTTTTAATTCTCATGAAACTACCTTCTCTACCTTCTTAATCACTGCAAGAAACGACCACAGATACTCCAGCAACATTAAACGATCCATCTTAGTCCTGAACTGAGACTTTCCTTTTCAAACACAGACCTGGCCACTATTGAACCTTACCACAGAGATCTGACTCCTTCAAATACCTTCAGATTATTTCAGTAATCTTGTCAAACTGACTTCACCCATTGTGCACCTGTCACCAATAGTTACACTACACTGATCCAAGTGAAGGGATTACAGACCATTTTTGTCTGTCTGTCAGTCCGATGGTTGATTTAAATGTCCAAGGTAGAGCTCAGATCAAAAAGTGGCCTCCTTCCGTCTGATCAAAGAGCACCAAGCCTCGGGGTGCAGCGAAATCTATGCCATGGACTCTCCACCTCAGTATTTACAGTAGGCTACGCTCAGCTGCTGTCAATGAAATATGCATAAAGCCCTCAATGATCTCATCTTCTTCAATCCAGAACACTAAGTAGATATCCAGACTAAACTACTGAACATATTTTAATATATATGTTTTTTCTTTCTGAAAAATGCTATGAGGAATTTTTTTTTTAACTCTACATGTATAACCCAGACTAAAGACAGGCCGATATACTGAGGCAATATTTGGACTTTTTAGCATGTTGGCTTATTTTGTTTTGGTCAATTTGTTGTCTAAAAAATACACACAAAGCTTTATATTAACACTTTAATACTAAGAGATGACTGCACTAAACATGACTACACATTTCCCTTATACAGCTCTGGAAAAAATAAGAGACCACTGCAAAATGATCATTTTTTTTCTGATTTTACTACTTATAGATATGTGTTTGGGCAAAAGGAACATTTTTATTTGAGTTTATAAACTACTGACAACATTTCCCCCAAATTCCAAATAAAAATATTATCGTTTAGAGCATTTATTTGCAGAAAACAACAAATGGTCAAAATAACAAAAAAGATACATGTTTTCAGACCTCAAACAATAAAAAAAAACAAGATCAAATTCATTTTAAAACAACATAATACTAATGTTTACACTTAAGAAGAGTTCAGAAATCAATATTTGGTGCAATAACCCTTATTTTTAATCACAGCTTTCATGCATCTTGGCATGCTCTCCACAAGTCTTTCACATTGTTCTTGGGTGACTTTATTCCACTCCTGGTGCAAGAACTGAAGTAGCTCAGCTTTGTGTTTGTGTTGGAATTCAACAGACGCTGGAATGGAATGGCTGTAATACATGTAGAGATGCTGAGTTCAGAAAAAAATGCAGTGGTCTCTTATTTTTTTCCAGAGCTGTAGGTTTGAGAGCTTGGGGGAGTTTGCAGTAAATTTAAATGACATAATTTGGGGGAAAAGCATTTAAATCAGCTACAAATACTGTCCCAAAAATATCAGCAGAGCTCATCGGCCATCGGTTCCTCTGTATTCTCAACAATCGTTTCGGCATTGGCCATGAAAAAATATTGGTCGATCTCTAACCAGACTGAATAAGTGCCGTGCAGAACAGTGACTTGGGTGAAAACATACATTTTCTGGTAACACCTGGAATGCAGAAATGATGTACGATTATGCAAACATGTATGAATCAGTCTACAGTTGTATCTAACTATAATATGGTTACAAGTTTCTTTTAAAAGTAGAATTCTATCATGTCTCTTTAAATTCATTTAGTGGAGTTTGGAAACTGCACTAAGCCATTATTAATACATTTTATGTTATGGATATTACCCACGCTAAGCCTTCTGTAATTGTTTGACGTAGGATATGGAGGCTTTTCTGCAGTCTTGGGCGAACAGATTACTTCTAAAACTAAATATAAGCCAGTGAGTCGCACAATTATCATCGTCTGCCTCATATACAAACAGAGGCATGGAGTGTTCTAAAATACTGCTCCATCTAGACAAACCAGCATTCATTTTTAGATACAAGTGTTTATCGGACAAGTCTCCATACTCAACAGTGTCATTCAAACTTGTTCCTTTCTGTGACAAATGTTGAAAGAATGAACATAACACAACATAAGCTGCAGTTTTGATTTTATAAGTCACTCACCTTGCCATCGCAGTTTGACAATTCTCAAATTCAATAACATTTGCTGGGGTAGGTTCTGCCACCTGCTTGTTTCCATAGAGATGCTATTGCTTTATCAAGAATACTCCTGTGTTATACGTCAGATCTGTGAATAGGTGACCCCCTGCTGATAGAAGTGATGTATGGTTTGAATGTATTTTTTGCAGCATGCAATTGTGCATACTTGTAATTTTAGGAAATAAAAAAAAGCTGTAAAAAGGGATCAGTTTAGTTCCATACTGTGGAACATTGCAGGCAAAAAGTTATCATCTTTTATGGAGACCAGCAGGTGACTGACCCCCACAAGAACAGTTACACAGTGCACCTTAATAATTTGTACCACTTCCATCTTAAAAGTTTATTAGGTCAAACTTTTGTCCAGTTGACAAATTGAATTTCTCCTTTTGCCATGGATTCTACCTGGACGACTGAGAGATTCTACACACACTTCCATCTTAAGCTATGTTTCTCTCTAAAAGGTTCCACAGTATCGGCATAATATGTGTTATTTAGGACTGTCAGTTTAACGTGTTAATTAGATTGATTAATTACACTGCAAATTAACGTGTTATAAAATTTAACGCAATTAATTAAGAGTGGCAATTCATTTTAAATTTGGCATGCGGTGAGCAAATAGAACAGCAAGTTTATTTATAAAAATAACGAAGACAGGACTATCAACAAGAACTCTGTGATTTGTATCTTTTGTCAAAAATAATTTTCCGATCACCGAAGCTGCTCCAGCGTGACAGATCGTTTGAAAGATAAATACGTCCGGACAAGTTCCATTGTTACCGGTGATAGAGCGAGCGTGAGCGCACTTCAAAAACCACACAACCAACAAACCACGCTCACAGAATTTGGGAAACGAATGAGCAAAGCGACCACAGAAAAACTGACGAACTCAATCGCAAAGTGGGTTAACTCGCTCACTCACAATCTATCTCTCTATCTCTCCCTCCCTCTCTCTCTTAATCGCTCTCTCACTCTCTCTTTCTCACACTCTTAAAATGCGATTAATTAGATTAATTAATTACAAATCCTGTGTGAGATCAATAAAGTTACTTCTTCTTAATCATTTTTTAATCGCCTGACAGCACTAGTGTTATTCAATAGGCCTGTCAGTATAATTACTATGTCGACTTATTCTTCAATATATGAAAGTTGAAACTATATATTTTGGGGCTCGATATGTTTTGTGTGTACAGTTTCTTTGTTAAAGTGCAGAGATTTGGGGTATTTTTGCTGTCATACAAGCAAATACTGTATTTATCACATTTATATCCCTGTACTACTATTTCATGTTTCAAAATTTGTTATCGTGACAGACCTATTAATCACTTCTCTTTGTTATTTTAATCAGCACGTCAAATTAACTCTGCCCAATATTTTTCGCAGCATGTGCCTGGAATGAAGCGCCATCCATGATGATCCATGACCTCCACACGTCGCACAACAGGCACTGAGGTAAGGATAAACAGAGCAATAAGATTCTTGCCAGAAAACTATAACTTCATTTCAATGCAAGATACAGTTGTCGCGAGCCATTCTCATTACTGACCTTACCACATAGAAAGCTCTGTGTTTGTGTGAAGGAAGGCGAGGGGAACTGACTGGAATCGCAAGTGTGTTTGAGCCAGAATGAATGTTATCTTGAGGTCGGGGGCGTCCGATTTGACAGCGCGTTCAGCAAACTGCCACTTGAGTTCACTTTCTGCAACTTTTAAAAAAAAAAAAGTCTTTGTATCTCTGCTGCTTTGATTTGCACCCACCGTTCCCATCGTGGTAGTCTCTCGGACAGGAATGGAGAAGGTCCAATTGATTTTTCTTGTTCATGCCAGTTTAGAAGTGGCAGGAGAATAATCGAACAGTTCAAAGTAGCCTGGCTCCATGTCGCCTGTAGTATTCCACCCTGGTTTTCTCAGTAGACTCTAATGTCAATATCAAACATGCTAGCACCACCTAAATGTGTCCACTGAGCAGACAACAGCTAAAGCGTGAGGTGAGATAAAAGGACCACTCCATTGTGCAATACATGCCGTTTACAAAAAGGTCAAGATATAAGACTGAACTGGCATTTGCTCTTTAAAAACTATTCACAGCCATTATCTGCAGGACCACCTTTGGTTTAATAAAGATGCATAGAGGTTTCATGAAAGCCAGTGTTATTGTGAATTTAAAAATGCATTATGTAACTTTTTGGTTACTGTGGAATGTTCCACAGTATGAACTAATGAATTAAACAGCTGTACCTTACATTTATTCAAATACAAGGGGTTTTATAGCTCAAAAATACCTAAAAAAAACAGGCATTCTGACTGTGACTGGAATTGCCTCTCCACAGATCTGACTTTTAACTTGGTCTGGTTTGGTCTCCATGAAGACAGAAAGGTTTAATGCCATACTGTGGAAAATTCCAGACAACGCAATAACATCTCCATGGAGAAAAGCATTTGTAAAAATGTTGCACAATGCACCTTTAAGAGCTGACTAATATTTAGGCTTTTTGTTTTTTTTTATTATTATTTTAAATAGTTTTGGTAAACAGAGCCAACATGTAAACATTGCTGTATTTTTTAATTACATAAAATTATGTAAAAACGCAACCACAAAACTAGGCTTACCATAAAAATTAATATCACAGGTTGAAGAAATGTAAATTAAATCAATGAGGACACAAGCTAGCAGGCAAAGTACAACTTAACTAGGAAAAGATCTACACCAAAATCTTTGTAATAAATAATAACACACAGAAGTCAAGAAAAATTAGAACTGCAAATGCGATAGTGTTATTAAAAAAAAAAAAGACAGAAAGAAATGAATGAAAAAATACATATAAAAACAACAAATCACAAGACATGACACATTTTGTCAGACATTTTCCCAAAGAACACGTTGCAATATTGTATGGCAATAACAACTCAGTGTGTCAGTCAAAAAGTGTTAGCATTATTTGAGGTGACTTTAAACCATGCATGTTAGATGTAGTGTGGGTAGTTCCTGGAATATAATGACAGAGAACAAAGACATGAGAGATCACCTTGAACAACCGCAACATAAATGATACATGAGTTTATAATCTGTCTATTTCCCCATAGTCCTGCAGCATAGCACATCAGCTCAAATCCACCATCTGCAAGTAACTACGGAACCATTTTAAACTGGAAAACTGCTAATAATAGAACATTTTGACAGGCAAGTGAGTAATTTCCCTTTTACATGACCAGAAAATCATCAAGAGAGACAATAGATCAAATTACATGAACAATGTTGCATTTAGACAGAGTTGTTCTTTAGCTGTGAACCGCTGTATGCTATTTTAATTTCTAAGCTATTGTTCCAGAAAAAAAAGTGCTTATGGCCTCTTAAAGCCCCATGTTAAAAGTTATTGTTGGACTATAGCGTGAAAAAGAGGACAAAGTTTTAATAAAAAGGTAGTTACCAGTATATAAAAAAACAAATATTTAGGGATGCACCAGTTCAGTTTTTTCTATTCTGATACCGATGATGATAGTTTAGTGTTTTTAACTAGGCTATTATTACACCAACTTATAGACCAAAATGGGATATCAATTGAAGTGATACTATCTTTGAACCGATATTCGATCATTCAAAAGTTTCAATAGTGGCGCAGATATCTGATACCAGTATTGTATCAGTGCCCTTCAAATATTTCTGTAATTTTATTAAAAAATGCAATGTTCCCATATCAACTGTTGTCTTATTCTAAATGAAAATTTCTTCTTTTGCTTTTATCTAATCACAACTAAAGTTACGCTAACATTTTAATGAAGCCAACTGTTGTACAAGCAATATATGGAGCACTTTTAGCATCTTGTTTTGTTATTCTCAGACAGTTACCGTAGAAACACTGTACATCACAGCATTATGTTCTGAGATTTACTTTTCATCCAAACTTCTTAATTGATTTCCATACAGCAGGGAAAGTTAATATTGTATAGTTTGAACACAGATATGACCTAAAGCTATGGTGGTGGACTCTTGTTTGTGCTCTGAAGACTGTAGCACAATTATAATGTTTATTAACTCATATTAAAAGTTGTATGGAGGATTTTGTTTCAAATTGTCATTGAAAGCTTCTTAGAGATGCAAATGTAATTATGATGACCAAAAAAAAAGAAAAAAAGAATGAAAATCCATCAACTGTGGATGTGGAGGCTCCCTTGTTATCTATTGGCTGTTAAGTTGTCAATCAAACTCTCTACGCTTCTAGTGTAACTGACTTGCTGCCACACTGGGATTACGTGGTTTAAGTACGCCTCTTACGCATTCCACAGACGCAAGACGCTGTTTACTCAACCAATGCAGTGATTCTTAATGGCTTTTTCGCAGTTTGCACAAAGTTGCAGACAAGAATCCACTACCAGTTAGCCGCAAAAGAAAGTTCATTTTTGAGGTCACTGAAAGAAGAAGACAAGGGGATAAGTAGCAAAGCTAAACTAAGGTGATTCTCATAGATTCCTTCCACCGATGGCGTGCACTGAAGCAGAGGGTCTAAAGACTGACGCGTTGGTCGCTAAAGGAGTTCTGGACAGGAAACTTCTGCTTATCATTTGAAAGCGTACAGTATAGTTACAGCAGCAACAGCGATTCTGAACGTGCACCGGCTGTAAACAAACATCTTCTAGTGTAAGGAGGATTTGGGAGGAGGCGTTTCTTGAGGGAGTCGCTGGATTTCTCGTTCCTTGGGGTGGGAACTATTTTACAGTGCGGAAAAACATAGCCGAAGCACACAGGGGAATCCCTGTTACGCACCACGTTGGGAGTTCCCCTGTTACGCAGCGTGGTGTGTGCTTCGGCTCTGTTTTTCCGCACTGAAAAATAGTTCCCACCCAAAATGACCAAGTCAAGCTCTCCGTGTTGATTTGCACATTTATTTGCACTCGATATGAATGCGCACTACACAGAAAGTAATTGGGAAAAGCATCGAGCAAATTAATTCCTTTTGGCCGAAATCTTTCTCTGGCGACGTTAGACTCCAGTCTAAGGCGGAGGAGCAGCAGCTGCGCGCGGCGGTCAGTGCTGACAGACTCGGACAATGGCTGGGTGACCAGGAAAACGTTTTCCATCACTTATTTTAGTCTCTGGACTGTGGGGAGATGCCCAAGTTTGACCTGGGGGTGGCATATCCCTTTAACTGCAGAGTATCATTGAGTGGATGAGGAAAAGTATTACATAGACTATTTCTTGCTTTATGACAAATAATATAGAAAGAAATGGTTTTGTCATAGATTTGTCGAATCACTGGGTAATTTTTGGAGAATTTTGAGTGCTATAGCCTCACTGACTTGTTTGATCTTTTAAACTTTGAGAAATTTGAGGTGATAGTAGAGCTAAATGATTGAAATGATTTCAATTAGATATGCTTTTTTGTTGTTGTTCTTTTTTTACTGTTGGATTTTGTTCAAAGTTCACATGTTATATACCTGGAGTTGTGAGTATTATCTGAGCATGATTAGTCTGTCTACATCTCCAAAGCTCAAAATGCTCTGTTCCACCTTGTGCTGTCATGAAGTGGTACTTTTTAAAAACTACCTTTCACCTTTAGATCAGTAGAGATTGGAAATTCTAGGGCGGAAATGATCCAAATGATTCTACTGAAGAGTAGTATGGAGTTTAAAAACACAATGGAGCACTTCCTGGATTACAACAAGACATCACAAGGTGGAACAGAGTGTTTTCTTTTTGAGTTTCTGAGTTAAACATGTGTGAATGAAACAAAACAGAACTCCGAGTATGTTTGCGCTGAGGAAACACATTATAAGAAGCAGGAGTATTTGAGAGACACTTAAATGACACTGGCACTGCTGCTTAAATTACACCATTTGAGCTTTATTACGCTACACATCGTGCGTTTTACTTATTTACTTATTTGTATTATATACAAGCCTCTTGTACTTTTGCTATGGGTATATGTGATGTTTTAGTCATTATGTTTATTGTCTTGTTTATTAGATGTTTTATGTTCACTGTGGGCCTAGGGAGCGCTGCCATTTCAAATCCTCTGTGTGCAACCTGTACATATGGTTTTTGACAATAAAGCTGACTTTGAACTTTGAAATGCAGACTGCTAAACTAATACCATAATATAAGATCTATTGTGTAGCCCTAATCTATGCCACTACAAATACATCTCTTTTGACCATTCAGACACATGTACAACTTTAATATACTATAATACCACATATAGTTAATAAGTCAATAGGGTCCGTATTTCCTCCACAATCTAAAATGGTTCTTTAACAGCTTAATGAGTGCGTGATTTATGACTGGAGCTGTGAGCTTGATAAATATACAGCATAGGTGAGAGAGTTTTCATCTCTCTATGCAGTATTTTCTAATCAACAAACAGAAGAAAGACGCTACATTTTATGCATTTGTGCCCATTCTATTAATCATATTCCGGCTCCCTCTGACTGGAAATGGCTATATGCAGGGGTTTGATGAATTCTCCCATCTGACACACACCAGTGTGGAGTCGTACGCAGAATCACTTGTAGATTTTTTTTTTTTCCAGAAACATTTTGTCCTGGCATTGGGTGAGTTCCATAGAACTAGACCATGTGAAATATGGATCACAGGTTACATATATTGGGATTTATACATTGATTTTTATTTATTTATTTAATTCCTTTTCTCCATGGAGATGTTATTGCTTTGTCTGGAATGTTTCACAGTATGGCATTAAACCTTTCTATCTTCATGGAGACTAAACCAGACCAAGTTACAGGTCAGATCTGTGGAAAGGCAACCCGCTTGCCTGTTTTTCTACATATTTTTGAGCTATGAAACCACCTGTATCTGAATAAATATAATGTAGAGCTGTTTAATGTCATACTGTGGAACATTCCAGGCAGAGCAATGACATCTCTATAGAAAGAAGCAAGTGGCACACCCTCAATCAAAAAGTTACACAATGCACCTTTAAAGCCAGTATCATCCAACATCAATAGGATACATAAATGAGGCTACCGTTTTTTGTTTTGGTTTGTTGTTTTTTGTTTTGTGTTTTGGCAGGCATGAGATATTTTATTTTGAGATGAATTAAGAATTTCCTGAAAACGTCATGAAGAGCCAGGTGTACCTAATTATCTGACAGAGCATCTTCATTATGAAGAGGCCCCTGAGAGTCGGCTACTCTGCTTTCCCGGCGTTGGACCACTATCAAGGTGCTCCACATAGCGCTAACATGAGGACAATATGGCTGCCAAGATCGTTTTGCTGGGTCTGCTGTATTCCAGAGCAAGAACAAAACCAGATATTTTTAGCCCCTAATACATTTTATACTTTACTCGAGTTCATTTTATGGAACAGTATGTACAGTTCCAGTGCTTCATATGGATAATTTTGTGGTAGAAGCAACAAACATTTATTAAAGATGCACTATGACTATTCAAGCAGGGAGGTTGTCACTTTCTTGTCGCTATGGAGATGTTATTGCTTCACCAGGAATGTTCCAGAGTATGGCATTAATTAAACATATCTAACTCCATAGAGACGAGCATGTAGTCACAGCAAGTTACAGGTTAGATCTGAGGAGAGATGAGTCCACGCTAGGGATGTCAACAATTAATCGACTTACAATTAATTGTCGATCAAGACGTTGGCTGAACAAAATGCATTAATTGTAACTAATCGCTAGAGGGCACTACTCTGGAATGTGAACACGAGATGCGAACCCACTCGCGAGAAAGACCATAGCGTTACATCATGTAACCCTTTCCTCTCTGGATGTTGCCATACAACTCACAGTAGAGCTGGACCTAGAACCATATATTTTTGAAATGATAAAAGCATGTAACTTACATGCTTTTATAATTTCTTGATTGTTCTGGTTTGAGGCCCTGTAATGTTTTATGCTGTGTCCAGGGGCCTGTGAAATTAATATTTTGTACTGTAACCCTTCACAGATTAAGGGAGAGAAATATTGTTGATGCCTTAGTTCAAAATAAATGTTGAGAATGTCCTAAAAAATAGCCTGGATTCACTGGTTTCATCATAATATGTAGACTAAATAACATTCTGTTATTTCATTTCTTCTGTTCCTTTTAATTTCAAGATTTCCATGCTGCAAGTGCAACAACTGAGCCAGTCCTTTATTTTCAATAAAGAATGTATTTTGTTATTCAGTCTGCTTTTTACTAAGGAATAATTAATTGAGGAATATACAATATAATAATACTATGATATATTTTTGACTCAGTGTTATGTTACTATAGCTTACATTCTTAAAGACCCTATTGAAACACTAAAATTCAGGTGAAAAACGCCGCTTATCAGTTAATCGTAAGTCGATCAATAAGGTCAATCAACTATAGATTAATGAATTAATTGATCATTTGCATCCCTAGTCCACACCCATGTTTTTAGTGTATTTTGTTATTATCAGCATCAAAACTTTATTACAGACCAGTAGTAGAATAGATAAGAGACACTGAAATTCAAAAAGAAAAAAAAACATTAACTATAAATGCAAGATTCAATGTCATATTGTGGAACATCTCAGGCAAAGCAAAAAAAAAAAAAAGTCATGGAGTCAAGATACCCTCCATGAGAAAAGTTATAAATTGCACTTTAATATGGTATGCTATGGTGTATTTATTTGCACAGGGACAGTGCACAACATTTCATTGACCTTTGAAATAAACAAAAGAAAGATGCATGGTGCCAGGTTATAGCAAAAATGCTAATTTCCACCTGTAGTCCGACAGGTTGATGTTAATTAAATATACTGTAACAGAGATTGTAGATGGGTAATGGACCAGTGCATTAGAATAATCACATGTGCATACATATCAGATAAAATTCCGACCATCACTGTGCCATTTCTAAAAAAACATAAAAAAGATTTGTTATCCATACACACACTCACCAGTCCTAGCCTCACTAACACACATTCATCACTAATGAGTGCAAATTTGCTTTAATATTAGCCATTTCTTTGTTTGATGTGCAAACGTTTGAAAACTTGTACATGTTATAATCTCATTTGGCAAACTATTCCAAATATTCATATTCATAAATATTCACTTTTTACAAAATCTATCAATTTTAAGTAGTAGATATAAACTTTTGACCATGTATTCATTAATGTACATGAAAATAATATTTGGGTTAACGTGTCCCTCTACTGCAGATATGATCATACTGTACACTTTACTCTACAAAGCACAATGATACCGGTGCACTTTCCTATAGCTCAGCATATAGACAGAAGCGCAGACTTTCTTAGCTGTTCTAATGACAGACTCTGCTATCTCAGCCATGCCCTGATTATGTCACCTGGATCAGTTTTATAAACCATAATTATAGCTCTTTTCTGTTTCTCTCTCTGGAGGTGCAGACGCCAGAAGAATGGTGGGCGGATGTCTTTTTAACACTGCATTTTCAATGTTTAAGTATTATTTTTATTATGCCATGGGAAATATTTTTGGAATTGCTTTAAACTTTGGCTCTGATCTAATTAATTGCATTGTTAATTAATGTTTATTCTTACCTTATTGTAGGTATGGGACGGGACACAATTTTCACAAGACGAGAATGAGTTTTTGAGGTGCAAAGGTGTGTAATTTCTCTCTTGGAGTGTCCGTCAAATGCGTTTCTCCATGGAAATGTTATTGCTTTTGTCAGAAGAGTTTCACAGTGTGGCTTTAAACCTTTCTATCCTCATGGAGACTAAACCAGGCCAAGTAAAACCACCTGTAATGCCATACTGTGGAACATTCAAAGAAGAGCAATGACATAATCCACAGAAACAAGAAGACTCATGATTCAGTTTCTAATTTTGGTCTCACAATGTTAATATGTTTGTCTCCATTCTACTACTGTTTTTTTGAACTGTAAAAGATGGAACTCACAAACATGTAACCTCTTTGTGTTCAATCCAAATGTGAACACTTGGAAAAATTTCACAAAGCAAGATGATTTTTCTCATGTGTGCAACATCCTTTGATAATTTTGTCTCACAAGATCTTGTACCATCCCTATCCCCCTTATTGTGATGTCAAAAGATTAATCCACAGTAATTGTTTTTGAGTTATTGTTTATTTGGCAGCAATGTTCTTAAAATATGATTTGATAAGATATAATACATGTAATATATTTATTGCATAGAATTAATTGTGCAAATCCAGTCCCAGGGAGGCATAGACTAGTGTAATAAAATAATTAGTTACAATATTAGAATTCTTATTTTATGTACATGGGTTTCCCATGTTCGCCTATCAAATGTGAGGAGCTTGTGAATATGTACATGGCATGTATGCGGCATTTCACCTTTTAACTTCTACTTGGACACATGACACGTTCAGGAGACCTTTGGGACAGGTTCGGGACACGTCTGTTTCTCCAGAGCTCGTGTACAGAGTGCAGTTGGTGAATTTAGCTGCAGAAAGTCCGTGGATATAGAACTTCTAGACTCTTTAGAGGAGTTTTTTCTCAGCTCGTTGTTTTGAGATGTCCCGCTTTCAAATGGCCACAACTTCCTCAAATGTTGTCAGATTTCCATGTGTAAGGCATCATTGGAAAGCTTAGATTTGACACTTTCAGAATCTGTGAATAACTCAAAACGCCTCCAGGATGACTTGAGTCCTCTTTTGCTGTCACAAATGTGTCCAGTTGACAGAATAAAATTTTCCTTGGCTATGGATCCTACCTGGACAACTGTGTAATTACACAGAATACTAAATACGATATATTTCTAGTGAGGAAAAAGTCCTCAAAATATTGCAGATAGGAAGCTGAAACCCAATTGGACAGGTGACGTAACTGTGACACAGACTTACGGCATCGCCATAATGGCTGGCTCTTTGAAGGGTGCAGATGTAATATCTCCAACTGCTGTATAAATCCTGCCCAACAGTGACTGATGTGGTTTGGACAGCGGTTTTGGGAAGGCCTCGGTAAAGGGGAAAAATTGTCGGGACGCTATCTGCTGCCGGAAATGGGGATAGATAGTAGACATTTTTACTTGGGACTAATCCTTGAAAGGTGGCAACAAAATTCTCAGCCTGACAGCACACGTAGCAAATCTTACACATTAGCACAAGGTGAGCTGGCGTACAGAGGACCAGACTGTAGCAGCCGTATTTTTGGAAGATGAAAGTTGGAGTACAGAAATGTTTAAAGAGTTTTTCTGTGGTGTTGCATAGCACGGAAGTCTAATGTTGGGTTTGAGGAAGAGAAATATGTCACAATTGCAACTAAGGCAGTTGATAGGCCTGTCACAATAGCACATTTTTAAGCATGATATATTGCTATAGAGATATACTGCCATAAATACTGAAACTACTTTATGCCATGGACACAAAGCAGGACAATCCTAGTAAACTAATTTTTAAATATACAGTATCAGTAAAAGGCATATAATTATAGTATTTAATCATTTAACATGTATTTTACTTTCTACAGCTCAAATATTGTATTATAACCCAAGTACCCAAGATAAATATTGAGTCCCAAAATACATTTTTCCAGTTTTCATATATTGAATAATAAGTTCATATTGTAATTATCAGAACAGAACAGACAAAGATTAAATTAAGATTTATATCATTTCTGGAGTCATTATTAGTGGTAAATGCCCTTTCAATTAATTTAAATTACTAGCCATGGAAAGTGATATTATCTCTATGCCTTTTTTAAATGTTTCATGTTAATTCAAAAGCATTTTTAATTAAATCGCTCTTGGATAACGGTAATTTTCACACTCCTCAAGAACTTCTGCAGTGTTACTTCACACGTAATTGAGCCAACAATTCTCAGAAACCTTTAAGTCTGAAATATGATCTCAGTCAAAGTTGATCCATCTCTAGCGCGGAGCTAATCTGGTGCTTCTACAAAGACAGGTGACCTTTAGATAAAAGCGCTTATGTTTGGGCTTTATTAAAGTGGCCCCTCATCGCCACTTCCGGCTGTCCACTAATGCTTTTGCAACAGTAGACTATCGCTTGCACCGGCCCATGACTGGCAGACCATAATGCTATTACTGCTCCTCAATGGTCATGCTCACTTAGCCCTCTGTCACTCCAGTCCAGGCGCGCACATCTCACACCACTGCGAGGAGCTGCTGTCCTTACTCTCATTTGTGATACTCCAAGGCTCGTCCAGCTGCAAAACACTGCAAACTTTTCACTTCATTATATCTCTGCTTAAACCCTAACCCTAACAACTTTTTTCCCCCTCATCTCAGGCTGTAAAGAGACTGCTTTGCCTCTAATTGGCTATATGAATCAGTTGTCAGTGGTAATCTTAAACAGGGGAAGCCAAGGGTGTTATGAAAGGAGGGTTTGTTTCAAAGTTGCCAGGCAAAGCAAGAGTGAAAACAGCATTTGGCATGAGCCTTGTCAATCACGCGTCAAACCTGCCATCAAAGCCCCGTCAGAGAACGACAGGCAAACGGTGAGTCACAACCCAAACACACACACACACACACACACACACACACTATTCTGAATCACCTGAGCCCGTTGCGCACAACACGCACGCGCCAACACAGCCTCCAGATGGCCCCGGGACTAAACAACATCACCATAAATCCCCCAAAAACTTTTTCCTCTCTCCGCAACACCTTCCCCGGTAATGCATTCCTTCCTATCTGTCTCCGCGTCCTGATTATGCGTAACGAGCGCCACGCGAAGTGGATGCGCACCGGTACGTGGTGTAACTGTTATATGTGTTATACATGATGACGATAAGAATCCCGTAAATATCTCGCTGCCATCTGGAGCGCAAGGGCGAGCAGCAGACTTCTTCAGCCACACCGTCCAAAATATGCAAAAATATGCGTCCCGGAGCTCCTTCTCACGACACACAACTTCCAAATATTTCCAACAAGAAGAAGAAGACACGGGCATGACCCAGCCACACCGCGTCTTTCTTTCTTTCTTTCTTTCTTTCTTTCTTTCTCCATAGAACAGTAAAAGTACTACTTACTATATCGTCGGACTGTAGAATGCAAAGCCTCGGTAACTGTAATTAAAAAAAAGGGAGCGCTTACTTATTTATCCATAATGGCGCACTCATACGCGCATGCATTATTTATCTGGAAGCTTTCTGATATGAAAATGTCCACTTACCGGAGCTGTCCGAAGAAATTCCCAGAGAAATTCCAGAGGAGTCCGTTCTTTCTTCCCCCAAAGTCAGAAACCAGCAATGCTTTCCTTGCCTTATTCCAAAAACAGGTCAGCTAGTGGTTTGAACTGCAAGAGAGAAGAAGCCAAAACAAATTCCATTAGAATCGTACCGGGAGGGAGTTGGCTGCACCCCTCCTTCACCTTCCCTCTCCGCCAAAAAGTATTGCAATAACGTGCGTTTAACAACAAAAAAAAGTGTCGAAATGGCTACCTGCTCTTTTGATCTATGTCGACAAAAGACAACGAGAGCACCAATAAAGACGGGTTGGGTAAAAGTGTGCGGTGAACTGGAGGTTTTCTACGGCAAACGCAGCCCCAACGTGTTGTTAGATTAGACCGCGCACACGGACACTCCCGCGCGCGCACACGCACACACGGAGACGAGAGAGAGAGAGAGAGAGAGAGAGAGAAAGAGAGAAAGAGAGAGAGAGAGAGAGAGAGAGAGAGAGAAAGAGAGAAAGAGAGAGGGATGGAGGATGGAGACGGGATGGGATGCTGCGCGCGCTCCGAGTTGCATTTCACAGAGCCTCCGCGTGATGGCCGATGAGAGGACGGTCCCGGACACTTGACATGTCCTGGGCTCGGTTAAAAATTACAAAAATAAAATAAAATATGGGTGATTCTCCAACTACAGTCAAATTTGGTCATGATATGTTTTAGAAAATCCAACACATAGGCGTATTTTTAGAAATATTTTGATTTGTTCTACTTCATCACAATGTGTAGAAAGATTAACTGATAGTGGTTGTCATGAAATTACATAAATATTAAATAATAATAATACTAATAATAAACAATAACAATAAATAAAGTGGAAATGACTGTTGTGGAAATGACAATGTTTAGCCTTTCTTTTAAAATCTCATGACATATTAGCATGCTAATCTCTGTTTTAGAGTTAGCATAAAATATACTCAAAATACACAATACAAAATAGTATTTTTCTCATTATTTGTACATTCAAAGGAAATATGAGGTGTTTGGAAATGACAACCAATAAACCTACTCTTGTTTTAGCAAAACTTTACCTTGATTTTGTTCTTGTTTCCCTTCCTTCCATGGAGCTAACGCTGCTATGCTAACATGAGCTCCTGTCACATCACAACTGATGTGGTTCAAGTAGACAAAGGTTTAAAAAAAAAAGTTAAAAGTTACATTTTGTGGTGGAAATGACAGTGATCCCTAGGGACAGGTGTTCTTTTTATGAAAAATAAATAAAATACTAATATCTTTCAAACACATGATTTTTCATTAAAATAAGGAATTTCTGTGCCATTTGTCAATTAATTTACTGCTGAAAATTTAATTGCATTCTTATGAGGGACTGCGAGTCCAAAACCTGGCCAAGGGACAAAGGACATGTAGCAAAAAACATATTTTATATAATAAAAATACAAATTTATCTATCATACATTTTTTTGTAAGTTCGTCTGTGTCTAGTAAATGCAGCATGAATAAAAAATGACAAACTTGTTTTTATTTTTTTATTTTTTTTATTTCTGCCTGGGACACAAATTCTTTGATAGTTGGAGAATCACCCATATGCCCATCTATGGTTGTGTCTATTATAAATCCTGTCAAACTCTTGGTCTTGCATCAGTTTCTAAACTCATAAGCTTGGCTCTATCTTGGTCCAGTTTGTACATGTTTTCTACACATTTCACAGTGTCATTTTGTATTTAGCATTGCATTGGCACTTAACATTTGGTCAACAGCATCTCAATACATCCATTTCCATTTGTTTGACACAACCATCTAAAAAGGAAGGATTCAGTACATTAGCATAATGTTATCAGAGACCACAGCAGAGCTCCAGCAAATATTGTGTGCCTACATGTTTATAATAACAACTTTGCTGTCTACTATTGTAAACAAATAATATATGTTGTTGTATTTTTATTTATATATTTATGTATAATGTTTAGAACTTGACATTGCCCATATTTTTTTTATGTATGTTATAATGTCCCTCATCAAAAACATACCTGAGGTTGCCTTTTGTTCATTTACAAATGTTTAACATACAAACCCAGCATATTTAGGCTGAGTTCTTCAACAGAAAATAGTTTTCCACTTTGTGATGTCATGTAGTAATACAGGAAGTACTCCACTGTGTTTTTAAACTCCATACACCATCACTAGAACCCTGTCTCTACTGAACAAAATGTAAAAGTTAGCTGTTAACTTAAAAACTACAGCTTCATGACATCACAAGATGGAACGGAGCATTTTGAGCTTTGGAGATGTAGACAGACTAATAATAAAGGTTTACTCAAACATGTATGAATGAAAGAAAACACAACTCCAGGTATGTTTCCGATGAGCATTCTAACATGGCTAAAAACACACAAAAAAAGAAAAGAAAAGAAAAATAGGACCTTTTAAATATAGGAAATATAGGACCTTTTAAATCTCCATGGGTTTCAGAATAATGGAAAATTGTTGCTATAGTAGAATGAATCCATCCATCCATCTTCTTCTGCTTTTCCATTTCTGGGACTTGGTCTTCAGATACATTCGCTCCTACAACTGGTCAATACATACAAAATAAAATCAGGTAGGTCTTAAGGCTAATGAAGAAAGTCAAGGAGCATTGTTAG
Source organism: Paratrypauchen microcephalus (assembly GCA_036785185.1). NCBI lineage: Eukaryota > Metazoa > Chordata > Actinopteri > Gobiiformes > Gobiidae > Paratrypauchen > Paratrypauchen microcephalus. Next base: position 9,424,286 of record JAVJIX010000015.1, on the reverse strand, counting down.
GAATTGTCTGGAAGGGCATCTAAGTTCTCTCAAGTTGTCTTAAGCAAATAAACAAGATATAGCGCTAATGTAAAGTTGTTTACCTGATGCAGACTTGCCCGATAGGCGTTGAGTTGCTCCATAGGGGGTGGGCGATGGGAAGTGATTGTGGTTAGAACATCTGATAATCTTTCACATGTGTCTGTAGTGTCCTGCTGAGTGGAGCGTATTTTAAAGAGGAGTTTATGCAAATAGCTGTGCTCGGGCCAATACCTGACCACTGAAGCAGAGGCAGCACAAATAGCAATGAAGAAATAAGAGCTTTAGTAGTTCCCCAAAGAGAGAAGATCTGATAGTGCACTCTGTAGTAAACATCAGATAAGCAGTCATTTAGCAGTGCTGGCAAGCCAAATTCAGTGCAAATGTTGAATGGCTAACAAGTGGGCTGTAATCAGTATGCAGGCAAAAACAGTTCAAATTTGCAATGGTTTTGTGTGTCAATAGAAAATACTTTAGCAGTGTTCAGTATTGAAAATCACATGCTAATCAATACAAAACTACACACTCATTTGAGCAACTAAAGCTAAAAAAAAATCGGGTTTGAAATGTTAATATTCTGACACTAGTGCCCCTCCTCTTCACTGGTAATTGTTTAAACAGGTCTAATCTTCAGAATCTTATATTTAACACTCTTTTACACAAATACTATATGTAGGCTGTATACTGGTATATATGTAGACTAGAGACTATTTCAGGTTTATCCCGATGAGGCTTTAGGTAAAACTGTCCAAGATATAATGTCGAATAACAACATTGATATTTGATTTGGGATTTTTGATGGAATTTTTTTGGTTTGTTTTTGTTTTGATTTAAGATAAGATAAAACTTTATTTATGTGGTTGACACGGCGATGCAGTTGACATGGCGATGCGGTTGACATGGCGGAGACAAGCAAGGCCTGCTAAGTTCCACAGGGTCAGCACTAACCTTGCCAGCCTTTGACTGATGGTTCCCCACCGGCCGCACCGTTTTGTTTTCTAATAACTATAGGCAATGATTAGGTCTGTGCATGCTGTTGAGGTGCGACAACTTTCATTAATTTGATTAAATACAATAAGTGATTTTAAATAGACACAGTTATTGCATTTGTAGCAACAGTCTTTCTTTTTCTATAGCAACTTTCACAGCTTATCGAATGAAAACACAGATTAAAAGGGCTGTTCTTAAAGGTCCCATGGCATGAAAGTGAAATTTTCACTTTCTGAGGTTTTTGAACGTTAATGTGAGCTCCCCTACCCTGTTTACCCCCCCCCCCCCCCCCCATGGTTAAAAGTTGCGAAATGTCTAAACTGAGCATTTGCGATCCTTTTCTGCGTTAGAAAAATCGGAGCTCAAACGGACGATTTTGAACAAGGCACCTTATTGACGTCAGATCGAAAAAAGAAATGCAAATGCAGTTCCACCCCCGTCTGTCTGTACTCAGCGTCTCTGTAAATCACGCCCAGAGAGTTTGGACTGCGGAGGAGCTACGCAATGCAAAATAAGTTTTTTTATTTGCCTGGAGGAACTTGCGAGTGTTTCTAGGCTCGGAAATCCTATATCTGAGCCTGTGGATATCTGAAACAGCAGTGGTTTAATTTTATTTTCTGTGGAAATGTGTTTATTTTTCAATGGAAGGCTTCTCATCTCTCCCCCCGTGCAAAAACACGGAAGTGGGTCACAGAGCGGAGCGGAGAGCTTGGCCACGCCCCCACCCCCTACTATAGGCCACCTCTGTCCTCTTCATTTGCATTCAAGCAACAACGCCTATAATGGAGTGTTCCAGAGTGACATTTATGACTCTTTCTCATCTTATCTCTCTTTCTCATGCACTGAGAGTTGATTTTGAAGAAGGATTCATTTACAGTATTAGGGAACCATTAAGGAGCCATATAAAAGCATCAAGAAGTACCATGTCATGGGATCTTTAACCTGTTGTTTATGTAGTGATTCCTCAACAATGATAAACAAGTGCTGGATAAACGCTTGGGGAGTTCTGCATGTGTCTCTATGGTGGAATGTTAAGAAATTACCAAAATGTACAGATTACCAAACACTACCAAAAGTTTTAAGATGGTCTTAAAACTCAAGAAAAAAAACAAAAAAAACCAAAGTGGATTTAACACTTCTGCCGAAGCCTATGGTCAGATTGCATTAAAGGGATAGTGCGTGTGGTTTTTTTTACGTGAATCTGTATGGGTTCCCTTCTGACAGTGTCGTGCATTACACTGGCATTACCTCTGACAGTCTCGTCTCAGCCCGGTTCTGCTTGGGTTCTGGAGCTCATGTAAGTAGGTCCGGTAAGTTTGCGGGGACAGTTAATAAAGCTTGTTTTTCTTTGCAAAACAACATCTGTCCAAAAAGTGATATATGTTTCCATCACAAACTAAATCCAGCAGCCTAATTCGCATTTGCATATTTTCTCTAGATTCGTATCACTTAGCTCTATTAGCCTGTTCACTTGTTAACGACATCCGCCGTAAGCGGATGTTTATAAGTGAACAGGCTAGGCTACGCGCGCAGTGATACAACTCCGAGAGAAAAGAGCACCATGCGAATTAGGCTGCTGGATTTATTCGGACAACTGTTTGTGACGGAAATATACATCACTTTTTGGACAAATGTTGTTTTGCGAAGAAAAACAAGCTTTATTAACTGTCCCCGCGACCTTACCGGACCTACTTACATGAGCTCCAGAACCCGAGCAGAACCGGGCTGAGACGAGACTGTCAGCGGTAAGCCAGTGTTAATGCACAACACTGTTAGAAGGGAACTCATACAGATTCACGTTAAAAAAAAAAACGCACTATCCCTTTAAAATATAGCTCAGATTAAAGTCCGACAGAGCCTCAGACAGAATAGAGCCCGTAGTTAGCGTCACACTCCCTGGAAATGTTGATGACATCAGCTGCAAAGTATCCAACTGATATTCTATTATGTGAAGATCAACTTTGTGCCAAAGGGTTTGTAAGTTATTGTAGATTTTGTTTTTTTTTAAATACATTTTTATACACTTACTGGAAATAAGGGCTGAAAATCAGGCATCTCAACTTTAAAGGGACAGTGTGTAAGATTTTTACCCGTTAATTACTGAAATTGAAGATACCCATTCAAAAATACATTGCTTTCCAAGCCTTTTCACTTCCATCATGAAAGCAAAGTATTCTTTTGGACTTAGATATAGTCACATAAAAGGGGGATCTTCCCCATGCAGAGGCAGCCATTTTGAATACGAGAGCCGCAGAAGGACATTTGGGCTCCGCCTTCGGCAAAGCTCGTGGTTTTGGGTAAACAACACAAGCATGCTGCCGGATCAGACGTCGTAATGGATCTAACACGTGTTTTGGACTAAATTGTTTTACTGGATTTTATTTGCTGGATCCTTACGGACAAATTGAGAGCAAGTTTATGGTGAAATACAGAGTTTGACTTGTGCAAAGCATTCTAAGGTAAGCTAACCTCGTTTTGTGCTTTTCCGTATAAAAGCCCCATGTGCTCGGGGAGAGATTGTTGTGCAGGGAAATGAATTGCATAGTCAAAAAGAGGAGACTGTAAGGTTTCATTTGATGTGTAGAGTGTCACGGTACATGATCGGGAATGTGTGTTTTCATGAGAAAAGTTTTATTTGTACAGTATTATTTATACAGTAGCGGCGCGCGGCTCGTGCGCGGGTACGAGAGCTGTCCGCGTTACGGCGCGCCTGGGTGACCCTCGAGGTCTGCCGTAGCTAAAACAGAAAGTGCAATAGCACCATCCACCTATGCGCCACGAATCCTACACACTGGGGCTTTAAAGAGGGAATAAACAAGTAAACCCCACCCATAATCACATTTCAAATAGAGCAGCTAAACTGGGCTTTACCTGTGGGGGAGGAGGGGTATCCACATGTCAAACTCCGCAGCCAGGTGTCTGTATCAGAAACACCTGGCTGTGATCAGGGGAGTCTTTCATGATGTCACCAACTACTGGAAGTTGCAGCGGCCACTAAAGACAGCACACACTTAGGCTGCGTCCCATTTCTCTGTCTTACCTCTTCGTCTTACCCCACCCCTTGGTTTTGCGCATTCATGTGAGGGCCGATTCTAATTTTGATCAAGGGCTAGGGCCACAACCGAGGGCTACATACCCCTTGAAACGAAGTAAGCTCTCGACCAGACTTGAAACGAAGAGGTACGCCTACAAGCTCAGGCAGGTTTTGGGATCAGGATGGCAGCGTCACATCGACCAGCCAAGGAGTCTCATAAATGTATTTTCAGCAGTTGTAAGTATTGATTAACAGTTTAGCATGGTTTACAATAGTGACACTTATGTTCTACGTTACTTTTAGTGAACTGTTACTGTTATGGTTTTAATTGTAGTGACGTCTGTTTAGCCGACGTTATCGTTTTCATGTAGTCTGGTTAACACCTGACCATATCACAAGTGAGATATGGGTCTGGAAACTCGCTTCGAAAAATCCCGTAGCGGAGGTGTGGTTAGCGATTGCCAACGGCCGTTTATTGGGCGTTATGAATGTCTATCATTGAGCATATACGTAAGTCCATAGCCAATCATGTCAGTTGTCAGTTCAAACTACAAGCTTCCGTTTGTCATGTGGTACGCGTCACCGTCTTGCCACACCTCCCCCGCTCTCTGATTGGGGCCCTAAATCTGGGACTCTCGCTTGGACGAGTTTCCAGGCCGCCTTCCAGTTCGAAACGAACGGAAGCGGCCTGGGAATTCCCAGGCTAGTTTTCATGTACTTTCATGTATAAACAACCTTGTTGTTTTTTTTTGTCAAGCTGAGGTACCCGATAATCCTTCACATTTGTTTATGTTTGTTTGCATCAATTGTTGTCGCCTCTGTAGATATAGCAGCCAGGTAGAGGAGGTGGTGTCTCATAGGGGAACTTTCGTACCCCTCGCCCTCTCAGTATAGGGACGCAGCCTTAGATTTAGGTGCTTTTGACTAGAAGGCCAAATTTGCCTAGTTTCCACTATAACTGCCAAAAAGAAGCGTATTAAAACACTATATACACAGTTTAGTAGCAAAAAAACAAACAAAAAGGGGCGATTCATGTTTAGTTTCACTTTAATAAAACAGAAGTTACTATTTTTTACACTGGCCACACACAGGCCAAGTTAAAAGTGAAGTGTCCATTACCTTTTCACCATGGTACCTGAGAGAAAATAGGATTTCATACTGAATTTGAATGTGTAATATTTTGTTTGTAACATATTCAAGGGGCCCAGAACATCTCCAAATCTGTAGGTCTCTGTAGGTCTTATGGGTCTTTGTTAAAATGTGTCAGTTGTTAAAGAAGTTAACACTTATTCTGCTAGAAAATATTACATAAGGAACATGATCACAATGTCTAATCTGTGTAAAAATATGTATGAGAAAAGAATTACTCTCTTGAAGCCTTATTTCATTTAGATTGGACAAAACTCTGAGTGGAATTGTGCCAAGTATGCAATATAAATAAAGCTGAGTGGGAGACTCGCATTCGCACACTATCTGATATTCACTTTGCTTCACAGAGAAGTAAGGTGATAGTTCTGACTCACTGCATTATTCTGGGGAGGATTTCATGTGTTCTTTTGCTCAAACTAGTTTCATGAGGAGCACTTTGGAGACTCGGAGAGGGGAGAGTGTGGTAGTAGTATCTCTTGTGATCATTTTTGGATTATAGGACCAGGCAGATTTGCATAATTTGTTCCCACCGTATGAATTTATTTAGAAATTTCCAATATACAAGGTTCAGAGTGTGTGTTCTTGCTTTGAATTACAACACAGTGCCATTTGCTGCTTGTAATACGTGATGTGCAGGACTGTAAAAAAAATAAAATAAAATTTAACAAAGCAGAAAATGATTTGCACCTATGCCCTAATATTTACAGTTTTTTTTATGTTTGAGTTCAGGATGTAATTAAGATTAAACCTTTATTTGGTCTCACACACAATGACACACAGTGACACATGGGAGAAATTTGACTTCTGCATTTGACCCATCCTTTTCAGGAGCAGTGAGCAGCCATCTTTCGGTCCCCCGGGGGGAAAGTCAGTGACTTACCAGTTGAGCTAACCAGCTGGTACAGTTGAGCTAACCAGCTCATGATGTATGGCCTGTTATAATGTTGTTTCATCATCACAAGTTGAGATAATAATAATAATAATATAATAATAGATAATAAGGAAATGCTGTGTTTTTAAACTTCTCTTTACTGAAGTTAAGCTGTTGAAAAGTTCCATTTCATGACATCATAACGCGGAACAGAGCATTTTGAGCTTTGGAGATGTAGACAGACTAATAATAATGGGTTACTCAAACCTGTTTTTGAGAAGGCAACAGCATTTTCACATGGCTTAAAGCCAGTACTCGAGTTGAGGGGGGATGGGGGGGATGGCATCCCCCCCTGTGGGAAAAAAAAATAGTCAATATCATCCCTCTTCTAAAACAGGCATCCCTTCTTCCATCCCTTATGGCATTTTATCAATCAGGCATGAAAATCCCTAAACTTTTGGCGAAATTCGCCGTTTTTAAGTCAAAATGGCCAGTGCCCAAGAGCCAATCATAGGCCAAACTGCGCTCCAGCTTCTAATCATGTTGCAGCATAATTACGCACCGATACGCGCTCCCGCCTATCATGACGATTGCCGTTGTTGTGTTTGCGCCTGTTCGCCGATCAGCTGTGAGCGAGCCGCCTGATATTTACGCGGCATTTCCAAGAGAAGAAGAATCCTTAACTTCCTACGTTAATGCTACGTAAGAAGGAACTCTCGCCTCTGGACACGGGATACGTTCGGGATTATGTCCTTTTCTCCAGAGCTCCGGATTATTAAGACAACACGGCAAACTGTTAGAATGGATCTGACCGCATTCTTATGGGTGAGTCATATTATCAGATTATTTCTGCATCTATTTTGGCACTAAACCAGGACTAAACCAAGACTAAACCAGGTCTAAACCAGGACTAAACCAAGACTAAACCAGGTCTAAACCAGGACTAAACCAGGTCTAAACCAGGACTAAACCAAGACTAAACCAGGTCTAAACCAGGACTAAACCAAGACTAAACCAGGTCTAAACCAGGACTAAACCAGGTCTAAACCAGGACTAAACCAAGACTAAACCAGGTCTAAACCAGGACTAAACCAGGTCTAAACCAGGACTAAACCAAGACTAAACCAGGTCTAAACCAGGACTAAACCAGGTCTAAACCAAGACTAAACCAGGTCCAAACCAGGACTAAGCCAAGACTAAACCAGATCTAAACCGGGTCTAAACCAGGACTAAACCAAAACTAAACCAGGTCTAAACCAGGACTAAGCCAGGACTAAACCGGGACTAAACCAAGACTAAACCAGGACTAAGGTGTGTGTGTGTGTGTGTGTGTGTGTACGTGTGTGATAACATATATCTTGTGTATTATTGAATTATTGAATGATTATATGGGTCCCTTCCCCTTGGTGAAAAATTTCACCATCCCCCCTGGTTTCATTTTACAACTCGACTACTGCTTAAAGCTCACCTGAATCAATTGTGTATAATATAGGACCTTCAAAGGTTCACTGTGTAACTTTTCTGGTGGGCATTTGTCATGAAAGACCTGAATTTTCACTGTATACGGTATCCTCACAGATGTGACTTGTAACATGGCCATGTTGCGTCAAATTCTTGTCTCTCTGAAGATACTGTATGTTTCATGCCATACTGTGCTGCATTCGAGGCAAAGCAAAAGCATCTTCTTGGTGACATGTGGGTGTCAGACCCTCAACTTGAAAGGTGTGCATCTTTAAGCTCAAGACGTTTTGGCTACCATATAGTACTTCCTCAACTCTGAAATACTAGAATTTATACTAAGGGGAGGAGAGTTTTTACTGCCCTTAAAAGAGGATGTATTTTACCATTTCAACATTAAACCGGGTGTGAAACATGCTTATTGTTGTATTTCTTTAACCTCTTTTCCACTATTTCTCAAAACTCAAAAAGATATTTGCTCATATCTTTAGTGACATAGAGTGGGCGTAAAGTCCAAAGGTGTATGTAGTATTGGGTGCAGTAAAGGGGAAGTACAGTGAGCCGTGTGATGCTATGATTAGCTGCGCTCAGATGAGAGCGCTAACCTCACAGTGGCCTTGCCTGAGGTATGAATGATGAGAGACCCACAGACTGTTTGGCATGGGGCCACAGTGGAGCTACACCCTCTGTTGTTGTGCTCTTCACAAATGTGTTCACCCAAAGCAAAGTGTGCAGCGACAGTTGGGTTTGGGAGGCCTCAGCTACTGTGAACTCACCTGTCACATATAATTACAGTGTTCTGAGCTGTCCCAGGTACCCCCACAGGTTTAACTCTCCGCAGGGTCACTGTCAAAGAGATGGGGAAAAGTGACAAATGCTGTCACTAGTCTAAACATCAGTCGTTTTGTGTTGTGAGGAAAAGCTTTAGTGTAAAACATGAGACACTAATGGGGCCTTACACTGGAGATGGTGTAGAAAAGCAGATCATAATGTCAAATAGTCAACAGATCTCTTGTTAGAATTAGGAATGCACCATTACTGATACTTGTATTGAATATTGGCGCCAATCCATGAAAATTTGCAGGATTGTGTATCGGCTTCAAAATATCAAATCTGCCGGTATCGTGGTTGGACATATAAATGAACCTAATAAAAAAAAATTACTGACCATAGTTGGTCCAGAAATGGTTGGTCTTTTAAAACAAATTTGTTCTCTAGTTACAAAAGAGATAAATAACAGTAGGAAAATGTAGAAAAATACAGTCTATGGCTGCGTCCCATTTCTCTGTCTTACCCCTTCGTCTTACCCCTACCCCTTGGATTTGTGCGTACATGTGAGGGCAAGGGGTTCTAATTTTGATCAAGGGCTAGGGCCACGACCTCGGGCTGCATACCTGCTGTGGTTTTAATTGTAGTGATGTCTGTTTAGCCGTCGTTATCGTTTCATCGAACTTTCATGTATAAACAAGCTAGTTTTTTGTCGAGCTGAGGTACCCGATAACCCTTGACATTTGTTTACGTTTGTTTGCGTCAATTGTTGTCGCCTCTGTAGACGTAGCAGCCAGGTAGTGGCAAGGGATGATGACGTAAACGGTAATCGAGTGGTGTCCCATTTCTTAGGGGAACATTCGTACCCCGAGCCCTCTCAGCTCGGTATCGAGGGGCAAGACAAAGATGTAGATAGATGTAGGGGAAGGAGTAAGACAGAGTAATGGGGCACAGCCTATTTTTAGTCGCTGCACTGGTATCAGTTGATGGCGGGTATCGGCAGATTTAAAGCCATAGTATTGGAATTGGTATCAGAACTGTGGTATCTGAAAGTGGATCGTTGAATCCCTAGTTAGAATGTAGAGGAGTCTAAAAAAGGAACATAAATGGCTTTGAAAAATAACCATTTTATCTTGGGATGGTCCAATCAGTGCTGCGAATTTGTATCACGTCTCTCAAATGCAGAAGACATCTCCTCTCGAAAGTTCTTGTATCATTCATAACAAAAGATATAACTTATTTTACATCAGAGTTTAGACTAGTCACTTGTTAATTCTGCAGAGATCCATGCTGTTTTCCAGTCTTCTGCATTATTTATATATATTTTTACTTGTAAGTTTTGACGGATATCGGACATATTGTAATGTATTGTAAATGTGTGTGGTTTGGGCAAGCAAATCACTGAAACTCTGAGAGACATGCCAAATGTGGCAAAATCAGTTAAGGAAATGGATAAGAAGAAAGAAGAACCGTCAGCAGCCCTTACAAACCACTACTTGATATGGGCTGGTTGAATTATGAAAATCTTTTGCAGCTGCACAGCATAAAGAGTTTTGTTCTTTCCCAGTTCCTTGGGACAGCATATTAATGTTTGGTTATATCAAAATGCTGGACTGATTTTCTGGGGGACATTCAGCCAATTTTTTTCAGGATTTGTACAATTTTGAATGAATTTTCTGCTCTACTCGATTTGAGGGTGATATCAGCTCGCTAATCATAAAACGTAATAAGGTAAAAGGTAGCTGTTAACTTGAAAAATACCATGGAACAGAGCATTTTGAGATGTAGACAGACTAATAATAAATGGTAACACAAAGGATTAAAAGATAAAGGATTAGACAAACATAGGTGAAGAAAACAAAACACAACTCCAGGTATGTTTTTGATGAATTATATGATTTAAAGCTCACAAGAATCCTTTTTGTGTAATATTGGACTTTTTATATTATGGAGTAGATTAATTTCTTGTGAATACACGTTATTTTGTCCTCTTTCTTACTCCATATTGTCAGTAGTTTATAGACTCAAACAAAAATGTTCCTTTTGCCCAAACACATACCTATAAGTAGTAAAATCAGAAAAACTGCAGTGGTCGCTTATTTTTTTCCAGAGCTGTACAACATACGGTTTAAAACTTAAAGTCAATTTTGCATAATAAGTGTTCTTTAAAATACTATGACCACATAATTTAAATTAATTCATTGTTGAGGTAATAGTGAATCATATTTCCTTTTTGTTTTACTGTTTCTCTTACTACCAGTACAGTTTTCCATTGCTGACCTTTTTGAAATATCGCTATAATGTATGCGTTTTGGAAGCTGTACGATGTTTTCCCTTGTTTTGCCAATTTGCACAGGGTATCTTGGCTCACATTAATGTATCCTGGCAAAGCATATGAGTAATCTACTTTCATTAACACACTGTTATCAATGTTTGCTCAACTGTGACTTCTGCACACGCTCAGAAAGAAGGAAACAACTGGGCTGGAAACACTTGTTCTTTGTCACATCATGCAAACTTGGATTATATTCTGTGCACAAGCATAAAGCAGTTTCTAAAGAGGGAAGAGAATGTATGTGACAGTAGCCAAAGATGTGAGGCTAATAAGGAAGTTCAAGTCTTCAAGAATAATTTGGAATATCAGAAGACTACATCATAAACATAGTATCAATCATCAAAGTATTTAATGATTGATCCAGATTTTTGAATGACTGCATTTCTTATTAAAAAGTATGCATGACAACACGTTATTCGCGTGGATTAATTTCTTGTGAATACACGTTATTTTGTCCTCTTTCTTACTCCATATGACAACATTTCCCCCAAATTCCAAATAAAAAATATCATTTAGAGCATTTATTTGCAGAAAATGACAAATGGTCAAAATAACAAAAAATATACATGTTTTCAGACCTCAAACAATGCAAAGAAACAAGATCAAATTCATTTTAAAACAACATAATACTAATGTTTACACTTAAGAAGAGTTCAGAAATCAATATTTGGTGCCAATAAGCCTTATTTTTAATCACAGCTTTCATGCGTCTTGACATGCTCTCCACAAGTCTTTCACATTGTTCTTGGGTGACTTTATTCCACTCCTGGTGCAAGAACTGAAGTAGCTCAGCTTTGTGTTTGTGTTGGAATTTAACAGACGCTGGAATGGAATGGCTGTAATACATGTAGAGATGCTGATTTCAGAAAAAAAATCCAGTGGCCTCTTATTTTTTTTTCCAGAGCTGTATATCTCATCAAATATATTTTTATTTTTATTTTTTGCTTGATTCATGCAATTGAAACTTGTCTTCTCTGAGCACTCAAAAACAAGCACTCACATTTTGCCCAGATTGCCGTGTCATAGATAAAACATTTGACTTCTAAGCTGTTTTTAAACCCGTAAACCACCTCATTCTTCAGTCGAAACACATGGTTCCATTAGCGCAGCATTCATGTCTCCTAAGCAGTTTATAAGGCCACTCTCCCACTGACAGCAGATGGAGCTCTAACACCTAAACGCCTCATTGGAAAAGGAGAATTTTTGAAATATTTTCCAAATCTAGACTAATTATTTTAAGACTAATTAAGAAAATGTTAAATACTTATTCCAAAGTGACCAAAAGAATGTTTAAAAGGAAATTATAGTATATGTTATTTGAAGGTAAAATAATTAAGATAGATAATTTTCCTAGGGGCAATAAATAATAGTTTTGAGAGAAAAAGACATCACATTGTAATTTGAATTGATTGATTTTATTCCCATCTTTTTTCTGCTTTACCAATATTCTGCATAAATATGAAGCAACTGGAGCATGTTATAGCTAGCATGTGAAAAAAGGTTTTGACATGTAAAACAATGAAACAGATATTTAAAACTATTTTCGTTTTATTTGGACGTAATGCAAGGGTAAAAGGTCACTGGAGGTGCTTTAGCGCTGGTGATGCCTGGGTCCCCTCCTCTGCTCCGTTTTTCAGTTGGTCGAATTGCTATGCCCTTTGTTCCTCGCTTTTCCATTTTTAAGAAGCACACCACCTTCTCTAATGAGCTTGTTTTTTTTAGAGTAGCGATTAGAATGTCCTGCTCTTTCAGTTTATTATTCATTGTTTCCATTTTTAGTCTGCACATTCTCCTGTAGGGTGCTGTTATACAGGTATCTGATGTCTTGTGCACTGGTTTGGACATCCAACTCCTTCTTTCTTTTAGAGCATAGCCTTGACTTTTTGCAACTACACCTCTGTTGCATTCATTTTTGCTGTGACTTTGTTGTCATTGCCAAGTTTTTGTTTAAGCTGCACATTCTCCTGTACTACACTGTCATACCTGATGTGTTTATGTGCACTGATTTGGTCTTGGAGGTATTTGTCCTTCATTTAACCCTCCGGTTGTGTTCGCCTCCTTTAGTGTTCCCGGTCAAAATTGTCCGGTCTGTTTTAACTGCTCTTAAATTAGCACATTTTTTTTTTTCACCACCAATTTTTTTATTAAACATTCTTTAGTTGAGAAAAATGTTTCAAAGTAGTGTCTAACAACAATTTATAGAAGTAAACATTAAATAACATCAGTGAAAATACAATTGGGCACTAAAAATGAACTACAAAATGAACATATAATACAAAAAATAAATGGAAAACCAAACACCAAACTTAACTGTGTGTGTGTGTGTGTGTGTGCGTGTGTGTTCATGCACATGAGTGGCATGTGACACTCAGGTAAGAGTGGGCCTTGCAAACATAAGCATGACATTTGCAGCATGTCAGGCTCGTTTTGATGTCTCTAGGGGCACAGAGGCCACAACGCTTCCTTTTCTGCCCATGTCCTTGTTGGGGGAGAGCAGCCAGGGCAGCGGCTGGGGCTGGAGCTTGCATGCTCCTAACCAGACTGGCGGAGGCTGGTGTGTGGGGAATGTGCTGGTGTCGCTGTATAAGAGGAGTCACCAAAGTTTTCCCCAGCTCTGCGAGGAAAAGTCTCCTCTTGAAACTTTTCCCCTGATTCCAGGTTGGGTCGATTGCTGTCCACACCACATACGTGTTGAAAGCTGACACATCCAGGATGTTGTGGAATAGTGCCACAGGCCAGCGAGCCGTCATCCGCTTACAGGTGTATGTACCAGTAAGCTGCAATAAAGGAACAATAAATAATAAGAGATTAGGAACAATATTCAATCTGTCGTACACAAAATGGTATGATTCATCTAGATAAAAATAAAATAAAATGCATGATGAGACTTTACATTACCTTATCAAGGCAGTCAACGCGCCTCCCTTGTTCTTGTTGTAGTCCTGGATCATCAGGGGCTTCCTGTCCTCTGTGGTGCTGACAGCGGCGTCTTTGTGTACTGAGCTCATCAGTTTCTGTTCTTCTTGGGAACGTATGACACAAGAGTGTGAGTGTCAGTGAATGCAAATTGTGATGAGAGTGCCTGTCTTTCTCTGGTCGATACCAGCGCAGGGGGAAGTTCGGGCTTGTTCTTCCTCACTGTCCCTACCATGGGGAGCTTTCTTTTCAGTAGCTCCTGACCAAGAGCATGTGATGTGAGGAAGTTGTCACATGTGATATTATGCCCTTGGAGACCGGTTGTCATGTCCAGCACAACATGCATGCCCTGTTTTTTTATCGGCCCTTCCAGTACTGGGTTTCCCCATGTACACCTGCATATTCCAGGCATAGCTGCTCCTGTGTGTGTGTGTGTGTGTGTGTGTGTGTGTGTGTGTGTGTGTGTGTGTGTGTGTGTGTGTGTGTGTGTGTGTGTGTGTGTGTTTGTGTGTGTGTCTGTGTGTGTGTGTGTGTGTGTGTGTGTGTGTGTGTGTGTGTGTGTGTGTGTGTGTCTGTGTGTGTGTGTGTGTGTGTGTATGTGTGTGTGTTTGTGTTTGTGTATGTGTGTGTGTGTGTGTGTGTGTATGTGTGTGTGTGTGTGTGTGTGTGTGTGTGTGTGTGTGTGTGTGTGTGTTTGTGTGTGTGTCTGTGTGTGTGTGTGTGTGTGTGTGTGTGTGTGTGTGTGTGTGTGTGTGTGTGTGTGTGTGAAAGAGTGAGTGAGTTGGGGCAGTGTGTATGGGGATGTTTTCTGTATGTTGAATGAATTTACTCTGGATACCCATTCATTTCCTATGGCGGTCACTTTTGACCGGGAACACCACAGGTGTAACAAGGTTGATTAAAATACTCAAAATTGAATGAAATAGGTGATCATCACTTTTATATGTTCAAGTACACAGTGTGGAGGATATCATAAGGTCTTGAGGTAATCAGATGAAAAACATAATATTTATGAGTATTATAAGTTGTAAAACGGTCAGATTTGACCCGAACACGACAGGAGGGTTAAAGGGTATCATTGAGTTTTTGGGCTTCCAAATCTTTTTCTTGGTCAGTCATTTTAAGCTTACGGTCCAGTGACTGACTTATTTGGACGTGACCTGCAAGGCCCTTGAATACTCCAACTCTACCTGGAGTATCTAGGGCTAGACCGGATTTCTTTCCTATGGGATAGAGAGATCTTGGATGTTGGGAGACACCAGTCGGGTCTCCTTGGGCTCTTGAATGCCCCGTGTTGGGGCACTCCTTATGTGGAGATTCTGTTATGACGAATCGTAAGATTCCACCATGTTGGAATTTTACAATTGTCGCTTGAGATCAAATGTATAAGCCATCAGGTTATCCAGACAGCACCAGGTTACAGTGCCTAATCACCACTTTTAAACAGCAGAAATGGCACGGAGGTCACCAAACATGGAGTTTGTTTTTTTCATTCATTATACACATTATAATGAGTACAGAGATTATATTTCTTAATATTGTTTCATTTTCGCTCTGTATAAAAGTGCACAGAAAGTCTATTTTGTGTTCCTTTTTAAGCTGTACTTTTTTTTTTTAGATTTCTACCAGCATTTTTCATGGATTTACATGGAGAAGGTTGCATCAGCCTGTTTAAAACTCACTATTCTGCTGCTCAATAATTAAGCACATACATAATTCTTTGTTCCATATTTCATTACAGTGTAACACTAGCACTTTATGCATTCTGAGGCTTGGGTCCTGGAACTAAACTGGCCAAGTAAAGAAAAAAAAATAAATAAAGAAAAAAAATTCCCACCTTGTAATGGCTCGAGGTATGGGGCAAGGGGCTCGTAGTCAATTTTGACCAATAGTCAAAATTTACCACAATCCCCCTTGCCCCATACCTTGAGCCATGAAATATAACTGAAAGAGTTTTCCAAAGTTACATTTTATAACACTAGACGCACCATCTGCTTCTGTTTATTGCTCTTGTTGATGTACTGGATTTTATTAGTGATGACTAATCGCTAAATGAGATATTTTATCACAGGAAGCACTTTATAAAATTTGGATTGGATATCACATTCTAATGGTTCCTGTACGCCATCCTATTACATTGCTCCTGTGCCCGTAAAATGGTCTGCTACCCGCCTATACCCCCTGTTACAACTCTCTCTTTTATGCTCCGATTAACCAAGACTGTGTAAGGAATCCTCTCTCTACTTACCACTGTTAGTACTACTGAAGCTAAAGTGAATGTAAGATTCAGCCACTCATTTCTTTTACATGTTAAGCTAAGATGATTTAAGAACTTACTAAAAATTTTGCCTAGTTATTGCTAGTATTTCAGTTTTTTATTTTGGTGAAATTTTCATTTTGAATCCTGACACGGACAGCAGATATAATATACAACAATAGATATGCCATTAACAAGGGCAAAACGTGCCTAAATTGTGCAATATTTATTATGTTTAGACTAGTAAAAAATAAATGTCAGCCAGTGTTGGGCAAGTTACTCAAAAACTGTAATGCACTACTTATTACTTGTTACTGTCATTTTAAAGTAATGCCTTACATTACAATATTACTCTAAATAAAAAGTAAGGCATTACACTACTTTTGCATTACTTTAGTTACTCTCGCCAGAATGACTGGAAATAAGGATTTGGCAATCTACAGTGCAAATCTCTCATGTGTCATGACTTTCACCTGGGTTGTATCGTTCCCTGTCCCATCCCCTCCTTTCCTGACTAATTTCGTGGTGCTATGGCACCTCTGCAAGTGCTTCGTCAAATTGCTTGTACTGCATTTCGACGTGGAAAGAGGTTTGGGATTCACACACAGTGTGCATTTAACTAAAATGTTCTTGGAGTCCTTATTTTGAACAAAGTGAAAGTAGTGGGCGTATGCCCATCTTGAAAAGGAGCTAGCACTATCCAATTCTTCTGGTTCTGTCATCCTTTGTCAGTCTGCCAGTTCGAGATGAAGTAAAAGGAAATGGAATGGTCTGCGCGGACTTTTATATCACTAGCTGATCTCGCGAAACTTTGTATGAAGAAAATGCAAAACCCACAAAAACAAAGCAGGTTAAAAATGCATTGTAATGTGCATTACTGGCATTGTAACGAGTAATATATTACCAATTTTCTTCCCTGTAATGCGTTACATTACTGCATTACACCAAAAAGTAATGCATTACAGTAATTAATTACTTTTGTAACGAGTTACTCCCAACACTGATGTCAGCACATAGTTTTTGTTTTGTTTTTGTTTAAAAAACTAATTGCCCCTGAACTCTGGATGAAGTTGACATTGTTGACAATATTCAGTGGTTTCAGAATGATGAGAATGTAGGATTGTTGCTATAGAAATCAACAATTTAAAACAATATATTATATCTTTTGAATGAGGAAAAAGTCCTCAGAATGTTGCATGTAACAGGAAGCTGAAAGTCATGAATTGATACTTTGTAGTGACATCACGCTGGAGGTGTTGTACATGTACCTCTATGGTGGAATGTTCAACAAATACATGCAGTCATAATGCAAACATTAGCAAACATAAAAAAGTGAGTAAAAAGTTTTAAGATGGTCTGAAAACTCAATAAATAATAAAAGAATGATTTAAACAGCACATTCAGGAGAAAATGTGATCAAGTGTTCATTTTCAACAAAAAAGGTGAGAGTGACTAACTGAAAAACTGCTAGCTAATGCAACTAGCTCAACTCAACTAAATCAGCTCTTTCTGGTCAGATTGTATGAAAATAAAGCTCAGGTTAAAGTCTAACAAGCCTCAGATAGAGCAGTGCTTATAATATGAATAGGCAGAGGTATTCCGTGCACTTTTTTCTAAACTAAAATCTAAGCAAATTAAGATTACTTGAATTAAGAAAGTTATGATCTGAGTAAATTTCACTTGACAAGTAAAATGATCTACCAATGGAACAAGACTTTTTGTACTTAAAATAAGGAAATACATCTTGGTGCACTTAAGATAAGAAAAACAACTCTTTGCACTTCAAAATCTAATATTGCTTGAATTAAGAAAAACACACATTCCATTGGTAGGTCATTTTGCTTGTCAATTTGAAGCTAGTAAAATAGTTTAAAAGTCATTTTAACTTGCTAGATATTGCTTTTTGCAGTGTGTAAAATGATGGCAAATATTTATCACAGGTACTATAACATCAAACCAGGCCCATCAACAGAAATTTGGGGGAAATTTGGGGATGCAAGAAGCATTACATGGGTCCTTCCCTCTAATATTGGACACCCAGAAGGCCCCTAAAACCTTGGGGCTTGAGACAACAGACCTCTTTGCCCCCTTCCTGTCTACTGCCCTGCATGAAACAACCAATAAAAAAACAAACAAAAAAACACAAACATGAAAACCTGTCTTCTTTTTCACTTACATATCAGTGTCCCCAGTCGAGCAGGTCTTGTCGCTCTTGACTGGCACCAGGCTGTAAGGGTGTTTGGGTTAACAGGCTGACTCATAGAAGACTCACTCGTCTGTGGCTCTGAGCAGAGTGAGCGTGTAGCATGCTGGCTCGTCTCGACATGTGTGACACGCAGATGGCACCGCTCAACCATGTGACCAACTCCACACTTCCCCACCCACCACAGTGGAGATAGAAGAACACGAGGAGCACTGATATGTGTGTGAGAATGCATAGTTGATAATGTGATGATATGCCATTAATGGTCTTATATTATGCAAAATTGATTCTTGTGAGCGTTAGGTCATGTTAGAATGTTGTCACTTCATTAAAAACATATCTGGAGGTGTATTTTGTTTCATGTAATCCCGCATTATTAGTCTGCTCTGTTCCACCTTGTTTCTCTCTCCACAGAAAAATCATTTACACATTTTAAATAATGACTTAAAACAACAAAATTGAAAGAAATATTTAATTTCTGATGCTTTTTTTTTTTTTTTTTTTCTGGGCATGTCTATGGGTCCCAGGTCCTTTACTGATGGTAAATAAACTTCTACAGTGTCATGTCCCTTTGTACATCTCTCAGGCTACTTCATTTTATTTTATCATTGGAATCATACCGAATATTAGTACAAACACATATCTTTGCCATATTCATATTTTTGTATTGTCTTGCCAAATTAGTGCATATTAAAATATCAAAACTATAGTAGTCATCTATTTCTGTATTGCCTCAAATCCCATATGTATCTTGGCACCAGATTTTTGGCTCCAACCAATTACCGATACTTGAGCATGTGGCACTTGTTATTCTACGATGTATTTATTCCTGTTAAAGTCACAATCAGTTGAATCCTTCCTGCCATGCCCGCTGAATTTTAATATGTAATCCGCAATTATTTTCTGACACAAACAGCTTTTTTAGAGATATGCATGATGAGTAGTTGAGCACACACCCATCTGTGACTCAAAACAGCAAACCACCACTCTGTTTTTTCTTCTTCTTTTTTCCTTTTTTTTCTTTATTGCCATCACTTTTTCATCCATCACTGAATCTAAAAATACCTAATGACTGACAATAACTGCTTAGGAGTCAAAATCCAGGGAGCTGTGGGTGTCCTGTGCATGCAGAATGAGCACCTGCAAGGCTTAAGCTGCATTAGGATTCCTGCTGTACGCGATGGAGCGCAATTATCGGACGTGCCAGTTATCCGCCACTATGCAAATCAATGGAAAAGAGGCAGTATCCGTCCAAATAGAGTAGTGTTATTCAAAGACTAATATTTATCATTCATACCACTCTGGTGAGGAAAGGATGAAGGATACTCAAGAGGAGGAATCTAATAATGAGATGAGACCCCAACACACATCAGATCATTACTATCTCTTACCAGCCAATGGCAGTTTATGCTTGTCTGTGTGATGGAGAAAGAGATAAAAAACATTATCAGAACATTTTAAGTGCAATTTTGAGTCATCAGCATCAGAATCATTTCATGAATAAGCTTTATATCCTTTGAATAAAGACTAAATATCACACTTTGTTTTGAAAGTGTACAGCCACCTCTCATTCATCTGGGCTTGTAGATTTGCACATTGTATATTTAAATCAAGTCAGTGTTTTCTGGTATAACAATGCCATACGCATCTGTTTCCTGCATTACCTCTCGAGAAAACACTGACTGACTTCCTAATTTACCTCACATCCCCAGATGTTTTAGTGCATTTCCAATTGATTTGGCTCAGGTCTAAGACTCGGAGCTCAATTGGCTTTATGGATTCTCTCAGCAGGATTTTAAAGGACTTAGCAGTGTGGACTTAGCTGAAAGAACTGGCTTTGCGGTGTCAATAGTGGCCATGTTTGCATGGGGCATGTAGTGGACCAGATGTCCAATAATGTTTGGAGGTCCTGATCCTGCACTACACGTGTTTCAGGGGACTGACAGCAAATTCAGCTGTTAGAGGGCATTAACACCACAGCTTTACACAATAATACTACTTAGATATTTCTATGTAAAATCACGTACAAACAATTATCTAAGTAATACATAGATATTTAAAGATGCATTATCTATAAAGATCACCCTATACACCAGTGTTCCAACTAATTGTTCCACAAAGGGTCGGTGTGGCTGCAGGTTTTCTTTCCAACCAAGCAGCAGTACACCTTCAACTGTCTGAAGACTGAGATCAGTTGATTAAATGAGTCAAGTCTGGTGTGCTGCTGCTTGGTTGAAAAGAAAACCTGCAGCCACACCGGCCCTTTGTGGAACAGTTTGTGGAACACTGCTATACACCCTCTCAGTCCAGGACACACCTGTCAAGGTGTGCTGGAGACCTGACTGGGCTGTCACTTTCTTTGATATTATACTGTACAGGATAGTACATTTTATTCCCATATGATATTCCTTCAGAGGAGCTCTTCTGAGGTTAAGGTACACTTTATTGTCCCCACAGGGAAACTGTCCTCTGCATAACCACTCAGTGCAGCTCACTGCACCTGATAGTAACCTATCAGGTGCAGTGACCCATCTCCAGATCTCAAGCTTGGTCAGGACTACCTTAGCTGGAGGATTTGACCTGTTCTGGATTGATGGGGAAACCAGAGTGCCTTGAGGAACCTACCCAGACACAGAGAGAACATGCAAACTTCACACAGACAGACCCGAGAGTCGAACCTGGAACCTTCTTTGTGTAATGTCAGAGGGCTAACCCCTCTAACATTAACATTGTTAATTTTCATTTCATCACATTTTTTATTGTAGATGTAGCCCTGTGGAGGATTATTCAACCAAGTTATCCATTAAACCTCAAATATATCACAGCCTGTCTGCCTTAATATATTCATCCCATCACAAATTTAAACAGATCATATTTCATCTCAGAGATTAAGAGCGCTACGATTATACTGACCTAATTGTTTGCATAATGAGGTTCTCAAAGGATTTGTAAATGAAATCTTTCTATAACCATAATGTAGAATTGTGCTGATCAATCACCCCATGTGAGGTTTCTCTGACATATGCCTGCCCTGCCTCTTTTATTAGTTCCAACCAAGTCATCACTCATACATTACCAGCTTTGGTTAATATTAGCTTATTAGCTATACAGGTGCCTGATAGAATGTTTGCAACCATTATATCTATTAAGACACCACATTTTGCTGCATTACCCTGCAGGTTCTTTTGGTTCACAACTATGTATGTCAGCAGAGGGAGCTCTAAATCAAAGTTAAGGGTATGGAAATGGGATTTTTTTTTTTTTCTCAAGATGACATCAATAATAGTATGACTTCAAAAACATGATGACCTGTGTGTAAAAGCCAGCAAATCACAAATATAAACAATTATTAAAGCTCCAAGAGGCATTAAAGGCTTCGCTCCAAAGTCTCTCACTCCAAACTTTCAAGGGGGCGCTCTAGATCAATTTCCTATCATAGCTGTATCAATTGGATCATTGCAATCAGGTTATCAGTGAGTACAACTGTTCTATGGGATATTTTACTTTTAAATTTCATGTCAGAAATGTGCTACAATTTTATGTTTTTATATTATGAAACTCACTTCGGCCCCATAAAAATTGAAGTTTGTGGCGCTACTGGGTTGTCTTTTGATATTTCTTCTCAAGATCCTCATTTATTTATGTATTTATTTGACAGGAACAATGCAGTCATACATTGGCATAAGCAGAGCATGCAGATGCATATAGCGCGTGTAGTTAGTAGTTAGTAGTTGTAATTCTCAATTCCTGTCCTTGGTCATTTCCTACAATAAAAATTTAAAAACACAATGTTTAAAGACATTTTTACAACAGTGCAGTTCCATGTTACAGACACTGCCACATTCTGTTACCACTTTAGTTTAGGTGGTAGTGAATTCCATAGTTTACCATACTGATATGAAAAGGTTGACTGTCTGTGATGTGGGATTGTATAGTTATTACTGCAGGTGCTTCAAAATGACTGAGATACAATTTTTGATACCAGTCTCTGGTGTGTTTGGTCTTGTTTACTACTTGAGTTTAGCCATTTTCGAGACTCTGTACGGGGCTTTAATTAGCCTCTTGTTGGGATGGCTCTGGCCTAATAAAGCATAAGTCGTCTTAGTGTGAACTGGAGTGGTTAAGAGCCAAGAGGTCTTTCTCTGCAATTAGAAGTTGTTGAAGTAAGTTCATATCTGAGCATGTGGGGCCACAATAAACAGTGACATTTCGAGTTGACAGATGGGTGAAACTAGTGCCAAAAGTGTCAGAGCTTCATTTGGTGGAGAGTACAATCTGGCAAGAACACTGAACTCTGTGGCTGGGGAGGTGTTCGAGGTTAGGTAATTAAGTAATGTGCCCGGTCACCAAAGCGTTTTTGGGATGATTCCTCATCATCCTGCCAGCTTTTGTCAATGTAACTTAACTTAAGACAAATTACAAATTATTTTACTTTACCTATACAAAAAAAGAGGAATAAATAGAACTGCATTTTTCAAGGTTAGGATCTTGATCTTGTTTGAACATTATTATTTTGTTTGAACATTATTATCAGTTCAAATTCAAAAAGCATTTCCAAAGATGAAGTGTGTGAGCATGCTCCATAAACACTGCTGTCTTTGGGGGACTTGTATTTTCCTTTTGATGTCTCTGACCACAGAACTATTTTGCCATTTTGCCTCAGTCCATTTTAAATGAGCTTTGGCTGTTGTATCTCCTCACCAGTGCAAATTGTCAACTATTCACTGTCCACTGGATCAGAACCACAGTCACTGTACATTGCTATACGATATTATATACCATTCTCCATAAAACTGTACAACAACTCACCCTTATGTAACAGATAACCCTATGTCCTATCAATCATTATTTCATCTTTGCACTGTTTCTCCTACAACCTCTTGTATATAGCTGAGATATATTTGTATTACTACTATATTTGGGGCCAAGCACCGAAGGTGCTAGGCACCATAGTGTTTCTCTTAGCCCTTGTGCCCAGTGGTGTTTATTCCCGTACCCGCATCCCCTGATGTGTCTTCTGAGTGCTTTGTGAATGTTATTGTGGTGATGAAATATGTACTATTATGTACCTGAAATGTGTATTATTGTATACCTTGTAATATTAAAAGATAAAAAAAAAAAAAAAGTGTTTCTACTGATTCTTATTATTATTATACATTATTCCTCTGACCAAGGGAGTCTATGGCAACCCCTAGAACCGTCTGGTAAAAAGTTGTGAAATTTTGCATGCACATTCCAGCCAGTCTCCTCATTACCCACAGCAATTTATAGGCCCCCAGCCCCAACCGTCTAGTGCCACCAGCAGGTCAAAGTTGCAGGAATTTTCAGGAATTTTCTGCGTTGCTAGGCAACACAGAAATGTACCTTTGATCTGTCTTTGATGTGTCTTTGATCTAGCCGACGTGAGCTCATATCTTGGGAACCCTTCATATTCCTATGAAGGGTTCCCGAGATATGAGCCTGGGAAGCCTGGCTAACAGACCCTGTTAAACCTTGTTAGACCCTGTTAAACTCTGTTAAACCCTGTCAGACCCTGTTAGACCCTGTCAGACTCTGTTAGACCCTGTTAGACCCTGTTAGACCCTGTTAAACCCTGTTAGACCCTGTCAGACTCTGTTAGACCCTGTCAGACCCTGTTAGACCCTGTCAGACTCTGTTAGACCCTGTCAGACTCTGTTAGACCCTGTCAGACCCTGTCAGACTCTGTTAGACCCTGTCAGACCCTGTTAGACCCTGTCAGACTCTGTTAGACCCTGTCAGACTCTGTTAGACCCTGTCAGACCCTGTTAGACCCTGTCAGACTCTGTTAGACCCTGTCAGACCCTGTCAGACCCTGTTAGACCCTGTCAGACCCTGTTAGACCCTGTTAGACCCTGTCAGACCCTGTCAGACTCTGTTAGACCCTGTCAGACTCTGTTAGACCCTGTCAGACTTTGTTAGACCCTGTCAGACCCTATCAGACTCTGTTAGACCCTGTCAGACCCTGTTAGACCCTGTCAGACCCTGTTAAACCCTGTCAGACATTTCTGCTTATAACGTAGCGTTTGATTGGCTGTCATGACAAAATGATAATACATGCTGAGGCCTACATGCACCTTCGGTGCTTGGCCCAACATTGCTGCTTGCAGCTATATTTCTATATTTTATTTTTACTTGTACATTTTATATCATTATACCTTATTTGACACCAGTCTCATGCTATTTTTGCTTCTTATTATGAATGTGTTATTACCATTTATATAATTTATTTTATTTTTGTCTTTGTTATTAGCATATAGTAAAGTGTGAGCTACTGTATCTAAATAATTTCCCTTGTGGATCAATAAAGTTTGTCTAAGTCTTAGTTTGCACTTAGATAAGAAATTGTTTCCTTGTTTTGTAAGGGTATAAGTCATGTTTGTTGTATTTGTCATAGTTTGACATCAATCAAGAGGCAGTTTGTGAAAAGTAAGAAAAGCACTGAAAATTACAATTACAGTCATGAAAACATAAAATTCCGTCAAAAAATGCAGGTACAATTTATACACATGAGCACAATTTTCAGGCAATTTGAACATTAATTTAGCGAGATAGAGAAAATGTGTTTTAGGTGAGTTTTTTGTCCCTTTTACAGTATAGTTGCTATGGGATTGTTAAAGGTGCACTGTTTTCTAGTGAAAGGCCGATCATTCACCTGCTTGTTTCTATGGATATGTCTTTGCTTTGCTGGGAATGTTCCACAGTATAACAATAAACAGTTCTACCTTACATTTATTCAATTGCGTGTGGTTTTATAGGTCAGAAATACCTAGAAAAAGACCCACAGTTCTGACCTGTAACCTGGTCTGGTTTGGTCTGCATGAAGCTAGAAAGAGTGAAACATTCAAGACAAAGCAATAACATCTCCATGGTGAAAAGCATATGACGGACCTTCCACCAAAAAAGTTACACAATGCACCTATAAGAAATTATGTCAATTCTGGGTTTAATCGACAACTTCACAGCTATTTTATACTACAAACATAGGATTACTAGTGTGTACATCTCACTAAGGCTGCATCCCATTTCTCTGTCTTACCCCTTCCTCTTACCCCTACCCCTTGGTTTTGCATGTTCATGTGAGGGCAAGGGGTGTCTTGATTCTAATTTTGATCAAGGGCTAGGGCCACGACTGAGGGCTACATACCCCTTGAAACGAAGTAAGCTCTTGACCAGACTTGAAACGAAGGGGTTCGCCTACAAGCTCAGGCAGGTTTTGGGATCAGGATGGCAGCGTCACATCGACCAGCCAAGGAGTCTCATAAATGTATTTTCAGCAGTTGTAATTATCGATTAACACTTTAGCATGGTTTACAATTATGACGCTTATGTTCTACGTTACTTTTAGTGAACTGTTGTTGCGGTTTTAATTGTAGTGATGTCCGTTTAGCCGACGTTATCGTTTTCATCAAACTTTCATGTATAAACAATCTAGTTTTTTTGTCGCGCTGAGGTACCCGATAATCCTTGACATCAGTTGTTGTTGCCTCTGTAGACGTAGCAGCCAGGTAGAGGCAAGGGATGATGACGCAAACGGTAATCGAGTGGCGTTCCATTTCTTAGGGGAACATTCGTACCCCTAGCCCTCTCAGGTCAGTACAGGGGGTCCTCGGGTTACGACGGTCTCGGGTTACGACGTTTCATGGTTACGAACGCGCCCCTATTAAAAAATATATATATATATTACGTGTCATTCCGTCTTACGCGGTTTAGCGTGGTAAGAGATGTAAACAAACGCGAACAGCGCGCGGCGCACGGCAGAAGAATACGCTTTGTTGTGGTTGTAGGGAGAAGAAGACAGCCTCATGTGCGTGTCCAATGTGGGCGGAAGTACCTGATGTGGGCTCTGATCTGCTCCTATGAAAGCGACAGTGATAACCAAGCAGCGTAGTGGTCTAATTATTGAGATGGAAAGGTTATTGGTGCTTTGGTTGGAAGATCAAAGGCAAAATCCGGCTTACGACGAAATTCGGGTTACGACGCGTCTTAAGAACGGATCAACGTCGTAACCCGAGGACCCCCTGTATTGTGGAGCGAGACAAAGACGTAGATAAAGGGGAAGGGGAAGGGGTAAGACAGAGTAATGGGACGCAGTCTAACACTCAGTCACTACTAACACTATCTTAAGCCCTATTCGGACGGGATTAGTTTTATGGGGTGACATGGGGTAAAGTAATAATTACCAGGGAATTTAGTCCTGTCTGAACGCACCATGTCCGTAAACATAACGGAGAATGTCTGTGAAATTTACAGCGAGTTTGACCTTCTGTAAAACGGTCTGGAGGAATTACCTTAGGTAATATTAATCCCGTGCGAATGCGACCCTCGGTAAAGATGTATGTAATATTTCGTCACATCCGTTTAAAGAAATAATTTACCGCAATTTTCAAACACGGAGGAGCTTGAAGCGCTTTGTTTTGCCGACAAGCAAAATGATCTATGCACACATCGACCAATGAAAAAGCCCAAGAAGTATAAATCGGTCGTCAGAGGCATGAAACTTCTGCTTGTTTTAGGTCATGTATGCTCTATTAGTCCTGATTATGGGCAATAATTTGCATAGTTCGCTAATATTACACATAGGCTAATCATGACGTGCACGGCAACGAATACGTGACGGCAGAGCGTAAACAAACTCCTCCCATGTCAAATTAATATTACGGACATTTCTTGTCCTGTGTGAATGGGGTCATTTATATTACAGAGGTCCTGTGATAAACCCACATTACTCTACATCCCCCTGTAAAACTAATCCCGTCCGAATAGGGCTTTAGCCTAACTTTTTCTTCTCAACATTGTACACATTCAGTCACACTTTGTTGGCATTAAGGGATTTCAGTCCGTTTCAATGCAAGATGTGTCATGTTTCAATTGCACCTTAGACCCAGAATTGGCATCACACTTAACAACCCTATAGGCAATAGTTATGGATTTACCTCTCTCTAGAAAAATTTAGAAACATTTATTTTAATTATATTTAGTGAAATGAGTAGCCTGACCTGTCATGTGCACTGGCCTGAAATTGTTGATCTCTACTGAACTAAAGCTAAAAGGTAGCTGTTAACTTCAAAATTAGTAATTTGAGCCTCGGAGATACATCATAATGTAGGATTTCTCAAATGTGTGAAGAAAACAAAACACAACTCCATGTATGTTTTTGAGGAGGTAACAACATGGCTTAAGGGCCTGTTTACACAAGAACAGTAAAAAACAAAATATTTTATGGGAAGTGCCTTTTGTTTAGACAATGATGGTGTTTTGGGGTCTTAAAAAACAAAAACAAAACTGAAACCACCCTCCAAAGTGGAAAACTTGAATACGCTCCGCTGTAGCGTTTTTGTCTACACTGCCCAAGACGCAAAACTCTGGTCAAATCTGCTGATGTTGCGTATGCGTTTACGTCACATCGGTCCATATATCAGTATACTTTGTTTGGCAGGACTCCCAGTTCACACCTTTGTTGCTTTGTAGTCTGACGTCTGAACCAATAGTTGAACTTCTTTGTCTGACCACACAAATTTATTTTTGCTACCGGTAGCCATGTTTTTCGCGGCGCAAATGAGAAGAAGGAAGATTCTACGCATGCACACAGACATAGTGATAACGTATCACAGCACCACCTAGCCGCCTGGCATGCATACCCAATCGAATTCCACACACTTTTGCGTCACCGTATGTTCGCAGATTTCCTCCCGAAAACGCTCGTCTAAACTCAGAATAAAAAGTGAAGACGCGACGCCACTTTTGTGTCTTCTGTTCAGATCGCCATCATACAGTATAAACGTAGCCTTAACCTCACAAGAGTCAAATTTGTGTAATATAGGACCTTTAATGAGAAAACATTATAACCTACAGTAGATCAGTGAAATGCTTAGTCTGATGCCATGTGCACTTTAAACCTCCTCTTTATAACGTAACCTTTGTGCCATTTGAGGTGACCAGAGTGACATATGCCAGAGGAAAAGAACATCACAGCGAGAGACTGCCTTATTAATGACCTGCCATTTTCATATCTCTGGTGAGGCCGGACAGATGGCCTCAAATCTCTACAGTACAGATCCACTTATTTGACTTATTTGCCCATTTTTACTGAAAGCACAAGGGTAAAATGACCCTGTCCCTTGCTGTTTTGACTAATATGTTTCTAAAAGATGCCTATAAGTGCTTTGTATACAGTTTCTTTCTACTGTACGTGGCTTTTCCTGGCAATATGTTGATAGGGTGTTATCAAGTTCTGTGACACACTTGTGTGTGTTTTTTTTTTTTTTTTTTTGCTTATTGTGGCTATTTTGAAAGGTAGATCAATTCAAAAAGGGATACGTGTTGAAACATAATCCACAATGAGGCTTTGTATCAATAAATGTGCGACAATTTTGAGGTTGAATAATTTAAAAGCTGTTTAAAATAAAAAGATTCCAGGAAAGCTGTGCAGTTTCAAGGAATGAATGTTTGATAAGTTTTTATTTGTACTGGTCAAACTCTGCTACGTATATATTTCATTAAATTTAACTCGTAGAATGTTTTTGTTTCTTCTCACAGAAATTTGTTGACTTTCAGACCATAGTTGCAATGTGTCAAATAATAAATTACTGGTTTCTTGCTACAGATCTTGAGACATATATTTTAGGATTTTTACTCAGAAAGAAAAATTAAATTGACATTTTGAGTTGGTTATAAAGGTTATAAGGGAAACAATTTCCCTTGTGGATCAATAAATTTTGTCTAAGTCTAAGGACATAATGAAATTTATCCCAGATCTGACACATTTACTGTTATTCATTGTGGGTTATAGCCTGCATTGTTGCTTTATGTAAGAAAACTAAACATGATACATAATTTATAGCTCAGTTAAGGTCATTTTTGAGATTTTTACATCACAGAAGGAGGAAATAGGTATTTGAATAATATGTCTAACTCACCCCTAGAGAAATGGCTGATTCCACAATTTGCATTTCAATTAAAACAAATATATTAAAAAGGGCTAAAAATAGGTTCTATTTTTAGCCATAAAGACATAAAGAAATGTCCCTAAAAGTCTAAAAGGCTTGGCCTTAAGTTTTACATTTGATAAGTATTGATTTTTGCTTCATTGTATCCATACCTACCTTAGATGGACATAGCTAACCCCCTAGCCGCCGCATTCCAAATAGGAAGTGAGCATGGGGGCGCTTCCGGCTCCATCGGCACTGGCTTCATTTGACTTTAAATCTGTAACTGCTGCAGGGTGCCTAGTCATTTTTGTCTTTAAATGTTCGTATTAGCCCACTCTACATGATCATAGTGTTTTTATTTTGCTATTTTGTCCATAAATAAATTCCTATTCCTAAGTTGAAATTCTGCCTCAAATTTACTCCGATAACTACTAACCCCATGTGCTTTATTTGACTGGATCTGAATGCTATGGGCGACATCACTTCTTTATACAGTCTGACACCCAGTCTGACCCCTGTTCTGACCGTGAGAGAGATCGGACGTGTTTCTCTTTTCTCCTCCTTATCTATTGCTCTGATGTCTGCGTGCCTCTCTTGTTTTTCGTCATTTTCTCGCTTTTTGGGGCAGATTTTTCCAAATTCCTAAAATATGGATGTGATCAGCTGGACCCTCAGCACGATTGATACTCTTTTTTCACGGAGGAGTGCCGCTCTGGGAGAAGCGGTGTGTCTAGATGGTACTTTTGCTGCTGGATATGCGAGGGACTCGTATCGTGCGTGGCAAGTTGTATGTTTGGCACCAATGTACCTGGAGGATGTGGAGGATATTTACGTATTCGGATTTCTGATAGCTGGACATCTGTTAATTGGCCTGGGATTGTCCATGATCTATCACAAAATTTGTAAGCTGGCAGCAAGTAAAGAGTCCCCCAAGCTGTCTGCAGCAATTTCGAGCCACTGTGAAGCCGTGGGAGGTCTCGTGAAAGGATTACATCAGAAAGTGGGACAGGTTGAGGACCTTTTGGAAGGATTTCAACCGAAGGAAACATCTCGACGTTTGGATATCATCACGGGCATGCTTACAGAACTGTGTAAAGCCAACGCAGCGCAGTCTGTGCGCCAAGAGGAACTAATGAGATCTCTCATGAATCTTCATGGCGATGTGAAGATGGGGGTCTGGCAAAACCCAAGCTCAATCTAAATTGTTCACCTGGGTCTCTAAAAATGTATTTCATCATGCTAAATTAATCCCTTTGGATAATTATGTCTCCCTGTGAAAATCTGTGTGGCTCCAACGGCTTATCTTTGTTTTGACTTTGTCTCCCTGCAAGAACACCCCAAGGCCACAGATGTGGTTTTGTTATCATGAACTCCACATAAACATGGCACACACACTATTTGGACTCCACTCATACAGACATGATTGAGTAAAATGTTCCCTGTCTTTTAGGAAGATCTGATCTCTGCTCTCGGTTCAATCAATTGAACCGAGAGCAGAGACCCCCCCCCCCCACACACACACACCCCTTCCTTATGTTGCCAAAGAAAAAGATCACCGTATGTTATATCTCCAATTGTTTTTCTGTCATTACATGTTGTTAAATTGTCACTGATTGTATTGCATCTTTTCTACTCTGCATCTCCCAGTCGGCGGCGCGCGCATGCGCAGCGGCCCCTCCCCTAGCCCACTCTATCACTGTCCTGCCTGGTTAGTGGGGAAACGAAATTTCGAATTCTCTCTATGTACTGTACATGTACATGATTGTTTTTGACAATAAAGCAAACTATGACTATGACTATGACATACTTGTCAGTATTGATACTCTGATACCTATTCCCTATGTCCCTTTGGCACATAGTTAATATTTGCAATTATTACATTTGGCATGTGGCTTTAGAATAGCTTTTTTCAGACAATGAAGTGAAACTGTGGTGGACGGAGCCATTTTAAAAATACAATAGCTGCAGAAAGCTTGCAGCTGTCTCATTTTGTCACTGCTTTTACAATACACTCTCTGGAGAAAAAAATTCAAGACTTACTCATACAAAAAACAGTTGGGTACACTAGCTTTATCACTTTAGACTTCCAAGTAGTGCTCTGACCTCACTATTTTACTCCACTGTCTCCAAGGGCGTCCAATTTAAAGTCAACAAAAATTGTTATTGCAGCAAATATTAGGCCTCAAATTCACCAGAGTCTGTGGATCACTCATGGACCGTATTGGAGTTAGAAGTAATGCCTCACAATGCAGCTGAAAATTATTGAATCTGAGTTGTTTAGCTCCACAAAACGCATATCACCAAGGACATGCACACAACCTCTCATACAACACCTCACAAGCCCTCAGCACTTGTTTGTGCTCTGGTTCAAGAGGTTAATCATCAAAATGAACCAAATGAAGAGGCATTTCATGAGAGCGCATATCCCATTGCACTCTGTCCTTGTCCTCATGTAAAGGTCATGGGTTGATTCAAAGAATATCATGAAGCCACACACTGACCTTAAATAGAGGAATGGATGTAGCCTTTTAAGCAGATCAATTTAACTTGAACGATTTGCTTTGGATCAACAAGAATATGTGAACATTAGACAAAAAAAAAAGTTAGATAATAATATGTATTTTTTATTTATTTTTGAGGATTTTAAAACATCACAAAGTGTTTATGTGTTTTTTCAGGTCCTGCACATTGTCAATCCAAAAAAAAAAAAAAAAAAAAAAAGCAATAATGCATTTTTAAAAATACAATCCAGTTTGGCTCACTGGCCTTCTGGGGGTGTTCACAAAAAATGTCCAATACTGAAAACAAATGTGATTTGTCAAAACAGAAAAACTGGGTTTGCTATTGATACTTTGCAATGACATCACTGGGGGTGTTTTACATGTATCGCCATGTAGCAAACACAGACAAAAAGGTTTTAAAATAATCTGAAAACTAGTCTAAAAAAACGAAAAACATTTTCAGTAGCCTGTGATCAATACAAGCATTCATGGTCCTGTTTAGGAGTTTCATTTTTAACAAAAAATGTGAGTGTGAGTAACTGAAAAACTGTTGGCTAATGCTGGCTAGTCTGTGACCGTAATGTTCTTACATTTAACCGCACACATCAGCTCACCTGTTATAGTTCCAGCTAAATTAGTTCTTTATGGTCAGACTGGGTTAAAATAAAGCACAGATTAAAGTCCAATAAAGTCTCATACAGAGCAGAGCCTACAGTTAGCATCACACCCTCAGGAAAAGTTAATTACATCAGCTCAGGTGGTAGAGTCCACTGATCCAAAGGCTGGCGGTTCGAATCGACAATACATCATCAGTTGAGCGGTCAGATCCACTGACCCCTAGGTTGGCAGTACGATCTCAGCTCCCACAGATGAATGCTGCCGTTGTGTTCTTGCGCCAGACACTTAACCCACCTCGCCCCCAGTGTCTGCGAACACTGGTAGCCCCCATGACAGAAGATACATCAAGGCCGGTTGCGTCAAGCGATTTGGGGCCATCCTCCTGTGGACCCACCACCCGCAGGAGGATCCATGGGGGCCGGTGCGTTGTGTGATCTGGGCGGCAGATCTGTCCGGACTTTTGCCCCTGCGATCCGAACTACGGAAGATTGGGAGAAAATGAATGAATGAATGAATCAGCTGCAAAGTCGGCCTATACTGTATATAGTTGGACAAATCTGTTTTGCTGCAAATATTGCCACATAACACCTAGTTACTGCTATATTATGCTGTATTGTTGTTCATTTTAATGATCAGTTACTGCAGTTATTACATTTTTAGCCATCTGAAAGCCAATTTGATTGATTTATTTATTTTATCCTAAAATTCTCTCTTATTATAATTTGGAATTACAACCTTGAAAAATGTCGATGCATATTTCCAATGCTGACAGATTATAAGAGCTGGGCCACGCGCTGCAGCAGGCCCCTCCCTCCACATTGTTTTCAATCAGAACTTGACAGCCGCCGAAGCCCATTCATCTCACATGTGCCGAGACAATGACAAAGATCCTCTCGTGTTCCTCTGTCAAACTAACCAGCGCCATCAGAAATTACACATGACAGATACCGCAATTAAGACTGTTACCGTGAAATATCCCCAATGTTTTCTCCCATCAGACCCAGAGTGATTTAATGAAGATCGCCAACCTTGTTCATGAATAAAAACTGACAGAGGAGTGTATAGTTTTGCAAAGTGTAGCTGTCACAGAGTCCAAGAAATGTACAATGGTAATAGAAAATCTGTACTTAACAAGGACACACAAGTACTGAGGGAAAGTTTTTTTGTTAAATCAAGCTCTTACAGTGTATAAAAGATGTCTGTGAAATTATTTAAAAAAAGACAGATTTGTTGAAAGACTGATCTTTTAATCTGTTTTTTATCAACTTTCTGGATTAGTTTGTTCATAATATGTGTTAAAGGGCCCATTTTACACTATTTTCTAATCTATGTTGCTTATTGTTTTGCTGCCTTTTGTTCGTCTTTTTTCTGGACTTACATACATACGGGAGGGCATCTGGTTTAGAAAGAATACCAAATCCAATGAGAAATAGTCTATAAGAACTGGATTATTTGCTGTGGTGGATCCAGAAGTGAAAACAATTGTGATTTGTATAAAAAAGTACTTAACTTTTCAAGATCTATATTTCCAGGTAATAGCTCTTGTTGTTTTGCTGGCTTTTGTTCGGCCTTTCTCTGGTTTTGTTCAAAGTGGTTGATATGGGCCCATGTTTAATATCTGATGATATTGGTCTGAGTGTTGTGGGGCGAAAAACTCTCCAGCAATATTATCTCCTACTGCGGGCCCTCCACCCCCGTCAAAAATTCAATAACATCCACTAAGTTAGATCTTTGAAGTACTATAGCAGCTGCCAGAGGCTCCAGGAAAAATAAGAGTATGGGGGGGTTCCACTTTCCTCTATATAAGCAATTATAGCAGAGAATGTGTCAGATACATGTCAGTAGATCAAGCACTCAGGTCTTTTGTAGCCGGCACACCACGACTCGTCAGTATCTTGTAAGATTTCTTCCTCAGCTGTCTTCATAACACTCTTCCACAATACCATTTCAAAAAGTATGATGCATATAGTTCATTATTCAAGGTGGTGCCACAAGCTGCGATGGGCTGTGGGGTAAGAAATTAAATCTCGTTTTGCCTTTTTCCTTTTTTAGCTCTCCGCGTATGCTCTTCGACAAACACTGACTCTGTTGGGCACACTTCCCAAAGTACGAACTGAATTATAGATTTCTAATTTCATCTAAACTTGGGGCAACTATAGGCCTTTGGTGAATAGAATGGATATTTTATCACAAATGAAAAAGTAAATAAAAATACAATAGCCTTAGGGGAGGACGGAAAGTCATACTTTCTGCAAGGATAAAAGAAGGGAGTATTGACAGTAACAAAGTTTCAGTCATTTCCTCTGGGTTCAGACTAAAAATAATACCAACAGGAGGCTGGCACAATTGCTTATGAAGTACAAGCATCAGATCATTCTAAGAGCTCGTCCCACAGGGTTTAGCCTAAGTATCAGAAAGCAGAATACCATTACATGTAATGACTACAGTGTGTGCTTGGAGCCCTTCATGCAACATAACTATTTAATTTAAATGCGTTCCCTCTGGGAAATTACTCAAGTGAAAGGCTAAATTCAATACAAAATTATTGAGAAATTAGAGCTACTAATGCTAAGATCAAATTCTACCCTCTGATTGTATTGTATTCATTTTATTAATGAATACAATTTGTACTTTTTATGTGATAATATTGTGTTTGATAACAAAATAAATTAAAGTGAAAGTGAAAAGCATTGCTAAGCAGAATAGCACCACATTCTCTGCTCTCGCTGTAGATTCCAGGGTGTCCGGGGACAGGCGGCTGCATGACTAATTAACTCACCTGTTTTCCACAGGGAGGCGGGCTCAAGGCACTTGACTGGGAGCCAATCAGAGAGCTCTTTGTTTAGCTCTGGCTTTGGTCTTGAGGGACATGCTTGGGATTCTTCTTTTTTGAGCAGCAATGTTTAGGTGGTTTTCCTCCTTCTCTGCTCACCAAGAGGACTGCAGCTTGTTAGCTAGCCCATGTCACAGCACCAGCACTGCTAATTAGAGGCACATAGCAAAACATCCATTAGCATACAAATATTTGTAGATGATATGGGTGAGTGTGCGTAATGATGATTCCACAGGGGCTTTATGGTAAGATGGAAGGATGGAAGAA
The DNA here is from genome assembly GCA_036785185.1 of Paratrypauchen microcephalus. Lineage (NCBI taxonomy): Eukaryota > Metazoa > Chordata > Actinopteri > Gobiiformes > Gobiidae > Paratrypauchen > Paratrypauchen microcephalus. The sequence goes on along the minus strand of JAVJIX010000015.1, from coordinate 9,389,119 downwards.
TGTAAACACTGAAGAAAGAAAACAGAAAGTCTAAAGTAATTCACAAACAACAAGCCAGAGAAGGTAAAAGAGGACGCAAACAGACCAATGACGAATGTAATGATATATATAATATAGGCCTAACTGTATTCACTGGTGTGTGTTTTTATTAAATTAGAATAAAAGAGTGAATCAATTCATTGAACTGAAATAGTCTGCCACTTTGAAGGAGGTAAATATTATTCACAATAGTCACAATGTAATCAAAAGAATGAAAACATTACTTTAAAATCAAAATTCAGTTATTTAAATGTAATCTGTGCTCCTAAATGAAAAGTGCTTTATTATCTGAGTCTATGTTATATTTATATTCAGAAAGTTAGAATGGTTAAGCAGACACTGGGAATGGAAGATAAGCGAATAACAATGCAATTGTGATGTTTCTTCTCCCGTTATTGTAAGACTAAATGATACTCTCTGTCATTATGTCATTGAGCAAGACACTTCACTTATATTGTCCACCTTGTCTAGGTACCTATTGGCATAAACCTAAAATAATACCGTATGATCTACTTCCTAGACTTAACATTTGAATAGCCTTTCCATTTTCTATATTTAACTGTTTTTTATTCCTTCTTTTCTCAGACTAAATGACTCTTGAGATCACCGACCTTTTGACTGTGGAGCAATGAAATGCAATTATTTTATGTAAACAGGTTTAATATCATGGTTACTGGTTATTGTTGGTGGTTTCACATTTTCTCATTTATGTCTTCGTCCCAAATGATCTGCTTCTACGACTGTTACTCCGAGTAGCCGTCCCCAGGGGCCCTTTATAGACTGCATTATGGTGCACCCTGATGAACTGTGTGAAATAGGTTGAGTTTGATGTTGAAGTAAAAAGTAGTTCACTCAAGCAGTAAAGTTGCTTGATAATGAGCTTCTCTTTTGGCTCTGTTGGGGTATAAAAAGGTACAATTTGCATAAAGACAAAAGTCCAGAGTTATCTTACCATTATAGACTGCAGTAAAGAGATGGATTATTTGAAGTAAATTATTGGTTTACACCAGTCAAGACGTTTGTAAAGAAAATATTTAATATATATTTAATATAGTAAAATATGTTAAATTACAGGAAGTAGAGTTCTAAACATTGATGACATCACCCTTGGGAGATTTCTATTGAAAAATTGACCCAGTTTAAGTATTGATACCTTAAACATGATTTCAACAAAATAAAGATGTTTCCCTTATATTTGTATTTCCATCCATCCATTTTCTTCCACTTTTTCTGTAGGGCAACAGTCCAGACAGTTCTGCCGCCCAGATCACACAATGCACCGGCCCCCATCAATCCTCCTGCGGGTGGTGGGTCCACAGGAGGACTATATATGTGTATTTGTCAGATAATAATTTCTGTGTACAGTATTTATTTATCATTTATTTATAATGTATTATTTTATTTATTTATAATTTTCTGCCTCACAATTATAAGGTTGCAGGTTCAGTTCTCTGACAGAGTGGCTTCGCCCGAGCCTTTCTGTGTGGAGTTTGCATTTTCTCCCCGTGTCTGGGTGGGTTTCCTCCGGGCACTCTGGTTTCCCCCACCAACCCAAAACATGCACCATAGGTAAAAATCCTCCAGCTTAGGTCCTGACCAAACCGAAGCAAGAAGATCATGGAGATGGTCCCCGGGCGCAGTAATGTGCTGCCCACTGCTCCTAATAACAGGATGGGTTAAATGCAGAGAAGAATTTCTCCTGTGTGAGATCAATAACGTCACTTCTTCTTTGTATGTGGCGTTTGCATGCTTTCTGTGTGTCCTGCTGGTTGTCTCTGGGTGCATATTATTCCCATTGGCTACCTATAATTTCTGTTATTAATTTCCACCTTTAATGTTTTGATGACTGTAATAATTATATCTTTGATCAAGGAGAAAAATATCATTATTTTAGACCATCTTATTTTGATTTCTGCAGACATACCCATAGCTTTTACCCTCCAAAAATCATGCCCACCCACTATTTACTGTGATCAATATCAGAGGGAACCGGCATAGACCTTATATCTCCCACTGCTGGTCTGCATCAACCTACACTATGTACGCATGCATCTATTTTAATGCTTCGCCATATTATTGATTAGCTAATCCACTCTGAAACACGGCTCTCCGTTTTCCCCAGCTCACTGAGTACCATAACTTAATAGATCCCTTTGGGAAGAGTACGCGCTGAACTGTGAGACAAAATGTCAGGGTGTGATTGGCCCTGTGAAGGTCTGCATAAATGAGAAGATCTGGGCTTTATCCTGTCCTGTTTTGGAGAATGGGAGGTTGTGAAGATGTGCTGGAAAAGGCAGAAGAGAAGGAGGATTATTTGAGTGAATGAGTAGGGGGGAAAAAAAGAGAGAATGAAATGGGAACAAAGCAGAACTGACAAGCTGGCCATGGTACTTCTTTGACTTACCATAACTGTAGTCCAGTTTCAACAATTCAACGCTCAAATTAATGGCCCTGTACCTGATTTTTTCACCATGTATTTGTAATTTGTCTTTCCCCAGTCCAGATATATTGTACAAGCAGCTCTCAAATTCAAAATAAGTGTGCTTTGTGTTGTCTGCATGCTAGTTGTTGTTACCTTTACAGTCACGGCAAAACACTACACTTAACACTAAACTCTTCACTGTGTATAATTTGGATTTTAGATCTGACTGCATTAGTTAAGTGAGCAATAACTTTAGACCATTGCAAACTGTTTTTCATGTTTTAAGACAGTAAAAAACAGGCACAGCGCCTTTAAAGGTACACTACATTTTCTATAGATGTTATTGAATGTTCTACAGTATTGCATTAAATTCCAGAAGGCTTCCAGAAAAATGACATTGCACACCTTGATGCTTTCAAAAATTACCAGACACTAACATGAATCCAGGAATGAAATGTACTAATATACTCCCCATAACCAAAAGTAGATGAAATTTGAAAATGTCTCTCATGAAGAGACTTTCTCAACCATCTCCATTTGTTCACTTCTTTTGAGCGACAGGGAAAAAAAACAAAAAAACAAAACTGTATTCTTTCTTTATTTGCACTTTTCATTTTTTCTCATGTTTAATTTGCCCTCTCAGTGAGTAAATACAGACCAACGTCCGGCTGGAAACACAAATAAAAATCATTTTCCATTGTACATCACACAATGCGCTATAAAAATGATAGTGTTTTACACAGCAGTGCCTGTAACCTTTCTTAATAGGCGTGCATCTATCGATTTGAGAACATTTTGCGGTGAACATGTTAGTGAGGTGAGATCATAGTGCTCAAAGTTTAAACTGCAACATGTCTTCCTGTATGTATTGGGTCACTGCCCCAAGTCTTTGACCATCAGGTGAAGGAAAGTAAACCAGGTTAAAATCAAAACTTGTCTCTCTTTATCCTGTTCCAGTCTGATGTAAGACCCACTTCAGTGAAAGTGTGCACCTCGAACTTGCAATTCTCTGAGGCATTTGACATTGAAGCAAGACATTTGAACTAGTCTACTCGAATCCTGGCTCTTCACCTTGGTTATAAAAAAATAACATATATTATAAAAAACTTTCTTTTTAGTCTTGAATCAATGAAAAATGTCCACTGTCTAGTTTTAATTCTATATCTTTACTTTCTTTTATATAATCTGAAATAGCTGGTTCTTCAGCTTGGATAACTTTGGTTAATAATCCTTTCACAATAATCCTTTTTGCGTCTGATATAACGTCTTTCCAATATTTGTGTTTTGTCCTTTGGGTGGACCAGTTTCTGTCTTAAAGGACCTGAATGGTTCTGCTAACACAGACCTGGGCATTTCAAGGCCCGGGGCCAAATACTGCCTACGAGCCGACTCTGACCGGCCCGCGAAAGGTTGCTTGGAATTAAGAAAATAAAACCTACTTTCAAAATTGTACATAATGCAATTGTACTGATGCAATTCTACTGATGATCATCCACCTCAAACATGCAACCTGACTTTGATGCACTTGTTAAAGCTCAACAGAGGCTAGATTTCTCTCACTGATCATGCTAACTTTGACTTTTTTTCTACACAGTTTGGCAGTTGGACAAAAAAATGTGACATTTCTTGTATTATATTATTTGGCATACAAAGACATTGTAGTGTCATAATACAAAGTTAAGAAAGTTAAACTCAGAAAGCATTGTGAAGTTAATGTGACTGAAGAAGAGTTACAAATGTTTTTACCACTGAATTCAGTTTTTGTAAAACCTCACTCTCTCGTTACTTAAAGGCAAATTAACGTTTTTTTTTTAACAATCTGAGCCTTCTTTCGGCAATAAAACAAGTTGTTTTACTCACCCATAGCATTTTTCTGTCAATTGGAGCAGTATCGCAGAACTTATGTTGAGCCGTTCTGTTCTAGTAATGATCCCGTATCCGTTAACATGGTGCTGTATCATATGTTCGGGGCATTACTTTGCGGTGTCCAAATAACACAAACTTTAGCACTTTTCAAATCATAGAAGCCCGATGTCTTAATCTAGGATTTCGTTTGAAGCAAAAGTGGCCTGTAATCCGAGATTTAGCCATAGTTTCGAGTAGATGAGGAGGCCAGTGCGCATGCGCAGACTGTGCTATCTGCTCCCGGGACCCAAACATGAAACGCAAAGCTGAAAACTCTGGCTAAATCTCGGATTACAGGCCACTTTTGCTTCAAACGAAATCATATATTAAGACATCGGGCTTCTATGATTTGAAAAGTGCTAAAGTTTGTGTTATTTGGAGACCGCAAAGTAATGCCCCAATACAAATGCTAACGGATACGCTACAACATAACTTTATTCAAACAGCTCCAAATGACACGAACGTGATATGGGTGAGTCAAACGACTTGTTTTATTACCGAAAGAAGGCTCAGATTGTAAAATAACGTTACTTTTCCTTTAATAATCACACATAAATTACCAGCTTCTGTAAACAAGGCCATTTACTGATTTCAACATAGAAATAAAATTAATAACCAGAGTAGACTTTAAACATTTGGCCCGGCCCTCCACAATATTTTCTGTTTCTCATTTGGCCCCTGGGGAAAAATAATTGCCCACCCCTGTGCTAACAAGACCCCACACTCCCACTGCATATTGAAAAGGATTACCTAACTAACAGAAACTGTAAACAAATAGGTGTAGTAGTTTCAAAGTAATTTCATTGTAGTTAGCTCCTCCCTTCAGGCAGATATAGGCAGTGTCCACCAGCATCTGACCAGAACTGAAGAAGCAGCTTGGATGAGCTGCGAAACATATTCGACCAAATAAACATTTGTCCAGTTGACAAATTGAATTTCTCCCTTTGGCATTATCCCCATTATATCCTTCTTCTGATATTCCTCTGGCAGTAATTAAAATGATTAACACAGTGAGACCAAGATCTTAGTTTTTGTCTCTGTTACTCATCTAAATTATCAGTCATGGGAGATACATGTCAGTTCACAATGCAAACACGCACGCTGCCTTCTCATTTGTCATGCTACAAATTTATAAACAATGAGAATTCAATTGCTTGGCATAAATGCATGGAGTGATGTACGATGTGTGCTCTAACAGCGGAAGGAGGGGGAGGAGAAAGAGACACAAAGCAAGTGCCAAGAAAGTGCAGTAATAAAACCTAAAAGAGTCCACTCCGCCATCACTCCACTGCTCTTATTTCACACTTAAGTACAAGTGCTTCATCCTTAGCCTATCATAGCATGTTCTGGACTGTCTCGCATTAATCACTATAGGGGCTAGTGTCTGGAAGGTCTATGGGAATGTCACTGTGTGGATCTGGATGTGGTACACCAATCCTTACATTGTTTAAAAAAGATTAAGGCTTAGTGTGAGTGGACTACAGTTGCGATAATAATTACTGAGGAATGGGAAGCTATATAGATCACATGTGGAACAGTAAAGGATCATGTTTTAGATTTCAAGATTCAAGATTCAAGATTGTTTATTTGTCATATGCAGGATCAACACAAGGTCAACATGCAATGAAATGCTTAGGATCAGAAGAACCCGTTGATAGTCAAGAAGTACTAATAGCATGCAATAATCGAACACGGTAAAAAAGTGTCGCAAACAAGTGCAGGGGAAAAAGTAAAAAATATAGTAAAATATATATGTAATAAAATTTAACAAAATACAAAGGTACATGTAGAATTAAATAACGTGTAAATAGAGTTATTATGTAAGTGTCAGCAGATTTATTATATCATATAACTTGATGAGGCCTGTAAGTTTGTTTAAAGATGCACTTTGTAACTTTTTTAGCATGAGGTCTGCCATTTGTATGTCTTTATGGAGATGTTATTGTTTTGCCCAGAAGGTTTAATAGTATGACATTAAACTTATCTATCTTGTATTATGTAAATTACAGGTGTAAAGGGGTTGCCTTTTCACAGATCTGACCTGTAACTTGTCCGGCTTTTCTCCATGGAGATAAATAGTTTTGAGTAAAGCTTTCCCTACAAAGCAATGCAATCTCCATGGAGACAAGCATACGGAAGCCGACAGAGGCCGTGTTCGTAATAATAATTTTCCACCTTAAAGGAAAAGTAACGTTATTTTACAATCTGAGCCTTCTTTCGGTAATAAAACAAGTCGTTTGACTCACCCATATCACGTTCGTGTCATTTGGAGCTGTTTGAAGAAAGTTATGTTGTAGCGTATCCGTTAGCATGAGTATTTGGGGCATTACTTTGCGGTCTCCAAATAACACAAACTTTAGCACTTTTCAAATCATAGAAGCCCGATGTCTTAATGTAAGATTTCGTTTGAAGCAAAAGTGGCCTGTAATCCGAGATTTATCCATAGTTTTCAGCTTTGCGTTTCATGTTTGGGTCCCGGGAGCTGATAGCACAGTCCGCACATGCGCACTGGCGTCCTCATCTACTCGAAACTATGGCTAAATCTCGGATTACAGGCCACTTTTGCTTCAAACGAAATCTTACATTAAGACATCGGGCTTCTATGATTTGAAAAGTGCTAAAGTTTGTGTTATTTGGACACCGCAAAGTAATGCCCCGAGCATATGATACAGCACCATGTTAACGGATACGGGATCATTAGTAGAACAGAACGGCTCAACATAAGTTCTGCGATACTGCTCCAATTGACAGAAAAATGCTATGGGTGAGTAAAACTACTTGTTTTATTGACGAAAGAAGGCTCAGATTGTAAAAAAAAAACGTTAATTTGCCTTTAATAACGAGAAAATTAACTCGAGATCTTGAGAAAACGACACAATTAATTCCTGATCTCGAGAAAACGAAACTGTTATTTCGAGATCTCGAGAAAACAAAGAGTTATTCCGTGATCTCGAGAAAACGATCACTGTATCTCCGTCGGTAAAGACGAAGCCGGGCCAGTCTTCTGCGGAGGTGCTGCGGACTAATCTTGAAATTATCCCGAATTAAAAGACGTAATGCAATCTCCCCCAGTGTCAACCCCTGATCAAAATATTGCCTTATCAGCTGATCGATTATTATTCCAGACATTCTAATGACCAAAAACACGTCTATTCAGAATGAGAAATATCCCCAAAGTCAGCCTGTCACAACGTGGTGGTAGACGTTTCAGTTTTCTCGAGATCACGGAATAATTGTTTAGTTTTCTGGAGATCACGGAACAACTGTTTTGTTTTCTCGAGATCATGGTTCTATCTCGCTATCTCGGGATAACAAGGAAGAAAAAATATTGCTTATGAATATGGCCTCTGTCGACTTCCGTCCAAGCAAGCAGTAGACCCTCCATCAGAAAATGTACATAGTACTCTTTAACAGCAGTTGGCATTGGAGAAAAAAAGGATAATTAAATGAACCTTGACTGATGTTATCTTATGAAAATACATAAACACTGGCTGTGTTTACATGCACGTTCAAAATCAGGAATTAATTGGGATCTGATTTTTTAGATATGGGATTATTAAAATGAAATGTAAACAATAAAATTATCTCATCACCTCTCTTTTCTTTTTCATCATGGTCCTTTTTCAGTTGGCATCCCATTTAAATCATTTTAAAGCTCCAGAAATCAGATAATAATCATAATTCAGTGTGCATATAAACTTACCCAGTGACAATTTGCTTCCTAATGAACACTACATACTGTATCTCCCTGGAATACAAAAGTGAGCTTTATCTGTATTGACAATGGTCTGTGTGAGATTAGGGGTCAAAAGAACACCTCTATCTGTAGTTGAGTCCCAGCAGCATGACCACCTGCCCTCTTTGTACTTGATGCAATCAGGAGAAAAAGGAGCGGAAACCCCACCTGCTGCGCCTCACCTGCTGCGGTCTGCTCAAATCTAAAATGGCCACCGACATTTTGCGGAGATGTCACAGGCACGCAAGAACACGGGTTTAAATCTTAAGTACATACATTTGCGTTTAATGGAGTCGTATTCTTTATAGGTGCTAGTGATTTGGTTTTATAGTTTTTCCGGGGGTTACAGTTATGTGGAATTAGAGCTGTTGCCATAGCGATTGAGCCTCAAAATACCCTGAATGGACAGGGTAATGGAAGCAGTTTTAAATGCAGTATTACTATAGTGTAGTATAGTACAGCATAGCATGAGTGGTAGTCATAATGGCATTTTTCACTACTTAATAGCTTCAACTACTAATAAAGGATATAAATAAATAAATAAATAAATAAATAAATAAATAAATAAATAAATAAATAAATAAATAAATAAAATACTTGGAAATATTTTTTGTACTGAGGGGGTGGGATTAAATAAGTTTTCTTCTTCCCACTCCTTTTTTGGGCAAAATTTGTTGTTTTTTGTTGTTGTTTCTGTTTATTGTTATTTCTGTTATTGCACTTTTAAAAGAATGAAAATTGCTTACTTGCCCAAAATGAAAAACTAAAAAAAAAATCATAAAATGAAATAAAAAAATAAAAAATACTTCTGCTAAAAAAAAAAAAAGTTAAATTACGTTTTAGTTAACTAGAGTTTAATCTTGACCAAAACAGTCAATTTGTAACTTGTGAGCAGTTGTCACCATTATATGGTATGGCATTAAAATATCTACCTGCATTGAAACAAACAGATGGTATTACACGTCAGATCCGGAGAAAGGTGTTTGTGCTTACAGTAAGAACGAATTTTCTCAAAATGCAAACAAAATTACACAAAATTGACTCTTGAGACCTTTCAGTCAATGTTGTTTCCTCAAAAACATACCTGCAGTTGTTTTTTCTTTCATTCCCACGTTTGAGTGACCCTTTATTATTAGTCTGTCTACATCTCCAAAGCTCTACATGCTCTGTTCCACCTTGTGATGTCATGAAGTGGTAGTTTTCAAGCTAACAGCAGCCTTTTACCTTTAGTTCAAAAGGGATGGGCAATTCCAGGGCTGAAATTATCCAAATGATTCTAGTGAAAAGTTGTGAATGAAACAACTCCAGGGATGTTTTAGATGAGGAATCAACATTATAACATAGATCGGAAAATAGCATAATATGGGCCTTTATGAGAAATTACACACTTCTTCAGTTTTTCAAGCCTAACCCACATACATCTTGGAATTTCAGAACAGCATTTAATAACTAGCCTGAATAATCTTGGTGCCCGAGGGTAGACATGTGTTTGTTTCTCTTTTTCAAAATGAAAAAGCACCTGAAGCCTTGCCCCAACCAGGCAGTGCTAACCTCAAAATAGAGCCAGACATAGCAGGTGCTGTACCACAAAGACACACATAGCAATAATAAATTTGTCTGCAATATCCAATGTGTATACAGTGGCCTTAGTGGGGTCTCAGTGCAACATAATTCGAGTGATAATGTTTAACAAATTGACTTTTTTTTTCTTCTGCAGTGACCTCCAAACCCATATATTTAATCTGAGATGTGGATTGCACTGTATTGATTAGTCTGTTTTGTTCATTTTGGAACCATTTACAGACTCAAAGACTTTCAATTTGGTAGAAATGTTAAGGTCACCATAACCTCACAGCTCTTAGCAGTAGATTGGACAGAAAACTATTATGACATTTTCTTTGGATTCTCTAATATTGTCAAGGGGTGGATTCAACTCAGGCAGACTTTATAGTTAATCTATGTATTAATTTACCTATTAAATCGGTTTCAACTACTATTTGAACTTTACTGGCTCTAAATACGGTAGTGAGTAGTTTTGGCTTCTTCTTTTTCTTTTTACATGTATTTTTTTTGACAAAAGCTATTGTCAGAACTCATTTTATCCATAATAGAAAAGTAACCTAGACTCAAATTTGTTTTTTGAAATGGTGCAAACTGAAAGTGGAAGTGTGTTTACCATTAAAATGATGCATAATCTAAATAAACTGATGCAGTACAATCATTAAAATTTAAGAAATGTTATGTTTGTTTTGGGGTTTTTTTTTTGCCTGCTCTGCTTCTGTGCTGATGGTTGTGTTGGTTCAGCATTTATCAGTATAAAAATGCATAAGAAATAGAAAGAAAGAAGTTCAGTTCCAACCATTCACATTAATTAACTGTTCAAAAGAGCTGACTGTATATACATTCAACCTGTCTGCATGTAAAATATCAGACTTTAAAGGGGCTGTACCCTATTTATCTCATGTATGAAGTAAATTGCCCCAGTACAGATATAGTGTAAAAGAAGCTCAAAGGTTGTTAAGGTGAATAACTAAGGCTACGTTCACACTGCAGCCTGAAGTGACCCAAATCTGATTTGTTTGCCTCTATGCGACCTGTATCTGATTTTCTAATGACAGTCTGAACAACACAGATCAGATTTTTTCAAATGTGACCCAGGCCACTTGGATATGTGGTCCTAAATCTGATACATATCCAATCTTTTGGCATGCAACTTCAGTCTGAACGGCCAGGTCGCATTCATCCAACCTAGACGTCATCAACAAGCGAGAGTGTTACAAGTAGGCACTCACAAATGTACACAAACGTTCTTCTTGTCATACAAAAATTGTGTATAAAGTCCATGTCAGTGAAACGGCAAAGCGCATAGCAATCCCACCACTCTCAGCACCAACACGTTCCTTTCTACGGACGTTGTTGCCGCTGCCCCACAAAACGCAATGGCCAAAAACCTTCTCCTTCTCAATCTCATCCTTTAAAGAAATAAGTTGTACATGTTCTGGCTCTGGTACGACAGCAAATATAAAATCACCAGACGCTCAATGCTAGCGTCCATGTTTAGGCGACTTCCATAAACATTGAGCACGCTCGCCTCACGTCGTCATGTCCTCCAAGGCGCATGTGGGACACTTTTGGGGCGTTTAAAGTTCACACTGAAGATCACATACAAGTCGCATTTAATTGAAAATGTGAACGACCTCGTAAAAAAATCATATTACACAAAAAAAAATCCAAATTGAGCTTTGGACCATTGCAAACTAGTTTTGTTTAACTCTCACAAGGTGTCAAGATAACATAAAAAAGCCATCAAAATCTCCAAAGGCTAAATCTTGATCAAATTTTGCATTGTTACTGTAGTGCTATGAGCCGCTCCATTTGTTCATCTTTCTCTTCTCTGCTCTCATCTCCTCCTTCACTCGAGCGTCCTGTTTTCTTCAGTGAATGGTCAGAAAGCCCTCTTCTTATCTTGTAGCTCTTATCCAGCACATCTACCTTGATACAAAGTGGAACAGCTTTGCAGGGCACACTTCCGAAGATATTTTTGTCTGAATTTGTCCTTCCACTGAATTTATAGTTAATGTGGAACTGGTAATAACTTGCACCAATGAACTACAAATTCTGTTTTTCTATTTTCCATAAATGAGACAGTCCTATTACACTCGATGATTATTTCATTATATTCTCTTTGTTACGTACGACCTCACGCTATCATAATAATACACATTTGCGCGATCAGATCTGTGTGTTCTGGCTTATGTGATGAGTCAACAGTTCGGACTTTTCTGCGTTTGCTATAAATAACAAATTGGACCCAGATTATTATTACAATGTGATATACTTTCTGCGACTTCAGTGACCTCTTGTTTACAGCCAGTGCTTGGACTAGACAACTTCATAAATAAAGTCTTTGTCAAATGAGGTATGATAAATTATTATGTATGAGATGTAATTTTGTGTAGTACGAACCAGGGCAAATCCAGTCTGATGCACTTCTGAAGTTAGTGAAAAGAAACAAAGCAAACAAGAACTTTTAGATATGGTAGAGCCAAATTATTGTGTTCTGAATTGATTATAGATCTAATGATACTTTGCAGCTTATGGAGGGGTGTGTGATGCTAACTGTCTGAAGTTGTATTACACAGTTACTAAATTAGACTTTAATCTGGACTTTATTTTTAACACAATCTGGCTATACTTAAAGGGATATGCCACCCCCAGGTCAAACTTGGGCATCTCCCCACAGTCCAGAGACTAAAATAAGTGGTGGAAAGCGTTTTCCTGGTCACCCAGCCACTGTCCGAGTCTGTCAGCACTGACCGCCGCGGTATCTGCAGCTCCTCCGCGTTAGACTGGAGTCTAACGGCGCCAGAGAAAGATTTCGGCCAAAAGGAATTAATTTGCTCGATGCGTTTCCCAATTACTTTCTGTGTAGTGCGCATTCATATCGAGTGCAAATAAATGTACAAATCAACACAGAGAGCTTGCCTTGGTCATTTTGGGTGGGAACTATTTTTCAGTGCGGAAAAAGAAAGCCGAAGCACGCAGCACGCTGCCAGGGGAATCCCTGTTACGCACCAGGAAGGGAGTTCCCCTGTTACGCAGCGTGGTGCGTGCTTATTTTAGTTACTTATTTTAGTCTCTGGACTGTGGGGGAGATGCCCAAGTTTGACCTGGGAGTGGCATATCCCTTTAAATAAGTCTCTCATTTTAAAGGGATAGTGCTTTTTTTTATGTTAATCTGTATGGCTTCCCCTTCACCAGTGTCCTGAGATTAACACTGATTTCACCATGACAAGCGTGATCTGGTCCCGGTTCTTCTCCATTAACGTAGCTCGTAAACGTAGTTCTGGTAAGTTCGCGGGGTCATTTAATAAAGCTTGTTTTCTTCTCAAAATAACATTTGTCTGAAAAGTGATATATTTGCGTCCCAAACAGTTGTCCGCTAAAAAATCAGCAGCGTATTTTGCATTTGCATATTTCCGCTCGATTCGTATCACTGCGTGTGTGCTGTATTAGCCTGTTAACTTTTAGCGGATGTGTATGGCAGATGCGGTACGGCGACATCAAGTGAAGTTAACAGGCGAACAGGCTAATATAGCTAACGTGGGCGCATTGAAACGAATCTAGAGAGAAAATATGCAAATGCGAAATACGCTGCAGAATTTTTAGCAGACAATTGTTTGGGATGCAAATATATCACTTTTCGGACAAATGTTGCTTTGAGAAGAAAAACAAGCTTTATTTATTTAGTTGTCCCCGCGAACTTACCGGAACGACATTTACGAGCTACGTTAACGGAGGATAACTTGGACCAGATCACGCTGTCATGGGTTTTTGTTGAAAATCAAACATCCACATCTACAGGATCATGACTGCTCCTATTGATCGCAGGCTCCTGAAAATTTGCTTTTTTTTAAGCCCTTTTGTACTTTTTCTTGAGTTTTCAGACCATCTTAAAACTTTTCTGACAGTGCTTGCTCATGTGTGCATTGTGTCACCATGGTAACTGCTGAACATTCCACCACAGACATTCATGTAGAATAGCCCCAGTGAGATGTCACAGCAAGGTACTTTCAGATGCAGGGCCTTTATAAATCTGTGGGAGATTCACTTTTTTTGAAAGAAATATCCAAATTTATAATCCACAAATGTTGAACCTTATCGTTATTTCTTGTTGATTAGCTCCACAAACTAATGTTGTTATTTAATGTCAAATAACAGATGAAATAACAGATACATTTACATAGTCTGAAACCTCAATACGAGTTTCATGGTCCTGTTTAGGTGTTTGATTTTCAACTAAAAAGGTGAAAAATTGCTAGCTAACATGTGACAGTAATTTTACATGTGAGAGACTTATTTAAGTGCAGAAAACATATAATCTTTTGTAATACTAGTTATATCAGATCTTTCTGGTTAGACTGTGTTAAAATAAATAGCGGATTAAAGTCTAACAGAGCTTCTAAAGTCCTGTTTCCACTGAAAGTGTCTGGTATGGCAAAGGCGAGTGATTTACATGTTACCCCTCGAATTGGGTGGCGCAATTTGCACATTTTGAGTGTTTTGAGCAGTGCGAATATGCAAATCGAGCAACGGAATTGCGCGAATCTTGCATTGTGGTCGAATGGGCGAAACGGGAAGGGCACACGAATGAAGCAGCGACTTCCCCAAAGTTGAAAATGTTGAAGTTTCTCCGTCTATTCGCGTCAATCAAGAGCCATGTTTTGATAGTTCCATTCTCCAAGCAAGGTCCTTTTGTATTCGGTCTCTGTAATATATTAATAATATGTTTAATTGTACATTTTGTATTTTGTACATAAAAAAATGTGGCATTCTATGGTCTTTTTATGCACATCATTAATATCATATATTTGTTACTGGTTATGTATATACCAGTTGTAATTGTTAATGTTTCATCATAGTTGAAAATAGAATGCCATATAATGCTAGTACAACCAACAAACACATTGTGACAATAACTAAAATATTGTTAAAAAGGGTTCTGTAATTTTAAGACAACAGAAAATATAACATCTCAAGGATCTTTTACATATATATTTTTAATAAAATTTAAGAGGAATTAGTAAAGTACACATATAAAGCAGTTACAATGTCATACTGTTGTAATAGAGATTTATGTGGTACAGTGTTTATGCATTGGGTTGAGAGAACTGAATAAAGGCAGCAGGTCATCAAACAACCAGATGCAGTGACAGCTGCATTGCTCTGGTAGATCACACTGGGACAGGCGAAAGTACCACTGAAAATGGCTGTCATCCAGACGCAGCTCTTGGAGGTGATGGTGGAACTCTCTAAAGTCGGAGTGCCACTGGAGGATTGGGTGAAGCCAAAAATGGCACTTTGGTTCATGTCTCCTCCACATTAAATAAAGCACCGTACCCCGCTGGATGTAGTCCAAGTCTGTCATTTTTCAAAAACAGACGCAGAGGGCATTGCACGACCAAATTCCCAAACTTGAGTGTCCTTGACGTGTAAATGAAGCGAGTGACTCAAAATAATTAAGCGTCCAGCTAGTGGCATTTGACGTGATTTTTATTTTTTTTTTCTCTTAATTCGCTCTTGGTGGGAACAGGGCATTACAGAGCAGTGCCTTTAGTTAGCTTCGCAACCCCAAGGAATATTGATTACATCAGCTATAAAATATCAATAAATACCCAGAATACTACACATTGTCCCATATTTGTATCTTATCCACTTTTATTATTTTTGCATGTTTTTCAGTATTTATCATCAGCCTGTATTAATGAGATCAGGTTTGAGTGATGTGAAGTGGCAGCTCATTTTTGCATTGACGTCACAAAGCCTTGTCCTAAATGCATGTAGAAGGTTATGTAATTACATTTTACACCGAGTCAGACAGGCTATTTTAAACATTTATCTGCTTGTGTCTGCTGGTTCGTCAGCAGCACAGTGCTTTGGGACCAACTTAAATAGGTGGGAAAAGAAATAATGACGTACTCTCTACCACGAGTTTGGCAGGAGTAGCTAAATCTAAAGTTCAGGTGTGAAATCATCCAAATTATTCTACTGAAGGTGCATAGGGTTTAAAAACACAGTGGAGCACTCCCTGTATTACAGCATGACATGACAAGGTGGAGTTTTTTTCAGCCTAAATATGCAGGATTTGTGTGTTAAACGTGTGATTGAAACAAAGCACAACTCCGGGTATGTTTGTGATGAGGAAAGAACATAATAAAATAGATTAGAAAATAGTGTAATATGAGCCCTTTATTAATCATGGAGATGTTAAAGATCCCATGACATGGTACTTCTTGATGCTTTTATATGGCTCCTTAATGGTTCCCTAATACTGTAAATGAATCCTTCTTCAAAATCAACATTCAGTGCATGAGAAACAGAGATAAGATGAGAAAGAGTATTTTTTCTCCCTCAGAACAGGCCATAATGGGCGTTGTTGCTTGAATGCAAATGAGGAGAAAAGAGCTGGCCAATAGTAGAGGGTGGGGGCGTGGCCAAACGCTCCGCTCTCCGCTGTAGCCCTCAGCTGATCCATTTCTGTGTTTTTGCACGGGGGGAGAGATTTGAAGCGTTCCATTGAAAAATAAACACATTTTCACATAAAATAAAATTAAACCACTGCTGTTCAAAGGTCCAGAGGCTCAGATAAAGGACTTCCGAGCCTAGAAACACTCGGACGTGCCTCCAGGCAAATAAAAAAACGCATTTCGCATTGCCTAGCGCATTCGCAGTCCAAATTCTCTGGGCGTGATTTACAGAGACGCTGAGTACAGACAGACGGGGGTGGAACTGCATTTGCATTTCTTTTTTCGATCTGACGTCAATAAGGTGCCTTGTTCAAAATCGCCCGTTTGAGCTCCGATTCTTTGTAACGCAGAAAAGGATCGCAAATGCTCAGTTTAGACATTTCGCAACTTTTAACCATGGGGGTGGGGGCCCTAAACAGGGTAGGGGAGCTCACATTAACGTTCAAAAACCTCAGAAAGTGAAAATTTCATGCCATGGGACCTTTAATGATGTGCCTGCAGTATTCCACAGTAATGTGAGTAGGCTCGCCACCTTCCAGATCTGTTCTGTAACTTGGACTGATGATACTTATTCTCCGTAGAGATAGATGTGTAATGCCTTATTGTGAATCTTCCAGGCAAAGCTATGACATGTCCGTGGAGACAAACGGAGGTGACCCCATCAGTAAAGTCGCATATTCAGCTTCAAAACAGAAACTGCATTCAAGTTCCTGGGTTGATGGTTGAGTCCTCCATACCACCAGATCGTTGTGTACTTGGGCTATACACTTGACTCCACTGGCTGTTTGGATGTTTCAGTAATTATAACTTGATTTGATATACAGCTCTGGAAAAAAATAAGCGACCACTGCATTTTTTTTTTTCTGGAATCAGCATCTCTACATGTATTACAGCCATTCCATTCCAGCGTCTGTTGAATTTCAACGCAAACACAAAGCTGAGCTACTTCAGTTCTTGCACCAGGAGTGGAATAAAGTCACCCAAGAACAATGTGAAAGGTCTGAAAACATGTATCCTTTTTCTGTTATTTTGACCATTTGTCATTTTCTGCAAATAAATGCCCTAAACGATAATATTTTATCTGGAATTTGGGGGAAATGTTGTCAGTAGTTTATAGACTCAAACAAAAATGTTCCTTTTGCCCACACACATACCTATAAGTAGTGAAATAAGAAAAATTGATAATTTTGCAGTGGTCCCTTTCTGTATATGATCAAAATGGCCCTTTATAGTAACTCAAAATCAGTTCAGAATATACAAAAATATAATGTAATTGTACATTAGAGAAGAACATGTGTATTGGCTTTCTTATATTTCAGGAATAGCATAACTCAAAAAGACAAAAGACCCATCCACAGCTGAAACAGAACAGTTAAGTAACTTTTATGGACTAGTTCCTGTTCCTGGGGGTGTCGTCATAAGAGTGATCATGTCTGGGTGCTCCTTCTCTCCTGGTCAGTGGTGATTTGGAGCAGGCACTTGGTCATATCCCTCAGTGTCCCTCTCTTATACATTATGCATGGGCAGCCCTCGGAGACCCATTACATTACTCGGATCGTGCGACGTGAAATACAAGTTTGAGCTGTATTGCTTTTGCATACAAGATGACAATGGTACAACATGACAAACTGAGCGATGCCAGAGAAGAATATGCAATTCTCAATTTATACTTTGTAAATTTTTTCAATCTTTTATTCAAGGTTGCATCTTGTTTTTTCAGATTTGTTTCTCATATCTTTGGATTTTTACAACAAAAAACACAATTATTTAAATGGAATTAATTAAATACATAGCATAAAATTATATACAGTTATTCACAATGTATTGAGATGGCAGAGAATGTTTGAGCTGAAATTTGTCCAGGGTTGGGAGGGTTATTTTAGAAATGTATTGTGGTACAGTTAAAATATGTATTCAGTAACATAATAAAATAAAGAACCAAAATATTAAAGTAATGTAACTTGATTACTTTCAATTACTTTTGGATGACTTTAACACCAAATATTCCTCCATCCATCCATCTTCTTCCGCTTTTTCCATTTCTGGGTCGCGGGAGCAGCAGTCCAAGCAGATCTTCTGCCCAGAACACAATGCACCAACCCCCATGGATCCTCCCGCGGGTGGTGAGTCCACAAGAGGATGGCCTACGTCACAACTGGCTTTGATGTGGCTTTGATTCTGTCATGGGGGCAGCAAATATATAAATTACTTCCTTTTGTGCATTATAAAAGAAATTGAGGAAAGCTTATTTGTACAGTAGCTTATAGTTCTACAATGAAAGTGCACAAGTCTTGACCACATAGTTCAGTTTATTAAGAAAAAAAAAATACTTGTTTTAAAAAAAATAAAAATAAAATCATGTCAAAATT
This sequence comes from Paratrypauchen microcephalus, assembly GCA_036785185.1. Taxonomy (NCBI): domain Eukaryota; kingdom Metazoa; phylum Chordata; class Actinopteri; order Gobiiformes; family Gobiidae; genus Paratrypauchen; species Paratrypauchen microcephalus. The sequence continues at coordinate 9,370,621 of JAVJIX010000015.1, read as the reverse complement.
TCTACCCGCTAAATGTGTTCTTCTCGGTCGAAGCCATGCCAGTTGCAAGTTTGTTCCATAGTACTGCCAGACAACGACGTGAAGTGTCGCAGTGTGCGCGCATGTCTGTACGACATTGTTTTCCCTCCATCTCCAGTTTTAAATGAAAAAATTAAATAACATAAAATTGTACCTGTAATCTGAGTACATCTTTTTTCCTTGCAACTGTAGCGGAATACAGTTACCTTCTTTTTTTTTTGTATCCTACATAACACCATTCCATGTATTCCGTTACTCCCCAAACTTGAATTTGTCAGCATTTTAAAGGTGGATTTCAAATGGTGGTTTTGTTCAATTGTCAATCTTATAAGAAGCTATATGACTGAATTGAAATAAAATGTTTCTATTACTGTATTACAATAACAATTAGTTTGTACAGACCCCTAGCTTGGAAAAAACACACTTTTTCATAATGTCAAACGTGCACAACTGAAAAGAAATAATACATATTTTACTTTTAACTTGAAGAATATCATTTCTCTTTTGAGCTGAACAGACATTTCCACAGTATTCTCCCAAATCCCTCAACACACATTTTTCCACATACACAGCCACTAAATTGTACTGAAATGCCCAAAAACAATCTTGAATCTCGAAAACCGAATATGACCTACAAATAGTGTGGTTATAAAACGGTTTCCACAGCTGCACCAGCATTCACCCGTAACACACAAACACACTGTCTCTCCTCTGTGTGTCAATACAGCCACGCTAACAGGAGAAATGAGCTGTAGAGGCTGCACCTTGTCCAGCCAGCTGTAATAAGCAAGACGTGTAATGGTTACCTAGAAAAGGCTCACAATTCCCCAAGATGAATGATTTTCTACAACCACTGTGCATCCTGTCAAACGCCCCCAGCTTTGTGGGTAATTCCAGGTTGGGAGAGGAGGAGTGAAAAGGCGGGAGAAAAAGGTGGAGATAGGAGGGATAATAGACAAGAGAATGAGATGGGGAAATATTTTTAAAAATTGTGTGAAAGCCTTCTGTACGTGATGGTATTTATGATATTAATGTAAGTTTTTATTTAATGAATTTATTTCATGCTCTCTAATGAACGTTTTTATACTTTTATTGCTTTGGAAATGCTATACAGTGAACCCTCGCTGTATCGCGGTTCACTGTTCGCGGCCTCGCTGTTTCGCGGATTTTTTTTTTTTTTTTTTTTTTAATAGTGTAACTTTTTTTTTACAGTGTAACATTCTGTCCTGCGCCCTGATTAGCTAAGAGACTAGACCAGGACTAAACCAGGTCTAAAGCAGGTCTAAACCAGGACTAAACCAGGTCTAAACCAGGACTAAACCAGGTCTAAACCAGGACTAAACCAGGTCTAGACCAGGGATGGTCACGCAGGATGGTAGGGACAGAGTCTCTGATGTCCTTCACGAGAGCGCCTGGGTGACAGGAGGTGTGGCCTTTGTTTACTTGCACGAGCCATGGAAGAGACTGAGTGCGAGCCGGACCATGGAAGAGCCAAGAATCAACATGGACGGGCCGGGGGAGCCGCAGCGGGGAGAGCCGCATTCGAGGGAGCCGCAGCGGGGGGAGGACACTCGCGCGCACAGAGGAGAGAGTGGCTCTTCCCCGTCACGCCGAGAGGACGAACCTGACCCGTCCTAGAGAGCTGTGGAGTATTGGCGACGCATTGATAGCGGTCTGATTTTGGAGCCGGGGTGAAATGCAACCAACTCTTGTGAGCGCAGGTTGGTCTTACCTGGTCTTGTGGTGAGGACTGGTGCTCAGAGGCGTCTGTTAGCGGTTTGGCACTGTTAGCATTGGCTTGAGTCTTGCCCAAAATGATATCCAGGTCGCTTTCCACTCGACTTTCGCACATATGTGGTACCAAAACAAACGCACGTGTCCGCGCGCACGTGTCCGCGTGTCTCGTGCCCCCCCCCCCCCCCCCCCACACTATTAATATATTTTAATGAAAATCTACAAAAGTTTGAGTGTTTAAACAAGAGAAAAATGTGAGAAAATGTTAATACCAGTCTCAGAAAGGTGTATAATGTGTCTGGTGAAGCGTTTTCAGCCTTAAAACATGTAGAATAATTGTAAAATATAAAATTGTCCTACTTCGCGGATTTCACTGATTGCGGGCTATTTCTGGAACCTAACCCCCGCGATAAACGAGGGTTCACTGTATTCATATATATTTGCTATAAGTTTTAGTTTAGTTTTGATGCTCTGAATCCCTCCTCATTTTGCACTCCGCACCAAGTCACTCCCCCTTCAGAGCGCCATCACAACACAATCACCATGCATTCTGCTAATGAAACCGCTGCACATCGCATCAGGTTTGTCAAATTGTTAGGGTTTTGTATATTTATGGAGAATTGTCATGCAGGAGCATGGGTGACATAAGGCAGACTCGAGGGACATCCCATATTAAACTAAATGAACTTTTGAGCTTTAAGCCATGTTATAATCTTGTTACCTCCTTAAAAACATACCTGGAGTCCTGTTTTATTTCATTCACCCATGTTTGATCTTATAGAATTAGTCCATTTATATCCCCAAAGCTCAAAATGTGATGATATTTTAAGTTAACCGCTACCTTTTACCTTTTGTTCAGTAGATATTGGCAGTTCCAGGGCTGAAATGATCCAAATGATTCTAGAGAAAGTGTATGGTGTTTAAAAATACATTAGCGCACTTCCTTTATTACCACATGACATCTCAAGTTGAACAGGGTGTTTTCTGTTTGAGAGAGGAACTCAGTATATGCAGGATTTGTGTGTTAAACATGTGGATGAAACAACCACAACTCCAGGTATGTTTGTGTTGAGGAAACATTATAACATAAATCATATAGTCCCTTTCCACTGCTGCTACCAGCACGCCACCTGCAACCATCCATGCGTGATCGTTCAAACTCCTAATCCTGCCCAAACAAGGGGTCATCAGATAATCAAACAGAGACAATCAATGATGGCAACGTGTCAACAACAAGCCTGTCAGATTTGAACTGCAGGTTCAACACTGCGATTGACCCTTTGCTGCTTCCTGTTGTTCCTTATAAGGATGTGGGTAAGATACACAACCAAGTGCTATTAAGAGGACAGTGTAACTACAACACTGCAGAATAAGCACAACGGCAAAGTGTGTACGCAGCTCTGTAAATAAACAATTCGTCTTCACTTTTAGGTCTGTGGGGAGATGCCATTTGCGTTCTTAGCACAGAACAAGGGACTATTTTCTCTCACCATGCTGTACACTTCAATATGTCACACAGTTACAGTGCAAGGGTGTTGGTGACTAGAAAGTTTGCAGCATCAATGGGGTCATGGGCTGAATCCGAAGACAGTATCCACCAGGATTAAGATTTAGCTAGAACTAAATCACTTCATCTTTATCTAACTGGTTTGAAAACTGGGTTAAACCAGGAGTAAGCCAGGAGGAAACTATGTTATAACTTGCACAACAGAGTGTCACTGAGCAAGAGTTGTAATTTGCTATGGTGATGACAAATTACATGAAAACAAATATATTACATTATATTAACCTTTCCACACCTTTGATGACGGGAGAACCAAGGAGCTTTTACAATTTGGGACCGGCGCCACCTACTGACAGCTCCAACCTGCTACACAAAGAATTTCAGATGTTGTCATATTTAAGATATTGTCATATTTAAAAGCTACAAAATCAACAGACAAAGACAATATTGGCCTATTTTCCCTAAAATGCCTGACTAAAAAGATCCATATTTCAAACTGAATCTTTCTCTGAATTCCAAATGCTGCCTACTTTTAATGAGTAAATATAAGGATAGGTATAGCTGGTGTCTGGATTGTCCAGTATACAGTATCACTGAGCATTTGTTGGGTTTTGAAATTTCCCATGTCAACGCTGAAGAATATATCACTAAAAATGAGATGTAGTGACTTGTAAAGAAAATTCTGGGTGGATTTTCTATTCTATTATATGTGGTATTGTCACAAGTAGAGCAGAAAGCACCCAAAATGCAGAACTGCATTTGCAAAGTTGTTTAATATAACAAATAATGATTGGCCAAAATCCAAAAAAGCATGAGAAAACACAATAATGACAAAACACAAAAATCCAAGCAGATGTGACACTGATAATGAACCAACAAAGGGCAGAGGAGAACACAGGGTATAAATGCACACAGATGAATGAGACATAGGTGAGACACATTAGGGCGAGGCAAACAATCAGTTCAACAGGAGGTAAAACTCAAAAACACACGGCTAGAGAAATTACAAAATAAAACCAGGTCAAAAACAAATCAAATTAACACCATGACATTACCCCTTCCTTCAAGGGACGGATTCCAGACGGACCAGGGTGGGTGGAGGGAGCCCTGGAGGAGGGACAAACTAGAATACAACCAGGAAGGTCCAGAGCCCATGAAGGCAGTACCAGTAAAGTCTGAAAAATAAGTCCAACGGTGGCAGGGGTTGGTTAGAAACACCCAAAGACTCCAGACATAGAGGTGAGAGCTCAAAAGGCTGCAATGATGAGTCTGGAGAAATGGGGAACATGGAGGACCCCAGCGAAGGCAAGACAGGGTGGAGTGAGCACCACAGGTCAGGAGCAAAAACCTGCTTAACAGAATCCAGGCAATGGAGCAGGAAGCAACTACTGTGTTGACATCACAGGGAGGTCTTGAGGAACAGGTAACCACCCCGGATGGAGAATTATGTCCCGCGGTGGCTCTGGGCACAAGGAAGGTCAACACAGGGCAGCAAGTGTTCAACAGGGACCAGGTCTAATGGAGTAGGTCATTCTACTGAGAATCCAGGTGTAGGTGATGCTTGGAGAGTAAAATCCAGATGTCAGAGGTGCAGTCTGCTGAGTCCTGTTATGGTTGGTTCATTATCAGTGTCACATTTGTTTGGATTTTTCTGTTTTGTCATCATTAGTCATGTCATGACAGTTTGGATTTTGATCAATCATTATTTGTTATATTAAACAACTCTGCAAATCCAGTTCTGCTCTACTTGTGACAGATATAGACTCAGATGTGAGATTTTACTCAAAATAAGTGGGATACAGCTTTGCTTTTATGTTTTACATGCCTGCAAGCTTCACAGTCCCCTTCTATCAGATAGTGGACAAAAAGGAATCTTATGAGGTTAAGGCAAGCAACACTCAGTTAACAAACCTAGAATCTTCTATTTTCCACTGTAGGCCCAGGTACATGGGTCCACACGCCTCCTCTTAAAAAGTGTATGTGTATCAAGCTTGCCCTGTAGCTTTTTCTGAAGCAGACTATTCCTGTCCCTGTGGGCTAAAGTACTTGCCAGACAGTCCCAGACCAAATAATAATCACTACCAGTGCTCCACTCTGAATCCGGCCCCCCTCTTTTCTCCCAGTGTCGCTGATCCGGAGCTGTGTGGGAGAGCTCGGGGTCATTATGTCCCACTGGAAAGTTAATCTTGCACCAATTAGTTCCAGCCCAAGAGGTACCACCGGGCACTGTGTTAAGAAATGGTCCTGTCCATTGGGAACTCCAACCACGATCTCTCCCACCTTTTTTTATTGCTGCAAATTGACTTCTACACATTGAAATAAGGTCTATCCTTTTCTCGTGTAGATATGCACACACTCAATCCCTCTTAGGTTTTCTGTATTGATCCAGGCATCAGTCTGTTTTAGTTTTGCAATTATGTCTGCTGATAATACCCAGGGTGTTACATGAGTTCTCTAATTGGCCACTCAGTATGAAATCATAGGTTTGGCTATACTGTCATAAGATCTGTTCCGATGAGGCTGTGTCTTTTGAACATTTGATATCACAGGACTATATATATATTTTTATTTATTTATTTAGATGTTTTGTATTTTAAATGTTATCTCTTATCTCCCAAGTTCACAAATTAATTCAGAGCCGTGAGCAAACGAAACAATCCTGGGAATGATTTATGGATCTTAAGACAGCTCAATAATAAATAATAATAATAATGCATCAGTTTTATATAGCACTTTTTTGCACACTCAAAGACACTTTACAGATCATTATTCATTCACTCCACTCTCGGTGGTGATAAGCTACTATTGAAGCCACAGCTGCCCTGGGGCAGACTGACCGACGTGAGATTGCCAATCTGCGCCATCAGCTCCTCCGACCACCACCATCACTCACGCACACACCACTTTCACCGCAAATTTCTTTGGTCTGGCCAAGATTTTAAAACTCCTATCAGGTTATTAATTTTGTTTTCAGATTTATTATCTACTTACTAGTTCAGAAACTGCTTAATTCTAATGGAGGTAGTTTATTTAAGTCTACTTGTCAAGTAAAATGATCTTGCTGCATGGACAGATAATTTCACTACTTTTAAGTCATTTTCTGATAGATTTAAGTGTTAAGTTAAGTGGATAAGCTTTTTTGCAGTGTTCTTACTAGGCAATGTGGGTGAAGTGTCTTGCCTAAAGACACAATGACAATGTTTTTTTTTGTGTGACTGGCGCCCCACTGTGGCACATGATATTCCCAGCGGTCTCTAATCCAAGTCCTAACCAGGCCCGGTCCTGCTGAGCTTCTGAGATCTGACGGAATCAGGCTTTGACAAGCCGGTAAGGCCATGGTATGATATAGCTTAGGAAACAACTGGACTTTTCCCTGTGACGTCACAATTCTGGGTCTTCCCCTGGGCCTCCTTCCAGTGGGACATGCCCGGAACACCTCCCCAGAGAGGCGTCTAGGAGATGTCCTGGGAAAATCTAAATTTCCAAATACATTTTTTTAGGGAGCAGACTTACTAAACAGGATTCATCAAACAAACAAGATTGAAGCTACATAAAACTCTGTGTATGGTATGGATTAAGGAACATTATTATAAGAGATTTAAAAAAGAAAACGTTGCATAGTTGTGTGTCTTTCAAATCAAATATAATATTTCTGACCATCATCAAATATTAGCCTTCTCATTATTACTGCTACACAATATTACTCAAATTTCCTATTTATTGACAATATAATATCTGGATGTTCCTTTATTGCTACTCTTTATCACAGTGCTGTATTTCAGATATCATACATTGCTTTTTGAAGGCCCAAAATAGGTTTTCGTGTTCCATCTTTGGGAGTCTACATGCGTCAGATGGGGGCTGTCAACAACTGTTATCGAAGCTTCTTGTCAGGTTGATTCTGCGCCTTTCACACCTCAGCGTTCACTTTTCCCATCTCTTTTTCTTGTTTATCCCACTTCCTTTCATTCCATTATAGCTTGATTTCTCACTCTGGGCCCCTATTGGCTTCCTTTCACTTGACACTTTTTTCTTTCAACAAGTATTTGCACTTGTCTGGTTGACATGGCCGCGGGGCTCGCAAACTTAAAGTGTGACAGATGCAGATGAGATGGTGACAAGGAGTAATTCAGGGCTGCTCTTCTACACATCAATCTCCAGTACAGAGATAGCTCTTGTACGGTATTGTTGTTCAAGCGTATTTGACATACTGGCACACACCTGGGAGCCCTTTTGTACTCTATTTGTGAAGAATGTACATATAGATGGAAAAGTTAGAAGAGGATTGAGTCAGTGGAAATGCTGCATTTTCAAACCGCGGAAGGAGGAAGTAGTTGCTAGCACTCACAAGCTCGTGTTTGCATGATAGTAAAATTTTCGATACTCGATTTTGATACTAGGAATAAAGTCAGTTCTCAATCGATTCGGAAACTATGATGAAGATTTTTTTTAAAACGCACACATTCAAAAACGATAGAATGGAACTTTCAGCATTACCAAACTTTTTGTACTATAGAGCGCACCTGACTATAAGCCGCACCCACTAAATTAAAAAAAAAAATTAAGATTTGTACTTATAGAAGCCACACCTGACTATAAGCCGCAGGTGCCCACATTGTAACTTGAGATATTTACACAGAAAGATGGTACACAAAAGGATTTTTTTTTTATTTTTATTTCAATTAAACGTAAATACTGGTATGTGCTTTTTTTGAACAGCGCCTACGGCAGTAACACGGCAGAAACACGACAGTAAAACAATTGTAAAATGGCCAGCCTGTAGCCTCTGGAAGCCTTAAAATAAAGTTTCAAGTTTATCTTTAAGGGTAAACCCCCTGAACTCAATCTCACGGAACTGTTGATACCTGTGTAGGAGATTTTAAATGACTAAAACAAGGCTTCATTAAGTCATGAACTCTCCTCACTTATTTACCGTCTGATGTCTGCTGTCTTGATAAAGAATGAATCCATACATAAGCCGCACCTGACTATAAGCCGCAGGGTCCGAAGTGTGAGAAAAAAGTAGCAGCTTATAGTCCGAAAAGTACGGTAAATAATAGTCCTTTCTTTTACAGTATTTTACCATGTGGTCTTCTATCTGTGTAATCCCTCAGTCGTCCAGATGTTTCATAGTGGTCCGTGGGCGTATACTAATCTATTTAATCTTTTAATCATTCAAAAGCTATTCTGGAAAGGTTAATTACTGTCCTGTGATGTGACTTTTTTAGTTTTGGTACCTGCTCAAATGAATATCTAGTTTTAGACTAGTTTTAGCATCGATTAGTGTCTGATTTTCAATACTTTTGACAACCCTACCACAGACTCTTGGGTGCAATGCTTGTATGCAAAACAAACGTTATTATTAGATTTATTTTATTTTATGTATTTGTTTGTTTGAATTAGGACAATGCATATTAATCAACATGACAACAAACAGCATCAATGTAAATATGCCAGGATTAGCACAATAGCTGCTTTACATCCGTTGTCCTAAGGCAGGTCAGAACAGAAGAACATTTAGAGGAACACGCAGAAGAGACAGAAGTGCACATAGACGTGACAGCACGTTCACCACAACAGACCATTCTCTGAGTTTAAGAGGCCCCGAGAAGAAGAAAATCTACCTGTGTGAGCATGTTTGATTATTTTTCAACCAATGTTTCAGAGTGTTCTTGAAGGTTGAGAAGGACCCACAGTTCCTGACATGAGCAGGTAATGTGTTCCATGACTGTGATCCTCTGATAGACGTCACCATTTGGCTAAATTTGGCTCTGCGTCTCTGTATGTTATAGTCTCCTCTGGTCACTGTTAGTATTCTTTTTTTTTTTTACTTCTAAATCCATTAATGGTGGAGGAGCGAGTCCATTTAAAACTTTAAAAACAAGGCAAGCATCCATAAATACCTGATAACTTTCAAGATCCAAAATATAACTTTATTAAGATATTACAATAGTGATAGTGTAGAGGTTTTTTCTTAAGTGTTTTTAAAGTTTTTTGTTTTTTTTTTGAAGAGGAACTTTAGAGGCTTCAAAAGAGAGAGATACAAAAGAAAAGAATAAGAATAAAGTACGGTGCCCCATTTCTTAACATGTGCCCTTTTGCGCTGTTAACATTTGAAATAGCTGCTGTACACAATGATGAAGAGACATTTTAATATTTAATCATGTTCCCCACTCTTTTTCTAGTGGTATTTTGGTTGGTTTTCAGAGCCAATCCTTGAAAACCCTTTGTATGCGCTTTCTCTAATATTTGTTGGATCTACATGAGTCACGAGTAAATACAATCTGTTCTCAAGAGGCTGCTAATGAATCAGGGGAAGTTGGACTTGCACAAAAGGCTGTTGGATGGATTTACACAGTGTAGATCATATCAACTTCTATATAAAGCTTTCTGTTGGCCCACTTTATCTTGTCGGAGTAAGAGGGCTAAATTATGTGTTTCCCTTATCAACTGAAATATAAAGCAACTGCATTCTTTTGTGACAAATATATCACCAGTTATTACCCACAGGATTTTTCAAAATTTCCATATCTAACCACATAACCAATAGACATAGCCATTTAAAGGAGAATTACAATCTGAGCCTTATTTCGGTAATAAAACAAGTTGTTTTACTCACCCATAGCACTCTGGTGTCATATGGAGCACTTCCAGAGATGTTTTAGATTAGCGATATCCGTAATGCAAGTTCTCGGGGCATATAATATATGCCCCGAGCATGTAATATATGCCCCGAGCGGTCTCCAAATAACACAAACTTTAGCACTTTTCAAATCATAGAAGCTCAATGTCTTAGTCTACACTTTCGTTTGAGTCAAAAGTGGCCTGTAATCCGAGATTTATCTATAATTTACAGTTTTGCGTTTCATGTTTGGGTCCCGGGAGCTGAGAGCGAAATAAGCTGTGACTCCGCACATGCACACTGGCGTCCTCATCTACTCGAAACTATGGATAAATCTCGGATTACAGGCCACTTTTGACTCAAACGAAAGTGTAGACTAAGACATTGAGCTTCTATGATTTGAAAAGTGCTAAAGTTTGTGTTATTTGGAGACCGCAAACATGTGCCCCGAGAACTCACATTACGGAGATCGCAAATCTAAAACGTCTCTGGAAGTGCTCCATATGACACCAAAGTGCTAATTTGTAAATAATAATAATAATAATAATAATAATAATAATGATAATAATAATAAAGGCATCAGTCTTATATAGCACTTTTCTGGACACTCAAAGACTGTTTACAGATCATTATTCATTCACTCCACTATCGGTGGTGATAAGCTACTATTGTAGCTACAGCTGCCCTGGGGCAGACTGACGGAAGTGAGGCTGCCAATCTGTGCCATCTGCCCCTCCGACCACCACGGTCACTCACGCACACTCCACTTTCATACTAGGCAATGTGGGTGAAGTGTCTTTCCTAAGGACACAACAACAGTTTTTTTTGTTTTTTCGACTGGTGCTCACTGTGGCACTTGATTTTCCCAACGCTCTCTCTTCCAAGTACTAACCAGGCTGGGCCCTGCTGAGCTTCTGAGATCTGACGGGATCAGGCTTTGACAAGCTGGTATGGCCACAATTGTGCATGTTTTGGGTTTGGGGTTAACATTGTTTGATTGTCTGGCTCTACTGCTGCTGCTATGATGACTTCCATTCACACAAGGTCCATCCCCTATAGCCTCCACACACTGGACTATACGCTATACTATATGCCTTTTGGGGACGTTGATGAATCAATATATATTACTGCTATTGAAATGGTAGAACAAGGAGAAGAAAAGAGTAGCCACCCATCTCGCTGTTCTGGAACTACATTTCCCATTCATTTTTCTCAGTGACTTTCTGGGGGATCAAAAATAGATAAAAGTTTAAAGGGACAGTGTGTAAGATTTTTACCCGTTAATTACCAAAAATGAAGATACACATTCAAAAATACATTGTTTTCCAAGCCTTTTCACTTCCATCATGAAATCAAAGTATTCTGTTGGACTTAGATATAGTCACATAAAAGGGGGATCTTCCCCATATAGAGGCAGGCATTTTGATTACGAGAGCCGCAGAAGGACATTTGGGCTCCGCCTTCGGCAAGGCTCGTGGTTTTCACACAACGAGATAGTACGCATTTGGATAAACAACGACAAGCATGTTGCCGGATGACACGTCGTAATGGATCTAATACGTGTTTTGGACTAAATTGTTTTACTGGATTTTATTCGCTGGATCCTTACGGACAGATTGAGACCAAGTTTATGGTGAAATATTGAGTTTGACCTGTCCAGAGCATTCAAAGGTAAGCAAAGTAACAAACCTCGTTTTGTGCTTTTCCGTATAAAAGCCCCATGTGCTCGGGGAGTGATTGTTGTGCCGGGAAATGAATTGCATAGTCAAAAAAAGGAGACTGTAAGGTTTCATTTGATGTGTAGATTGTCATGGTATATGATCGGGAATGTGTGCTCTCATACTGAAAGAAAAATAAAACAAAATAAAACGGGACCGCGTTTTATTTATACAGTAGCGGTGTGCGATTCGTGCGCGGGTACGCGAGCTGTCCGCGTTACGGTGCACCCGGGTGACCCTCGAGGTCTGCTGTAGCTAGAACAGGAATTGCAATAGCCATCATCCACCTATGCGCCTCGAATGCTACACACTGGACCTTTAACAGCTTGTTCAAGGATAATAAGCTACACGGTCACTAATAACCACAAGACTTATACTTTTTATTTAAAGATTATTTTGCAGAATCTTACGTTTTAAATGTGCTTTTAGGACTTGAAACGACTGCATTATGGATATCAGTTACCACATAGTCTATGAGAAAAATGAATGGAAAATGTACATACTACAGGCTGTAAATTAGCAATATTTACACTATTAACAAGAATTAAGAAATATTTAATTCATTAAAACTAAATATTTCCAAAAATAATTATTCAGGCTTAATAGCTACTTATTTAAATTGTCTCTTATGAGCTTTAGCCAAACTATTTGTTCATTTTGATTTAAGTGCTTTATTATGGCTAATTAAGGTGTAGTTATTATAAAGTGCTACTGAGAGATATTCTGCTGTTTATACTCATAATAAAGCTATAGCTATGAGATTAGCAAATTTGAAATACTTCAAAGACATTTTATCTTAATCATTTATTTTCAATACCACTTTTTTTGTTTGTTTTTTCAAGGCTGTACTGGGTTTGCAAAATCAAGTGCCTCCTTTTGTTGATCCTCTTTAGACTATTTACTTTAAAAGACCTAAATTAGTGTGCAATAATTTAAAACATCATCTTTAAAACAGACTGTTCACTTTCAGACCAATACATTATAACCCATTCCCTTTATTCTCCTGTCAGTAGTCATAATGTTTTGCTTGATCATGTCTAGCTCCCCTTCATCCTTTATCTTGCTTTGTGTCTCCTGGTTGCGTTTCTAATATTTGTCCTTCTGGCTCTGTTCGCTCTATGAACATTTGGAGCAGTGCTGGGGGGCCCTCTGGACATGGATTCGTGCTTATGGAAGAATTGCTCACGCTTCACTTGTGGATTTGGCAGCGGTCTGCAGCCAGGCCTCCCCATGGCAGATTGGGTGGCTCACTTGTTGATAGGAATTTCTTCTTGCCCAATTTGAAACCACCGAATTCTCTCTGAAAATTCTGAGAGGTCATGCATATGCAGTGGGAGATGCTTTTGTAGGGAAAAGCCAAAAATTGATCCTTGATGAAGAATTTGAATGAGGATGATATCATATTAAAGGAGAATTAACGTTTTTTACAATCTGAGCCTTATTACGGTAATAAAACAAGTTGTTTTACTTACCCATAGCACTTTGGTGTCATTTGGAGCAGTTTCGTAGATGTTGTGTTGTAGCGGTATCTGTGAACGTGAGTGCTCGGGGCAAATGTTTGCAGTCTCCAAATAACACAAACTTTAGCACTTTTCAAATCACAGAAGATCGCTGTGTCAGCGTAGACTTTAATTGGAGTCCAAAGCGGCCTGAAACCCGATATCCAGCTATAGTTTCATTTGATGACGTCATCATAGAGGACAGCACGCATGTGCGAATTCCCAGCTGTCAGATCCCGGGTACAGTCCGAAAGAAGCTAAGGGCCTGTCCCCACGACAACGTTTTTTGGAGGAATCGGGGAAGTTTGTGTGCGTTTGGGCCTGTCGTCCAGACGGCGCGGCGTTTTTGGGGGTGAGAACGGTGTTTTTCAAAAACGGGTTCCAGTCGAAGAACGCTGGGGGTCGCGTTGCCGTGTGGGCGGCAAAAAACGCGACTGTTGGGAAAATGATGACGTCGCGCTGCCGTAATCATCACGTGACCGGTGACCAGAAGGTAACCCTCCGCAGGTAACGACCAGATAACAACAACCATGGCGGACAATGGACTTCAGTATATTTTACAGACATTTGGAAGTTTATTTGCACTGCTGCATCAAACTCTGTTTATCTGCAATGCATTGCGACAACAGCGGAGATACATGCACAATTACGCACGTCAGATTCTTTTCACCCCGCTGCCGCGCCCGAGAACAACAAGAAGGGCCACCCGAAGAAGGTTTTGGGTGAGACCTGACAATGTTTGGGAGCACGTGTTTGCTTGTTTACGAAAGAGAAAGGACTTTATGCGCATGTGCTCTTTGTAGTCTTGCGCTTCCGGCGGCTCTGGCTCTTTCTGGTTTACAGCGCCACTTATCGGTGTGACATATGTACTACATCATTTTCACTCAGCGCTCCGTGCTCATCTTGACACAAATGTTTTCTGATCCAACACGTGTGTGGACGACACTTTTTTTCACCCCGGGTAAAAAAAAAAACAGGAACGTTGTCGTGGGGACTAGGCCTAAGAAGACGAAAACATTTCCGCTTGAGAAAATAGTGCGAACATGCATTTATCCCGGTTGCGAAAACAAAATGACATCTTGGATGAAGTTGAGCTTTCACAGGCTTCCGCATCAGAATCCTGACTTATTGAAAATGTGGCTACTTGCTTTGAGAGTGGACCCAAACATGACAGGGAAAGCTGTAAGACGTCTGGACCATCGTGTTGCAGTACTCACTTCAGTCCGGACGATTTTTTTCCAGCAAAGCAAAAGAAAGAAGGCCAGCGGTTTCAGCACATGGCTCTGAGAAGTAATACGAAACCGATGGCTGTTCTCTGCGCTGCTCCTAAAACTCTCTGCGCTTCATTCTTTCCATATCCATTCTGTCTCCTCATCCGTATACTCAGGCACAAAATGATAGGGACGGCCATCATACTCAAATAAGTCCTCTTCAGTCTCAAAGTCCGAATCTTCAGCCATGGGTTAGGGTTAGGGTTAGGGGCGGGGAGGAGGGGGGGAGGTTTTTTCGCTGAAAACGTGCGGTGCCTGCATAAACTGAGCCACACAGACCGATTTTCTGGGCACAAAAAAAAAAAAAATTAGCATGGGAAATACCATGTGTGGCGTGTGAGCGTGTGAACACGTCGAATTGCATGTGTCACACTCTCAATGCGTGAGACTTGAGAGCCCTGCTTAAAGTCTACGCTGACACAGCGATCTTCTGTGATTTGAAAAGTGCTAAAGTTTGTGTTATTTGGAGACCGCAAACATTTGCCCCGAGCACTCACGTTCACAGATACCGCTACAACACAACATCTACGAAACTGCTCCAAATGACACCAAAGTGCTATGGGTGAGTAAAACAACTTGTTTTATTACCGAAATAAGGCTCAGATTGTAAAAAAAAAAACGTTAATTCTCCTTTAATAGTATCTTAAAGGTGCACTGTGTAACTTTTCTGGTGGAGAGTTCCCCATCTGCTTGTTTCCATGGTGACCTTATCATTATGGCATTAAACAAATATATCTTGTATGTTTTCAATTACAGGTGTTTTGAGATAATCCAGTGTTTTTTTGTTTGTTTTTTTTTTGTTTTTTTTAAACTACCAAATTATTTCTGTGAGTGGGCCCACTTCTCCTGTAAACTGATCAGGTCATCTGGCCTGCTGGTCGCCATGAAGGTACCTAAATTAAATGTCATATTGTAGAACATTTCAGGAAAAAAAAATGTGTCAGGCAGGTGGCGGGCCCTCTAGCAGAAAAGTTACACTGTATGCCTTTAAATAATTATATAATTTTGGTCTATAATTTGACAGATACCACAGGCATTGTTTAAAATCTATGACTATAGCAAGCAATTTTGTGTCTCTTAGTTATTCACTTATGATATACTCCCTCATTTATAAAATATATTAGAAACTTGTCATTTCTGGTGCAGTATCTGCCGCCTGCTTGTCTCCATGGAGGAGTTCTATTCCTGGAATGTTTCACAATCTGGCATTAAACTCATCAATGTTTTTACTTCTGTATGGCTGTTTTATAGCACAAAAACATGCAATCTTACTGTGTGGGGGATTACTTGTACCTAACTTGGGACATTACGGAAAGAGGGAAACATCTCCACTGAGAAAAGCATCAGAAAGTTGTATGATGCACCTTTAAATAAGTAATGGGACTGTTCAGTACTGCTTGTTGTCTATTAATTCCAGACAGATGCTGCCATATTTCCTGTAATATTTTATACAATGGTTTTATAAAGCACTATTGCAGGGATTCAGAAATATCTTCTTTTCACAGGTTCACCTCGTCTTGACAGATCCAGTTGTTTTTCAGGGCCTCATAGCACCACACTGACATATATTAAAGTCTCTGCATGGAATAGTCCCCAGAGGTTTTTACATAACGTCAGCTCTGTTCTCTTATTAACAAGTGATAATTGTTCTGCACAGAAGTCTATATTTGAACGTATTGGGTTTTTTTTCTCAAAGAATAATATAAATGGTAAATGGTCACATTTTTATTGAGTACTTTTCCATCTTCAAGGCACTCAAAGCGATGTAAAGAATCACTCACCCATTCACACTGGGGGTGAGGTGGATTAAGTGTATTGCCAAAGGACCCAAGATCTGATTTAATATAACATCAGCTAATGTAATTGGAAGGACAAAACATAAAATAATGTCTAAAAGCTGGTATTTTGAAAGGAAAGACCATATAATTGTTACATCAATAAAAAATACTCAAGTAGGAGTAAATAGTAGGAGCAAATATATGCTGCTTGAAAAGTACTCTGAAAAGTATCATTTCTACCCACCTCTGCTAGTGAGGTTTTTTTTTCTGTATTGGCCTTGTTTTTTTTTTTTTTTTTTTTTTTTAATTAAAGGCCCTATATTACGCAAAATTGATTTTAGTGAGCTTTAAACTTAGACAAACTTTCACAAGGGAAATTATTTGGACACAATAGCTCATACATCAGAATATATTATAATAACAAAGATATATACAGAAATATAAAGATTGTAATAAACTTCTAAATAAGTAGCAATAAAAAGTAGCAATAGACTGGTAATAATAATATAAATAATATAATAATATAATGTAAATATAATAGAAATACACTATAGCACAGTTATATACAAGAAGTCATAAGGAAATAGTGTAAAGATGATATGATGATTGACAGGACATAAGGTTATCTGTTCCATAAGGGTGAGTTGTTGTACAGTTGTATGTTGTATGGTATAAATGTACTCCTGTATCTCTCACTGTTTGAGCGGACCTGTAGGAGCCTGTTAGAGAATGAGCTCCTCTGTCCCTCTATGGTCTGGTGCAGCGGGTGAGCAGGAGTGTCCATGATGGAGAGCAGTTTGTCCAGTGTCCTCCTGTCCTTCACTGTGAAAAATGTCTCCAGCTCACATCTGATCACATGACCAGCTTTACAGATCAATTTGTCAATCCGCCTGTTGTCCCTTTTACTGGTGCTGCTCCCCCAGCAGACCACAGTGAAGTACAGGGCGCTGGCAACCACAGACTGGTAGAAGATCTCCAGTAACTTGCTGCACACATTGAAAGGCCAGCTTTCTCAGGAAGTAGAGTCTACTCATGCTCTTCTTGTAGACAGCATTACTGTTGTCTCTCCAGTCCAGTCTGCAGTTTACATGTACTCCAGGGTACTTGTAGCAGTCCACTATTTCCTTGGTCTTGTCAACGCTCAGGAGCAGATGGTTTGCCTGGGCCCACTCCACAAATTTTGCAATCAGTGTCCTGTACTCCAGGTCCTGTCCATCCCTGATACGACCTACCACTGCAGAGTCATCAAAGAATTTCTGCAGGAGGCAGGACCCGGAGCTGTACTGGAGGTCAGAGGTGTACAGAGTGAACAGAAAAAGATGGAACTGAACCCTGGGGGTCCGACATTACTGACCACACTATCAGAGAGGGTGCTCCCCAGTCGCATACCTGCCTGATAGGTAGTGAGTAATCCAGAAGACAATTGATTGAGGAGCTGTCACCCATCCTGGCCAGCTTCTCACTCATCAGAAAGGGGTGAATTGTGTTAAAGGCACTGGAGAAATTGAAAAACAATATGCTCACAGAGCCCTTAACACTATCCAGGTGTGTGTGTGCCCAGTGAAGGAGAGAGATCACAGCATCATCCACGCCTAAATGGCATCACTGCCATAGGCAAATTGTTGAGGATCCAGGGAAGGGGCCACCATCGGTCTGAGCAGCAAGTTTCTCAAACACTTTCATGACATGTGACATTAAAGCAACTGGTCTGAAGTCATTAAGTCCAGATGGAACAGGTTGCTTGGGCACTGGCACAATGCAGGAGGTCTTCCATAGCTCCGGTACCCTTTCAAGCTTCAGACTCAGGGTGAAGAGAAAGTGCAGGATCCCAGCGAGCTGTACAGGGCAGGTGACAAAGACACTGAGCTGGGTTCCTCCGTGGGGGTGGGGGTAGGTGTGGAAGCAGAGGTGATGGGTTGATGAATGGCCGCCATGAGTGGCCTGTGGTGAGGTGTGGATCGGGTGTCTGGGAGATGTAGGTGTAGAGATGGCTTGCCAGGGGATGAAAAAAAATTAAAATGCAAACTGAGTAGATTTGACCTGTCTGGGCTATTGTCCTGCTGCTTTGTTGTGGTGTTGAAACCAGTGATGCCTTCATCCCATTCCACTCTTCACCTCATCCTTGTCAACAGAGTTCTTCTTAATAAGTAGATCCTTCAGCTGGCTGGTGATCCAGGGCTTGTTTGGGTAACAGCGGACGGCATGTGAGGACGGCTGTATCCTCGTAGAAGTTTATGTAATCTGTTATACAGCCCATCATGCTGTCAGTGTTGTCCTCATGGGGCTGGCAGAGCACATTCTGGTCTGTGGTCTCAAAGTAGTCCTAAAGGGCATGGCTGGCTTCCTGACTTCACTTCCTTACAGTCCTAGTGGTGACAGGCTGCTTCTTCGCTGCAGGGACATACTGAAGGTTTAACAGTTATAGTCTTGTTGTACCAGTGGAGGCAGGGCCGTGGCACTGTATGCCTCCATAGAACTGGCATTCAGCAAGTCCAGAGTTCTATTGTCCTGAGTTTTACAATCCACATGCTGGTGAAGTGTCCAAGGAGGCATGGTTGAAGTCACCAGAAATAGTAGATCCTTCGGGTGTTTGAACTCCACACCTGCGACCACACTGTGTAGCCTGTTAAAGGCACTCCACTGAACAGGACAGAAGTAAATAATATGGACGCATTCCCAAAGCCAAAAGTTCAATATCTGGTGAACAGGTATATTCCTTAACAGTAATATGGCCAGGATTGCACCACCTCTCATTCACCAAAACAGCCATACCACTGCCCGTCTTCTTACCACTAAGGAGAGTGTCTCTATCTGCCCACAGTCTTAAAGCCTGGTACAGATGCACTGCTGTCTGGGAAGTTTTTTATGAAGCCAGGTCTCTGTGAAGCACATGATACTGCTGACAGCATACTTCCTCTGGGTCCAAACAAGTGCACACAGTTCATCCATCTTATTTCCCAGTTACCTTACGTTCCCCATCAGGAATGATGGAACCGCAGGCTTGAATTTCCTTCTCTGCTGGGCACTGCAGCACTGGGGAATTGAACAGTGAAAGAAGGTGTTCTCTGGAATACACAATAGGTTGTCTGCACTGCTGGGCCACACAGCAAAAGAACAAAGAGGCCAGTAAAAATCAAGGGGGAAAAAAAGACAAAAATCCCCAGAAAGCATGATGAGTGTTTAATTGGACAAGAAAAAAAAATCTTAAAGTGCAAACAAGAATAACTTTAAAATTTAGGGGTTTGAATATCCAGATACCTTTGATTCACTTATGCAAAAATGTTAAAATGACTTTGTTCTGTGTACTTGATCTGACCATAAAATACCTTTTGAGATCATCAATATATTCTCTGACCAGTGACTGCAGACTACAAAACCAAACGTAATCTTTTGACATCCCACCACCACTGAATTTTCCAAGCCTTAATCTATTACTTTGAATGACAGCGCGCCTTTATAGTCCGTTGTTTTATTTTCTGGTTTTAATTAGCTCGATTTGACTTAGAACTGACACAACGCTGCAGGCTGCTCCTTCCTTGGTTGTATCCAAATGAAAGGGTATACCTATAAAGACCACCTGCGCACCAAGAATACCCAAATGCCCTTTTTTTCCCCCTTTTTTTTCCTAGATATTTTTGTTGCAATGAAAACACATTGTCAGACGCTTGCAGACAGGGACATCACAGGACCCGTGCACCCCACCCTAGACCCCTCCCCTTCCCCTTCCTTTCATTGACAGGCGTCTCCATGGCACCCTGCGGATCAGAGTGGCGCCACGACTCCAGTTCCTTACGTTTCAAGCTCTGTTCTTTCCTCCGCCACCGCCATTGTGGTTTGGGAAGATGATTTTTTTGAACAAGAATAAGGCTTACCGCACACAAAGATATACCTTGTGTTCTTACAAACAGAATATGAGTGCATGCGGTTAAAATTGGATACAGGTGGGGTAGGTCAGTACGTATGTTGAATCGATAGAAATGTCAGTGTCATTCCACTGGGCTGTTCGGTCACAAAGCCTCAATGAAAGTAGAAGCTTTTTCAAATATAGCTGTTGTGTTCTGGTAAAACAATGCAGTCTATAGACCAGATGTGGCTACAGAAGAGGCAGAAGTCAGTGAATAAATAATCAGTAAATAAAACCATTTGTGTCTTTAACTCTAAGGCCCTGATTCTATTTATTTATTTAAATGTCTATCTTTTATACAGAATCGACTTCGACTCAGACAAACTTTACTGATCCACAAGGGAAATTATTTGGACATGGTAGCTCACACATCACAGTATGATATAATTTAATAACAAAGAGCAAAAATATAAATGGTAATAATAAATAGAAGTAGCAAAAATACCAAGAGACTGGTACAAGTACAAACAGAATTTGGAAATATACTCAAACAACATATATTTTTTGTATCGCTATTTCTAATGTATCATGTACAGGAACACAGCGCGGTACTGTGTATGATGGGCAGGACTCTATTCTCCCTTGATTGATTGTTCCTCTCTTTATCTACACATGAGTTTCTGGTATTGACAGTTTTTGCTCAAATGGATCAATAAAAATAAAATTAATTATTGAAATGATCACACATTCTTCTTGTGTATGTCAAAATCAGAAACGGGGATTGGGATTTTTCTGGTACTGGTTGAGTGTTCATACCTCACCCCCAACCACTAGCTCAAGATCAAAATTGATCCGCATACATCTTTTAAAATGTATTTTGTTTCAGTTTTTTAAGTCTACCACTATATCTCTGTGTGTGACAATACAGAAGTAACCCGGTAAACCACAAATATGAGTAATATTTCCACTGGTCCTGAAATGAATCTAATATATCGTACAGGTTCTAACAAGGAAAAAGCCACTTAGGAACAATGTACCATTATGGTTAAACGTATGTGTTAAATTGTAACTGTAACATAACGAATGAAAAGCTCAAAGATCAAAAACGTGTTAAAAAAAAGGTCTAGTTTTCTTTTCTTGCAGCTGTAGAAAGCACCACACAAGAAGAAAGTCTGCTTCAAACAATATATGACGGACACTTTTTCTCTAAACATATGACCCAACAAAGCTTTCAAGGTTTAAAACACTTTATTGATTTTTTTCCCCCTTATGTTGTCGCTCCATATGACACACGCACACACATATGACATGCTACATGGTGGTGTTTGAGGCCACTGATGAGTGAAGGCCTGAACGAACTGAATGAACCCAACAAGAACAGGTCTGACCTTGTGTCATGGGCTGCTTAGATGTGTCATTTATGATATATTATTTTAGTTTTTAGCTCAGTCGTCATTATCTCTGTGTCACCTTGCTTGTTGATTTACTCCTACACGAAAAGACCTCAGAAATATATGGTTACATTCTCATCAAACTTTAATCGTTGGAAATTTGGAACATAATTTGGTCATTTCTAGACTCAAAACTTCATTCTTAAGTATTTGCCCACTCTATCAGACTATAGAGGGGCAGAGGAGATCATTCTTTAACCGGCTGCTACAGCTCCGCTCAAACAGAGAGAGATAGAGGACTACATTCATACCATTCTCCATAAAACTGTACAACAACTCACCGTAACAGATAACCCTATGTCCTGTCAATCACTATTTCAGTTTCACACTGTTACAACCTTCTGTATACAGCTGAGATATATTTGTATTACTATAGTTCTATATTTCATTTTTATTTTCATTTGTACATATACATTGAGATCATTATGCCTTGTTTGACCCATGTCTCTACTTTTTTTTTTACTACTTATTTTGAATTTATTATTACCATTTCTATTTTTTCCTCTTTGTTATTATAATATAATGTGATGAATGAACTACTGTTTCCAAGTAATTTCCCTTGTGGATCAATAAAGTTGGTCTAAGTCAAAGTCTAACCTGAGGGTATACAACTCAAATCTCACCAGTTTATTCTGTACTTCACTTAGTTTCCTGTTCATATAGCATTTTATAATGTGCTCTAAATCAGTGGTCCCCAGCCTTTTTTGCACCACGGACCGGTTAATGTCACCCAAAATTTTCATGGACCAGTGGGGGAGTGGAGTGGGCGTGTGGATATCGGTGGATAAATACCACAAAATAAAATTATACAAACAATACAAGAACTGTGGTATGTTGTAAATATAATAATAAACGTGAATCCACTGTGTACTTGTATGTAACTTTAATAACAGCGTCCTCATGACATGTGGCAACAAGAGTTACATCATCCGCTGTGCCCCTACGCTCTCTGGTTGCTATGCTTAAACATGCCTTCAAAATAAGATAGACCACAAAACAAATATAAAGTACATGAAAAATACAACTCACCATAACACTGAATCAATGAGAGCCCTGAGCTTGTTTCTCTGCTATGAGATGGTTACATCTAGGCGTAATGGTGTGTGTTGCTTATGTCCAGTCTACTCCGTAACTTTTATCCAGAATACCAGCAGAGTTGATGTCCCGAACATACTTTTAAGGCCGCCTCATTGGAAAGCTGGTCGCCACATGTTATCCAGAGCGGGCTTGGTGTGCGGAATCACCTGTTGCGATAAATCCATATTTTAAGTAGGTCTCCTGGTCAGTAAATATTTGCATCCAGACGAAAACGGAGTGCTGAGTGAAAACGTTGTAATACATATGCCACACCGATATGGAAAAACAGTCAGAGCCACCGGAAACGCAATACTACAAAGAGCGCATGCACATTAAGTTCTTTCTCTTCCGCAAACAAACACAAGATAATAATGATGGCGAACACACGTACAAAAGCCAACTCTCTTGTTTGGACTGACAACGAAGTGGAGTTACTTCTACGAGTTACGCTGGATTACAAAACACGTCAGTATCAGCAGAACGGCGACTGGGAGTCCTGCCAAAGCAGATGATGACGGCATTGCGACGTCATCACTTTCCAAAAGCTGCATAGGCTCTTCTGTCTCCTCACAAAGACGTTTGTTTTTTACTCATTTTGCTTTTTGTGGGTTTAATATTAGCGTTAATGTATCACGTGCCTAAGACAAGCCTCGTGCGCATATGGAAGCTCTTTTCGGAACATGGACGGGCCTCTCAAAATGAAGGGGTGGGGGAATGAGCCACCGTGGCCCGGTACCAAAGTACTCATGGCCCGGTACCAGTCCATGGCCTGGTGGTTGGGGACCACTGCTCTAAATAACTTTGAACACATGGTTGTCCCCGTAGAAATCCCCTTGAATGTTGCACAGTATAGCATTAAACTTGTCTATCTTACATTTCCATTAGAGGTTTTATTATTCAAATAGGAAAAACATGCATTCTAATTATAAGATCCACAGACATCACCTGTTATTTGACCTGGGAGCACATCTTGCTTTTCTATATGTGGATTGATATGTTTAATGCCATACTGTGGAACATTTTAGGCAAAGAAATAGCATCTCTGTGTAGACAACCAGGTGGCAGACCCTGCACTAGTAAAGCCACATATAACGCACCTTCAACAATTGCAGGATAGAACCAGCATGTGCAACTTTATTTTTACCACATTTAGAATTTCCAGTGACATCACGATAGGGATGCTCTATATTTAGCAGAAAGTTTAGTAGTTTCCATGTAAAATAAAATACAAAGAATCATTTAAACAATACATTTTCAGGAGCCTGTGATCAATACGAGCATTCATTTGTTTAGGTCAGGGGTCTTCAACGTTTTTCAGGCCAGGGACCCCCAAACAGATGGCGAACTGGGCCAGGGACCCCCTACTATATATACGGCATAGAATTGTGTTTTATATTAAATTGAGCTTAGTGTCATGTATAAACATTGCTACTCTGTTATGGTACATCCAATACAAGGACATAATACACAGGTTAATACTGTATTTTACACTATAAAATATAAAATTATATTATTTTAAAGTGAAATCAAAAGATTTCACGACCCCCCTGCAGTACCTCCGCGACCCCCCTAGGGGTCGCGACCCCCCTGTTGAAGACCTCTGGTTTAGGTGTTTGATTTTCAATAAAAAGATGAGTGACTAACTGAAAAACTGTTGCCTAATGAGAGCTAAATTGTGACTGTATTTTTATGTGAGTGACTTGGATGAAACCATTTCACCTGCTGTAGTTCCAACCAAGTCAGTTCTTTATGGACATATTGCATAACAGCTTCTAACACAGTAGTGCCTTCAGTTAGCGTCACCCCCCCCCCCCCCCCCAGTGAATATTGTCGACATCAGTAATTTGGTCACCTTAAATCTCCCATATGTACTTAAAAATATAATAATGTCCATTCTTTCCATTGTGTTTCCTCCATTCAAATTGCCACTGAACTGTCCGCTGAGTTATTATAAGAGCTTAGACCCTGATCCACTTGAACCACACAAGGGAATTCACTGGACTCGACAGACTACGGCCTTCATCAATGAATTATGTGCTGCAAAAGACTAGTCATTTGTTAATATTGTCCTTTTTAATCACATTTACACAGATAGGACGAGGGAGATTTGGGGGGAGGGGGCCTGGGACTTTACATTATGCGGAAAATGGAAGCACATTTTGGGAAGAGTGACAGGCCGATGAGACAGTTGTGGCGAAGAAGGAGCTTAAAAGAATCCGCTGTCCTCTTTTGGTGATTCTGGTTTTTGTTGTTGACGTATTTCTGGCTGCTTTTCCTGATCAAAGTTTGTGAAAGTAGTTTTAAGGCAATACTAGATTGTTTCTTTGAGTTCGTGCTGTTGGAAAATCAATTTAACTTCATGAAAAAATCACAAGCAAGCCAACAACAATTTGGTGTGGTTCAAAGCAAAAATTAAACATGGAATTACAGCCAAAATTGTCAGTGGTGTGAGTTTGGTAGATTGAAAATATCAGGATTCAGTTTACAAAAAGCGCTTACTTACTTTTAGCTTTTTGTCAATAATACAGTAGTATTATTATGTATTTTTAATGATTACAATACTGTTACTGTATTGGTGCTTTGTTTCTCACTTACTACAAATTGCTTTGCCTGGAATGTTCCATGGTATGACTTTAAACATATACTACATCTAGCATTTATTCCTTAAGAGTGTTTCTATTGCTCAAAAATACAATCTTCATCGATCTGAACTGTAACGTAACATAGTGCTGTAACGTAGTGTGTTTGTCTCCTTGTGAGATGGTATAGATTGAATCTATACCATGGAACATTCTGGATACAGCAATAATATTTCCATGGAGACGAGAAGGTGGCAGACCCTCCACTAGGAATGCTGCGCAGTCCACCTTCAAAAATTCACATTATTACAAGTATTACACCTCATCAATAATACAGCTCTGGGAAAAAAATAAGAGACCACTGCAAAATGAAACGTTTTTCTGACTTCACTACTTATAGGTATGTGTTTGGGCAAAAGGAACATGTTTGTTTGACTCTATAACATACTGAGAAAAACCAAATTCTGACAATACTGACAAATTCCCCAAATTCCAAATAAAAATATGATTGTTTAGAGCATTTATTTGCAGAAAATGACAAATGGTCAAAATAACAAAAAAGATACATGTTTTCAGACCTTAAACAATGCAAAGAAACGAGATCAAATTCATTTTAAAACAACATAATACTAATGTTTACACTTAAGAAGAGTTCAGAAATCAATATTTGGTGCAATAGCCCTTATTTTTAATCACAGCTTTCATGCGTCTTGGCATGCTCTCCACAAGTCTTTCTCATTGTTTTTGGGTGACTTTATTCCACTCCTGGTGCAAGAACTGAAGTAGCTCAGCTTTGTGTTTGTGTTGGAATTCAACAGATGCTGGAATGGAATGGCTGTAATACATGTAGAGATGCTGATTTCAGAAAAAAAAAATCCCCCACCCCCAGAGCTGTAGATGTCAATTTAACTTACTAGTATATCTTTTTTTTCTTCAGTGTTTTGTGTTTGGTGAATCAAGGATTCAGAAATTTGATGAATGTCTCTCCCATTATTTATTCTCTTCTCATATCAACATATCTAGGCCTGCAGAAAAAAAGAATGGAAAAAGCAGCTTGTATGTACTATGTGCATCAGAACACATCATACTTTGAGATTTCACCAACCCAGGAATGCCTTGAAATGCTCAGAAGGTCACATTACTATTTAGTCCCTCTAAAAGTTTCAAGAACTAGCATCATATATTTGCTTTGTACATTTCCCTACAGATAGCTCATGCAATATTGACTGGCATGAGCTAGTTTTTCATTTTTGCACATAAACTACGCAATGGTTTTAGTTAAATATTTCAGCACAGTATGAACTCCATATTTATAGATCATGAAGCACTAGTCATGTTGTTTTGGGTCCTCAGTCTGCTCAGGCTCATTAAACGATGAAGAAACACCATATAATGCATAAATAATGTCTTCTGTCACAAGTCCTTCTGTAGACTCTGGAGCTAGCTGCTTACTACTGAGCAATATTTTTCTGCGACAGCTTGGTTTTATGCCAAATAAAATAAATTTGACCTACTTCCATGGCTATAAAAGAGTATCTTGCATAATGCTCCATAGCACAGTTAAAGCTGCACTATGGAACTTTTCTGGTAGTTGGTTTGCAACCTGACAGTCTCCATGGAAATGTTGTTGGAATCTTCCACAGTATGGCATTAAGCATGTCTATCTATATGGCCAACATGTCAAACTCAAAGTCAAAGTGTACTTTATTGTCAATTCACTATGTAACAGACATTACACAGGACTGAAATTGTTTCACCAGACACCAAATGTGCAATTTAAAGATCCCATGACATGGTACTTCTTGATGCTTTTATATGGCTCCTTAATGGTTCCCTAATACTGTAAATGAATCCTTCTTCAAAATCAACACTCAAAATCAACACTGCATGAGAAACAGAGATAAGATGAGAAAGAATATTTTTTCTCCCTCAGAACAGGTCATAATGGGCGTTGTTCTTTGAATGCAAATGAGGAGAAAAGAGCTGGCCAATAGTAGAGGGTGGGGGCGTGGCCAAACGCTCCGCTCTCCGCTGTAGCTCACAGCTGATCCATTTCCTTGTTTTTGCACGGGGGAGAGATTTGAAGCGTTCCATTGAAAAATAAACACATTTCCACAGAAAATAAAATTAAACCACTGCTGTTCAAAGGTCCAGAGGCTCAGATAAAGGATTTCCGAGCCTAGAAACACTCGGACGTGCCTCCAGGCAAATAAAAAAACGCATTTCGCATTGCCTAGCGCATTCGCAGTCCAAACTCTCTGGGCGTGATTTACAGAGACGCTGAGTACAGACAGACGGGGGTGGAACTGCATTTGCATTTCTTTTTTCAATCTGACGTCAATAAGGTGCCTTGTTCAAAATCGCCCGTTTGAGCTCCGATTTTTTGTAACGCAGAAAAGGATCGCAAATGCTCAGTTTAGACATTTCGCAACTTTTAACCATGGGGGGGGGCCTAAACAGGGTAGGGGAGCTCACATTAACGTTCAAAAACCTCAGAAAGTGAAAATTTCATGCCATGGGACTTTTAAACTAAAAACTAAACACACACACACACACACACACACACACACATGCACATGCACACACGCAAACAAACACACAGCTACACTCATGGACAAAAATGAGTGTATACAGACATCAGCAATAAATAGACATAAGACATACAGGTAAACATATACTCGTCCAACAAGAAGAAAGGTTCAAGGTAGAATGAAATGTGCAATATGTAAGGTGCAATAAGAGAAGGTGCAATTTGTGAGTGCTGAAAGCAGCATGGACATCAGTGTGTGTAAGATTGTCTAAGTAACTCCCCCTTCAGAGCACTATCACAACACAATCAGCATGCATCCCGGTAATAAAACTATTGCACATCACATCAGGTTTGTCACGTTGTTGTGTGCAGTCGTATATTTATGGAGAATTGTCGTGTGGGTGAATGGGTGACGTAGGCTGAACACTGGACAGAATCTTACAATTAATCATGAGGAGGGTTCAATTAGGGCCCGGGAGAGATCACTAAATTCCTGAAACATGCATGGATGACACCTAAAACCTCTTCAGACATGATTTTGGTGAGGGCACTGTTATAACATAGTAGAAAGTGCCAAGAATAAGATTTTGTATATGAATATATGAATATATATAGTAACTTTATTTTCTTATGAGAGTTAACTATAATCAAATATTTCTCATGGTTTATTGTGATTACTAGGGCTGTCAGTTTAATGCGTTAATTAGATTAATTAATTACACTGCAAATTAACGTGTTATAAAAATTAACGCAATTAATTATGAGTTAATTATGAGTGGCAATGCACATTTTAAATGTGGCGTGCAGCGAGCAAATCGCTGCAAGGGCCTTTGAACGGCAAGTTTACTTATAAAAAGAACAAAGACGAGACGATCAACAAGAACGCGATGATTTGTAGCTTTTGTCAAAAGAATTTTCCGATCACCAAATCTGCTCCAGCCTGATGGATCATTTGAACAACAAATACGTCCCAACAAGTTCCACTGTTACTGGTCAGCGTGAGCGAACTTCAGTAAACCACCAAACCACGCTGCAGAATTTGGGAAACGAATGAGCAAAGAAAAACTGACAATCTCAATCACAGAGTGGGTTGCCTCTCTCTCTCACTCACTCTCCCTCTCTCTCAATCTCTCACCTCTCTCTCCCTCTCTCACGAGATTAAGATGCGATTATTAGATTAATCATTCATTCATTCATTCCCGTCAAGAGCGGGATTCGAACCGCCAACCCCTAGATCACGAGACATATGCTCTACCAACTGAGCTACTGCCGCCCCCCCTCGGGATCCGTTTCGCGAGCGGAGGTCTCCGGAGATCCGTGAGTCCGCTTCCCCGCGGCCACGTACGGGGGGCGTCCACCCCCCGGCTCCATTCGACTGCGACCTCAGATCAGACGAGACGACCCGCTGAATTTAAGGGGCGGCAGTAGATTACAATTAATTAATTGCGATTATTAGATTAATTAATTACAAATCCTGTAATTACAAATCCTGTAATTAATTAAGCTTCACAGTTTATACAGTAAAAGACCAAATTAGAAAGGACCTGTGCAGCCTGTCAGCTACACACTGATGCTTTATGGTGAGGAATTACAATGTTGACTTGATGGTAAAAATCAATATGTTGGCATGTGTTCCAGCACATATGTTGTCCTCTTAATTAAACCTGATGCCTTATCTGCTGAAATGGCAAAACTCCCAGGCAGCTTTATCCCCACCTATGAAAAAATTCATACCCTAATACATATGATTATACAGTATATACAAGATATTTTTGGCGCGTTGACAGGAGCAGATGGTTATAGGGGTGCACCTTTATTGCAAATTGTGTTGAAAATGGTGGATGTAAACAACAAATGGAGCTTAGGGATTGAATTTGAGAAGAATAAAGCTGGATCATTTTTACATGCAGGAGCAGCGACTACTCTGAGCTTCCCAGCCCATTTTTTTGATGGAGTCTACAATGAAATCTACTTTCCATTAAATTAGCAGTGTATGTTTTTGAAATTAAAAGTGGGACAAAACGCCTTAACTCCACTCACAGCCGCAATGAAACAGAGTTGTTAAGCTGGGCACTGAGTTTTAGAGATTCTGATGGTGCAGTGGCTTATTTATTTTTGCTAATTTCAAACACATCCAAGGGCTTAACATTTGAGCAGAGACTGAAACAGCTGAACTACTAATTCAAGTATCCCATTCAATTCAGAGCATATTTGTAGAGGACTAAGAACTATAGGGTTAGCAGTATATTTTGTTGTTGGAAATTCTATTACCTAAATAAATGCACTTTTTACAACTTGATACTTGCACCTACTCAAATAGTATTTTGAATTTCTCAGCGATATATTCTGCAGCATCATTAAAACACCAAGTTGCCATTTTAGTAGCAAAAACATATATTTAGTTCCTAGTCCCACTTTAACCATTATTTTAAAAGTTGCCAATCCTCAAACAGTGTGCTTTTCTGCCAAATATGATGCTCCAAACACAACAAAACTAGCTCCTGTACCGACTTTTCTGCAACAATGTAAAAATGAGCCACATTACCAGCACTCAGCTCTGGGTGTACTGACAGTGCTCAGGAGCAGGCCCGGCAGATGGGCTGATGCTCTGCTTAAAATTGGCTATTTTTCTTCCCGATGCCCTGCTAATAAGTGACATATTATTTGGATCTTGTAGAAGCAGCCATGTCATAATCAGAGTCCTCATTACTGGCTTTGTGTTGCCAGGTACAATGTGTTGCCAAGAAAAAATACAACATTGGATTATTTTCCGGCTTCTATTCTGCACTCCAGTATTAAGCTAAATTGAATAATATGCTGTTCCCCCAAAGCCAAATTGCTTGACTGTGATGTAAGTGGATAAATGTTTGACTAATTTGGAGTCGGCATTACTCAGCTTGAGCATGGGGGGTTCAGGGCTGTTATGGTACACGCTGCTCAGCATGACTTTAATGGTTCTTTCCAACAACCCAAAAACTCCAGCAGAAAAAAAAAAGCTTCCTAGGGTCTACAAAGTAGTAGTTTGTCTGACAGATGTTTTGTCGTTAGCTTGGCCCAAATCTGGCGTAGTTGTTAGGTTTGCAGGTGGTGTATATTATTTAACTCCTACTGTACATGGGTTGTTTATGCATTTTGTATGATCTTTTACAGAACTGCAGATAGAAATATTGTATGTAAAATAATTTCAATGCTACACTATGGTTATATTGTTGTTTAGAGTTTTATTTATTTATTGCGATTTTATTGTTTGCTCTTATTTGACATCATTTGTCTCCTATTTATAACTCCTCAAACCTAAATCAAAACAAAGAAAGAAAACAATAGGGTTAGCCAGGTCAGGTCCAGAGGTGTGAAAACACCCATTATGGCCCTGAATGGTTCTGCTAACAAGACCCTACACTCCCACTGCATATTTAATAGACCCACTTAACTAACAGAAACTGTAAACAAGTAGGTGTGGTAGTTTCAAAGTAATTTCAATGTAGTTAGCTCCTCCTTTCAGACACATAAGGCAGTGTCTACCAGCGTCTGACCAGAACTGAAGAAGCAGTTTGGATGAGCTGCAAAACTATATATTTGACCAAATAAACTTTTGTCCAGTTGACAAATTGAACTTCTCCTTTTGCCCTCTTATTTGATTTTACTGGTTTTATTGTTTTAGAACCAGAGAGGCTAAGCATTTTGTTAATTTTGTATTTGTTAATTTTTTGTTAGTATTATTTTTATCTGTCTCTGTGCAGCACTTTCTGTTTATAAAATGTACTATATAAATAAAGTGGATTGGACAGACCTTTTATGGTCAGATTTTCTCTCAAATGTGTCCGATTGTGATTGGTAAACATTTTAGATAGTACCTGAACAAATATGCATACAGGATGTCAAATAATCCATGTAAAGTGGCTGTATTTACACACCTACCTACTCTACGCCCTTATGATGATATTACATAAGAATATGATTTACTAGCGTATAGAGTCCACATGCATCTAGGAGAGGAAACTGCAGTCTCTTTTGAAGCAACAAAGAGCTTTTTATGTCCCATAATAGAGCTGTTGCCATTTTACAACATGTGTTACGCAGGGAACACTATGTACAAATCCAGGACAGCAACTGAAATAAACAATGCATTGACGGTGGGACATTTTCAAGCAACTTGGAAATGGTACATTAAAGATCCCATGACATGGTACTTCTTGATGCTTTTATATGGCTCCTTAATGGTTCCCCTAATACTGTAAATGAATCCTTCTTCAAAATCAACACTCAGTGCATGAGAAACAGAGATAAGATGAGAAAGAGTATTTTTTCTCTCTCTGAACAGTCCATAATGGGAGTTGTTGCTTGAATGCAAATGAGGAGAAAAGAGCTGGCCTATAGTAGAGGGTGGGGGCGTGGCCAAACTCTCCCTCTCGTTCTGAGCTCTCAGCTGATCCATTTCCGTGTTTTTGCATGGGGGGAGAGATTTGAAGCGTTCCATTGAAAAATAAACACATTTCCACAGAAAATAAAATGACTGCTGTTCAAAGGTCCAGAGGCTCAGATAAAGGACTTCCGAGCCTAGAAACACTCGGACGTGCCTCCAGGCAAATAAAAAAACGCATTTCGCATTGCCTAGCGCATTCGCAGTCCAAACTCTCTGGGCGTGATTTACAGAGACGCTGAGTACAGACAGACGGGGGTGGAACTGCATTTGCATTTCTTTTTCCGATCTGACATCAATAAGGTGCCTTGTTCAAAATCGCCCGTTTGAGCTCCGATTTTTTGTAACGCAGAAAAGGATCGCAAATGCTCAGTTTAGACATTTCGCAACTTTTAACCATGGGGGGGCCCTAAACAGGGTAGGGGAGCTCACATTAACGTTCAAAAACCTCAGAAAGTGAAAATTTCATGCCATGGGACCTTTAAAGGAGACATACTATTCAAAACAGACTTGTAGCAGACTTACCTGTAGTTGTGTTGTGGTTGACTCATTTATGTTGGAGTAATCTTGATTTGTCATTGCTTGGTAAATCCAGAATGTTACAGTATATCTCCATATTTTTATACAGATTGATATCAGTCTTGTCCCAGTGCCCTCTGTCATTGTCTTTTTTCAGTGACACGTGAAACTAAGGAGCTCATTGCTCACATATCGTTTACAAATAAACTCATTAAACTCACTCATCTCACTCATTAATTCAGTAGAAATCAGAGATGTTTTTCAGTTCCTTGTGATATTTTTTTATTGAATTTTTTTGATACGTGTCGTGTCGCTGATTGGATAATTCATCTGTCAATCACGTCCATTTGAAAAACAGGAGATTTAACGGAAACCAGACACATTTTTGTGAAGTATTTAAGAAGTGTGTATTCTGGATCCCAGGCAAGATTTGTCATGCATTAAACAAAATTTAGACTGGGTAATATATGTGTGTTATTATGCCTTCTAGACAGATGTATTTGGAAATTTACAACAAAACAAACTTTTTTTTCCCCTTTGGCATAATTTAGTCAGTGACCTTTCTGAGTAACTTTTATCTACAGAAATATATTTACTATAAAATACTGCGTTTTATATAGCAGTCTCCATTGCTACATCAGTGATTTCTGTGAGCGTGGCATTAACCATTAACTTGAAATGGCAAAAGCTTAGTGAGTCCTCACCCTGATCTGGCCCGTGCCAAGGTCACTGTCAGCTCTACAAGGAAAAAGCCATTATCCAGAGAGGGAGAGGTGTAATATTTGTCAAATGAAGCGTGCCTGTTTCCTCTCTATAAAGGTTGCCTCCTATGGGACCCTGCACTGGTCAACAGCAAAGGCTCGCTGTGCAGATGAGAAGAGCCATCTAGAAACCTTGACAATTCCAACAAACCAAATCCATGCACATGTTTTCCGCAATCACCGTAATTATCCTGAAGGTGAAAGTATTTATCATCCACTCATGATGAAAGAAAATGCTGTCATTATAATAATATTTGAAAACAAAAGCGAGTACCACAGCCCTTTTTGTCTATTGTGTAACGAGATGAAATGATTGCACCAGAGCGATAGTTAAAAGTGGGTTAGGCTGACAGATCCCCCCCGCACAACAGCTTTGACAAATATTCAAAATTTAATCTGTTTATATTTAGCTACTTCATGATTGAATAATGCAGTCCCCTCTTTGTTTTTTTTACATGGAAAAATAACTGCAGGGTGGCGATAATAAAATATGGATACGTTTGACTTAGATCCACTCAAAGTTCTTTTTTTTTGCATTTTTCGACACCAAACTCTGCTAGCTGGATCCATTGTAAAAATCTATAATACTTCAATGATTTTGAAGGCAGCCAGAATAGCTCACAATTAATTCCATAGCAGGATAAATCAATTAGTAAAGATTTATGGATAAGTAATTAGCATTAACATGGAGACGCTCGATAAGAATGACAT
The DNA here is from genome assembly GCA_036785185.1 of Paratrypauchen microcephalus. Taxonomy (NCBI): domain Eukaryota; kingdom Metazoa; phylum Chordata; class Actinopteri; order Gobiiformes; family Gobiidae; genus Paratrypauchen; species Paratrypauchen microcephalus. The sequence goes on along the minus strand of JAVJIX010000015.1, from coordinate 9,336,585 downwards.
TATTGCGGCTAGGCTAATCGGTTTATTCCCACATCTAAGCAAGACCCAAGCATGTTTTTAATGATCAGTTTGGGGATTTTAATTTATTGCAGCATGCTTACTTCTGTTTTTGTTATTGTTGGATTAAAGGGCCCTTTGTTAATGTAATATTGGAATAATCTTTTAATATAATGCATAATGTTTTAATCTATGTTCTAATGTTGTCTCTTCATCAAAAATATACCTGGAGTTGTGTTTTGTTTCATTCACACATGTTTAACACACAAATCCTGCGTATTTAGGCTTCTCTCAAACAGAAAGTGCTCTGTTTCACCTTGTGATGTCATGTGGTGATAGAGGAGGTGCTCCACTGTGTTTTTAAATTCCATACACCTTCACAAGAATCATGAAGTCACAAGGTGGAACAGAGCATCGAAGACCAAGACCAAGACCAAGACCAAGACCAACACCAACACCAACACCAACACCAACACCAACACCAACACCAAGACCAAGACCAAGACCAAGACCAAGACCAAGACCAAGACCAAGACCAACACCAACACCAACACCAACACCAACACCAACACCAACACCAACACCAACACCAACACCAACACCAACACCAACACCAACACCAAGACCAAGACCAACACCAACACCAACACCAACACCAACACCAACACCAACACCAACTTTATTCATCCCATAGGGAAATTATTTCTCTGCATTTGACCCATCCTTCAGGAGCAGTGGGCAGCTCGTCTTTCAGGCGCCCGGGGACCCATCTCCATGATCTTATTGCTCGGCTTGGTCAGGACCTAAGCTGGAGGATTTTACCTGGAGCATGTTTTGAGCTTTGGAGATGTAGACAGACGAATAATGCAGGATTACTCAAACATTTAAATTATATATTAGAATATTTTTGTGGAGGTATCAACATTGTAACATTGTTTTAAAGCTCACAAGAGTCAATTTTGTGTAATAATACCTTTAAATGCTGGATAGGCCTAACAGCAGAGTAGTTATTATTTCGTTTCAGTCAACAATGAATTAAAATTCACCCTAATGAATGGAAGTTAGTGGCCTGAGAATGTGGTGTGTGTTTGTGTGAAGGATTGTTGGTGGCATATATCAGCAGTCTCACTTCCGCCATCTACCCCAGGGCAGCTGTGGCTACAACATTAGCTCATTTTTGATTGTGGAGTGAATTCATAATTAATTGTACTTTAGGTGTTTTGAGAGACATTATATAAACCTATTACATAAAGTTAGAAAGAAAATGTCAAACTGAGTCAGACTTTATCTATCTCATCTATTCCTTTATCACTGAACACATTTTTGACATTGACGTTATTGCATTTCAGTTCCACTTATGTACTTCCACGCTGAGAATTTGACTTACGAAACTTTAGCATCTAGCTTTTCCTGTCAACACACAAAATAACCCGAACTTTTGCAAAGACGATGAAACCGCACATTCTGAAAGCGCCTCTCACCCTTGGTGTTGCTGTCACCTCCTATCTTCTATAATCTCTACCCCAGCTAATGTTGTACCTAAACCTCCATACCTCCTGAAAGCAAACACTTCCAAAACCTTTTACACAGTACAATTATTTCGCTATAGCTGACACATGGGGGGTAAATTCTTGTGGATTACCCCAGTTGTAATGTCTCCCCCTAAAAGCCCAGTCTCTGTTCTGTCTGCTCTGTCTTGACTGATGTGGTGTCATCTCCTTGTCAAGCGTGCCGAATTGGAGCTCAAGGGTCAGTGTCTCTCCTGACGACTAGCAGCCTGTGAAAAAATGCCAAGCAGCCTTCAGTTTTTTATAGAAAATCAGGGGGCCAGGGGGTGTTATGTCTATTCTTCCATTCACTGAGTTACTTTAAAGATGCACTGCGCAACTTTTCTGGTGGAGGGTCTGCTACCTACTTGTTATTGCTTTGCCTGAAATGTACCATGGTATGACATTCAACATATCCATTTAGCATTTATTCATTGCTGTGTTTCTATTGCTCAAAAATACAATCATTCCTTGTGTGTATAGGGACGACTCTCCACAGATCTGAACTGTAATGTAGCATAGTGCTGTAACCTGCTTCTCTCCCTTGTGATAGAGGTTTACTCGCTACTTTGGACCTTTCTAGACAAAGCAATAACGTTTTCATGGAGACAAGCAGGTGGCAGACCCTCCACTAAAAATGTTACACAGTGCAACTTTAAATTAACCCTGTATAAATCTCAAAATGAACGTGTAATAGGGCGTACTATCTGTTGGCGTTCATAGTAGTACTTGCAATTTATGTCTTCTCTTGCATTTATTCACTTCCATGCGTTTGTATTGCTCAAAAACACTGAAAGAAACATGCATTCTTACTTTGAGTGGGGTTGCCTTTCCACAGATCTGACTTGTGACTCTTGTGTCACTGCCTGATTGGAGATAGATACATTTAATACCATTATGTGGATAGAACATTCCAGGCAAAGGAATAACATGGAGACAAACAGGGGCCTGACCCTTGACCAGAAAGGTTACACAATCACAACAACTTTAAATGCAAATTAGTCAAATTTGAAGCGAGGTAGTAATGTCCAATCATAGCTCAATTTCTGGAGAGGTAATGGATGGTATAAAGTATACCATCCATCCATTTCTTTCCATTTTCTTCCACTTTCTCTGTATTTTCGGGTCGCAGGGGCAACAGTCCAAGTCCACTGCCCAGATCACAGTGCACCAGCCCCTATGGATCCCCCCACGGGTGGTCGGTCCACGAGAGGAAGGCCCTTGATGTATTTTTGTGTCATGGGGGCTCTTCCAATGTGCACGGACACTGGGGGCAAGGTGGGGTTAAAGGAAAAGTAACGTTTTTTTTACAATCTGAGCCTTCTTTCGGCAATAAAACAAGTACTTTTAACTCACCCATAGCAGTTTGGTGTCAATTGGAGCAGTATCGCAGAACTTATGTTGAGCCGTTCTGTTCTTCTATGATCCCGTATCCGTTAGCGTGAGTGCTCGGGGCACTGATTTGCGGTGTCCAAATAACACAAACTTTAGCACTTTTCAAATCACAAAAGATCGCTGTGTCAGGGTAGACTTTTAGTAGATTCCAAAACGGCCTGAAACCCGATATCGCAACAGAAAAGTAAAGTTCAGAGCGGTGTTAGCTTCTTTCGGACTAGCGGTGTTTACAAAACAGCTGAGTTCACGCATGCGCACTGTCCTCTCTGATGACGTCATCAAATGAAACTATAGCTGCATATCAGGTTTCAGGCCGTTTTGGAATCCACTAAAAGTCTGCCCTGACACACCGATCTTCTGTGATTTGAAAAGTGCTAAAGTTTGTGTTATTTGGAGAGCGCAAAGTAATGCCCCGAGCATATGATACGAGCACCATGTTAACGGATACGGGATCATTAGTAGAACAGAACGGCTCCAACATAACTTCTGCGATACCACTCCAATTGACACCAAACTGCTATGGGTAAAACTACTTGTTTTATTGCCGAAAGAAGGCTCAGATTGTAAAAAAACGTTACTTTTCCTTTAAGCTTGGGAGCTTGGGAACTGGGATCACACCACCAACCCGCGGCTCAGTGGATCTGACCGCTCAACCCATTGTCGAGAGCGGAATTCAAACCGCCAACCTCTGGATCAGCGGACAAACGCTCTAACGAGCTACTGCCACACCCCAACTGAGTTACTGCTACACCCCATAAAGTATAGCGTATTTTAAAATAATTTCAATTTTCAACCACCGCTTTCATTATAAACCACTAATGGTTCATGTACAATTGTTAAGCTCAGAAGAAAAAGAGTATTCTTTAGTTTTAAGTCAAAAAACAAAAAACAAATACCTGCAGTTGTGTTTTGCTTCATTCACAGGTTCGAGTCACCCGTCTCCAAAGCTCAAAATGCTCTGTTCTACCTTGTGCTGTCATGAAGCTGAAGCTAACAGCTACCTACTTTTGTTTGGTAGAAACTGAAAATTCCAGGGCTCAAATTATCCAAATGATTATAGTGAAGGTTTATGGAGCTTAAAAACTCAGAGGAGCACTTTATGTATTATCACATGGCATCACAGTGTTTCCATTTTGGAGAAAAAAATGCAGGATTTGTGTGTTCAACAGGTGAATGAAACACAACTGTTTTTTGATGAGGAAACATTATAACATCAGAAAATACTATACTAATATGGGCTCTTTAAAAACACTGCCCCAAAACTACAAAACCTATAAAATCCAGTAGAGCCAGCGGTGCCTGTTTTTGGGTTCATTTTCACGTGGTTGTTAATTGTAAAGGAATGACTTGCAAATGTTATGCACGAGCATCTGTCTGCATTAACATATCACAGCGTTGGAGGTGAGTGGAGAGCGCAGGCTGCAGGAAGGCACCAGATAAATAATGTGTACTGACTGCTGATTAATGAGCACGCCGGGCTAAAGTTGTTTCACCTTGTTTTCATAATTCTGGATCAAATCTGCAATGAGGGTACGGGAGAGAGAGATGCAAGGTTGTCAGGGGAACAAATGGGAAAAGGCATGGGGAAGTAGTCCATGGACAGTAATTTTCAAGTTCCACACTTTCTGTGAAAACTAGTGCATGTTTTGTAGTGAAGATTTAAACTCATAAGTAACGGTGTCTTGAGTATCTTATCTAATCTCTATCTCTACGCAGTTATGTCATATAAATAAGTATTCTTTATTTCAAACGAAATTCATCTTCAGAACCTAAAAACCTTATTAAAGGTCCCATGGCATGAAATTTTCACTTTCTGAGGTTTTTGAATGTTAATGTGAGCTCCCCTACCCTGTTTAGGCCCCGCCCATGGTTAAAAGTTGCGAAATGTCTAAACTGAGCATTTGCGATCCTTTTCTGCGTTACAAAAAATCGGAGCTCAAAGGGGCGATTTTGAACAAGGCACCTTATTGACGTCAGATCGAAAAAAGAAATGCAAATGCAGTTCCACCCCCGCCTGTCTGTACTCAGCGTCTCTGTAAATCACGCCCAGAGAGTTTGGACTGCGAATGCGCTAGGCAATGCGAAATGCGTTTTTTATTTGCCTGGAGGCACGTCCGAGTGTTTCTAGGCTCGGAAGTCCTTTATCTGAGCCTCTGGACCTTTGAACAGCAGTGGTTTTATTTTATTTTCTGTGGAAATGTGTTTATTTTTCAATGGAACGCTTCAAATCTCTCCCCCCGTGCAAAAACACGGAAATGGATCAGCTGAGAGCTCAGAGCCGAGAGCGGAGAGTTTGGCCACGCCCCCACCCTCTACTATAGGCCAGCTCTTTTCTCCTCATTTGCATTCAAGCAACAACGCCCATTATGGAGTGTTCAGAGAGAGAAAAATTACTCTTTCTCATCTTATCTCTGTTTCTCATGCACTGAGTGTTGATTTTGAAGAAGGATTCATTTACAGTATTAGGGAACCATTAAGGAGCCATATAAAAGCATCAAGAAGTACCATGTCATGGGATCTTTAAAATGACTGCAGTTTTGGTCCTTCCTATAAAAGCTGCTCTATTTTGCAATGAATCATATAAGAGTTGATCAACATTACTGTGGAGATTGAAGGGTGATGTTGTACAGTGAATCTTTTCTTGGATACACAATTATGTAATTAGCTGTATAGTTGTCTAAATAAATTACTGATCAGCTAAATAGCTATTGTATATTGTATTGTATCTGACAAAAGTATAATGAAACAAAGTGAAATGTTATATATGAGTTTAATCTAACTTTTTACATATAAATACTAGTGCTGTCAGGCGATTAAAAAAATCTAATTCGTTATTACAGGATTTGTAATGAATTAATCTAATTAATCGCATTTTAATCTTGTGTGTGTGAGAGAGAGAGAGAGAGAGACAAATTCCCCAAGCGTGGTTTGGTGAAGTGCGCTCACACTTGCACGGTAACAATGGAACTTGTCCGGACGTGTTTATCGTTCAAATGATCAGTCAGGCTGGAGCAACTTCGGTGATCGGAAAATTCTTTTTTAGAAAAACTACAAATCACGGCGTCCTTGTTGATAGTCCCGTCTTCGTTCTTTTTATAAATAAACTTGCCGTTCAAAGGCCCGAGTCCATGTCAGTTTCCACCAGGTTTTATTTGTTTGATTAGCGACGCATGTGGAAGTGACGCGCCACTGCCAAGTCGCCTACAGGTCAATCAATGGGCTAAATTTAAAATGTGCGCACATTGAATCGCCACTCATAATTAATTGCATTAATTTTTATAACGTGTTAATTTGCAGTGTAATTAATTAATCTAATTAACGCGTTAAACTGACAGCCCTAATAAATACCAAAAAATACCAAATCTTCAATTCACTTAGTCACCAACTTGTCCTTTCTGCTGTTGTCCCATATAAATCCCTATATAAAAAAACATATTTTGGTCAGCTAAGACCACACCGATTACTCATTCATTTTACTGCCAATCTGCGCCGCAGGCCCTTCTGACCACATCTCGCACATATCACATTCATTCTAGTGGGTAAAATGTCTGGCCTAAGGATACAACAACAGATCTTCAACAAACAAGATAGATAGATGGATAAAAAACCTTATTAATCCCAGAGGAAACTACGGTAAACAGTTGAGTTATACTGACTCCATTTGTCTATATTCTGAAGCCGATGCCTCAATAGTGCATGCCAAACTTTCTAGAGTATGCAGATTATTTCACAACAACCCCTAGTCTGTGGTGGATTTGTGGATTTTTTCTAGAGGACTCAGAGGAGAAGACAGTTTGTGGCAGTGGGCCCTGAACATTTTGGCTGTGTTTGCTGACTCAAAACAGGACATTAGCATACAGCTGCCAATAGCTGGGCTGCATCTGCTGTGGACACATGCCTTAGCTGGCTAAATGGAGGAGCTATGGAGAGATTTCACAACCCGCTCCACAGAGAATTTTACTGGCAGCCTTCCTCTGGACATGATTGATGATTTCTTCAGACAAAATTCTCAAGAAATACATTTACTCAGATGTAATCACGCTAGAGTACAAAGGGAAAACATGCAAACTTTCCAAAATCTGTTTTCACTAAATGGTATCCAGCAGTGTCTTTGAGCAGTTTTGCTCTCTTCGCAGTCCACGCTGGGAGAGCCATCTTATCAAGTTGGAAATGAGTAGCACAAAGCAAGCCACTACTATAGTACTCTTGTTCTTCACAGGCAAGACTCAACTGTACAGAATACCGGCTTGAGTGTCCCCCTGACTTGAAAGTCCCAGCGCGAGCGTCCGATTTTCTCTGCGGGAACGTCCCCCTCCTCCTTCCGGGCACCCCTTCTCTTGGGTGGCACACGGGTAACTACGTTCTCGGCGGCGATCTAAACTTTGGTCAGTCTCGATGATAAGGCATGTGCATTTTAACAGGTCGACAGGTCTACAGTCAATCATGTGGCAGTAAGAGCGTGGGGTGCTATCAAGGATTTAAACTCTTACACAGCTTGAGTCGCATCACGTCTCTTTGTATCGCTTAACATGTATCTCACGTATATCTCCTTTAAGTCCAGTGTCTCTCTCCCTCTGCCTCCATGTGTGCACCTCTCTTCCTCCCTCTCCAATCCAGTGTCTTACCTTTTCTCCTCTTTCTCTCCTCTGGTGCTGCTCATCTTTATAAGCCAAGTTACAGAAAGTAAACAACTGTTTTCCTCACAGTTTATGAGACCATGTGCATGTGTGTCTGCTAGCAATAACGCGCATATGCATTTAGGTTTTAATATTGTACAAACTCAGTCCAACTTTAAATGTGTATTTCTACGTAATTATTGGTCCCATCAACAAGAAATAAAAAACTGTAGTGATCCTGACACACTGCCCTTTATGCCTGAAGCCCACATGTCATATGTTTTTAATAAAATGGAATAAGATCGAATCACAGCAGAGAGGGACCACTGTTTTGGCCCTCTGGCTTTTCCACACACATGCACACATTTTTCTCATTTTGGAGCAAGGGTCTGATCATCTGCCTTCAGTATATTCTGCATTGTTAATACAACATATGTAATGTATATAGATTAATTAACTTTCATAAAGAGTACAATTCAGGGGACTTTCCAGCCTGGGGGACTTTCAGCTAGGGGGACTTGAGCTGATTTCCACTGTACATTTACTTCAGAAGTGAATGAAAACACTGAAGATAATATTTTTCTACTAAACAACTTTTTTCAACTAAACAAGTTATGAATCTAGAAAGCATACGGCAAATACATGCATGGGTTGTTTGCTGCGTATGGATAATGCCCTCTCCCCCACACAAAAATGAAATAAAAATGAAGTGGAAAAAGTTAAAATACAATAATTTTTGAAGTATTTACACTGCGGTTATTACATTATGACATGTTTTTTTCCTCTTGTCGACATTTAAACTTTGTACTGTATTCTGCTGTTACAAGTATACAAGTATCTGATGTCTTTATGTGCACTGATTTGTCACTGATCTTTCTCTTTCTTTTGGAGCATATCCTTGACTTTTTGCAACTCCACTTCCGTCGCGGTCATTTTTGCTGTTACTTTGTTGGCACTGGCAAGTTCTGCTTAAGCTGCACATTTCCTTTTACTCCGCTGTTGTACAGATACCCGATGTCTTGCTTGATGTCTGATGTCCTGATCTGCAAGCTTGGCCCTCGTACGCTCCAACTCATCGTCCAGGGCTGTTACTACCGGGACAGGACTTCTCTCCTCTGGGGTAGAGGGGTCCTGGATGTTGGGAGACACCAGTTGGATCTCCTTGGGCTCTTTTTTAAGAAATTACATAAATAGTGATAACCAGAGGTAAAACATAAGAGCAAAATGATGCCGATGATGATGATACTAATAAGATATCAATAAGATAAGATATATTTTTTTCTTTCTCATTTTTCTCCTGTCTTATTGTAATTGCTTTACACTGTACAAGTACTCAAGTATTGGCAGCCAACCACTGTCACCGGTTAACTGTAAAAACACAAAAATAAGGATCACTACTAACTTTGGGAGAAGGGGTGGGATTTAATAAGTTTTACTTCTACCCACTCCTTTTCGGGCATGTACATATACGCCAAAAAAAAAAAAAGTATTTGTGTCTATATATTCTTTCTTTTTTATGTTCTTTTTTTTGTTGTTTATTTAAATTGTATGACACTGTACATTTTCTGTGCACTACAAGTATCATATGCTCGAAATAAATTACTACTACTACTACTACTACTACTACTCTTGATTGCATCTTGAGTGTAGCACCAGTCAAAAGTCTCACACTTTCTCATTCATTGTTTTGTTTCTTTTTCTTTCCTACTTTCTACATTTTAGATACATGCAGAAGATATAAAATATACAGTGTAATCATTTTATTTAGATTATAAGGATTTATACGACAGCAGAAAGAAGTGAGTTAGCTGAAAATGTTGTATTTTTGATATTTCTATGTAAGGCAGATTAAATTCATGACTTACAAGTTTCAAGATTCAAGATTCAAGATTGTTTATTTGCAGGGCTCTCAAGTTTTGAGCGGGGTCGTGCGTGAGACGACGGGCGCTTCAATTGCGTGCGAAATGCCGTGTCAATGCGTGAGACTTGAGAGCCCTGTGTAAATGTTTGTCTAAAGAGCAAACTTAAACTACAAAGCAACTAATGAGAGTTATATAAATGAAGTTATTACCTGATGGTTCTCAGTTTGTTTTATCATCTCCTCCTGTTCAGTCGCTGTCCTTATCACTGAGCGCGCACTGCACTGTCAACAGTCTGCCCAACAACAGAACAATCTATTTTCTGATTGGCTGAAAAGGGCGCGGCGCCTGATATCTGAGATTTTTTTCCGGGGAGCGAGGCGGGGGAGAGCGGGGGAGTTTTTTTTTCGCTGAAAACGCGCGGTGCCTGCATAAACTGAGCCACACAGACCGATTTTCTGGGCACAAAAAAAAAAAATCAGCGTGAGAAATGCCATGTGTGGCGTGTGAGCGTGTGAACACGTCGAATTGCGTGTGTCACACTCTCAATGCGTGAGACTTGAGAGCTCTGTTTATTTGTCATATGCAGGATCAACACAAGGTCAACAATGCAATGAAATGCTTAGGAACAGAGGAACCGCTGACTCGCTAAGATAGTCAAGAAGTACTAATAGCATGCAATAATAGTATATGGTAAAAATTAATTTATAAACTCTTAAAATGCTAGCACACTGTTTCATTGTACTTTTATTCTGCATAAATAGTTTTTGTGAGTGCAGGTTGGGTTAGAAACAAAGGTATGCAATAGTTTTGAGAGCTTTTGGACACGCCCCGTTTTTAATCAACTAACGGAGCAGCAGGACATCTTTATAGACGACCAAGAATTAGTCAACTCCAGCCCTATTGTTTACAAAATCCCACTATAAGGAATGCATGCTTACTTTTCCTCCTGAGAAAGCCATCCTTTCATGTCTAGTTGAAACTCTTTCCTGTCCAGGCTGTGGTGATGCTGACCGCAGATTGCTTATCCGTCAAGATCACAGGCTGCTGATGCTTTTTCTTAAACCTGTCTCACTCGGGCTCCCATCATCAGACCGGCCCCTGTCTGCCATGATATATTGACCGCGTTGAATTTGTCTGCTCCTTTCCTCTGTCTGAAAGCTGAATTCTTGACCACAGCACTGCACGCTTAGGGGCTGTCATGAAGTATGTATGGCAGGAGCTAGCAGAGGTGGGTGAAGGATGGACTGAAGTTGTGGGGTCACTGGAGACAAGATGAGACAGATGTAGCAGCTTGACTTACGGCCTTAGCGTTGGTAACATGGGTCAATAAGTGTGGGCAAAATTTTGAAGAAGTTGCTCAATGGTTTAAGTAGAGCTTTTTCCCCCGGGTATATTGTAAAAGCAGCTCTTGAGGTCAAAAGAAATGAGTCCGATATGTGCTGTTTGCATCAGCATTTTACTGTCAGAGAATCAGGAAGTGCTCTTTTAGCATGCTAGGTTTTTTTTTTTTAGCTTTACCATGATGTCAAAATTTCTATCTGGCCTTTGAAAGTTGTAAAAAAAAAAAACTAATTTGGGGGTGATATATATTAAAGGTCCCATGGCATGAAATTTTCACTTTCTGAGGTTTTTGAACGTTAATGTGAGCTCCCCTACCCTGTATAGCCCCCCCCCCCATGGTTAAAAGTTGCGAAATGTCTAAACTGAGCATTTGCGATCCTTTTCTGCGTTAGAAAAAATTGGAGCTCAAACGGGCGATTTTGAACAAGGCACCTTATTGACATCAGATCGAAAAAAGAAATGCAAATGCAGTTCCACCCCCGTCTGTCTGTACTCAGCGTCTCTGTAAATCACGCCCAGAGAGTTTGGACTGCAAAAGCGCTAGGCAATGCGAAATGCGTTTTTTTATTTGCCTGGAGGCACGTCCGAGTGTTTCTAGGCTCGGAAGTCCTTTATCTGAGCCTCTGGACCTTTGAACAGCAGTGGTTTAATTTTATTTTCTGTAGAAATGTGTTTATTTTTCAATGGAACGCTTCCCATCTCTCCCCCTGTGCAAAAACACGGAAATGGATCAGCTGAGAGCGGAGAGCGGAGAGTTTGGCCACGCCCCCACCCTCTAATATAGGCTAGCTCTTTTCTCCTCATTTGCATTCAAGCAACAACGCCCATAATAGCCTGTTTCTCTTTCTCATCTTATCTCTGTTTCTCATGCAGTGAGTGTTGATTTTGAAGAAGGATTCATTTACAGTATTAGGGAACCATTAAGGAGCCATATAAAAGCATCAAGAAGTACCATGTCATGGGATCTTTAAGAAAGAGAGGAATAAATTTGGATGCCTGCAAAAAGTTTAACACAAACTTTCACGTTTATAAGACTGTAAAATCAGGTACAGTGCATTTAAGTCAGTTTAGGTCAAGAAGTTAATGATGCATATTTCTGTGGAGACAAGCAGTTGATGCCACCAAACCAAATGACAGGTCAGATCTGTGGAGAGACAACTCCCCTGAAAGTAAGAATGCATGTTTTTCAAGGAATGTATGGAGCTTTTATTGAACACATGCTATTCAATAAAATGTATATGTTTAATGTCATCTCCACCTTTTGTTTTTCTGTGGATATAGAAAAATGTTTAGATACAGAATTATTTATCTTTCCCATTGCAAATATGTGGGTGTTGTATACAATAGGAGGAAGTTTATTTACTCCATTGACTTCTATCATATTTTTCCTTGTTTGTCCATGTATAATTTTAAACTTCAGCCACAAGCTGTAATTTTAACCTTAACTTTTAAAAGTAAGAAACCTTGTCTCATGAAAAATGATACACAATGTGGTATCAACTTTTTACTGTTTGAGTGTAGCGACCTGTTTGTCTCCATGGACACTGCAAGTTTAAGCTATGTGGAAAAGTCCAGGAAAGACAACAACAACATCTCCACGGAAAAAAAAAAGATTGAGACCCTCCACAGGTAAATTTACATAGTGCCCCTTTAAGCTTTAGAGTTCACATCAGGTTTTCACTGGAATATATATATATATATATAGCGTCTGTGCGTCTGCTATTCAAAATACACTAGAGAAATGAAAGAGGTTAAATTCCTGAAACGGATTGGTCATTCTCAAAGAACATCAAACATGTTAGTTTTCTGTAGAAAATGTGATCTCAGGAGATGAACCCAGGGAGCAGGATCAATACAATTGTGGAGATGGTGACGTCAAAACTAATTAAGAGCCGCTGTCTGGCACAATGCTACCAATCTGCTCTGGGTGGGCCCCGTGTCAGCCTGAGCTCCAGAAAGGTTATTTTTCTTCCATTGTTTGTGGCTTAGAGACACCTCCAGAGGGAATCCTGCCACCAAGACGCCATTATACAGCCAAGGTTGGGCACAATCGCACTGTCCCGTTCTCATTCCGTGTAAAGGTCCCTCTTCAATTAATCTCCGAGCCAAATCTTTTTATGCTTTACCCTGTATGGGCTGTATGAAAGGGGGGTTTGAAAAGGGACCCATGAACAGGTCAGATATTTGAGTTGAAAAGGGTAACAAAGAGGGGTTATGAAACATAGAGTGTGTGCAGCTGAAATGAAATTGTGTTCATATAGTATTTTTCAAAACAAAACCAGCTTATTTATTTTTTATTCATGTATTTAGTTATGCATGTTAAGTCACTTTTTAGGGGGATCCACCACCACCTTGGCCCCATGTTGTTTCACAGTATTTGGCATTATATCTTACTTTATTTCTACAGGTGTTTAAAAATGTGTCGAAAAATATAGATTTTCCCTGTGTGCAAAGATCTGACCTGTAACTTAACCTGGTGGTGTCTCTATGACGAAAGTCAAATTTAATGTCATACTGTGAAACATTCCAGGCAAAGATATAACATCTCCATGGAGACAAGTAGTTCGCAGACTCTTCACCATAAAAGTTAGATAATAGCTGAAATAGTTTTGTATAATATTCCATATAATGTGGTGCCATAAAGAGGATTTTGTCATGTTTTTTTGTATTTTATGTTTTATATTTGAAATTACTAATAAAGGCCTCAACTTGAGCCTGGATATCTCCTTCATCCTTATATAATTTATTATGCTATTTTTAATTCTCATTTAAAACATGCACACACACAACAACTGTACTAATAGGGATGTTTAGTCACTATCTTCAAGTGCCCCATTTCCTGCTCTACCACGAACAAAAGCGTTTGTTTGTTTATTTGTAAGCACTCACCACAAACATTTCCCTTCTTAACCCCCCTTGTTCATATGCAATCACTAAAAAGAGGGAAAGAAATAACCTTGAAAAATGCAAACACCACAATTGTGTTAGGATGATTAATTCATGTCTCGATTGCCATTCCTAGCCTCATGTTGCACACAGAGATTAATTTCGTAAATGTAAGTGTTTGGCTGTAGTGCCTTCATTGCGCGAAGATGAATGTTTATTTATGTGAAAACAGATGAGACAGACACACACATGTACTTTTGAGCAGTCAAAATAGTTTTAAAGTCAAACATAATGTAACTGGGCACTGAAATGTGCTCTGCTCCTCACCCTTGGGTTGTGTATTGGGTCATGTGTACAACAAAAGAGACCTGAATAATTAATGTAACTTCTCTGTCCAGCATGTGTTAGTTTCCAAATCAGAAACGCTAATCAAGCTCATGATTAAATTAAAGCTACCATCTGCAAGTTTATTTACTGATTTCTTTTTCTCCAGTAGGTGGCAGATGTGAAACCTGTAACACCCCTCTCCTCACCACTCTCCTGGCCTTTGTTCAGTTCACCTGTGCTCTCTGGTCTTCTTCGGTCAGGTCAAAGCACAATCTGATTGCAGTAACATACAGAGCATCTAGTGGTGCCATGTGAGAATACAACAGTGGTGGGTCAGCCAGTGTAATTACAAATATAGCTTTAAAATGGTGGATCAGTGCAGCGTCTCCAGTGATGCGGTCGCTGTACCGGACCGTTGTGGTGAAGAGGGAGCTGAGCCAAAAGGCACATCTCTCAAATTAACGAGCTTTGGGTAATGACCAAAAGGACAGCATCGCGAATACAAGCGGTCGAAATGAGTTTCCTTTACAGAATGGCTGGGCGCTTCCTTAGAGATAGGGTGAGGAGCTCAGTCACACAGGAGGAGCTCAGAATAGAGCCGCTGCTCCTCCACGTTGAGAAGAGCCAGCTGAGGTGGCTCGGGCATCTGTTTCATTTTATTTAATTTATTAGATTAGATTAGTGACCATGTACATGAGCATTAATCACCATCAGTGAAGAGATGCTTTGCACCAGACTATAGTTCTTTGAGCTAATTTCCATCTGCAGTCCCTGAGACACACAACACGACAAAACATTAAACACAGCATAAAATAATGTATTTCATAAACATTTAATGTTCTGGATGTCTCCTGGACGCCTCCCTCAGGAGGTGTTCCGGGCATGTCCCACCGGGAGGAGGCCCCGGGGAAGACCCAGGACACGCTGGAGGGACTATGTCTCCCAGCTGGCCTGGGAACGCCTTGGGGTCCACCTGGAGGAGCTGGAGGAAGTGTCTGGGGTGAAGGAAGTCTGGGAGTCCCTGTTTAGACTGTTGCCCCCGCGACCCGGCCCCGGATAAGCAGAAGAAAATGGATGGATAGCATAATTAAGCCTATATTTATTTTAGTGCTGTCAGGCGATTAAAAAAATTATCTAATTACTTACAGGATTTGTAATTAATTAATCTAATTAATCGCATTTTAATCTGTGAGAGAGAGAGCGAGAGAGAGACTGAGAGAGAGATTGTGAGTGAGCGAGCGAGCGAACAAACCCACTTTGCTATTATTACGAAACGCATAGAGGTATACAATACATACACAATACAGTGAACCCTCGCTCTATCGCGGTTCACTCTTCGCGGCCTCGCTGTTTCGTGGATTTTTTTTTCAATTTTTTTTTTTTTTTTTCATTTTTTTTTAATAGTGTAACATTTTTTTTTATAGTGTAACAATGTGTTCTGCGGCCTGATTGGCTAAGAGACTAGACCAGGACTAAACTTGGACTAAATCAGGTCTAGACCAGAACTAAACCAGGTCTGACCAGGTCAAACGAGCGGCTTTTGCGCTCGTTTGTGTGTGTTCGGTTTGTGGCTCGGGTTGAGAGGAATCACAGGAGCAAGATGGCGCCTATGGTCGGCTGTACTTCTGCTACCTCTACTATTTCTTGTATTTTTGTGATTTTCCTTGTGCTATATTTTGCATGGTCAGCCCTGTCAACAAATGGCTATGTCGCGGCTGTTATTCAATATGACAGACATACGTTATTCCGCATCAAGGCACATGTGGAAAGTTTTTCTGTTACCTGGCCAGGTACACAGTTTTTCCCTCCAAAACTGGAATGCTCCACGTCATCGCCGGAGTACCTGCTGCTAACTAAGCCCCGGGGCAAAAGAAAAAGGAAGCGGGGATCCAGGGCAGGTGTCCAAACCAGGCGGAGAAAACAGCGAGCAAGACTGGATCTGCGGGGAGCGAACGGTGTCTGATACCGGTTCCTATCTGGGCGTCGGACGGCGAATCTGCGGAGCCACCGCCGCTACGGAGCTGAGTCGCCCGTACTTCTCTGCGGTGTGAGAGGGTCCTGCGCCCTGTCACTTGTATCAAGGATGGAGGTTGTGTCCGGAGCGTCCAGTCGATCAGTGCACGTCAGTGTCCGAACGCACGCAGCCTCTCCGGATGGCCCTGCTTAACGCACGCTCCATATGAATAAATCCTTTATACTGAGCGACTTGTTTGTCAACGAACACGTGGATTTTATGTTCCTGACTGAGACATGGCAACGCGAACAGGATTTTGTCCACCTTAATGAATTGTGCCCCCCGGACTGCTCCGTGACTAGAACCCCGCGGGCCGCACGGCGAGGCGGCGGGCTCGCGCTCGTTTACCGGGATGGCTTCTGGACACGACAAATGAATCCGGTCGCGTTCAACTCCTTTGAGATGCAGATGACTAAGGTTGGGAACATTACTTCATTTTATTGTATCTTAATCTATCGGCCGCCTGGTCCTGCACGTTCTTTCTTGGATGATTTCGCAGACTTGTTGTCTTCTATTATTAAACTTGAGAGTTTTGATACTCGGTGATTTTAACCTCCATGTAGATAATCCCTCATCCCTCATCCCTTATCCACGATGAGGGGTTTATCGTGGTTAAATCTGTGACAGAGCAGCATGTGTCGCGCACTTCTCCAAGGGGTTGGTGCGCGTCTCGTCCCGGGACGTGACAGTGCTCCTCGCACATCTGGCGGGGCTCCCGGGGCCGTGTCTCCCCCCACGCGCCACTATTAATACATTTTTTGGAAAATCTATGAAAGTTTGAGTGTTTAAACTAGAGACAAATGTGAGAAAAGGTTCATTCCAGTCTGAGAAAAGCGTATAATGTGTGTGCTGAGGCGTTTACAGCCTTAAAACATGTAGAATAATTGTAAAATGTAAAATTGTCCTACTTCGCGGATTTCTCTTATTGCGGGCTATTTCTGGAACCTAACCCCCGCGATAAACGAGGGTTCACTGTACAGAGAAAGAAGCGAGGATGGGCCTCCTGCAAAATGCTCATGCCGTGGCACTAACTGGGGATTACTGGACATCAGTGAGTAATCAGGCATATCTCGGAGTTACTGCACATCATATCGACACTGAATGGAAGTTACACTCATTTGCTTTAACAGTTCAACACACGGAAGAAAGACACTTTGCGGAAACATGTGCCCAGCATTTTTCTGAAGTAGCTGAGCAGTGGGGTGTTAAGGAGAGGGTGACGACAATCAGCACTGATAATGCCCGAAACATGACCGCAGCAGCTAGAATCCTGCCTTACAGACACATGCCGTGTATTGCACACAGTTTACAGAGATCCATCGTTATAGCTATCCGTGAGAGTGGCCTCGAGAACATCTTGGCAAAATGCCGCAAAGTCGTTGGACATTTTAAACATAGCCCAGCGAATGCAGCTGAACTGCAACGCCAACAAGTGGAGTCCGGACAGAAACAGGAGCCCCTCATTCAAGACGTTTGCACCAGGTGGAATTCCACTCTCGACATGATCACCCGGCTCCTCAGAAACAAGGATGCTGTCAGAGCTACACTTGAGCTCCATCGGCAGCAAAGAAGCACACCAGCCATGCTGACGAATGCTGAACTGGAGAAGATGGAAAAGCTTGAAGCTCTTCTGGAACCTTGCAGGTAAGCTACTTAAAAAATAAATGTATTTTGTTAACGTATGAAAAAAAGAAAAGTGATCACTTTTTCGTTTTGATTGCTTGTTTGCTTGTCATGGTGTATGCGACTCCCACTTTCAACATGGTTGTCAGTTCCTGAGGGTTTTTTTCCGCTGGAGTTTTGTCATGTCATCGTCAAATTGTTACACCAACTGCTTGTTTATAGCCTAAATAACTATTGCTTCCACATAACTTAGTAAAATTGTTAAGTTTCATAATTGGATATGTTTTGATTGACTAAATCCATTTTGTATTTTATGGTTATTGTAAGGTTAATGTCACGTTTTTAAAATAAATACGCAGTGAGTCTCTTAACTGGGTCTAGTGCCCTGTAAGCACTGCAAGATGCAAAGGAGGAAAGCCTACAGTATGCACATTTTTTTCAGTAGGTTAATAATCTTGCAGTTGGGTATTGTTTAAATTGTATTTCTCTTGATCTTAATGTGCAGGATATCTTGACTTCTCTGGTGTGTAACTGGTTATTAATTGCACTTAATTTTTCATGGCAGGTATGTGACAGAGCTTTTGGGAGGAAAGCAGTATATATCCTGCTCCGTGGTCCTGCCTGCACTGTGCCATTTGTTCCGAGTGATGGAGGGGTGTGACGATGATCCAGGCTATGTGCTCCGGTTTAAAGCAGCCTTTACGTGTGACCTGATGAAGCGCAAAGAGAGTGCCGATATCCAGTGGTTGAGCATGGCAACTGCTCTTGACCCCAGATTTAAGGATCTGAAATGCCTTCCCAGATCTGAAAGAGAGGAAGTCTGCAAGTCAATTGTAGAAGAGAGGGCCCAGCAGCCTGAAGCTCGCAGAGAAATTGACCCAGAGCCACCTACAAAGAAAATCAACCTTCTGTTAGTCGCATCAGATTCAGATGAAGAAGTGGACCCAGCATCTGACATGACGGTGGACCGGTACAGAGATGAGCCCAGCATCTCCTTAAAAGACTGTCCATTAAAATGGTCTGGACACGCAGTGACTTATCCAAGTTTGGCACCTCTGGCAATGAAATATCTAGCCACACCTGCAACAAGAGTGCCTTGTGAAAGAGTGTTCTCACTCTCTGGTCACACTATCCAAAAGAAGAGAGCAGCCCTGTCCACTGATAACGTCACTAGATTGGTCTGTGTTAGTAAATGGCTCAAAGCAAAGAATTAGGGCCTTGTCCTTGGCTGTGCCCCCATTCCAAAAAAAAAAAAAGAAAAAAAAAAGAGTGGAACTTCACAGTCAGGCAGTTATGAAAAAAAAATTATTATGAGAATTATTACAATTGTTACAACATTTTATTGCAATTACTTGAGTTATTTATAGTGAGTAATTGACAGCTATTTGACAGAATTTCTGTTATTTTAAGTTATGATGAAGTGCTTTGTATTGTTATTTTATTTTATTTATTGGTTATTTATGGTTATACTTATCTGAAGTATAGACAACTGGGTCTACATGGCACTTTTTCAGATTTTTTTGTGTGTTCATTTATTTACAATTTCTCAAAGTAAGCACTATTACTGGTTCATTGTTACTTTTTCCTTTCTCTGCACTTTTTTTGAAATAAAAAAAATGGTGAGAAATACTTTGCATTGTGAGTTTAACTTTAGATTCGAACGGTCTTACTGCAAGATATCAATTTTAAACATGCAAAATAAATCACGATTAATCGCGATTAACTATGAGATTAGTTGCGATCAAGAAAATTAATCGTTTGACAGCCCTAGAATTACATAACCTAATCTAGCAGCAACCATAATGTTAAGGGACAAAACTCAATAGTTATGACTAGACTTAGAGACTTACAATAAGAAAAAAAAAAATACAACACAGTTATTCTGTTAAATGAAGATTTAAATTGCCCCCCAAACAATCTTCCTTAAACATAAGTTCTCCTTGCATTTTGGACATACATATAGCTATTTCATTCTACACCCCACCACTACTTTCTGTATCTTTTTTTCCACAAATTGCCACTTGACTAAATAAAGTAAAACTAAATTAAATAAAAATATTTACTCCAGGTACTACATAATTAAAAAAAAAAAAAAAAAAAGAAAACCTGTCACACACACTTTAAGTTACTTGCGTTGACAATGCAAGTAAGAGTTTAAGCAAAACACAAGTAGCACAGCAAATGAGTTCCTCCCACAGATGCTTTTCTCGTGGACCGCTGGGCTGTATCTGCTCCTCTGCCTCATGCTGATCTCCATGCACAAAATGTCACTATTTAATTTAGTTTTCACACATCCAACTGCTGCTTTATTAATACCTCCAGAGTGCAAGAATGTGTTAACAAAGGTGACAGCCATATAGTCACGATTTAAACCTTTACCTATATAAATGCAAATAATTAAATGTTTCAATGTTTCAAGTTTCAATGCCGTGTTAGTGTGAGTTTATGCCTATTAGTCTGTTATGAATCGTTAATTTGTAAAAACTGATAAGAAATAATTGATTGCACCTCTCGTGGATCAACGAGACTGTAACCACTCGCACTCACTCCTCTAAGCCAACCTGTGTCCTTCTCATTTGCATTCAAGCAAGAAGGCCCAGAATGAGTTGTTCAGAGAGTGAATTTGTGACCATGTCTGTGTAAATGGGTCTTTCTCATGCACTGAGTGTTGATTTTGAAGAAGGATTCATTTACAGTATTAGGGAACCATTAAGGCACCATATAAAAGCATCAAGAAGTACCATGTCATGGGACCTTTAAGTGTTACCATGTATACAGTACACACACTACCAGCCAAAAGTTTTTGACTTGTGCACAAGTATTGCTGTATTTTGTGGGATTTTTTTGTGTGTTGATGACAGCACTACTTCCTGCAATTTCTTCACAAACTGACTGATGTTAAATTACACCACAAATACACCACAAATATTTGCCACAGGAACTATCCTACCAAACTATCCTACCAGGACAGCAGTAGCTCAGTTGGTAGAGCGTTTGTCCACTGATCCAAAGGTTGGCGGTTCAAATCCTGCTCTTGACATAAGAAACATCAGTGGTTGAGCGGTCAGATCCACTGACCCACAGGTTGGTTGGTATGATTCCAGCTCCCACAGATGAATGCTGCCGTTGTGTCCTTGGGCAAGACACTTAACCCACCTCGCCCCTGGTGTCTGCGTACACTGGTGTGTGAATGTGTGCGTGAATGGGTGAGTGGTTCCTTGTTGTAAAGCGCTTTGGCCGCCTTGAAGGTGGAAAAGCGCTATATAAAGATGTGACCAAACATCATTAGAAAAACATAAAATCATGTTATAAGCACTTATATAATAGTAAGCAATAGTAAGCAGGTCAGTTTATTATATTTCCACTCCCTAAAGGGCTCATATTATGCTATTTTCTGATTTTATAATGTTGTTTCCTCATCAAAAACTTGGAGGCTATTACGCACTACAGGAGAATTTGCCCGATTTTGCTGCGATTTGCTCATTCAGAGACCTGACTTTGTGTCTTTGTGAGCGATTTTGAAGCCGCTGCGCTCCTCGTGTTTGTGGTGTCAGTGTGACTCTGAGCTGCTCTGTCAGGTCATAACCACTAAGCATTAGCAACACTACGGTAACAGACAATAAAACAGCGTCAGGGGCAGAGGAGTGTCATACAAACTCAGGATACAGTGAAAATAATGAGAAGACTTTATGACTCACCTCTCTTAAAGTGGTAAATATAAACTGCAGCAGCTCATCCACTTTATCCATAGAAATTGTCCTCTGCAAATAATGACATCCAGTCCACCAAACAACTCTATTAGTCCAGTTTGAGGCGTTATTTGAGTAAAAAAGTGAGAGCAATTCCTCACGTGTGTCTGTTTACATCCACACAGCGCATGGATTGAGGTGAAGCTGCAGACTCTCCATCCTGTGTACACCAATCTTTTATGGTTTAAAAATCACATATTTGAAGTATTGCACCATATTTCACAAATAATAACAGAGTTTTGACTTGCATCTAAACTAGAAGATTTTATTGTAGACTAGCTAACGCAAGGTGTGCTCTCTACTTTATAGCCTGTGGTCCGCAGCTATATCCCACTGCATTCTTAGCGGTCAGCGATTTTAAGTCTCAAAAGATTCTACTGTGTGTATTATACTGTGTGTTATACTGGTCTGTGGTGTGAGCTTTTTGTTGTATGTTTAAAAATCTTTTAAGATTGAAAAATCCTGTTGTGAGTGGTGGCCTTGAGTTGTATTTTCCTTCATTCACACATGTTTAACACACAAATCCTGCATATTTTGACTAAGGTCGTTTTCACACCTGCCTTGTTTGGTTCATTTAAAATGAACCAGAGTTCGTTTGCTCCTTTGATTCGGACCTTTTGGGCTGGTGTGAATAAAAACTAAAAATCTCGATCCGGAGCAAACAAGCGAACCGAGACCACCTAAAAAGCTGGGTCTCGGCACGGTTCCATTCGAACTCTGGTGCGGTTCGTTTGAGGTGAGAATGCAGACCGGACTCGATCCGACACAAGTTGGCTTTTTGTACTTAACGAGCTCCCGTCGTATGTCGAGTATTATGGGAAACCGAGGCTGCCGAAACTAAACTTACGAGGCTTACTTACGTTTTGCGTGAAGAGCAAGAGTTGATGCGCACATGAGCGCTGTCGTCCGTAGCCGTCTTGCCCTGTGTCTTCGTCGTTTGGAAATTCATTGTAAAACAGTGTAAACCTCATGATGCTGCTCAAACATTTGTGCGAACTGTAAAAACTGAGCAAACCATATCGCTAAGGCTAGATTGAAAACAGCACGTAACACCATTATTCTCCTCCTTCTGCGTTTGGACACAGCGTTTGGACAGGGCTCATTTCTATCCAACGGCTGAGCGACCTCAGCACACGTACTTTTGTTTATAGATGTTGGTTCGCTTGGGGAAAAACTGCAGTGTGAAAGCGAACCACACCAAAATAAAAAACATTTTTAAAAATTTGGTCCGGACCAAAGCAAGTGAACTATCGGACTTTCCTGGCGTGAAAACGACCTAAGTTCTACTCTGGAATGAAAGACAATCTGTTCCACTTTGTGATGTCATGTGGTTATACAGGAACTGCTCCACTGTTTTTAAATTCTAAACACCTTCACAAGAATAATAATTTCACCCTGGAATTGCCTGTCTCTACTAATCTGTCTCTACTAAGGTAAAAGGTAGCTGTTAACTTGAAAAATGCCACTACATGAAATCACAAGGTGGAACAGAGCATTTTTGAGCTAGACAGATGAACAATAAAGAATTACTCAAACATGTGAATGAAACAAAACACAGCTCCGGGAGTGTTTTTGAGGAGGTGAACATCATAAAATGACTTAAAACTCACAAGAATCAATTTTGAGCAATATTGGACTGTGATGGAAATTTATATTGTGGAAGGATTTCTCTCAATCTTTCTCTGTGTAAATGAATGTGATTTCTACCTGAGACCAGACCAGTTATTAGCGTGTGTAAAGGCTCAGAAGTCTTAGCTGTCCTCAAATGCAAGTTAAGTTAAGTCTGTGAAATAAAAAAGTTACTCTGGTTTGATGTATGTATGTAACTTATATTTCTGTATAAATACTCAGAGCTCAGATGCTCTAGAGGGGATGCTCTGAGGGGATGCCTGAGGGGAGATACTCAGGAGATGGAGAGGAGGGGTGACTGGAGAGAGGAGACTCAGGAGAGGTTGTTGGTCTCTGGCCAGGGCAGGCCTAGACCCTGTCCATATTTGCTGTAACAAGAAGAATGAACCTTTGTCTGTATTCCAAAACGTCATTGGGCTTTACAAATGGATTAATTATTTATCATCAAGAGATATATCATTTTTTTCCACAACAGGACCTTTAAAACATATTACAGATTAATGAGCTAGTCATTGCACTGTAGGTAGACTTAATCCTGGTGCTGGAGTCTTATGAATAAAAATAAAAGATTCCTCCTCCCTCGTCTTCCTCACAGTACAATATTGATACTCTTAATTGCTGGAAGAAGAAACACAGTCAGTTGAAACCGGGCCACACTTGCTGAGCAATGAAAACTGTGATTAATTCTCTGGTTGATTTGACAAAAACGCCTTTGCTTTGTAGACAAAAGCTGTGTTTGGATGCGACTGGAGCTCAGGGCCACATAGGCACTCTCTCTGTCTGGGAGAAGCAGCAATGTAATGGGGACTTCATTCTTTTTTCTTTTGGGGCCGTTCTATAAAAAGGTGCCAGTGTCTAGGGTCCCAGCGGTACCTATTACACCAGCCTGGTAGTCATTAATCATGAACGAGTATAAGCATTGCAACGCAGCGTCCGCCCCGAGTTTCCAATAGCCATTCATTAACAGTTCCAGTGCCATCTCTTTTCTTAGCAAGGCCCCCTCCCTCCGGCCGCTCCCACCTGGATCTCTGTGGAGTTGGAGTCCTTTTCTTGCTGACAAACCAGCTTTTTATTTCCAGTGTTTTTGTAGTCACTGTGCAAAGAGTGTGCTCACTGTGTTCGGCCTTTGTACGTGAAAAGAATGATGAATGATGCTCTGAAGGTTTGTTAAAATCTGTTTAATTTGTGCTCTGAGACATGTTTAAGTTGTAGAGATGTAAGGGTCATTGACTATCTTCAATAGACAGAATCATGCATTGCTTAGAATCACTGCGTGCACATGGCACAAGTGTAATCCATTTGCAAACGGATTGGGATCGTATCGAATTCATGTGCACAGGCTAAGGATCGTATAGGGATTGGTTTCCCGAATCCGATTGGAACTCCTGGCTTAGGCTGATAGTAATCCGCTTGGTGCCGCCTTGTGCACGATATCGGATCGGATTGGCGTACTGCGCATGCGTGGGAATTTTCGCCAGGGATTTCACCCGGAAGTGGCAGGAGACGCCGATGCCATCATAAGTAGCGAAGTCAGACGAAATCATGGCTGCGAAGAAAGAATGCACAACACGTACACCAATGCTGCTCGAGCGCCATCTTTTTATACCGCCACGTAGTTTGTTGTGTTTTTATTGAGTAGCCATCACTCGGAAGTAGTTGGACCACAGCGCCACATAGTGTAGCGGAGCCGGCCAGGTCGCTGACCATTATCCGATTGCACAAGCTTCATGTGCACTCGGATTGGAGGGCAGACCACCCGCCGAGTAACAGGATCGGATTTGGAGAAATCCAATCCGATCCTACCATGTGCACGCAGTGATTGGATAAGTTTACATGCACGCACACACACACGCACACAAAACAGGCCTGGATTCCTGGATCACGTAACATTGATCGAATGATTGAAATGTCATGTAAACTGATTTCTGATTTCTTTCTGATTGTTCCGCCTATGCAGGTTTTGATGAGAAAAACTGTGCAAAAAGGGAAACTAATGTGGCAAAGACAACAACGAAAGAGAAAATATTAAAGACTACGAGTTATTTTTTAATCCATTGTACTTTGTATTTGCCGTCAGTCTAAAAATCTATTGATAACTGACAAATCTGATGATTCCTTTTATTGTGTGCGTGCTAACACATACTAAAAATCAAATCTAAATATTGGGCAGTCTGATTATTCTTATTGTCTGATTTTTACTGGCCATTTAAATGTACACACTTAATGTCAGACTTTGAGAGGTATAAGACCATTTAAATCAAATGTAAACAGCACAATCACCTGATTTGTTTCTGAACATGGCTCCTCTGATCACTCAATAGATTTACATGTCATTTATGTCACCTTAAATCAGATTTTGTTGTGCATGTGAACAAGATCACTGTCCAGAACTGAAAGTTGTTTTCCCATAATCCTAATTTTAGTCTTGCAGTCAATATATGAATGATTGATTACAGCTAGGGATGCACTGATCCAATACTGGGATTGGATATCAGTTCTAAGATATCAGTTCAGTTCGGTTACAAAACACATTTAGGTAATATTTAATCATACGCCATTTGTGTTAAAACAAAATGTATTATATTTTCATTCTCTGACCATCGACTGATATTGGGTTACTGGCAAATACGTAAACCCAAAGTATTGACATCGGTATCGGAACAGAAAAAGCAGGATCAGTGCATCCCTAATTACAACCACTAATCTGTGTGTTTGTCCCAGGGCGACTGTAGCTTCAAAAGCTTGCCACTTTTCTTATTGTGAATCCTGAGTTAACCTCTGTGAAAATAAATAAATGGTACTTTCTCCAGTTTATCAGATTTTTACTTAGATGCCAAGAGCACAAATTAATGGCACTTTCCTGTCTCAAACTGACAGAGTATAGTCTCTAACTGTTGTCATTCATCTTAGATTGTAAGAGACTCAGTTCTTAAAATACTTTGGGGCTGTCATATAAAATCATACACAAAAAAAACAACGCTGCACTAATTAGAAATGAATCACAATTTTGTTTTAAGGTAGACATTTTTTTTTTAAATCTTTGTGCCCAAAGTCATCCATCAAACCTGAAACAAAATGGCCAATGGGGAAGCTAGACACATTATTAATGGCTCTATACCCTTGGGTTTTGCATTAGAATTATTGAATTTTTCAATTTCTTGTCATAGTGTTTGATAAATTAGTTGTTTTGGTATTTACTTCCAAACAATTGAGCTGTCCTGAGAGAAAGAAGTTAAAAGTGTATATGACAGGTTTTCATGTAATTACTACCTGGTTTTGTGATATAGTACTTTTGGTTAATATTACTCAAAATTGGGATTTTATTTTCAAAATAAATGTTTTTCTTTTAATGTAAAAAAGCGTCTTGTCAATGCAACATTTTTATCTGTATTGGATTATGGAGATCTTTTGTACATGAATGCTGCTGCTCAATGTCTTGGAATGATTGATACTGTTTATCATGCTTCTTTGAGGTTCATTACAAACTGTAAGATGTCCACTCACCACTGTGACTTATACCCTCGAGTGGGATGGCCTGCTCTGGCCACTCGGAGGACTAGTCACTGGTACACTTTCAATATTGGGGCTACTGCCTTCGTACATTTGCACCCTAATTGCTCTGAGAAATGCTGAATCGTATTCTCTTCGTTCACAAGACTATTTGTTGCTTTCTGTTCCTTATACTTGTACAGAATTGGGTAAAAAGTAGGGCTGTCAAACGATTAATTTTCTTGATCGCAACTAATCTCAGAAATTTCATAGTTAATCGCGATTAATCGTGATTTATTTTGCATGTTTAAAATTGATATCTTGCAGTAAGACCGTTCGAATCTAAAGTTAAACTCACAATGCAAAGTATTTCTCACCATTTTTTTTATTTCAAAAAAGTGCAGAGAAAGGAAAAAGTAACAATGAACCAGTAATAGTGCTTACTTTGAGAAATTGTAAATAAATGATTGAAGCCCGCTCAAGCTGCCTACGGATGCATAGAAGGAACAAAATACTAGCAAACTCAAAATAGCGCATTTAACCGACAATGAGTTTAATTAATACAACCAAATGAGCTGCATATGGATGGTAGAATTGCGGAAAATGCTGGCAAACTCTGATCGCGATTAAAAAAATTGTTTGCGATCATAACTTACATTAATCTAATCGCGATTAACGCGTTAATATTCCCAGCCCTAGTAAAAAGGCATCTGTTTACTCTGCACCTTTTGTATGGAATATGCTACAGAAACTGATTTAATTTCCTTGAGCACTTTTAAATCCAAACTGAGCGCTTTTGAGACCAATTCCACAATCTGCACTTGTTTTTTATAATGTTTTTAAACTTTTATGTCTTATCTGTGTCAATATGTAACTGTGTGTTGTATTTGCTGCTGCCTCTTGGCCAGGACTCCCTTGAAAAAGAGGTTCTTAATCTCAATGGGATATTTCTTGGTCAATTAATAAATAAACTCATTGTTTTGTTAAGCGGCAGAAAATATCTGAGAAGAAAAGTACAAAAATGCATGAAGTAACATTAACATCTCAAATGGAATACTTCTGAAAACGCAAAAAATGATATCCACAATGCTGTGACAATTTTGAACTTTTTTTTTTTTAATTAATCTACTTATAACCAGGCAAGATCTTTTAGTAACCCCTTAATTATTAACTTCTAGATTATATTTTAGTGAAAGGAGAAGTCTAAGCTGTCATATGCCGTTAACAATTCTGCATTTGATTGTGTTTTTGTATCAGCTCAATTTTGACCCAAAAGGAAGTGTAGTTTTGACTTTTGTTTTGAGTGCGTAAGCCTATAACTAATAATTAAACCTTCAAGCTGTGAATATGCTGTTTTTTTCATAAATAAAACAGACTAGGCCGTTTCAGAAGTACAGGCAAAGTGTTTTCAGAGCTACACGAAATGCACACTTGTAGTTTAATGTGACCAGTTTTATTGCCCAAAAGAATGATTTTTTTGCAACCAATTACAGCAGGTGCAGGGAGAGAAAGGAGAGAAGAGACAGAGGGAGAGAGGTGGAGAAAGAGATGGGAGAGGGGTGGAGAGAGAGAGGGAGAGAGGGGAGACAGAGAGAGGGAGAGTGGTAGAAAGATATGGAAAGGAAAAGAAAAAGGAGGAGAGAAAGGGAAGAAAGAAAGACAGGGAGAGAGGGAGAGAGATGGAGAGAGAGGGAGGGATAGCAATTAGGAAGAAGACTAGCCTTGAAACTGCACATTTGCCTGCATTTTTGCAGATTTCACTCCATTTTCCCAAAGCTACTAGACAGCACCTGGGCACAAATCTATGCATTTTTAGATGGAGTGGTTGTATTTCATTTCTGGGCTTCTATTGCATATTTTAAATGGGAAATGTCTGGCGGAGCTTGGCTTGAAATAGTAAAATAATATGTTCCTCCTTTTGCTTTTATGAGGCCTACAAATCCAGGTCTGAAATACCTCTGGGATTGACTGGAATTGTGCAAAATAACAAATGTCTGTGCACTACCAGTCAAACAAAAGTTTGGACTTACCCTATATATAATGATATAATGGAAGTGTTAATCATTTATTTTCATCAGTCAACAAAATGCTTTAGAAGAGCATACATTTTTGTAGGTATACTTTTGAAGGAACTCAGTTGGTAGGTTGCTCCAAACACATTGAAGAATTAACCACAGATCTTCTGTGGATGTAGTCTTCCTCACATCCTTCTGTCTCTTCATGTAATCCCAGACACACTCGATGATGTTGAGTTCAGGGCTCTGTGGGGGCCATACCATCACTTCCAGAACTTCTTGTTCTTTTTTACACTGAAGATAGTTCTTAGTAACTTTGGCTGTATGTTTGGGGATGTCCTGTTGCAGAATAATTTTGGGGCCTTCCTGATGATATTACACAATGAATAAGTATCTGCCTGTTAACGCCATTAATCCTGACCAAATCTCCAACTCCATTTGCAGAAATGCAGGCCCAAACGTTCAAGGAACCTTTACCATGCTTCACTGTTGCCTGTAGACACTCATTGTACTGCTCTCCAGGCCTTTAACAAACAAACTCCCTTCTACTACAAATTTTGACTCATCAGTCTAGACTCTAGACTGATGAGTCAAAATGAGTCAAAACATAGGAACTGGGTTGCAGAAAAATGGCAGCAGATGCTCTCTCATCTGCTGCCATTTTTCTGCAACCCAGTTCCTGTGTTTTTGTGCATACTTGGTTGCTTGGCCTTGTTTCCATATCGGAGGTATGGCTTTTTGGCTGCAACTCTTCCATGAAGATCACTTCTGGCCAGACTTCTCTGGACAGTAGATGGGTGTACATGGGTCCCACTGGTTTCTGCTGATGACACTGCTGGACAGCTTCCGATTCCGAAGGCTAATATGCTTGATGTGCCTTTCATCTGCTGCACTTAGTTTCCTTGGCCGACCACTACGATCCTCAACGTTTCGTTGTGCTTCTTCAAAAGAGCTTGAACAACACATCTTGAAACCCCAATCTTAGACTTAGACTTAGACTTAGATTTAGACTTAGACAAACTTTACTGATCCACAAGGGAAATTGTTTTTGGGTACAGTAGCTCACTCATCTAATATAATACATATTATAGTATATAATAGAGGGTTAAAAGAAAATAGATGGAAATAGCAGCCAAAGAACAATAAACCAGTGTCAGATGAGACATAATTATACAAATAAAAATAGTCATAATAAGTGTATCTGTACAAATCAGATTTAAATAGAAAAGTAGTAATAAAATATAAAATGCAATATCAAATAAGATGTACAATCCCAGCTATATAGAGTTATAGGGAGTATTATCTAGGGAGCATTATCTTTTGCACAAGGTTGAGTTGTTGTACAGTTGTATGGTGTATGGTATGAATGTCGTCCTGTATCTCTCACTGTTTGAGCGGAGCTGTAGGAGCCTGTTGGAGAATGAGCGCCTCTGTCCCTCTATGGTCTGGTGCAGTGGATGAGGAGTGTCCATGATGGAGAGCAGTTTGTCCAATGTCCTCCTGTCCCTCACTGTGACAAATGTCTCCAGCTCACAGCTAATCAAGTGACCAGCTTTATAGATCAATTTGTCAGTCCGCCCAATGTCCAGTCTGCTTTGAACTCTTTGTTTGGGAGAGACCTTGCTGATGCAGTACAACTACACTGTGTGTCTTGTTGCTGTGCTCAGTCTTGCTGTGGTGTATGACCTGTGACATGAGACTGTCTTCTACAACCTCACCTTGGTAGCAGAGTTTGGCTGTTCCTCACCCAGTTCTAAGCCTCCAACACAGCATGGAGTGTTCTTGAACCTTTGTTTCCAACCTACATGTGACACTGATGATCATTAGCACCTGTTTGGTATAATTGGTTGATCAGACACCTGACTATAATCCTACAAAATCCCTGATTTTGTGTGTACCCCTTTGTGTGAATTGATGTTGGTTTGAAGGCAGAAGGTAGAAACACCAAATATTGATTTGATTTAGATTTTTCTTTTGTTTGCTCACTTTGCATTTTGCAAACTGACAAACAATCATATTTATATTTTTGAAAGCATTCTTTGTTTACAGTATTTTTTCACACCTGCCTAAAACTTTTGCACAGTACTCTATATTCCACTGTCTTTTAAAGTGTTTTATCCTTGATCTGTGTTTGCTCTCTGAAAATTCCACTGTAGTTAAACAAGTGTGAATTAAACAAAACACAACCCAGGGTACGTTTGCGAGAAGGAAACAATATTCTAACATAAACCAAAGATGTTAATTTTGTCTTATGTACTTTAACTTCTTGGGTTCCTTTTTATTTATTTATTTATTTATTTATTTTGCAGCTAGCAAGCTGAAACATCAATAAGGTAAATACACATTACTGTATTGTGTTTAAAAAAAGAACATAAGAAGTTAAACTATTCTAACATAGATCAGAAAATAGAGTAATACGGGCCCATTAATTGTGCCACAACATTTCTACATTAAGGCTTTTTTTCTACAGATTGTTTGAAAATGACCCTGGTTTCAATTCATTTTTGTCATAATCCAGCAGCCATATTTTTAGGCCAACATATCTGAACTACCTTAAGACTTTGACATCTTTAGCGCTCAAGTCCCCTTATTGTGCAAAATGAATGTGTGCCATTTCCACTTTTGCATACTGTAATTATGCCCAGGCCTGACAGGCACCCTGCCAGTCAGGCCTTATGGAAGAGAAAGGTTTGCCCTGTGGGTGAGCGTCCAATCAGGGCCAGGCAAAGGTGTCTGATTTCACTCACCAAAGCACCTCCGAGTGCCATGGTAACAAGATAGTAGTAATGTGGCTCCTGTGGTTTGGTATAAACTTGGACTACTGCTGTCATGCATATAGTCAATAGATAGTGGCTTCTGTACAGTATTCTTCACACAGTTCAAATTTGACCTTGTACAATTTGACTGTGTAAAAAAGACAGGCCATTTTCTACATAGGGATGAAGATTATTTTTGAAATAGTGGAAGGTTCCAGTTGGTTGAAACAATTTCAGCCCTGAAATTACCGGTCTTTACTGAACAAAAGGTAAAATGTAGCTGTTATCTTAAAAACTACCGCTGCATGACATCACAAGGTGGACCAAAGTGTTTTCCATTTGGGGTTATAGACACTAATCATAAAGGATTACTCAAACATGTATTAATGAAACAAAATACAACTCCTGGTATGTTTTTGAGGAGGTAAGAACATTCTAATGTGGCTAAAAGTTCACAAGAGTCAGTTTAAAAGACCTTTAAAAGTTTTTTCACAAAGTTTCAAAGACACCTATTACAATGAACTAATCATAAACTGAACATTTGACAACTATGGGCCCCCAGCTAACAATTTGTGTACATTGTTTACTATGACTTCTTATTAAAAGAGTACGTATCTGAGCCAAAAAGCTGACAACAAACCTGCTGAGTGATTGGTTGTCCTGCCCTGATCGATTACCTCCATTTCACAGCAGCCTCATTGCTACGCATCGGCCAATAGAGAAAGTTTTCTGTCAAAATAATGTGTCTCCAATTACTGTCCACCTCCGCTTCAGCAGCACATCGTGGATATCAATCACCAAAGCCAGGCCCGGTGCCAAGTGCTGGTCAGCAGATGTACGCGAGATCCCACACACTTTCTCTCATTTTGAATATCAACCCGAACAGTAACACTTCTCCATTTGTTCCTGATTATAGAATTTTGTTGATGAATTTGTGTGATCAAAGGTCCTATATTGCAACAAAAATGACTATAGAGTGCTTTTAGCCATGTTATAATGGTGTTACTAACAAAATCATATCTGGAGATGTGTTTTGTTTCATTCACACACATTTGAGTAATTCTTTATTATTAGCCTGTCTATATTTCTGAAGCTCAAAATGGTCTGTTCCAGCTTGTGATGTGATGAAGTAGTAATTTACAAGTTAACAGCTACCTTTTAGCTTTTGTTGGAGTAGTGATTGGCAATTCCAGAGCTGAAATTATCCAAATGATTCCACTGAAGTTGTATGAAGTTTAAAAACACAATGGAACAATTCCTGTATTACCACATGACAGCACAGAATGTTTTCAGTTTGAGTTAATATAAATACAATGCAGGAATTTGTGAATGAATAAAAAACACAACTCCAGGCATGTTTTTGATGAGGAAACAACATTATAACATAGATAAAAAATGTAAAAGAATATGGGCCCTTTAAATGGCAAACAATGATATGGGAGCCTACACGGGCCAATCTTAGCTATGGAAATGTTGAATGACTTTGCAGTGAGTGGTGCGGTGTTATAATATGCCATAAACTGTATTACTAAATTGCAGGGCTCTCAAGTTTTGAGCGGGGTCGTGCGTGAGACTGTAATTTCCGAGGACGGGGGATGGGGGGGGGTCCGAATTGCGTGTTGAGAGCCCTGTTTGTCTAAAGAGCAAACTTAAACTACAAAGCAACTAATGAGATTTATATAAATGAAGTTATTACCTGATGGTTCTCAGTTTGTTTTATCATCACCGCACTTTGTCAGTGCGCGCTGAGAGGGGCGGGGAGGAGGGACCGGGGCGGGGGGGAGCAGGACATTTTTAACGGATTCATGTAAGAGTCTGGTTAATGCACCGGGCCCGCGTCTCACCGCGTCTCACCGCGTCTCACCGCGTCTCACCGCGTCTCACCGCGTCTCACCGCGTCTCACCGCGTCTCACCGCGTCTCACCATGGGCAGTTCGGCTCTGGGCCGCGCGTATTCCGCGCGTAAGCCGTCGGGGGGGGACACGTTACGCACAGACGGGAGTTTTTTTCGCTGAAAACGCGCGGAGCCTGCATAAACTAAGCCACACAGACCGATTTTCTGGGCACAAAAAAAAAAAAAAAGAAAAGAAATCAGCGTGAGAAATGCCATGTGTGGCGTGTGAGGAATTGCGTGTGTCACACTCTCAATGCGTGAGACTTGAGAGCCCTGCTAAATTGTGATTGCAACTTTGGCATTCTGCTCCAGATGACGCTCACAAGGTTAGCAGTTATATGGACCCAGTTCCATATAAGGAATAAAGATTGATTTACAGACAAAATAGCGAAATAAAAACAGGAGGATCATGTAGAGCGGGTTAAAATGAGGAGCCTGACTGCAACATTTACGGAGAGAGGGGCCATGTTAACTGTTAACTCAAAGTGAATTGGAGCCAGTTTATGAGAAAATGAGACAGTGGCGTGCGGTCAGAGCAATCAAAGCAAGCAGTGGTTGCCCAAAAAGATCTAAAATCATTGCATGTCAAATTAAATAGTTTTTGAATTATCTCCAAATAATCAAATTTTCCCTTCACTTCGGTCTGTTTGAAACACAGTTGTAATCACTGTTGTACCTGAACGCACTGTATTACTGCCTGATGAACAAACTGTGAATGCGTTCATTATGGTGTCTGTGAACGGCATGTTCTATCTATTAAACTTTGTTCAACAGGGTGCCAGATTTCTTTAGTGCTCCAGGTGAAAATGCCCTGTTTGGCTGACAGGGCATCGGCAACTTTCACAAAAGTCAGATTTTGTAGGGATTCTTTTCTATTGTCACAACATAAACGTTTCAAATTCTTAAAACCTCAAAGCACTAAAAAGTTAACTTTTTAAGACTTAGCGTAGCCCCACTCTGAGCCCGCGCTACGGCCGCTCTAGCAGCGCTTGCTCTGATTGGTCCAAATGTACCACACCGCTAGCCCATATTGAGGAAGTAAATGCAGAAGAGAAAATTATTTTTGGGCTCATGCGCCAGTGAGCACAGGCCACTGAAAGAAATATGACGCCATATTGCGTTCACCTTCTAGATTTTATTATCGTTCTATGTTGTACACTCTTTTGACCACTGAGCAGACTGCAACAACCATGGTTCCGAACATCCCATTAAACTTGTGTTGTTTTGCCTTTCTACGGAGGCCTGGAGGCACATGTTGAGAGCGTGGCTTTATAATGCGCTTTTACAACCTCAGAGACCAGCTGATTGTTTTAGAGGTTTGCGCATGCATACTGAGGACCACAGCAGGTTCAAACAGCGCTGAATAAACCCATATCATCATCCTTGGGAACCGGAGATGTGCGGCAATTCCCAGTGAGTGTGCATGTGCAGCAGGAGACGACAACAGCAGCGCTAACGTTAAACACAAGTGTCTAAAAATAACACACATTTAGCGACAAGTCACTCTTTGTAGCTTTGCGTTTTCTATTGATTAGATATATATACAGATATAAATACATCCATACATGCAGGATTCAGCGGAGCAGTGGGGTGAGAGTGGCTGGGGCAGTGAGGAGTCCGCCTCGTCTGTGTGTTTATGAAGAAGTGAGTGTGAGTGGAATAACAGCACTATTATACATGTGGAGGAACATGTGTGTGTTCTGGACCTACTCCACTTCAGGGAAATACAGGATGTAGTTTTGCATCTGTGAGAGGTGAGCGTGAGCGCGCTGTTCTAATGCAGGGCTGTGTTTTATGGGACATTTGTGACACATCAGGCTGTGTTATAAGTCCACCTGTCAGACCAGTGCACCTGTCTGACCAGTGCACTGTTGTTGTTGTTGTTGTTGTTGGTAGTTTTTCATGATTTTCATGAATGTACATTTTGTGTAGTCAGTGCATTACACATCTGCAAAATTGTCATAGATCATTTATGTGTTTTTTTATGTATAATAATAAGGGAAAGAAATAGACACAAATAACCCTGTTTGTACAAAGAGGGTGTCAAATACAGTCCAATATATACAAATATTAATAAACTCTATCGTCTAGGCCAGGGGTCGGCAACCTTTACCACTCAAAGAGCCATTTGGACCCGTTTCACACAGTAAAGAAAACACTGGGAGCCGCAAAACCCTTTTGAAATTTAAAATGAAATAACACTGCATATAACAGCCTTTTTTTTTTACCTTTGTGACATAGAATTACATTTTGAATATGAACGAGCTAAAATAAAATACATTTTAATTAAATACAGTGGTCCTTCGCTGTTTCGCTGATTTTTTATAGTGTATCAACGCGTATTGTGTTCTGCATCCTGATTGGTTTCTCAGACTGGATTTAAACCTTTGTCTTTGTCAGTCATTCTCCTCCGTGTCTCCTGTACAGAATGCGTTCAGTTTGCCAAATTTATTTAAATGTTCGATCACGAGCAGTGTGACTCTGAAGACTGAGCGGTCTGGCATTTGAGCACATGCCAGAAGGGCCGAGGCCGTGCTCTATTACGGATATGACCGTGCGCACACTTCTCCGGGTGGTCAATGCGCATCGGGAAGTAGTGGCAATGTTTGCGCATAACGAACTGGTGGAACCTGAGGGGTATTCCACGAAAGCTACTAAGCGCAAAGCCCGGCTTTATTCGACAGTTCGCGCTAGTTTTAGTGAGAGTTCGGTTCCATGACGCTCGCTAAACTTAGTCCCCGCTGAGTTACTGGGGCAACATGGTTTTTGTGGAAAGTCTGGTACCGAGCAGGCTAAAGATGCGGCTTAATCAGGCAGTGTCGCAGAGAATACGTACCTGACGTAAACAGACTGTCAAACAAACTGTTCCGCACACCTCCTGCATGAGTATATCTGTGTTGTCCGAAAATAATATCAGCAAAAAAACAAATTACCTTACGTTCTTGGTTCTTGACAAATCTCCGGTAATTTAAAAATACAGTGGTACCTCACCTTACGAAAGACCCTACATACGAAAAATCCAAGTTACGAAACGCCTTTACGTCAAATTTTGGTCTCTAGATACGAAAGAAAATTCAAGTTACGAAACGCGAAATCTCAAAAATTCAATTAATGTGCGCTCAGATGCTCGCTCAGATGCACGCCCCGAAACGTAAATACACTTTATCAACACACACGGGGTTAGGTTCCAGAGGTGGCCCGGGGTGGGGCCGCGGGCCCGCGCGGGCCCGCGCGGGCCCACGGCCCCGAGGGGGATTTAATCCTGGTCTGGTCCCGGTTTGGTCCGGGTCTGGACCTGATCCGGTCCTGGTTTAGACCTAGTCTAGACCTGGTTTAGTTCTGGTCTAGACCTGGAAGTCACATAGAACCAGAGCCCGCCCCGAGCGAGACCCTGCGGTCTTGCCCGCCGATAGAGCACCTTTCTCGGCCTCTTAGCTCACAGTGTCAGCCCCCCGGCTCTGGAAGTCACATAGAACCAGAGCCCGCCCCGCTCTTATTCCCGCTGAAAGAGCGTCTTCTCGGCATCTTAGCTCTAGCACGGAACGCGCAAGGAGCGCGGAGACACGAGCAATGCGCTCCTCCAACGGCACTGCCATGTCCCGGGATAATCCTTGTGGTCTAGACCTGGTTTATTCCAATCAGGACGCAGAACACAAATGTTACACTATAAAAAAAAAGTTACACTATAAAAAAAAAAAACTTGGAACGGATCAGGCCTTTTCCATTGAAATAGCTACTCAACTTAGCATACTATTAAAATATACAAATGCTTGGATCACAGCTGAGGCAAGCATTAGCCTAGAGAATACCTTGAATATACTCTTCACGAGCCATATAAAAGCATCAAGAAGTACCATGTCATGGGATCTTTAACGTATTAGTTGGAGCAAATACTTTTACACAGTAAAAATAAATTCCAACTGACAAGACTGCTCTACAAATATATAATATTTATAACATCAACCGTTCTCCCTGGGAATCGAACTCACGTCTCCTGCACGCCAGACCGTAACCTTTCCCCTGCGCCACGGATTAGTGTTGACACTAATAGTAAAAAACATACTTAAAAAACTCAACCTCCAGCATAGCCTGGGAATTCCCAGGCCGCTTCCGTTCGTTTCGAACTGGAAGGCGGCCTGGAAACTCGTCCAAGCGAGAGTCCCAGATTTAGGGCCCCAATCAGAGAGCGGGGGAGGTGTGGCAAGACGGTGACGC
Organism: Paratrypauchen microcephalus; assembly: GCA_036785185.1. Taxonomy (NCBI): domain Eukaryota; kingdom Metazoa; phylum Chordata; class Actinopteri; order Gobiiformes; family Gobiidae; genus Paratrypauchen; species Paratrypauchen microcephalus. The sequence goes on along the minus strand of JAVJIX010000015.1, from coordinate 9,299,230 downwards.
GTACCACATGACAAACGGAAGCTTGTAGTTTGAACTGACAACTGACATGATTGGCTATGGACTTACGTATACGCTCAATGATAGACATTCATAACGCCCAATAAACGGCCGTTGGCAATCGCTAACCACACCTCCACTACGGGATTTTTCGAAGCGAGTTTCCAGACCCATATCTCACTTGTGATATGGTCAGGTGTTAACCAGACTACCTCCAGCACTGTTATGGGACTTAACTTGCATATTTAAGCGCTCGGCGAGTTTCTGCCATACCATGTCTCTCGCCTTGGTTATTGCAAATGTGTTGTTGAGCTCCAAAAGCAACTTCTGTTCTGATGCGCTGAAATAATCGGCCCGAATCATCGACATGATCGCGTTTTCGACAGTCGCTTGTTCAGGGCTTTCTACCTTCCCCGTGCACGCGCGGAGGCCCGGCCTGCTTAGGCCTGACTGAACTTAGCGCTGCTGAGGCGCAGCTGAAATGCGTTAGTGGAACGGCTTCAGGCTTTCGTCTAAGTTACGGCTAGGTCAGGCGAGGACTTAGCACTTAGTCGGCGCTATGTTTAGCGACGTTCGTGGAATACCCCTCTGGAGTCCAGGCGGTGGAACCAGTCCTGAGAGCGCACGGATGCGTTCTCACTACAGTTCTGTGTTTGGTGCAGAGCTGTAAAACCTCTCCCTCCCGTTCCACAGACTATGGGGCCGCTTGTAGGTGTAAATTGCCAGGGCCGATGAGCCCAGCCTGTCACTGCTCTGAAGTGCTGTATGTTTGCAAGTTTTCTCCCCAGCAAAACCCGCAACAGCACAGCGGCGCCAGGCGCCTCGGTCAGAGGAACTGTGAAATACACGCATATTTATACACGCAATATAAAACTGACTACATCACGGATTTTGCCTATCGTGGGTTATTTCTACAACGTAACCCCCATGATAAACGAGGGACCGCTGTACTGAGCCGCATCAGAGGGTTCCGGAGCCGCGGGTTGCCGACCCCTGGTCTAGGCTCTCCAGAATGTCTCAGAATACATGCAATAATGTGACTAAAAATAAATATGCAATGTAGTTTGCATAAAAAGTGGTGTTATCGATTGAATTGTTATTGAATAGATATTGATGTCCACCCCAAGTCTGCTTGCTTACCCATAAAAGTCACCACACACTACTGCTATGAGAATATGTAACAGTTAGTGTAAGTAGAGATGGAAAAAGTGCTATATATAATTTTTGCTGATCGCAGAATTTCTCCCCCAGTCTTCATCCCCATACTGCTCTGTTTATAAAGCTTACAGGCCCCCCAAAATATCCAAGAATATAGGTCAGTTGTACCATCCTACTACTGCTACTATTTTTTGGCTGATTCATATGCTGCTGGTACATATTGCTGCTATGAACGGTAACAGTAAGCACATTGATATTCTTAATAAAACATGAACATGAAGAAATAATTCATAATGAACAAAGATTCTTGAGAATTATTCAGGCGTAAAAACTAACTTCTTCATGAACTAAGTCTTTATTTGTGCTCTACACTAATACTGCTCCTACAGTCTTAGTTTTTTCCGTGGCCGGACACATATGTATAAAGTGTGTATTCGTAGATATGGACTTGAGTAAAAGTATTCATTTATTTGATAAATTGTTTGTAGAGAACAAATCAAAGGCAAATACCCCACAGCCCCAAAAAGAGCCATTAGTCACGACCTGGAATTAAATGAACAGGCTAATCTCCCCATACTGCTCCAGCATGAGCAATGGACCATCTTGGCTGTCAGAGTTTGCAGCACAGAAGCCCACATTACTTGCCAATTCTACAATAAATATCAAATAGATTGGCAGCACATTTTTGAAAATTGAGCTTGGTGATGGAGTGGAAATTGTCATGAGCCTGATGCATTGTTAAAGACAAGAGGAACAGCTGTTAGCCTTCTGCGAGATTATCTACCCCTAATGTTTCGCTAGCTCGGGGTTAAAACTTAAATGGCCCATATTAAGCTATTTTCTGATCTGTGTTATAATATTGTTTCCTGAACAACACTAGCATTGCTTAAAGCTCACAAGCATCAATTTCGCCTAATATAGGACCTTCAAAGGTTTAGTAAGTGAAATCAAGATCAGAATTAGAATCAGTCCATAGTGATCTCTACTGTCTTCTGGGCGTTCAGCACCAGGTTGTTCTGGCTGCACCAGGACACCAGACAGTCAAACTCCATTCTGTAGGCAGACTCATCCCCGTCCGAGATTAGTCCAATGATCGTGGTGTCGTCTGCGAACTTGATGAGCTTGACATACTGGTGGGAGGAGGTGCAGCAGTTGGTGTACAGGGAGAAGAGCAGAGGAGAAAGAACACAGCCTTGTGGAGAGCCGGTGCTGATGGTCCGGGAGTCGAGACATTCTTTCCCAGCCTCATGTGCTGCTTCCTGTCCGTCAGGAAGTGATCCACCTGCAGAGAGGATCAGGCACGTTCATCTGGGACAGTTTGCCTTGGAGGAGGTCTGGGCAGATGGTGTAGAAGGCAGAGCTGAAGTCCACAAACAGGATCCTGGCGTAGGTTCCCGGGGAGTCCAGATGCTGCAGGGTGAAGTGTAGAGCCATGTTGATGGCATCATCTACAGATCTGTTGGCTCTGTGAGCAAACTGCAGGGGATCTAGGAGGAGGGCCGTGAGGGTCTTTGAGGTGGGGCAGAACCAGGCGCTCCAATGACTTCATGACCACAGATGTCAGAGCCACAGGTCTGTAGTCATTGAGTCCAGTGATCCTTGGCTTCTTGGGGACAGGAACAGTGGTGGAGGTCTTGAAGCAGGCAGCCACATGACAAGCCTGCGTTGAAGAGTGGAAGATACCCGTAAACACTGGGGCCAGCTCGTTAGTGCAGTGTCTCAGGGTGGCAGGAGACACACCGTCTGGGCCAGATGCCTGCCAGGCATTCATCCTTCTGAACTGCTTCTTCACAACTGCCTCATGAATGTGAAAGGGTAGAGATGGCTCTGGTGAGGGGGAAGCGGGGGAGGTGGGGGGTGAGTGTCCAGGTAGTCTCTAGAAAGACACTGTAGAAGGGTACTGTAAACTACTACTGCTACTAAATGGTAAATGTTCATAAATTCAAGGCACTCGAAGCGCACATACACCAATGCACCAATGTACGCAGACAATGGGGGCAAGACGAGTTAAGAGTCTTGCCCAAGGATACACAATTGAAATCACAACTTGTGGGTTAGTGCCTCAACCAATGGTGTATGTGAAGAGTGGGATTCACACCACCAACCTTCAGATCAGTGGACAAACACTCTTACCACGTGAGCTACTGTTGCTCTCTACAACCACTATTAATAGTGGTTCTATTACAAATATAGCTGCAAGCAGCAATGTGGGGCCAAGCACCAAAGGTGCATGTAGGCCTCAGCATGTAGGCTGCATGCAGGGTCTTACAGGGTCTAACAGAGTCTGACAGGGTAGTTAGACCCTGTCAGACTCAGAAACAAGGTTTAACAGGGTCTAACAAGGTTTAACAGGGTCTGACAGGGTCTAACAGAGTCTGACAGGGTCTAACAAGGTCTGACAGGGTCTAACAGCGTCTGACAGGGTCTAACAGAGTCTGACAGGGTCTAACAAGGTCTGACAGAGTCTGACAGGGTCTAACAGAGTCTGACAGGCTCTAACAGGGTCTGAAAGGTCTAACAGAATCTGACAGGGTCTAACAGAGTCTGACAGTTTTCATAAACTATAATAACCTTGTTGCAGGTGCTGGGGTTTAGATAGACAGAGTCTGACAGGGTTTAACAGGGTCTAACAGGGTTTAACAGGGTCTGACAGGGTCTAACAGGGTCTGACAGTGTCTAACAGAGTCTGACAGGGTCTAACAGAGTCTGACAAGGTCTAACAGAGTAGTTAGACCCTGTCAGACTCAGAAACAGGGTTTAACAGGGTCTAACAAGGTTTGACAGGGTTTGACAGGGTCTAACAAGGTCTGACAGGATCTAACAGAGTCTGACAGGGTCTAACAGGGTCTGACAGGGTCTAACAGAATCTGACCCTGACAGGGTCTAACAGAGTCTGACAGGGTCTAACAGGGTCTGACAGGGTCTAACAGAATCTGACCCTGACAGGGTCTAACAGAGTCTGACAGGGTCTAACAAAGTCTAACAGGGTTTAACAGGGTCTAACAAGGTTTAACAGATCAAAGACACATCAAAGACAGATCGGTTGCTAGGTGCGTTGCTAGGCAATTCCTGAAAATTCCTGCAACTTTGACCTGCTGGTGGCACTAGACGGTTGGGGCTGGGGGCCTATAAATTGCTGTGGGTAATGAGGAGACTGGCTGGAATGTGCATGCAAAATTTCACAACTTTTTACCAGACGGTTCTAGGGGTTGCCATAGACTCCCATGGTCAGGAGAATATAAAATAATAATAAGAATCAGGAGACCAGACACATCAAAGGAAAGGTCAAAGGGTCGCTAGGCAACGTCGCTAGGCAACGTCGCTAGGCAACGTCGCTAGGCAACGTCGCTAGGCAACGTCGCTAGGCAACGTCGTTAGGCAACGCAGTACAAACACTATTTTTTTTATCTTTTAATATTACAAGGTACACAATAATACACACTTCAGGTACATAATAGTACATACTTCATCACCACAATAACATTCACAAAGCACTCAGAAGACACATCGGGGGATGCGGGCACAGGAACAAACACCACTGGGCACAAGGGCTAAGAGAAACAGGGGGAATGTAGAGGACCAAAGGGATTGCCCCAGGTGAAGAAAGGGGCCTGGGGGAGAGCAAGGGTGATGCAGTGCAAACACATTTTTTTTTTTTTCAGAGATTTTATTACCACAAGGTACATACATTCGCAAAGCAACATCCGCTGACTCCGCCCCATCAATTTACATGGCCTCCACTTCGTGGCTCAGTTGCTGTCGTTCCCAATTGTTTCGCTTGTGATGCCACTTGTTGCACAGGTGGCATCGTATCACAGTACCACGCTGGAATTCACTGAGCTCCTGAGAGTGACCCATTCTTTCACAAATGTTTGTAAAAAAAAAAAAGTCTGCATGGCTAGGTGTTTGATTTTATACACCTGTGGCCATGGAAATGATTGGAACACCTGATTTTGATTATTTGGATGGGTGAGTGAATGCTTTTAGTAAAATAGCGTATATTGTATGTCAATAGCTAGCCACTATCCATCACATTTAACTATTATGGACAGATCCATTGTGGCTGTCTTCTTTCTGCAAAACCTATTTAAAAGTTTCTTGTTATTTTCCTCCTTGTGGAGTATTTTTTCATTGCTTGTTGAAGATGAAAAACTGTTCCCTTTATTCAGTTGAAAATTGTACAGTTCTTCATAAAAAATGCTCACACTTTACTGTTGGGGTTTGGCTCTCTGTCAGAACACGGAACGCCTGCCCATGTCACCCCTTTTTCAAATGAACTGTATTTGCCTTCAGCTCCCTTTTGGATGCCTCACAAAGCAGCTTCACTACACAAGATTTATGCCTGTATTTTTGAGGCCGGAGCTCTGGTTTACAGGAAGCAAGTGTCAAAAAATAGTGGCAGCCTCCAAAGAACCATTGATGAAAGTGTGAGAGAACTTTCACATCTCCTTCTGTGATTTGGGACATCAAATTTTCGAGCTTTGAAGTTTAAATGCGCCAAATGTATGCACCAAGAAATATTAGACTAGATTTCAGAACCGAATTGGTCTTTTATTAAATGATATTACACAGTGCAGTGTGTTTGGTAGGCACATGTTCTAATTATTATTCTTTTGAAAAGGCTGATGTTGTTCCAGAGACTGACAAAATGGAGGTTGGTGCTTAGAACATTTTTCTATTTCTGTTGGTGTGGAAACATAGAGAATGCATAATGCAGACCGGTGAACTAAATGTGAAACAATACAGATTTATTTAGAGTAATGGAGTGGTTCTATTTCAAATTTCTGAAAAGATGGATTTCTATGTGAAATATTATGAAACAGGTTATTCGGGAATCCGTTGTAGTCAGATTTGCATTTGCGTTTGATAAAGCTTTTGGAACTTGATGGCAGGAGTACGTCCCAAAGTGTTGACAAAGGCTGAACAATAATAGTTGAACAATAGTACTGTATAATCACAATGACTCCATTTGGAATTAACAAATATGAGAAATGAGCCAGTAAAATATGAAAACATAGAGTTCAGCTTGTATTTTAGGACAAAATAATGACACCGTTGTCTGGCTTGTCTCTATATTTTATAGGCTACAGATGGATATCAGTCCCCACTCCTTCGGTTGTGTTTTGAGCTCAACCAAATGTGATCATCCAATCAGATTTGTTTATTTCAGTGATGCGTGTGAAATGAAGGATCTCATTGGTCTTTTATTATTCACAAACAAAATTCTGTTTCCCTCACCTCCGATTACCAGAATGCTTTGCTCATTAATACTTCAGAAATCTACATTGTTTTTCATGTTTTTTTAAAATATTTTTTTCAGATTTTCTCCTCATAAGCAACCATATTTGTTTGATACAGATGGACCACGCATGTTCCTGATTAGATAATCTACCTGTCAATCAAAAACATCTAAAAACAGGGAGGTTGAATGTGAGGGGACTAGACTCACATCTTCATAAACTACTGAAGAAGTATGTTTTCTGGATCCCAGAGAGTAGTACCATTTCATACATTAAAAAATAGCCATAATTGAGTTGTTTTAGGTTGTTTTCACACCCGCCTTGTTTGTTCGTTTGCTCCTTTGATTTGGACCTTTTGGGCTGGTGTGAATAAAAAACAAAAATCTCGATCCAGAGCAATCAAGCAAACCGAGACCACCTAAAAAGCTTGGGCTCGGCACGGTTCCATTCGAATCCTGGTCTGGTTCGTTTGAGGTGAGAATGCAGACCGGACTCGATCTGACACAAGTTGGCTTTTTGTACTTAACGAGCTCCCGTCGTATGTCAAGCATTATGGGAAACCGAGGCTGATGAAACTAAACTAAACTAAACTAAACAAAACGAGGCTTACTTACGTTTTGCGTGAAGAGCAAGAGTCAGAACTTGATGTGCACATGAGCGCTGTTCTCCGTAGCCGTCTTGCCCTGTGTCTTCGTCGTTTGGAAATTGATTGTAAAATAGTGTAAACCTCACGATGCTGCTCAAACATTTGTGCGAACTGTAAAAACTGAGCAAACCATATTGCTATGACTACATTGAAAACAGCACGTAACACCATTATTCTCCTCCTTCTGTGTTTGGACACAGCGTTTTGACATGGCTCATTTTTGTCCAATGGCTGAGCGATCTCAGCACACGTGGTTTTGTTGGTCCACTTGGAAAAAAGTGCAGTGTGAAAGTGAACTGCACCAAAAAAATAAATAAATAAATTTGGTCCGGACCAAACCAAGTGAACTATCAGACTTTCCTGGTGTGAAAACGACCTTAAAGGAGAATTTACGTTTTTTACAATCTGAGCCTTATTTCGGTAATAAAACAAGTTGTTTTACTCACCCTTAGCACTTTGGTGTCATATGGAGCACTTCCAGAGATGTTTTAGATTAGCGATAGCCGTAGCGCAAGTTACGTTATATTATATGCCTCGAGCATGTAATATATGCCCCGTGCGGTCTCCAAATAACACAAACTTTAGCACTTTTCAAATCATAGAAGCTCAATGTCTTAGTCTATGCTTTCGTTTGAGTCAAAAGTGGCCTGTAATCTGAGATTTATCCATAATTTACAGTTTTGCGTTTCATGTTTGGGTCCCGAGAGCTGAGAGTGAACTAAACTGTGACTCCGCACATGCGCACTGGCCTCCTCATCTTCTCAAAACTATGGCCAGATCTTGGATTACAGGCCACTTTTGACTCAAATGAAAGCGTAGACTAAGGCATCGAGCTTCTATGATTTGAAAAGTGCTAATGTTTGCGTTATTTGGAGACCGCACGGGGCATATACAGTATTACATGCTCGGGGCATATATTATATGAGAACTCGCGCTACGGATATCGCAAATCTAAAACATCTCCAGAAGTGCTCCATATGACACCAAAGTACTATGGGTGAGTAAAACAACTTGTTTTATTACAGAAATAAGGCTCAGATTGTAAAAAAACGTTAATTCTCCTTTAAACTTAACTTTTACGTTTTACTTTTTTTTTTACACTAGTTAACAGTTACATGTTTAGAGATACACAACTAATAAGATCAAATTCAGTTACCATATCCATTTCAGATTTTTCCCTCTCTCTTTTGAATTTTAAATGTTTTTCTAACTTTCTACCTCTTGGACAACCTTATGTGCCAGGTAGCAGTCAGAAGCCTGGGCTTTCAGGCTGGAGCTGTAACATACCGCCCCCTGCTAAGATAAGGGGGGTAATACATTTGGAGAGTCAGTCAGTGGAATTACCTGAGCGTCCTTTCTGTCACTGATGCTATAGATACTTTTACTGATGACACCTTCCCCTCTATCTCTCACTTTGTAATTGATCACCGGGACATGCCCTATACTTATCTCTCTGTTAGGTTCTGTTGGGGTCACTCTCAACTCTTTTGTAGCAGGTAGTAGTACACAACTTTGATAGGGAGGTAATTTGATTGCTACCTCAGCATTTAGTGTGCACATAGTAAATATAGATGAATGAAGTATTAAATTAGTCTGCTTGTCTCCGTGAAGATATTATTGCAGGCAAAGAATGCAATGTATCTGTCTTGCATTTGTTGGATTATAGATTATTATGGAGACAAAAGGATGGCAGATGCTCCAAAGTTACATGCTACATCTTTAACTTTAGTTTACAAGATGCCACAAAACAATACAGTGAACCCTCGCTCTATCGCGGTTCACTGTTCGCGGCCTCGCTGTTTCGCAGATTTTTTTTTCCACTTTTTTTTTATAGTGTAACTTTTTTTACAGTGTAACATTGTGTCCTGCATCCTGATTGGCTAAGAGACTAGACCAGGACTAAACCAGGTCTAAACCAGGACTAAACCAGGTCTAAATCAGGACTAAACCAGGACTAAACCAGGTCTAAACCAGGACTAAACCAGGTCTAGACCAGGGATGGTCACGCAGGGTGGTAGGGACAGAGTCTCTGATGTCCTTCACGAGAGCGCCTGGGTGACAGGAGGTGTGGCCTTTGTTTACTTGCACGAGCCATGGAAGAGACTGAGTGCGAGCCGGACCATGGAAGAGCCAAGAATCAACACGGACGGGCCTGGCCCAGACGCCGCGCGGCCGGGGGAGCTGCAGCGGGGAGAGCCGCATTCGAGGGAGCCACAGGGACACTCGCGTGCAGAGAGGAGACAGTGGGTCTTCCCCGTCACGCCTAGCAGACGAACCCGACCCCGTCCTAGAGAGCTGTGGAGTATTGGCGACACATTGATAGCCATGCCCCGAACTCCGGGGCGGACTGATTTTGGAGCCGGGGTGAAATGCAACCTACCCTTGTGAGCGCAGGTTAGTCTTACCTGGTCTTGTGGTGAGGACTGGTGCTCAGAAGCGTCTGTTAGCAGTTTGGCACTGTTTACTTCTTGCCCAAAATGATATCCAGATCGCTTTCCACTCGACTTTCGCACATGGCATGGATATGTGGTACCAAAACAAACACACGTGTCCGCGCGCACGTGTCAGCGCGCACGTGTCCGCGTGTCACGTGTCTCCCCCCGCGTCACTATTAATATATTTTGATGAAAATCTACAAAAGTTTGAGTGTTTAAACAAGAGAAAAATGTGAGAAAATGTTAATACCAGTCTCAGAAAGGTGTATAATGTGTGTGGTGAAGCGTTTCCAGCCTTAAAACATGTATAATAATTGTAAAATATAAAATTGTCCTACTTCGCGGATTTCACTGATTGCGGGCTATTTCTGGAACCTAACCCCCGCGATAAACGAGGGTTCACTGTAATATAAATCAACTTCTCATTTCCGCTCTCAAAGTTATATTTAGCGTGACTCATGCATGTTGGAGTAATCTTTATACTCCTGTATTCAAAAAATGTTAAGATGGCTCCAGTCAACCCACATTTTCACCCCCTACAACATGCACCCATTGCTCTGTACTTACTTCATTCTCCAATTTTATTTTCTTAATCATGATACGCAATGATTCAGGAGCGTCACATACTGTAACCATTTTTGCACAAATGAACAAAAATACACTACTCGCTATCGTGATGTTCGGAAGGTGCCGACAGCTGCCGAATTGTTTCTTTTATTAACTCCTTTTAGATGAATACTGCTATTTAAAATGTCCAAATTCTAATATAAATGATCTGCGAGTGTCATAGATTATAACTACACAGCAGACTCAAGCACTATGTCTTCTTTAGGGGATGCATCTGGAGAAAGTTAAATGAAAGATAAGGAATGTGTCTATCAAACTAAAAGGATTCTCAAATTCAGCATTTAAAGATGACCTAGTTTGTTTGGTGGTGTATATCACATTTCAAATAATTAATTAAAATACTGCAAAAACATGTATTTTTTTGTATATTTTTTTTTACGGGACCCTATAAAGCATAAAGTAATATTACAGTGTACACCAACTAACATTGTGTTTATAGTGACAGTTGTTTTGTTGCTTTTTGTGCAGAGATTGGTAAGGTCATTTATTATAAAAAATTAATTGTCTGTATCTAAATAAACCAGTGTTTTTCATGGCTCCTTGAGTGGCTTCTTGTATATTAGAGTGGTCCTTATTTATGAACTTTTAAAATCATATGGTCTGACATTCTCAAAATGCTCCAATTGTGGAGAAATTGTGGTCTTTAAAGTTTTATGAAAATACATGAATATTTATAGGTAGCTCAAACACCCTGAAGTTTCTGTAAATGATGCCGTTTTAGCTCTATTCATCACGATCATCATTTGCTCCTACCAGACATGGCCTGTCAAGGAGAATCGAATCCCGCTCTCGACATTAAAAAAAAATTTGGTTTGAGTGGTCAGATCCACCAGATGAATGCTGTTGTTGTGTCCTTGGGCAAGACACTTAACCCACCTCGCCCCCTAGTGTCTGCATACAGTGTGAGGGGTTCCTGGTTGTCAAGCGCTTTAAGGAGGAAAAGCGTGACCATTTACCAAAACTAAAATTCAATAGGGTGAGGTGAATTCCTAAGAAGATTATGGTTGTGCAGTGATGACACAGACACAAGCCTGGGAGGGAATACAGTACTGAATCACGCTTTCCAGAATCCTTCTCTCAGACAAAGACTTTTTGCACTAAACTTTGGAGGTGTTCAGTGGCCACCTTTGCATGATGTTTTTGTGTGTCGTCAGCATAAAAACTAGCATCAATAAAATATTTTTCTGTCAGTCAATATCATGTTTTCTTTCGTAAGACAGCAAATGCATCTGCTTGCTGAGTGAACAGGATATTATGTTGCAAAAATGTGACTCTTTAATGGTTTTACCTTCAGTACTTTAGCAGTAATGAGGGCCGCAATGACAAAAAAAACAAACTTTTTTAATTAAATTCTAAATATCATGGGGGGCAGAAAGAGACTTTTTAAACTTTTTTTTCCATTGAATAAGGACCACTCTATTGTATAGCGTCATGTAGTGATACCACTACAACATGTCAATATGCAAGAAGCACAGTAGCCATGACACAAAACCATTTTTTTTGAAGTTTTGGCCTGCAAATAGTAGACTTAAAAGCTAGTAGGTAATACAATAGAGTGGTAAGCAATGTTATGCATCACTGAGCTGAAACATCTAATTACAGGACCTGTGTAGTATTGAATTTGTCAAGCTATTGGAAAAGGCTGTTTCCAGTGATAAGATTTAACACCCTTTACAATGTTGCAGATTTTAATTGCATTTCCAAAGTTTTTCACAGAGTAGATTTTAAATGCTTTGTGCTTGATTGTCTTTTCCAGAGGGACAGAAGTGATTGTGTAGCTCTGGTTTACAGTAATAGGTGAACTTTTGCTGTTGCTGATCAGACATACAGTTATATTTTTAGTTGTTTTATATTTTAAAGGTCCTATACTGAAACTGAATTACTTGACGTGAGCTTTAAGCCAAGTTGAATTGTTACCTGATCAGAAACATACCTGGAGATTTAATTCATTCACACATGTTTGAATAACCCTTTATCATTAGTCCGTCTGCATCTCCAAAGCTCGAAATGCTCCGCTCCACCTTGTGTTCCAGACTCTGTTAAACAAGTCTCTTACACATAAAATTACAACCACATGCCAGCCAGCAGCTAGCCAATAGTTTTTCATTTAGTCAGTCTCACCTTTCTGTTGAAAATCAAACACCTAAACAGGACCATGAGCGTGTGTACTGATCACCAGCTCCTGAAAATGTGTTTAAATCAATTTTATATTTTTTCTTAAGTTCTTAAAATGACTTTGTTTTATGTCACCACGGTAACTGCTGCACATTTCCTCCAAGCGTAATGTCCCTGCAAAGTATCAATACCACTAAACCTAATAAGAAAAATTTTAAAAGCCTGTAATATGCACATTAACTTTGAAAAGTATGGTAGTTCCATGCTAGATACCCAAGAGCATTTTATGTCATGCCACTACCAAGATGGAAAATGGGAGGCGTTACAACTGGAGGGGACTTGTACCAAGAGAGTTGCAAATTATGTGCACACATTTGAATATGATCACAAAGCTCATTTTTAGATCTACTAACTAATAGGAGATGAATATTCTAACATTTTAACATGCAAATTGTCCAACAAAAGAGGAAGGTCTTAACAATACTTGTAACTTTGGAGAGCCTCTTATAGACGGTGTGATGAGGGGGTGTTGAACTTTCATTATGCCTGCTGTAATGGTGTGAGATTTGATTATCTCTGATGGGAGCGAGCTGGAGTCAGAGAAATAAATGTAGTTGCAAGAAAGTACAAACTGAAGTTAAAACAGCAGGGCTCTCAAGTCTCACGCATTGAGAGTGTGACACACGCAATTCGACGTGTTCACACGCCACACATGGCATTTCTCACGCTGATTTATTTATTTATTTATTTATTTTTGTGCCCAGAAAATCGGTCTGTGTGGTTTATGCAGGCTCCGCGCGTTTTCAGCGAAAAAAACGCCCCCTGCTCTGGGCGCACGGTCTGAGCGGAGGCCGGAGCAGACGCGCCGTCCCCCGGGCACGTCCTGAGCCTCAGTCCCGGTGCCACGTCTCCTCTGAGACGCACCGACTCCGGTCCCGGTGTCTCCGTCTGTGCGTAACGTGTCCCCCCCGACGGCTTACGCGCGGAATACGCGCGGCCCAGAGCCGAACTGCCCATGGTGAGCCGCGGTGAGCCGCGGTGAGCCGCGGGCCCGGTGCATTAACCAGACTCTTACATGAATCCGTTAAAAATGTCCCGCTCCCCCCCGCCCCGGTCCCTCCTCCCCGCCCCTCTCAGCGCGCACTGACAAAGTGCGGTGATGATAAAACAAACGGAGAACCATCAGGTAATAACTTCATTTATATAACTCTCATTAGTTGCTTTGTAGTTTAAGTTTGCTCTTTAGACAAACAGGGCTTTCAACACGCAATTCGATGTGTTCACACGCTCACACAGCATTTCTCATGCAATTCAAGCGCCGGGTCTAAACCGGTCTAAACTGGGTCTAAACCAGCACTAAACCAGGACTAAACCAGGTCTAAACAGGACTAAACCAGGTCTAAACCAGGGCTAAGCCAAGACTAAACCAGATCTAAACTGGGTCTAAACCAGGACTAAACCGGGACTAAACCAAAACTAAACCAGGTCTAAACCAAGACTAAGCCAGGACTAAAACAGGTCTCAAACAGGTCTAAACCAAGACTGTGTGTGATAACATATTATCCTGTACATTATTGAATGATAATATGGACTTTTAGTTATAAAAGCATTTCCATATTAACAAAGTACCTTCTAATTCTGTCCTGCCCTTCCACCCACCCCCCCCCCCTCCCCCCGCTCCTCAGGAAAAAATGTCAATGTTTTCAAAGGTCCGTATTAGGGCTGTCAGTTCAACACGTTAATTAGATTAATTAATTACACTGCAAATTAATGCGTTATAAAAATTAACGGAATTAATTATGAGTGGCAATTCAATGCGCGTGCTTTTAAAATTTTTAGCGTGCGGCGAGCACATTGCTGCCAGGGCCTTTGAACGGCAAGTTTATTTATAAAAAGAACAAAAACAGGACTATCAATAAGAACGCGGTGATTTGTAGCTTTTGTAAAAAAAATAGTTTTCCGATGACTGAAGCAGGTCCAGCCTGACGGATCATTTAAACGATAAACACATGGACAAGTTCCACTGTTACCAGTGATAGTGTGCACTTCACCAAACCAACAAACCATGCTCATAGAATTTGGGAAACATGGATCCTCATTCACAATGCAGCTAAGCTAATGCTAATGCTAGCAGTCAAACAAGGCAATCAACGTGACTACGAACAGTCTATTTAGGTTAATTTCCACTCTATTTTTGTTTATATAAAAGCCAAACGTTTTGCCATAGGCTATAGCGGTAGAGAAATACGTTATTTTGATTCAATTTGACCCGTTTTGGTACTTGTGTAACTTTTTTGACTCAACGCTAATATAGCCATGAGGGTTTGAATGGAAGTTCTTAATGATATATGGCATGTATTTATTTATTGTTATTTATTTATTCAAAGCATAGTATATTATACTGTGCTATATTATGTGCAATACGAAATTCATTCAAGCAATATTACCTCCTGTGAAATACTCCTTACTCCTTCAATACCCTATAGTCTCTTTAGGTTCATTTCCACTCTATTTTTGTTTATACAATTATTAAAATTATATTGGTTACTTTGCTATGCTCTTAGTACTTCCTGATTATTTTGGTGAGTCAACAGTTCTTCTTGATCCTAAGTATTTCATTGCATTATTGTTGGTCTTTTTTATTTTACATTGTATAATACATTGTATAATACGTGCAGTACAAAATCGACAAATCGACATGCTTATATATATATATATATATATATATATATATATATATATATATATATATATATATATATATATATATACTATGCTATATTATGTGCAATACGAAATTCATTTGAGCAGTATTACCTCCTGTGAAATACTCCTTATTTCATTACATATTTTCTTACTTTAAAAAAAAAAATTATATTGGTTACTTTGCTATGCTATTAGTACTTCCTGACTATAAGTAAATTTTGTAGTTGTTGTGCCACATTGATAGTCATGATGGGGGAGGGCTTAGCTTAATGTCATGCAAATTAGGCAAGGAGGGCTGAAGAGACCAAACTTTCAGAGGCTGTTTCTGGAATTTCTGGGATCTGGTATGGCTGCTTTCAAATAGAGATAACTTTTTAAAATATTGTCAGATTTTCACATGAAAGACATCATTGGAAAGCTTAGAACCTGTACTTTCAGAATCTGTGAATAACTCAAAACGCCTCCGCGATGACTTGGTATTGGTTTTCCTGCGGTTGGACACAAATGAGCAAAGCGACCACTTGAAAACTAACAAACTCAATTCCAAAGTGGGTTCCTTCGTTCGATCGCTCGCTCACTCTCTCTCTCTCTATCTCTTCCTCTCAATTTCTCACCCTCTTAAAATGTAATTAATTACATTAATTAATTACAAATCCTGTAATTAATTAGATTTTTTTTAATCGCCTGACAGCACTAGTCTGTATTAATCCCCTCTACATTATTCTGGTGTTTATTTAGCTATTTTATCCATAAATCAAGATAGGAACATTAATAACAGACAAATCAGGCACCTTCTTTCACTGAGGTTGCTCCCACTAGTGTCCTTCATTCATCCTGCTAGGGTTATTTGCCCCTATACTCGCACGCCTCTATGAGCTTCATTTGACTGAAGCCAAACACTATGAGTGACATGACACTCTCTCTGTCCACTTCTATGGTCAGATTTACCACAGTCTATGGTCAGATTTACCATGAGTAATTTAATATGCAAAATACTTTTCAAAATCAAAAAAGTCATGCTTTTAAGAAGAAGAAGCGACTTTATTGATCTCACACTGGAGAAATTCTACTCTGCATTCTGCATCCAGTTATTAGGAGCAGTGAGCAGCACATTACTGCGCCCGGGGACCATCTCCATGTTCTTCTTGCTTCGGCTTGGTCAGGACCTAAGCTGGAGGATTTTACCTATGGTGCATGTTTTGGGTTGATGGGGGAAACCGGAGTGCCCGGAGGAAACCCACCCAGACACGGGGAGAACATGCAAACTCCACACAGAAAAGGCCCTCTAAAAAGGTTTAATTTCCCCCGCCCAATCACTTTTTCTATTCAAAACAAATAATTACGCAATTTCCTGCTGATTCAAATCTGATTTCCAGCTGGCAGAACAAAGAGTCACAAACTAGACTGCAATCAAAATATGAAAATAGAATCAACATGTCCCTAGAAAATCACTCCTGTAGACTGTACTTTCCACTGAGGTACAGAGCTCTTCTCATCAAGATTTCCCTACAGGGATAAATAAAGGATTAAAAAAAAAAAAAAAAAAAAAAAGCGACACAGCAAGAAGGTTCTGGGTTCCATCCCCAGATTGCCTGGGCCTTTCTGTGTGGAGATTTCATGTTCTTTATGTGTCTGGGTGGATTTCCTCCAGGCACTCAGGTTTCCCCCATCAACCCAAAAACATTCTCCATAGGTAAAAAATCCTCCAGCTGAGGTCCTGACCAAGCCTGGCAATAAGATCATGGAAATGGGTCCCTGGGCACCTTCATGTGCTGCCCATTGCTCTGGAAGGATGGGTGAAATGCAGAGGATAATATTCCTACAGGGATAAATAAAAAATAAAAAAAGGGGGCAATGTCCAGTCATTAAGACAGTGATTATCTGTCTTTAGAAAAACAATCTACCCTTTTGTTTCCATTCTAGTTTTGCTTTTTGGAATTGTAAGTCATGTAATGCACCAACACAAGACTCCAATCCAAATGTAAACAGTTGGAAAAAAGAAATATGGCACGAGATCTTGTCACATCTTATGTGTGTGTGTGTGTGCGTGTGTGTGTGTGTGTGTGTGTGTGTGTGTGTGTGTGTGTGTGTGTGTGTGTGTGTGTGCGTGTGTGTGTGTGTAAATGTTTGTGTGTTTTGGTATGGAAACTAGTGAGTTGTAGTACACTGGTCAAATGCACTGTGTCAGTTTATGGAGAGCTGAGGGCAAGCTGAGGCCCCCGCAGGAAGCCTTCAGCAAGCTAATGCCCCACAGGAGGCCTAAGGCAAGCTGAGGGCAAGCTGAAAGCGAACTGAGGCCCCCACAGGAGTGTTACAGCAAGATGAGGGCCCCACAGGAGACTTACGTCAAGCTGTGGGCAAGCAAAGGCCCGCACAAGAGGCATACGCTAAACTATGGGCAAACTGAGGTCCCCAAAGGAATCCTGTGAAAAGCTGAGGGCAAGGTGATGGCAAGCTGAGTCCTCTATGGCAAGGTGTGGGCAATATCAGGGCAAGCTAAGGCCCCCACAGGAGTTGAGGGCAAGCTGAGACTTATGGCAAGCTGTGGGCAAGCTGAGGCCCACACAGGTGGACTATGGCAAGCTGAGGGCAAGCTGAGGTCCTTACAGGAGGCCTATGCCAAGCTGTGGGCGAGCTAAAGCCTCCACAAGAGGCCTACGCCAAGCTGTGGGCAAACTGAGGTCCCCAAAGAAGTCCTGCATAAAGCTCAGGGCAAGGTGATGACATGCTGAGGCCCCTATGGCAAGCTGTGGGCAATATCAGGGCAAGCTAAGGCCCCCACAGGAGTTGAGGGTAAGCTGAGGCTTATGGCAAGCAGTGGGCAAGCTGAAGGCAAGCTGTGCCCCCACAGGAGGCCTATGGCAAGCTGTGGGCAAGCTGAGGCACTCACAGGTGGACTATGGCAAGCCATGTGGAGGAGAGGTGGCTGCCGATCCTGTTAGTGAGGAAGTCCCATATCCAGCAGCAGATGGACGTCCCCAGGCCCAGGGCAGTGAGCTTAGAGACCAGTTTGGAAGGAATGTTGCGGTGTTGAATGCCGAGCTGTTGTCAATGAAGAGCATTCTCACATATGTGTTTCCTCTCTCCAGATGACTGAGAGAGGTGTGGACTGCTAGAGCAATGGCGTCGTCTGTAGACCTCTTTGCTCTATATGCAAACTGCAGGGGGTCCAGGGTGTTGGGGAGGGAGCCACAGATGTGTCTCTTAAAGAAATGTGTATTATATAGAGACGTATTTGTTTGGAATAATTTGTCCGTATTTTATACCGATTAGAAAGGAGAATCTTTCAAATAAATCAGGTGACAGACTTGTGTGTTTTTGTTTTTTTTATGTGGAAATTGAATGTAAAAATAATAAATGTAATCTTAAATGCATTTAAATGTTTTTGTAATGTACTATTAAATATAGACCCTCAACCAAAAAGTGACCTTTAATTATATAAGCCTTATTACCATTGTCCTATCCATGCAGTGACAGTATTTTCTTTCTAAGAGACACTGGATAAGTCAGCTTTCTTGTGCCGTGTTCTTGATTCAACAGCCGATTTAACATTCGACCTAGTTTCTCCAAGGCGCTCTTTTGGGACTCAACCCAGAAGTGTCATCCAGCCCAACCAGAATATCAAGGACCTGCTGTGTTGAAGTAAAAGCAAAAAGCATTTGCTGTTTAGATTTTAGTTATTAAGCATAACACTTAAAAGAATATGTTATGCAAATTCTGTTTTCACCATAGACTATAAATATACGGCTAACCTGCTCGGCGCTGCATTCCAAACAGGAAGTGAGAATAGGCGTGCTTCCAGCTCCATTGATTCCAATTACAAATCACTTTGTATTGAGAAAACATCACCCCTTTCTCTGTAACTGCTGCTGTCAGACTCCTCATTTTGGCCTTAAAATGTTCCTATTCACCTGCTCTATATGGTCCTGGTGTTTTTATTTCACTATTTTGTCTGTAAATAAATGTATATTTATAATATGTAACTTTGCTCCAAATTTGCCCTTCTAACTGCTAGCTTCGGTGAGTTTCATTTGACTAGAGCATACCGCTATGGGTGACATCACACTCCCTTAGTCCACCTCTTTATACAGTTTACCTAGCCCTTATCTCCACCCACATGAGAGGGATCAAACATTTTCAGTAGCCATTCCTCAGAAATAAAAATACACAACCGCTGCTCGCTATAGTGAAATTGCTGCCTTTCAGCTCTTTTTGAAAAGGAAGTCAGTTGTCCTGTTTCTATTACTATGGTGATTTATTTATTTTTAGTTTAAGTACTATAAGAGGGAAAAGCAGGTGTAGATTTGCTTTATCAACCAAATGTGGAAGCTTGGAGTAGCAGACAGGAGCAGTGCTGTAATTCAATATGGGCACATAGATGGTTCATTATCTACTACAGTCTGCCCTTCAGATGTTTGTTAAAGGACATTGCTTTATATGACCCATGGCAATGTAATTACTATCGTCATATAGTATCATTTGTTTTGCTCATGCCACAGTAATCACACCATGCTTGAAGTATTAATAGTTAATGTTATAATAATATAACTGATTGTCTTTTGTAGCTACGGTTTCAGTGAACTGCCCTCCAGGTCTCACTGTTTTTGAAGTTAAATAATGTGTATATCGTCTTCAAACCTGCATCGGCATCAGCCATTTGCAATTATCATACTTATAGGAGAGCCAAATGTGTTTAGCTCATATAAAAAGAACTTCTACTGAATAGATTCAAAGTTGGCTCTACTTTTCAGAATGGAAAATAAGCATCTTGTCACATTGAAAGACTCATTATTAACTGTGTTTGTTTGTTAGCCAGTGTTATTTTCATATCACAATCATCTGATATACAAAAGTGGATACTACTGAGATAAATAATGGATTTTCTGCTGCTTGTTTTGAGCAAAACACAGAGAAAGTCAAGAAAATAGGACACAGCGATCCTTCTCCCAAGGCACTTCCTTCAGCTCCACATCAGGACATGTAATCTATGAATGTAAATTAAAATGATCATTATTATATTTGCCATTAAATTTATTTCATGTCAAATGTATGAAAAAAAAATGCATCTTAAACCTAAGTTTAATACACAACTTTGATAAATGGTCATATACATTGCATACTTTATTATTCAGGTCCTTGGACCCATTGACTATACAGTGGTACCTCACCTTACGAAATTAATTCGTTCCAGAAGTGGTTTCGTAATGTGAATTTTTCGTAAGTTGATTAGCTATTTCAATGGAAAAGGCCTGATTCGTTCCAAGGTTGTTGTTTTTTTATAGTGTTACATTTTTTTTAATGGATTTTAATGGATTTTAATGAGCATCCGCTTCTATAATTGCATCCACACAACATATTGTCAGGGCTCCCTTGAAAAATTAATCTCAATGGGATTTCCCTGGTTAAATAAAGGTTTAATATACTTTTTATATTTTCTGTAAACATCAATGATCATCTCTTTTCTGGCCCTGTGACTCTGATCTGCGTTTTACCTGCACGGGGGTGTCCTGCTGTTGTGTCCCCGGTGTGCTTGTCTTCTCCAACTTTCCGAGCAGTGTTTTGTCGTTGCCACCTGGCTGTGCAGCTGGAGCCCCACCAATTGTCCCTCCAGGATCCAACCGTCCTGGTGTGCTCAGTTCAGACGGGTACTTAGCCTGCGTGCTCTCCGCTGGCCTGCTTGCTAGTGCAGGAGATCTCCGCTCCGGTCCGCTTCCTCGGCATTGACAGCACGACTGCGGGACCTTTGGCCTTTCTCCCGGACTTCGGATGTTCAACCCTCTGTGGATTTTCCTGGGCTCCTCGTGCCTCGTCTCCTCCACTGCCGTTGCCCGGGGCTGGCGCTGGCTTCTCACCGGTCCACCACAGCATGGCTCTCCGGTACTCTGCCTCCGCTCTTCACTGCCTCAACAGTTGCCGCCGCCGCCCGTCCTGCACGATACTCTCCAACAACTTGGACTACTCCGCAGCTGCCGACCTCCACACAGAGGCTCCGGTCGCATTTTTCACTACAACTTCTCATCTCCCAATGCCATCCCGTCCCTCTGGTCTCACCGCTCACCTGTTTCCTCATTACGTCACCACCACAAACCCCACGTGAAACCAGCCAATCTCCGCCCTCTCCCTCCGTCCTCACAGCCAGACACCACACAGCGCCACCTAAAGCTGTCTCTCTTCAATACTCGCTCCCTCAACAATAAAAGCCTCATTTTAAACGAATATATTACTGAGCCTGAGCCACAAACCAGCCGGTGCGTGCTCCTCGCTCCTCGCGCGGTGCGTTCATGTCATGTGTCTGCTTCCGGCGTCGAGTCTCCCCCCACGCTTCACTATTCAATACATTTTGTTGAAAATCTTGCGTGTTCGGCGCTAGAACTAAGAGGCCGAGAAAGGTGCTCTTTGAGTGGGGTAACAGCGGGGCGTGCATCTGAGCGCGCATTATTCGAATTTTTGAGATTTCACGTTTCGTAACTTGAATTTTCGTTCGTATCTAGAGACCAAAATTTAACGTGAAGGCATTTCGTAACTTGGATTTTTCGCATGTAGGGTCTTTCGTAAGGTGAGGTACCACTGTATTTATAAAGAAATAGCTAACCTGCTAGCTGCTGCATTCCAAACAGGAAGTGAGCATGGGCGTGCTTCTGCCTCCATCGACTCTGATGCTGTCTGGCTTGTCATTTTGCTCTTAAAATGTATTAACCCACTCTACATGATCCTGATATTTTTATTTCACTATTTTGTCCATAATTCAAGATATAAACATTAATAACAGACAAATCAGGTGCCTTTTCCCCCCAAGGTCGCTCCCGCTAGCATTAGCAACAGGTTTGATTGACACCGTTGCTAACTGCCCACACCTCTGGCTTTTCAGGGGCCATTACCTTCAACCACCTTGTTCCTGATTGGCTCTTTGGTTGGAATTCTAAATGTAGAAATCCAAATTCACCCCTATAAATGTCAGCCTCGATGGGCTTCATTTGACTGGAGCTATATGCTATGGGTGGCATCACACTCACTTAGTTCACTTCTTTATACAGTCTATGCTTGAACCAAAAGCTACTCATAGCAGAAAAGAAGGAGGGACATGTTTTGGTGAATCTGTCACATGTGAATTGTGAAACTGCACTGTTGCAAATTTCAATGTTTTATTTTTCTCCCTCATTTGAAGTTTGTTACGTTGCTCCCGTTCATGTAACGCACCTGCCTTTACATTGACATTTGAGGTCTCCTGCTCCGTTTCCTGTCTAATGTTTTATTCTTAAAAATAATTTAAATTCTAAAGCTTGTTTAGTCAAAGAGTCCTGTGGGTAGACGGTTCATTGGTGAGTGTTAAACAACAAAGAGTTGAGATCAAATAAAATGGAAGTATAATTCATGTAAAATGCATGCGTACCTATCTATAAAAGCCGTCATCCTCATGCACAGTATAATGTAGGGCAGCGTGGTGTCGATTACACAGCAGAGTGGTTGTTTTTTAGTGCTTTTTAGAGTGCATCTTTTCCTCTATCTAGTCTCTAAGTGTCTAAGCCATAATTAGGCCAGATTAATGAGCGGGCCACTTCAAAACGCAGCCTATGAATATTAAAGGTGCTGTTATACAAACACTGTTTCATCTCTTATTGTACGCAGTGCTCATATGGGAGCAAAAACGGGATAATGTCAACTTTAGTAGGCCATGCCTGCGGTTTACATGTAAATATTGATGAACGCACGATTATATCATCTATATTTTCTTTCTAGTTTTATCCAGCTGTGGAGGAAGCACTCCAAAGGAAGTCAAAGTTTTTTTCCTCAACTGGAAATGAAAATAAAACTTTCAATAAAGTTGAGATGCAGTATCAAATGTACTTTTTTCACATCTGCATTATGAAAGTATACGGCACCTGTTCACCTTCAGCGGATGTCTACGCCGAAATTTACAAGTGACCAGGCTGATAGAGTTAAGAAGAAAGCTAGAAAGAAAGCTATGCCTTTATTAGTCCCACAGTGGGGAAATTCCATTTCTGCATGTAACCCATCCTGTTATTAGGAGCAGTGAGCAGCAGATTACTGCGCCCGGGGACCATCTCCATGATCTTCTTGCTTCGGCTTGGTCAGGACCTAAGCTGGAGGATTTACCTATGGTGCATGTTTTGGGTTGGTGGGGGAAACCGGAGTGCCCGGAGGAAACCCACCCAGACACAGGGAGAACATGCAAACTCCACACAGAAATGCCCCAGGCGACCCCGGGGATCGAACCCAGATCATGCATGCAAACTCCACACAGAACACACACAGAAAGGTCTGGGCGACCCGGGGATCGAAGCCGGAACCTTCTTGCTGTGAAGCATGAGCGCTACCCACTCAGCCACCGTGCCGCCATGGCATGACATTAACATGGGCGTAGTGATACGAGTGGAGAGAGACAATACGCAAATGCGAAATACGCTGCTGGATGTTTCGTGGACAACTGTTTTGGACGCAAATATATCACCTTTCTAACAAATGTTTTGTTTTGAGAAGAAAAACAAGCTTTATTTGATGTTCCAGGGAAGTTACCGGACCTACTTATGTGGGCTCCAGAAAGCGAGCCGAACCGGAATCAGCTGAGACTGTCAGAGGTAAGCCGGTGTCAACACACGTAACTTTTAGAAGGAAACCCATACAGATTAACATTTTTTTTAAAACGCACTATCCCTTTAAATATATTTTTCAATGCAAAAATAGCAGTCTTAGTAATATTACCAAGCTACCTTAGTCTTGTAGTTCATCAAAGCTGTTCAGAGTTTTGATGATTTTGAGTTTTAGCATTCATGGCTCTAACTTCCTGTTTATATGTGACATTTGAGGACTATAGTTCATTAAAAACATAAGAATATTTTGTTTTGCCAGCATTTTCATCACTCGGAAACCCCTACACTTGCCTCTACATGACTACTAAAATAGTGTTCACCTGATTCCCTGGAATACTGGAATCCTATAGCAACAAGGGACCAAAACTACTTTCCTGCATTTCAGTTAGGAGATTTTACAGGATAAATGTATGTATATATCGACAGAATATGTCATGTATTATTCCTCATGTCCTCTTATGGTGTTTGAATAACTGTAACATTGTGTTCTGGTCTTTTCCAGAACGCACAGATTGCCAATCCACTCCGGCTTCCTCCTGACTGACACTGTCTGATTACATTACAATGTCTTCTGCTCAGTTGTGAATACTTACAGATAATTAAAGCTGTGGGGAATGGCTGTAATCCTTGTGGGACATCAGAGTAGCTTGGGGGAGTAGGAATGTGCAAAAAGAAATCATATGCAAACAGGAGAAGAGGCAGGAGTCCCCAAACGGCCCTCATCATCACTGTCCTGTATGTATTAATAATTTTAGGAGGAGGAATATTTAGTGCACAGAATGCGTCTGGTAGTACGTCAGTGTTGCTAATTGCCAAACACTGGAGGCCTATTCCCAAATTCCTTCACATGTCCAATTACTTAAGTACTTACAGTATGTCTTTATCCTGCTTACCTAACCACTGCCCTCAAGAAGAATGGAGGTAGTAGTCTGCATGGGATTGAAGGCTGGAAATATATGTCAATTATTATGATTTTAGAGTAACTGCTGTATTTGGAAGACACAACAGTGCATAATAATTGCTATATCAACTTATCATTCAATATATGAAAACTAGAACAGTATTTCTTGGGGTCTGTATATTATTTTTGTACTACTTGGAAATTTGTGGTTATTTTTTTGGCTATACGATAAGATTTAAGACATAAAAGGTTGAATGAATAACTTTACAGATACAAACTACATGCAAAGTACTTAAGTGTGTCATTCTGCTGTTTATCTATTGCAGTGAGAGTGTTTTAACCATATTTTAGTTTTGGGGGCCAATTCTAGTACTTTAGGGTCATTATCATCTATAATATGTATAATGTGTTATCATGACAGGCCACATTTTTTACTGTAACAATGAGATTCAAATGAGATTCAATCAGATTACTCACATCAGTGTCCATATAAACATATACAGCTCTGGAAAAAAATAAGAAACCACTGCATTTTTTTCTGAAATCAGCATTTCTACATGTATTACAGCCATTCCATTCCAGTGTCTGTTGAATTCCAACACAAACGCATGCCAAGACGCATGAAAGCTGTGATTAAAAATAAGGGTTATTGCACCAAATATTGATTTCTGTGTAAACATTAGTATTAAGTGTAAACATTAGTATTATGTTGTTTTAAAATGAATTTGATCTTGTTTCTTTGCATTGTTTGAGGTCTGAAAACATGTATCTTTTTTGTTATTTTGACCATTTGTCATTTTCTGCAAATAAATGCTCTAAACGATAATATTTTTATTTGGAATTTGGGGGAAATGTTGTCAGTAGTTTATAGACTCAAACAAAAATGTTCCTTTTGCCAAACACATACCTATAAGTAGAAAAATCAGAAAAAAACTGATAATTTTGCAGTGGTCTCTTATTTTTTATTATTATTATTATTTTATTTTATTTTTTGTTCTTTCTATTTGTGAGCAGCCATGTTTAATCCAATCTGAAATGGACCATTCGTTTCTCTGACTGGCTAATCCATCTGTCTTTGTAAAGTATAGGAGAAGCATGTAGTTTTGACAGGCCATTCAAAAGTAGTAGTAATATTGATAGTGACAGAGTAAAAATTGCCATTTCAGACAGTGGTTGGTATTGAAATGTTTCTTTATTTTTGATTAGTGATCTCGGATGTTGTTTGGCTGATGGCATCAAATTCAGATTGATTTATTTGTTTTGCAACTTGAATATTTAGCAATTATTTGAATCACAGTTCAGGACTTGTGATGAGTAAGTCCACCAAAGTGTTTGCTAACTGAACGATTAATTTTCATCAGCACACTTTTCCAATCTCTCCTATAAATCATTTTGTGTGTACATGTGTGTTTTTTTCTTCATATTGCTTCAAAATGCTTCCAGTGATCATAATTGCTCTTCCACATGGGCCAAAGATAGAAAAACAACTCTGGAATTAGATGTAATGTTTCTGCTGAAAGTCAATTTTTGTTAAGCGTTCCAAAAATTTAGAAGGCTCATCATTCATAAACTCCCCTTTTCCCCATAAAGGCTGGCTTTGTACTGTTTTAAATTTACTATGACAGGATGAAAGCTAATTTCCACATTAAACAAATGTGCTGATCTCTGATATGGGAGCAACAACACACCCGGAGAGAGCATTGGAGAGGAAAGTGGAACTAACTTTTTTGTGTGTGTGTGAATTTGGGCCAAAGCTCTACCTCCAGTACCCCTAAAAGCAAGCTAGCAACACGATGATTGTTTGAAGTTAACCCACACAAATGTTTTACTTTTAATTGGGACTTCTTTGTGAAATGTGTGGGATTGAGAGGAAGGAAATGGAACTTTTCAAAAACAAAGAACAAAGTGGAAATTTTGCTCTCAAGAAAGCCCTTGGCAAGTGAACCCGTCTGGCAGGAGGTGAGAGGATTAGCCAAAGAATATTCTTAAATAGGACGACTTAAGTTTGCTCTTGCTATTTATAATAAAAAATACAAGTACACTTAAATAGAAAAGTGCTTTTATATTTCATATCCTGCCTTCACCACAAGGAAGACAAAAACAACTGAACTACAGCGGTCCAATGTCTTTCTGGACAGAGTGGAACTCAGTCATGTCAAAGAGTTTAAATACCTGGGACTGACGTTGGAACCGACATTGACATTTAAGAAACACATTAAGCACCTCACAAAAACTGTTAATTTTAACTTAGTGAATTTTAGACAAGCAAGATCCTTTATGCCTCTATATACTTCATGATTCTGTCTCATATAGAGATCTCCAGAACCACATGGGCACAACACTCAAGCCAGTTGAATCAGTTGAATTTTTTTTTTAAAAGCTGTGAAAATATTGGGCAAGAAACCATTCTCAGTTCACCACTGCACTATTTTAGACAAGTACAACATGCTTAATTTTAATAATTTTGTTCATTTTAAATATGGATGTTTTATATATAAAGTTTTGCATGGGCTCCTCCTCCGCTACAGGATTTTATTAAAAGAAAGACTGTCAGTGGGATGGGAACTAGGCCCACGGCCCGGGGGAACTGTGAGGTCCCACACAGACGCACTACATTTAGACAAAGTGTGCTCCCAGTTAGAGGCACTAAGTTCTGGAACACACTCCCATTATCAATAAGAGAGACTCCAACACTGGGCACTTTCAAATCACAATTGAAACAGCGGCTAAAGGAAAACCAGACTTGTGGACACTTTTAATGTATAACCAGTACTCGAGTTGAGGGGGTGGGGGATGGGGGGGATGGCATCCCCCCTGGTGGTAAAAGTAGTCAAAATCATCCCTCTTATAAAACGATCATCCCTTCTTCCATTCCTTGTGGCATTTTATCAGTGCATGTGGAAATTACTTCTATTTAACACTGGAAATAGAATTACCATTCGACATTTAGGGGGCTTTGTGATAATCAGCCTATTACCTATGTGATAGTAGGTTACCGTGAGCGAGGCTGTTCAGTCGGGACGGCGCGCACGGGACCCGCGTGTGCCGCGAGGAGTTTTATTCATAACCTTGCTCGCGCCAGATGAATGGAACAGCATCATGGCCAAGCGGAGTGGACAGCTGGACCTAAGGAATCTCAGTTTTAAGATAGCAAGGAACAATGATTCAAAAGGTAAGTCAAGAGTCATCAGTCACGCTTTTTATGAGCATACAACCAATGTAAGCTAATTTAATTTGTGGCCCGACATAGCGATAACAACTAATTTACAGGGCTCTCAAGTCTCACGCTTTGAGAGTGTGACACACACAATTCGACGTGTTCACAGCTCACACGCCACACATGGTATTTCTCACACTGAATTTTTTTTAAGCAAATCAAAACTGTAGCCACTGTTCACAGTGCTTCTGTGCCCAGAAAATCGGTAAGTTAATGCAGGCACCGCGCGTTTTCAGCGAAAAAAGTCACTCGCACACCAGTACTCGAGTTGAGCGATCAGCTGTGAGGCAGCTTGCTCACAGCTGATCGGCGAACAGGCCAATCAGCGAGCCGCGTGATATTTACGTGGCATTTCCAAGAGAAGAAGAATCCTTAACTTGCTACGTTAATGCTACGTAAGAAGGAACTCTCGCCTTGGGACACGGGATAAGTTCGGGATATGTCCTTTTCTCCGGAGCTCCGGATTATTAAAGACCGTGACACGTGCATACATGGATACGCAAATGGGAGTGACCGCGTTCTTATGGATGAGTCATATTATCATATTATTTCTGCATCTATTTCGGCACTAAACCAGAACTAAACCAAGACTAAACCAGGTCTAAACCAGGTCTAACCAGGACTAAGCCAAGACTAAACCAGGACTAAACCGGATCTAAACCAGGATTAAACTGGGACTAAACCAGGACTAAACCAGGTCTAAACCAGGACTAAACCGGGTCTAAACCAGGATTAAACTGAGACTAAACCAGGACTAAACCAAGACTAAACCAGGTCTAAACCAAGACTAAGCCAAGACTAAACCAGGTCTAAACCAGGACTAAACCAGGACTAAAACAGGACTAAACTGGGACTAACCCGGCACTAAACCAGGACTAAACCAGGTCTAAACTAGGACTAAACCAGGTCTAAACCAGGACTAAGCCAAGACTAAACCAGATCTAAACCGGGTCTAAACCAGGACTAAACCGGGACTAAACCAAAACTAAACCAGGTCTAAACCAAGACTAAGCCAGGACTAAAACAGGTCTAAACCAGGTCTAAACCAGGACTAAACCAGGACTAAACCAAGACTGTGTGATAGCATATTATCCTGTGCTTTATTGAATTATTTAATGATAATATGGACTTTTTGTTATAAAAGCATTTCCATTTTAACAAAGTACCTTCTAATCCCCCCTCCCGGAAAATATGTCACATAAATGAAAAATTTCACCATCCCCCCTGGTTTCATTTTACAACTCGACTACTGTGTATAACTGTTGCTATTGTCACATGTTATTGTTGTTATTTATTCTTTTTCCTGTGGTGTCACCTGGCTAGGGACTACAGATGGAAATTTGCATTTTTGCTATAATCTGGCATATTTACATTGCAATGATGTAGATGTTCATTAATATGCACTGTCCCTTTTAAATAAAGAATAAATAAATAAATAAGACAAATCCTGTATAAATCAGCTGACCAGACACATCACAGCAATATCATGCGATCACTCTGAGGAAGACCTCTAATGAGCAGTCGAAACTGTCAGGTATGTAAACAAACCCTTGGTTTGAAAAAAGAACTTAATAACAAATGAATTATCGAAAGACCAAATGAACCTCATTGGATTGTAATTGGTAGTTTCTCTGTTCTATGTAAATGAGTTATATGTCGCCTGCAGGGAAATAAGGGAAATAAAAAGACAGGTATACACATTTAGCTGAGGTTTGAATCAGTTACCCTTCAGTTAACACCTTCAGTAGAACACTTAACTCATTACACCACTAGTGCCCTCAAAGTCAGAATCAGAATTATTTTGAGTCATCACCATTTTGGAATTTTTTATTTTATTTTTTTTAAACATGCAGTACTTTACTTCTATGAGGTATTAACTGCTAACACATAACATATTTAGATTACCATGTTGCATTTTTTGTTTTGAAAATTATATATTTACTGAAAACAACATATTAACATGTTTTATAAGTTTAAGATCTGAGCTCTGTGCTGTCCATGCTAACTCACACCTCCTTCAGAATGCTATCATATCATCCCACTAATGAAACTACTGCACATCGCATCAGGTTTGTCAAGTTGTTATGTACAGTTTTGTATTCTGCTTTTGTATATTTATGAAGAATTGTTGTGTGGACAGAATCTTACAGCTAACCATACGAAAGGCTCAAATAGTGCCCGGGGAGATCGCTAAATTCCTTAAACGTGCATGGACGTCATCTAAAACCTCTTCATGCAAAAATGGCAGTATACCCACTCTTTAATGAACTGAACATTATAAAATAAAGAAGTAATGAGTACAATATCAAAAAGTAATTATTCATTCATATATTTAATGATTATTCTACCCCAAAATACACATAATTTGGGGCCTTGAAAAGTACAGCCCATTCTTTTGGCAGTGTGCACCCTGGTCTCTTTGGCAGCGCACTGGGCCTGTTTGATCTATAGAGAACAGTCTGTATGTCACAGTTTGGATGGCTTTTTCTTTGGGGAAGCAGCCAGCAGGGACGGCACCCATCCAAAAGGCTAAAAATACATTTGGGGGAGGTGATTACAAGGCAGGTACAATGGCATATGTTTAAGGCTTGGAAAAGTGCATATATAAATTGGACCTATTTACTCTGATTTCATAAAAAGCATAATTATGTTCAGCTAGAAAATGGTGCAATGTACATTATCATTATTGGACAAGGTAGCAGTGATTTATATAATGCAGATTAATGGAATTTTTATGTGATCATGCATCAACAGAAGTGGCTTATAAGTATTACATACTCTACAGTACTATATTCCAAGTTTAGTCTATATGATGTAATTTAGTTTTAAATGTCATATGGTTACATGGTCCATGTATACCTGCCATCATTGCTATAAATATAGAGATGTATATGAACTTGTACATATATTGGCTTTACGAAGTGCAATAAGACTGCAATACAGAAAGATGTGTCATTAAAAACCTAAACAGTCACAATAAAATTAAAAGAGAACATAAGAGCACATTCTATTGCACATTACACATTTTTGATGCACATTGTACATTTTTTGGACATCTGTAAATAGGTATTTATTTATTCTTTTGCACTGCTTTCAGATTTTAGATCTTAGGTTTTAGTTTTTAGATTTAGATTTTTGTCTTAAATAGATTTGTTTTGTCTTTATATTATATTTTGTACACATTTTGTGTCTTTTTGCACTACCTGGCCAGAGAGAAACTAAATTTCGGTTCACTGTATGTTGAACACATATGGCAGAATTGACAATAAAGCTGACGTTGATCTTGACCTTTGAGAGTTTGAGCGTGGATTTGAACAATGTCAGAGTCCTAGAGATAGAGCCGTATCTCGCATCTTCAGGAAGACTGCATAAAACTGAAATGCTGACTCCCCATGTGACTCTGGGCACCAGCAGGGGGGGCGGTCCCTGAGGTCCTCAGAGTGCAAGATGGTTCACATACAAGGCAGAGTGCTCTGATTATGTGAACCATCTGTAGTCCTTAAACAGGGCTGTACTGCTTAAGTCATGTCGTTGATTAATTAGTGGATGGTGTCTTATTCAACCAAATGTTTGAATGTTTTTGGGAGTTACTGGACAGCATAGTTGGTTTAATAAAGCAGGAGCTACATTTCTTTAGAAGAATAATTCACAAACATTGAACTTGTTGATTTACATTTGTGACCTACACTGCAAATTCTCTGATCTGGCCAAGATTTTAAAACTCCTATCAGGTTATTAATCTTGTTTTCAGATTTATTATCTACTTACTAGTTCAGAAACTGCTTAATTCTAATGCAGAGGTAGTTTATTTTAAGATAACTTGTCAAGTTTAGTTTAGTTTAGTTTAGTCTTTATTTGAAAAGGGACAATGTACAGAGACATTAAGCTCAAAAAACAAAGATGATCTACACCAGATTATAGCTACATAGCTAGTTTCCATCTGCAGTCCCTATTACATTATAAATTACTGTAAAAATCTCAATCAACAATAAGAAACATTCACACTGACACATTCTCACACCACACAGGAACACAGATAAACACACTCTCACATAGTCACACACACATGTTCAATGCAAAACACCATACAAGGCACACATTTTAAAATAATTACAAGTATTTACAAAATCTTCATCTTTTAAAATTCATACTGACCTACCATTCTACATTTCGTTTATATCATGCAGCAATATTATCTTGCTGCATGGACAGATAGTTTCACTACTTTTAAGTCATTTTCTGATAGATTTAAAGGTTTATATCTTAAATTTTGGCTTTTTGCGGTGTAGTCCCATTATTTACAATATTCAGCCTTTACACTTTCCAAGATGCTGGAACTTTTTGCATACACATTCGTTTTTGTGTTAAATCCTAATAACTTTGAGTGCTTTTGCCAGTACCATGTGACCCCCTTTTAGTTAATAATTAACCAATCCATGTGGCATTTTTACTTGACCGAGAATCTGTTTAGTTGACTCTAGTCCTAACCAGGCATTTCACCTTAAATATCCTTTCTCCTAAACCAAAAACAACTAACATAATGCAGAAAAAGTCAGTACGCATTCTGACTTCAACACCTCATTAGCAAAAATGCTCCATCTCTTCACTTGTGAGTGTGGGGAGGTAACAGATTGTTTTATTCTTAAACGTGTGAACACCACGCCTGGCTTCTTTTATGTTATCTCTCTCCACCTTTTTCAAAGTTTTTGCACCAATAATACCAGCAGATATTGACTTTTTGCCAAGATCTCTCCGTAGTTTACACCTCTTCCTGTTCGCCTCCAAAAATAGTTAAAGGCTTGAAATAAAGAGACATTTACGCAATTTACTTCACAAATATGGTCATGTAGACAGGTGACTTATATAAGCAGAGACCTTGCCCAACAAGATTTAAAAAATGAATTCCACTATGACATAAATTGTATTTGTTGCTAGGGCATAATGTCACCCAAGGGAGAGGGGTACTCTTTTAGGTTTTGTTTACCATCGGCCATCTTGACACGTTTTTACCCTCCGTCTCCAGGGGTGACTCTTCTGTCGCCCTGATCCTGGACAGATAAGAGTGTTTGGTCTTTTGTGTCCGAACACTCCTGGCCAACAAAAGGTAATGTTTTTATACATTACATTTGAGCATTTGTAAGAGAAAATGGAATATAGTTGGTTTTAACATGGAATATTACCTAATTTCAAAGCATGAGTCAGAAACATGTTTGACTTACAGTTTTTAGTTCTGACACAGAAACAGCTGTCAAGAATCAATCTCTGCCTACTATTTGCTTTTATGTCATTCATGAAAAAACATTTTAGAGTGTTTTTGTTATATTTTCCTTCTTTTTAAATAAGTTATATCTTTAGTTTTATCATTTTTCATCTTGGTTTGTTGTTACTTCTTTTATCCCTGGCAAAGCTGGTTCATGACAGAGAATCGTGTGTCCGGGATAGTTTCAGGCAGTTGGTTTTCCGTGTGTTACAGTAACAATGTGCCTGATTGGACAAAAAAGCTCCTGGAGTATTTATTATCTGAGAAAATGCAATGTAAAATGAACAGATTATAATTTACAGTGTATTTCTTTTCTTGTTTAGCAGCTAGGTCCTTTAACATGGGACTTTATTGCTGGTACTCTATCTAATCTTTTTTAATATACTGTGGACATCCTGTTTTATGACTAGCCTTATTTAAAATATTGCATGTGTCATGAGAATAATTCACCGGTTGTAATTAAACTTGTTGATTCAGAACACCAGCACAGGGAGCTACAACCGCATCTGTTGGAACATTAGAAGAAGTGGAAGTTCACAATTTATTTTGGACTTTTTTGGACACTCAAAGACGCTTTATAAACAAAATAGGAATAAACACTGTAGAAAACGGGGTCTTTTTTCAGTCTTATTTAGTCAGATAATAATTTCCACATGCAACACCTATACCACACCATATTAGGTGCAATCTGTGAAATACTCTACTTACACCTTATTTGATCTTTGATTTAATCCTACCTGCACCTTTGTACATTGTACCTTGTATTTTTATTACATTTTATTACATATTTTTACTATATTGTATACTTCTTCCCCTGCACTTTTGCAACACTTTTACCATGTACTATTATTGCATGTTATTAGTACTTCTGACTATCTTAGCAAGTCAACGGTTCCTCTGATCCTGGGCATTTCATTGCATTGTTGACCCTGTGTCGATTCTGCATATGACAAATAAACAACCTTGAAATCTTGAATCTTGAATTTTTAGTTTCAGTCCACAAAAATGTATAAATCCAAAACAGTTTTAGTCAACAAGACATGGGCTTTGTGGGTGCATGTTTGTGTGTGCTGCTGCTGGCATTCTCCCCCTCTTTTCCAGTTTCCAGAGAGTGGGAAGGGCTGACCATTAGCTACACCTGACCATTAGCTGCACCACCTTTTAAAGCTGGCTGCTGGAGATTGTAGCTCTTTGCGCCTTGTTTTTAATAAATATCTATTTTTGTACCCTTTTTAAACATGTGTGGACTCCGTCTTGTCTGAACTCTGAGCCAGTTTGTGACATTTTAACTAAGAAACTGTATTGCCATGCTTCAGTGGACTTGTAAAGTCCATGTGATGTGTTCCTTGGGCATTCTGTTTGTTTATGGGCTACACTGGGATTGGAAAGTAGAATTTCCATTCATACCTTTTATTACTGGGTTTCAGAGGACATCACAGCATTCTGTAGGCAAATATTATTTAATACAGATGGGGCGCAGCTAAAATCAATATTGTTCAACTGCAGATTTTTGTTGTAATATAGCATGGCCTTTACCTGGCCAGCCAAATGATATCTCTCTGTATTTGCTATACAGTGAGATACCATTTGGACACCCTCGCTCCACCCTCGCTCCCCCGGTTAACAACGGACTCCGCGATTCTGATTCGTTCAAAGATGGTGACGTCAGTGCACCCGCCTTTGCCCGCAATGTCACTCTTAGGCAGCGGAAGTTCCTCCTCAGTTTTGAATCAAGATGGCGCATCGGAGAACTGAACGTCCCTTCCATTCAGCTGTAAAATTGGTCTTAAATGACCTAAAACACATCGATTCCTTAAAACCACAGCAGCTGACAGCTCTAGAGGCCTTTCTTTTCTTTCTTTACTTTTGTTTGATTGGTTCACGTCACTGTCCGTTAACTGTTCTCTGATTGGTTCACTTAGCTGTCTGTCTATGCGCAACGGCAGCGCATTCTGGACCAAGCATTACCAGACTCGCCGCTGGTACAGCGATGAGTCATGGATTCTTCCAGGCAAGCATGGCCTTGGATCTAGTCAATAATAATAATGATCAGGTTCCATATTTGGAAATTTACTTTTCTGACTGAGTATAATGTAATTAATAGGAAAAACTAGCTCTTGCCCCCCCATGTGGAAGTATGACATCACATTTTACAATCGGAAAACCACCAATTCATGTGTGTTTGAACAGCAATGGATATGAAATTTTGATAAGATGAGGATCTTATCAAAATTTCATATCCATTGCTGTAAATTTTCTAGCCAGAAATCCAAATTTTTTGTATTTCAGTCCCTCTTGTCCTCCTATATAAACTCTCGAAAGTATTGCACAAATCCAAAAGCCATGAAAACAAAAGCAATACCGTACGTATGGAATTTGAAATATAAATTGTAAATGTATTGATCATTTCTAGATATTTGTATAATGCAGAAAGTGCACATGTTGAGCCCTATGAATATGAACTCTTAAAGGCAAATTAACGTTTTTTTACAATCTGAGCCTTCTTTCGGCAATAAAACAAGTAGTTTTACTCACCCATAGCATTTTTCTGTCAATTGGAGCAGTATCGCAGAACTTATGTTGAGCCGTTCTGTTCTAGTAATGATCCCGTATCCGTTAACATGGTGCTGTATCATTTGCTCGGGGCATTACTTTGCGGTCTCCAAATAACACAAACTTTAGCACTTTTCAAATCATAGAAGCCCGATGTCTTAATGAAAGATTTCGTTTGAAGCAAAAGTGGCCTGTAATCCGAGATTTAGCCATAGTTTCGAGTAGATGAGGACGCCAGTGCGCATGCGCGGACTGCTCCCGGGACCCAAACATGAAACGCAAAGCTGAAAACTATGGATAAATCTCGGATTACAGGCCACTTTTGCTTCAAACGAAATCTTTCATTAAGACATCGGGCTTCTATGATTTGAAAAGTGCTAAAGTTTGTGTTATTTGGAGACCGCAAAGTAATGCCCCGAATACAAATGCTAACGGATACGCTACAACATAACTTTCTTCAAACAGCTCCAAATGACACGAACGTGATATGGGTGAGTCAAACGACTTGTTTTATTACCGAAAGAAGGCTCAGATTGTAAAATAACGTTACTTTTCCTTTAAGCCTCGAGCATTATTGTTCATACCATTGTATATTGCATTGTATTTTTGAAATAAATAATAAATAAATAAATAAAATACAATAAAAATCTGTGTTTTTTATTATTCAACAAAAATTGTAATTCTACAAAATTTTAGATGACAAAAAATTTTAGGCAACAACATTTTCAGGTTGACGAAACAAACTTGTAGTCGCAAACAGTCCCGCCCCGCCTAAGACGAGTTTTTACCCACATGAAGTTCCTTATCCAGGGACGAGCTGAAGATGGATGTCTCACAGCATCAACCTATTTCATGATCTAACCAAACGATATACACCAAAGTGCTTAAACTATTAAACACACATTTGGACAACGGCATCACAACGCCCCTCCTAATAAAGAATTAATGAAGTGTCCCTGCAGCCTGATGCATATTAAACCATGTTAACAATGTGTCAGCCGCGCTCCTGACAGCCACTTTGTCGAGGTGATAGATTTCAAAGCTGAAGCGGGCATCAATCACTGTCCACACGTGATTGGATGTTTGTGTGTGCGGCGAGAGGCCCTCCATCTTGGTGAAGGCGAAGGTTGGTGTTGATTGCAGACTGCTCATTCATTGTAGCAACCTGACAACATTTTATACACCCAATACTAGAGCTTGGAAATTCTTATTTACACTTGGCCTGTCTAGCCTTCTCATGCAATATCAGATGGCAAATAGGTTGGTTGGTTGGTTGGTTGGTTGGTGCGCTATCTAGAAACTGTTTAGTGATTCACCATGTTTTGGCCATTTATTCTGAGATGAGTTATAGATGGAGGTTTGCTGGTTGTTTGTGTTGCAGGGCAGGCCTGTTTTCTGATGCCACCGTGACGGTTTCTGACTGACAAATGGTGAAGGTGTCTCTTTTTGCGTATATCAAAAAGTGAACGCATACAGATGGAAAGATTTGTGCTCTTTGTACTTCCAGGCTCAATGGAAATAATGTGAAGGAGATGCACTTCAAAGCTGCTAGGAAAATATGTTTTCCATTTCACTATTTAAAGGTTCTATATTACACAGAAATGACTTGGGTGAGTTTTAAGAGTTTAATGTTATAATGTTGTTACCTCATCAAAAACATACTTGGAGTTGTTGTGTTTCATTCACACGTTTGAGTAATCCTATTTTAATAGTCTGTCTGCATGTCCAAAGCTCAAAATGCTCTGTTCCACCTTGTGATGTCATGAAGCTGTAGTTCAAGATGATATAGTGGAGATATATTTTCATATTTTGGCTGTGTTTGGTGTTAATAACATTTATTGCACATACTCTAATATGTTAAGATTTAAAGATCCCATGACATGGTACTTCTTGATGCTTTTATATGGTGCCTTAATGGTTCCCTAATACTGTAAATGAATCCTGCTCCAAAATCAACACTCAGTGCATGAGAAAGACACATGTACACAGTCAGAGTCAGAAAATATCTCTCTGAACAACTCATTCTGGGCGTTGTTAGTTGAATGCAAATGAGAAGGACAGAGATAGGTTAGAGGAGCGGGTGGGGGGGCCCAAATGCGCCGCTGGTTCCTTGTTTTAGCGCTGCGCTGCGCGCTGTCTCCCACTTCCGTGTTTTAAGCGCGGAGGAAGAAAGGAGAGGCGTTTCAATGGAAAAAAAACACATTTTCACAGAAAATAAAATTAAACCACTGCTGTTTCAGATGTCCACAGGCTCAGATAAAGGACTTACGAGCCTAGAAACACTCGCACGTGCCTCCAGGCAAATAAAAAAACGCATTTCGCATTGCGTAGCTCATTCGCGGTCCAAACTCTCTGGGCGTGATTTACAGAGACGGTGGGTAGACATCCACACGGGGGGGTGGAGCTGCATTTTTCGATGTGACGTCAGAAAGTTTCCTTGTTCAGAATCGCCCGTTTGAGCTGTGTTTTTTTCAAACGCAGAAAAGGACCGCAAATGCTCAGTTTAGACATTTCTCAACTTTAGCCAACTTTAGCACTCAGAAAGTGAAAATTTCATGCCATGGGACCTTTAAGCATTTTTATTATTTGATTATTTTTTTGCAGATTGCAGACATTACTCATTAAATAAAAGGAAAAATATAAAACATAGTTGGAGAGGATATGTCTTTCGCCCTGTTCTTTGTCCTTCTGGGAAGTTTTTCTTTTTCATAATACTCTTAAAATCTTCAAAGTGTACAAACTCAGTGTGAAATTGTCTTTGTATTGCTTCCCAGGTGAATGTTTTTTGTGATGTATAGAGGCATCAGAAGTAACAGCAGCTTTGGTAGTAGTAGTAGCTGAAGTTTGGTAGTTGAAGTTTTAAACAAAGTAACATGAATTTTTACAAGAGGCGGTATCTGAAATTAAGCAAGATTCAAAAGCAGACTCAGGAAAAGCAGAAACGGCAAAAAATATCATAATTTCTTATTACTAGATTACCAGATTTTCACAGTTTTTAAACAGAACCCCCACATTCCAAAGGGTGGCACCAGGTGGAACATTGGCTCATTTATCTGAATTTGTATAAAAGCGAACACTACCTAAATATTCTTTCTTAAATTCTTAAATGTTGTGCGGAAACATCATGAGTTCTTCCTATTCAGAAGATGATATATTTTTTTAATTGTCCATTGTTACTGCAACATTCCTAGGGATTCTCATAATTCTGAAGCCCATGTATGCCATGTAAATGTTTTGCTCTTGAAGAGAACATTTATAATTTGAGAGGTCATGGAAACTTCTTTTTGCCTAGAACCACTCGGACTCTGTGTGGGGTAAAAATATGGAA
Source organism: Paratrypauchen microcephalus (assembly GCA_036785185.1). Taxonomy (NCBI): domain Eukaryota; kingdom Metazoa; phylum Chordata; class Actinopteri; order Gobiiformes; family Gobiidae; genus Paratrypauchen; species Paratrypauchen microcephalus. Next base: position 9,260,438 of record JAVJIX010000015.1, on the reverse strand, counting down.
TGCTCTGGATTTACAGCAAAATCTCTGCCAAAATATTCACAAATTTTAGCTCTTGTATAAAGACATGGTCTGGTCTGAATACAGAGAGAGACGAGTTTGAATGAATTGTCAAATAGCACTTTTCTGTATCAGGTTTGTGCTTTGGTATCTGCTGTTGTCTTACCATCGCTGGTATTATGTATGTGTGTTATTGTAGTTGTGTTACCATTGTTGGTATTTTTTGTGCTTACCATTGCTGTTATGTTTAAATGTTCCTGATAGAAACACCGATAGAAACACATGTGTAATTTATCGTCCCTGATCAAAAGGGTTTTTTTTTTTGTTTGTTTGTTTGTTTGTTTGTTTGTTTTTTGTACAAGCATGGAATTTGCCATCAAGTCAATTGAACTGACAAGGAAGCTAAATCAATAATTGAAGTTATGTTTTGGAAGACAGGGGTGGGATTCAATAAGTTTTCTTCTTCCCACTCCTTTTCGAGCAAAAATCAAATGTATATTGGTTACATGTATTTGTTTTCTTGTGTTGACCTACTCGAAATGAATAAATAAATGAAATGAAATGTATTTATACTTGCAGCTGATGTCATCCACATTCCATGTGTGATGCTAACTGAGGCACTGCTCTGTCTGAAACTCTGTTCGACTTTAATCTGAGCTTTGTTTTAACACCATAAAGAACAAATTTTACTGAACTACACCATATTAGCCATCTTCAGAAAGGAGCTCAAAGTCAGAAATGGACTTTTATTATTACCACATAAACAAATCAAAAATTTAAAATAATACAGTTTTTATTTGGTCACCCCTTTAAAATGAACTGGCAGGTAAATAGAGCACCTAGAATGTTCAATGTTATACAGTGAACCCTCGTTTATCGCGGGGGTTAGGTTCCAGAAATAGCCCGCAATCAGTGAAATCCGCGAAGTAGGACAATTTTATATTTTACAATTATTCTACATGTTTTAAGGCTGAAAACGCTTCACCAGACACATTATACACCTTTCTGAGACTGGTATTAACATTTTCTCACATTTTTCTCTTGTTTAAACACTCACTCAACTTTTGTAGATTTTCATTAAAATATATTAATAGTGGGGGGGGCACGTGACACGCGGACACGTGCGCGCTGACACGTGCGCGCGGACACGTGTGTTTGTTTTGGTACCACATATCCATGCCATGTGCGAAAGTCGAGTGGAAAGTGACCTGGATATCATTTTGGGCAAGACTCAAGCCAATGCTAACAGTGCCAAACCGCTAACAGACGCCTCTGAGCACCAGTCCTCACCACAAGACCAGGTAAGACCAACCTGCGCTCACAAGAGTTGGTTGCATTTCACCCCGGCTCCAAAATCAGACCGCTATCAATGCGTCGCCAATACTCCACAGCTCTCTAGGACGGGGTCGGGTTCGTCCTCTCGGTGTGACGGGGAAGAGCCACTGTCTCCTCTGTGCGCGCGAGTGTCCTCCCCCCGCTGCGGCTCCCTCGAATGCGGCTCTCCCCGCTGCGGCTCCCCCGGCCCGTCCATGTTGATTCTTGGCTCTTCCATGGTCCGGCTCGCACTCTCTTCCATGGCTCGTGCAAGTAAACAAAGGCCACACCTCCTGTCACCCAGGCACTCTCGTGAAGGAAATCAGAGACTCTGTCCCTACCATCCCTGGTCTAGACCTGGTTTAGTCCTGGTTTAGACCTGGTTTAGTCCTGGTTTAGACCTGCTTTAGACCTGGTTTAGTCCTGGTCTAGTCTCTTAGCTAATCAGGGCGCAGGACAGAATGTTACACTGTAAAAAAAAAGTTACACTATAAAAAAAATTGAAAAAAAAAAATTGGAAAAAAAAATTGGAAAAAAAAATCCGCGAAACAGCGAGGCCGCGAACAGTGAACCGCGATACAGCGAGGGTTCACTGTATTTGAAATTACGCATAGAAAATCCACTAAGTATATGAACACTTATAGTATATGAACACCATAAAACATAATTATACCTACCATATTTTCACAGCATATTTTCTTTGGGTTTTAATCTTCCTTCTGTGTGATTAGTCCATTTTTATTCAGTCAGATGTGCAGTTTTGCTCTACTGTTGGGAGGTCTTATCTGTAATGCCTCCTCCAGATGGTCCTCTCCAGCATTGACGACCCTGGGCTCTCCGGTAGTTTGGTGAAGCATTTCCTTTGTCTCTTTTCCTTCCGTCCTTCACAGTATTAGTCAGAGCACCATGCACAATATTACAGTGAAATTAGTGCCCTGCTGTGGTGGAAAGCACATGAATGATGGAAGAATATGTAATGATTTTTCAGAGGGAGGGTATGGTAACCTGGACGTGTTTCTAAGCTGTTGACTAAGAATTTGGTTATAGTGACACTTGGATAAGAGCATCATGACGAGTGCTATGTAAATTATTGTTGATTGATTAGTGAACAGCATTAATAAGGCTCTTAGAGATGATGTCATAGCTTCACCTCCTTCTGTTTCTGTTTCATTCTCTATAAAAGCAATGTGGCAGATTTTAGCTTGCGTCTGGATTTTGAACAATGCAATTTAATAAGGTTTAAATGCATAACATTTTCCACTAGAAAAATTCCACTTCTGCAGCATCAGGTAGCCATTTTTGCATGAAAAAAATCTTGCTAGTGCGACGTGCAGCTTTCCATCTTTGTTGTGATGACGTTGACGGTGACATCAGCTCCTACTGGGCACTGCAGTTTAACACGGAAGTCGTGGACTTGTTATTTTCATTTTAGATCAATATTATCATTTAAAATGTCCAGCTTATAACATCATGATGTCATACATACTGTGCTTTATATACAATCTAGAATCAAGTTTCTTCTTTAAGTTTTTCTCACCATCTTAAAGAAAGAACTATGTAGTGGTAAAATCACTTATGAATAAAGTAAAACACTATAGTGCCAAAAAGTATTCGCTTACCTGCCTTGACTCGTATATGAACTTCAGTGACATCCCATTCTTAATCCACAGGGTTTAATATGACGTCGGTCCACACTTTGCAGCTATAACAGCTTCAGCTCTTCTGGGAAGGCTGTCCACAAGGTTTAGGAGTGTGTTTATGGGAATTTTTGAGCACTCTTCCAGAAGCGCATTTGTGAGGTCGCACACTGATGTTGGACGAGAAGACCTGGCTCTCAGTCTACGCTCTAATTCATCCCAAAGGTGTCGGGTTGAGGTCAGGGCTCTTTGCAGGCCAATCAAGTCAAGTCAAGAATGTGCTGTCCACAGAATATCTGTTTATCTGCATTCACAAACCCAAAGTAGCACGCAGACACATGCATTAAATCTCATAGGTGGTTTAGTCTTGAGCATTTTCCGAAAGACCGTCCTCAGCCGCAATCAAGTAATCTAGTTATTAACATTGACCCCTCTGTCAAAGAAAGGGCATTGCAATCAGGCAGGCTTCATGCAGAGATGTAATTCCAACGGATTGTCAATACAGATGGAGATTTAAAAAAAGAGAGTCTATGGAATGTGGGCTCTGCAGGCAGCCACACACGAGGGAAGGTTAGCAGGGCTTGTTTTCTCAGACTACAGCAGAGAAAAGCAAAAGCTACACACATCCGTCGCTCAAATGCTACATCTATATCGGCGTCCATATTGGCAAAATGTCATGATCAAAATCGCCTGTGACCTGAGCGTACGATATTCATCAAACTTTGACATTTACTGACAAAGTAGATGCATTTATTTATTGTTATTTTAGTAATCTTGGTTTTGCATGACTTGGCCTGTTGTTGCTAGGGTTACGTAATCGCCGTAACTGTGGTTTGTTTTTCTGTGTAGAGTTTGCATGTTATCTCTAGGTTATCTCAAAGGCAAAAGGTCAGGATCTGAAGATGGATCCCCCGCACTGTACTGAAGTCACCCACTGTTTCTTACAGGTTGCGCCAGTGGCATTGATGGGTGGGTCAAATGAACATTGAATTTACAGGGACAGAAAGCTACATTGCTTATTTAAAGGGCCCATATCTGATCTGTTATTATGCAATTTCCTTGTCAAAAACCTGGAGTTGTGTTTTGTTTCATTTACATATGTCTAACACAAAAACCCTGCATAGTTCTTCATCTCTCAAACAGAACACACTGTTCAACCTTGCGATGTCATGTGGTAATACAGGAAGTGCTCCACTGTGTTTTTAAAGTCCATACACTTTCACGAGAAATGGTTGGATAATTTCAGCTCTGGAATTGCCAATCTCCACTGAACAAAGGGTAAAATGTAGCTGTTTTTGTGCTTTGGAGATGTAGACAGACTAATAATAAAGAGTTCTACACAACTCCAGGTACGTTTGGATGACATTCTAACATTCTTAATTATTTGTTCATTACAAAAAAAACCCAAAAACACAACATCCTATCCTCAAACCACTTGTTTATGTTTTCCAATCAGAGTATCAGAGACCAGGCCAGCCATAGGAGGCCTGTTTTTCAGTCTTTCAGTGGTATTTGTTTGCTCTTCATCTAAGTTGTTTGATTGCTTTGAGCTCTTAAATATCCACTCAAACAGACTTTCATTTTGGGACTTTCATTTTCTTGAAAAAAGAAAAAGACTTGCTTAATTTGCACCCAACTAAGCAAACAGAGTGTGGTTAAATCATGCAGAGATTTCTCTTTTTGGTGACAACTTCAAGCCAGACACAGCCCATACGGTTATCAGAACATTTAGTCAGTCTTTTAATATGAACAACAAATTATTGGGTTTAAAAATGTATTAATTTGAATCCACAATTTAAATAAAATATTCTAGAATGTGTTTTTCCATATGTTTTAGTTGACAGTGACACTCATTTAATTTATTTGTTTATTTGTTAGTAAACTGAAAATCTCAGTGCTTGTTTAATGTATGTATACTATATGTTAAAGCCACAGTATCAAAGAACAGACTTAAGTTAATGCATTTCTTTTTTTTTTCTTTTTTGCACTGAAAGATGTGTCCTTGCAGACTTGCATCTCATTTGGCCTGGAGGAGAACCTCTTCCTGCTTGTTACAATGGAAAACGTGTTACTTTAGCTGTAATCATGGCATAAAACGTATCTTATCTCTTTGGAGAATATTCTGAAAAATGGTTATAACTTTTTCCATGAACTCATACAGGTGACATGCCAGGCCCATACTGTATCTCACAGGGCCCTTATTACGCTATTTTCTGATTATAATGTTGTTTCCTCATCACAAACATACCTGGAGTTGTGTTTTGTTTTATTCACACATGTTACACTCACAAACCCTGCATATTTAGGTTGAGTTCTTCTCTTTGGGCCTGTTTACATGAGAACGCTTATGGGTAAAAATGACAAAATATTTTATCAGAAGTGCCTTTCATTTAGACGGTGACGGCGTTTTGGGGGCTTAATAACACAAAAAACTGAAACTGCCCTCCAAAGTGGAAAACTTGAATACACTCCGCCGTAGCGTTTTTGTCTACACTGCCCAAGACGCAAAACTCTGGTCAAATCTGCTGACATCGCGTACGCGTTTGTCACATCGGTCCATATATCAGTGTACTTTGTTTGGCAGGACTCCCAGGCCACACCTTGTTGCGCCTTCGTTGCTTTGTAGTCTAACGTGGTCTGATGCAATAGCAATAATCGTCTGACCACACTTTTTTTTTTTTGTTACCGGTAGCTATGTTTTGTTTTGCCTTTCGTGGCGGAGATGAGAAGAAGGACATAGTGATAATGTATCACAGCGCCACCTAGCCGCCTGGCATGCATACCCAATCGAATTCCACACACTTTTGCGTCACCGTATGCACGCAGATTTCCTCCCGAAAACACTCGTCTAAACGCGGAATAAAAAGTGAAGACGCAACACCACTTTTGCATCTTCTTTTCAGACCGTCATCATATAAACGTAAAACTGAACACTCTGTTCCACCTTGTGATGTCATGTGGTCATACAGAAAGTGTTCCACTGTGTTTTTAAACTCCTTACACCTTTACTACAATCATTTAGACAATTTCAGCCATGGAATCACCAATATGTACTGAACTAAATGTAAAAGGTAGCTATTAACTTGAAGACTACCACTTCATGACATCACTAGGTGGAACAGATTTTGAGCTTTACACCTATATATAATAGAGGATTACTCAAACATGTGTGAATGAAACAAAACGGTATGTTTTTGATGAGGTATCATTCTAACATGGCTAAAAGCTCACAAGAGTCAATTTCATGTAACATAGGACCTTGAAAATATATACACAGTTCTATACACTTTACATACATATTTATTGTCCATTATTACAGTGTGACATTTGTTTCACACACGCAGACTTCTAATTCATTTTCCACATTCCGCTCTCTTACCCATGTCCCTGCTGAGTCGAGTCACCTTTGTGCATATATTCAAGGTTTGTAAAATATGCAGTCCTCAATTATACTTTGAATGGCTCATTGGCTGAGCACCTGCTGAGAATAAGAATGAGAGGTGATGCCTGGGTAATCATGTCATGGCAAAAGTACAAATGGATTTCAGTCTGAATACCTGCAGGGAGCTCTCGGAGGAACTGACTTTTGGTTGTTTAGGTCATCTGAGAATAGTGTAGCGCTCATTTCATTTCAGTTTGTTCGACAAATTAAATACTGATGAGTTTATCCAATTAATTGTCTTCAGAGAGGCAAAAGATCAAGTCTATTGAATTGTATTGAACTGGAGACAACAAACTTTTCTCCCAAACTCTCATGTGAATGGCGGGAGACAGTGAAGCTAATGGCCCGTGGCTTAGATAGGCGTTTTGTCACAATGTAATCACTTTAGCTGGGTTTTAATTTAAACATATTGGGAACAATGTGATGTAATGGAAGATGAAGTCTTTCTGTGGAATCACCCAAGCAATAAAGACTTGTTTAATTCTGATTTAATTGTTGTTTTAGCTGTGCATTCTTGAGCAGAGCTGTTGTTAATACTTTGACTGCTCAATTTTTCATTCATTTATCGTTTTCCATTTTCCTGCTTCTGTCACGTATCTCCTCCACCTGTCGTAGCATTTTATTTGATTTTTTAATGTATTTATTTTTTACTTTTTTCCACTATGATTTTTATCTTGCCTGTTTTATTTGTTTATTGCCTTTTTGACTGTTTTAATAATATTAAAACAGTCAAAATTATGTGTTCTGTAAAGCATCTTTGAGTGTCCTGAAAAGCGCTATGTATGAAAATGTATTATTATTATTATTATTATTATTATTATTATTATTATTATTATTATTATTTATTTATTTATTTTTTTTTTTTTTTTATGAGTTCACTAAAATCTTGTCTAAAAAAATCAACATTGTTTTCATTTGGAGCAACATAAAATAATGAAATGAAGAAAAGGTAACACATTTTATTCTATTAAATAAATCAATTAGTATTGGCATTGCAGCCTAATTCATTCAAAAAAAGTTACAAAAAGAAAATAAGGTTCAGATGCTACGCTACTAAGAACTTCCATTCAAACCCTCATGGCTACATAAGCGCAGAGACAAAAAAAAGTTACAAAAGTACCGAAACGGGTCAAATTTAATCAAAGTAAAGTATTACTCTACCGCTATAGCCTATGGCAAAACGTTTGTCTTTTATATAAACAAAAATAGAGTGGAAATTAACCTAAATAGTACGGTGTTCATTTTAGGACATCCTCAGATCTCAGACTCAGGTGTCAGACTCAGACAAAACAGCCTCAGACTCAGATGAAACGGTGTCAGACTCAGACAAAACAGCCTCAGACTCAGATGAAACAGCATCAGACTCAGGTGTCAGACTCAGACAAAACAGCCTCAGACTCAGATGAAACGGTGTCAGTCAAAACTGCATCAGAGTCAGATGAAACAGTGTCAGACGAAACTGCGTCAGAGTCAGATGAACCAACGTCAGACGAAACTGCGTCAGAGTCAGATGAAACAGTGTCAGACGAAACTGCATCAGAGTCAGATGAACCAACGTCAGACGAAACTGCGTCAGAGTCAGATGAAACAGTGTCAGACGAAACTGCATCAGAGTCAGATGAACCAACGTCAGACGAAACTGCGTCAGAGTCAGATGAAACAGTGTCAGATGAAACTGCGTCAGAGTCAGATGAACCAATGTCAGACGAAACTGCATCAGAGTCAGATGAAACAGTGTCAGACGAAACTGCATCAGAGTCAGATGAACCAACGTCAGACGAAACTGCGTCAGAGTCAGATAAAACAGTGTCAGACAAAACTGCGTCAGAGTCAGATAAAACAGTGTCAGACAAAACTGCGTCAGAGTCAGATAAAACAGTGTCAGACGAAACTGCGTCAGAGTCAGATGAACCAACGTCAGACGAAACTGCGTCAGAGTCAGATGAAACAGTGTCAGACGAAACTGCGTCAGAGTCAGATGAAACAGTGTCAGACGAAACTGCATCAGAGTCAGATGAACAGGCGTCAGACAAAATTGCGTCAGAATCAGATGAACCTTTGTCAATATCCCATCATGCACTGCACGGCGGCAGACAGATGTTCGAAAACACGCTTTTAACTTTAAGAAATCATCACTAACACAACTGTAAATGTAAAATACAGCCATAAACCACAAAACTGTCAAATACGTTTGTTTTTAACTGCGTAAACCTCTGAGCTTTGAGCTAAAACTTTGGCTAGGTTTGTTTGGCTTAGCAGCTAACGTGATGAAAAGTCCGCTCAAACTTTCATATTTGGACAGATTTACATCAAAGACTGTTTTTTTTTTTTACTGTCAAGGAGAGATGTCTTCCTATATAAACTGACTTAACATTTCCTGTATAAATGTAATCCCTGGTCAATATAAAAATCCTTAATAATTATTATTATTAATGTATATCTCATCGCTGTATTTGAAACTTAATGGTAATTTAGCCTATTCTTAGATGTATCCCTGAAATATAACTTTTGTTTTGCAAAAGTTAAACATAAGTTCTTGTTTTAGCCACAAGATTTGGATGAGAATTATAAGGATAACTTCAATTATGTATGTACGTAATCTTTATTATTAATCCATGTGCGCAATTTGCGTGGTGCATGTTGTTAGCATTAGCGTTAGCAGCGTGCCTCGGTTGCTCATGTGAGGCTGATGCCGTTTCGTCTGATGCAGTTTCATCTGATGCCGTTTTGTCTGATGCAGTTTCGTCTGATGCAGTTTCGTCTGATGCAGTTTCATCTGATGCAGTTTCGTCTGATGCAGTTTCATCTGATGCCGTTTTGTCTGATGCAGTTTCATCTGATGCAGTTTCGTCTGATGCCGTTTTGTCTGATGCAGTTTCATCTGATGCAGTTTCGTCTGATGCCGTTTTGTCTGATGCCGTGTCGTCTGAGTCTGACGTTGTTTTGTCTGAGTCTGACATTGTTTCATCTGAGTCTGACTTCGTTTCTTCTGAGTCTGATGAAAACAACGTCAGACTCAGACAAAAGAGCCTCAGACTCAGACGACACGGCATCAGACGACACGGCATCAGATGAAACGGCATCAGACGAAAAGGCATCAGACTCACATGAACCTTTGTCAATATCCCATCATGCACTGCGCGGCAGCAGACAGATGTCCGAAAACACGGAGCGAAAAGCCCGGCGAAAACGTGAGTACACGCTTTTAACTTTAAGAAATCATCACTAACACAACTGTAAATGTAAAATACAGCCATAAACCACAAAACTGTCAAATACGTTTGGTTTTAACTGCGTAAACCTCGGAGCTTTGAGCTAAAAGTTTGGCTAGATTTGTTTGGCTTAGCAGCTAACGTGATGAAAAGTCCGCTCAAACTTTCATATTTGGACAGATTTACATCAAACACTTATAATGTTTTTACTGTCAAGGCAAAAGAACACCACGGAGGGATTAATGAAGCAACGAGGAGGACGTTTTCACGTAAACACACCAGGTAAGGTAAAAACACTGCCATGTCTTTGGGGTAAAAGACATTCATAATTCATAAGGTCAATGAGTTAGTTAAAGGTTACAAATACGTTTATTCTTGGTAAATAAGTTGATTTCATATTTGCAAACATCTTCACCTTTAGGGATCGTTTTGTTTTGAGTATAGAGTGAGCGCTCCTGTGTCATAAATGATCTTTGACGTTAAACTCCGGTCTGTTTTACCGTGAATTAAGTCTGAAAACGGTTCTTGTACACGCTGAATGTGTTCTAAACGTTTGCAACTTGGGAAACGTTCGGCTTTGTAAGTATTTATATGTTAACAGGCACTTTGATTAAGGTCATGTATGTATTTCTTTTGAACACGTAGGATGTGAACTTGTTTCACAGAGCTAACTGCGTACAAGTTAGCCACTTGTATTCTGTATACCACATGTACGGTGTAGTTAGTAGAATACATATACAAGATACCTCCCTAAAAACAAGTAAAGTGCGCCTTGTGTACAGAGTTGTTCGGTGGCTGTCTAGACATAGTCACGTGTTGCGAGGACAGCACAAACATTATTTTATGCATTACACATAAAAGACACAGTTTGACTATATCAAAGTTTATATTTACTTGTTAGTTTATATTTACTTGTAAGCCTCCACTGTACGCATTTAATTCTGGGAATACATTATCTGCATTTTACAATCTGCATGTTTGTGAAGTGAAGACTGAATAACATTGCCACAGGTCAGTTTTAAGATGGACATTGGGCTCATTTAACTTGTGCATTTAATTTGTGCAGATACTGGTGTAGATACTTGACACCTGTGTCTGTTATGCCTATCACATCTAATATAACAACGAGAAAAAAATTTGAAATGTTTTATATGAATTTTCTATTCTCATTTACAGCCTCCTGGAGTATGAGGGCACAACACTGTTGGGGCCACAGGACTGTTGGCTGGTGAAATGCTCATGATTGATGAAATGGGTCAAATGCAGATGACAAAGTAAAGCACAAAGTAAACACTGTTCTGAAGTTGTGCTGATCCACATTTCTGCTACTAGGTAGCTGAAGGTAGGTAGCTGATTAGGTATGGAGCAGGTGGCATTGAAAACTCCAGGGTTGCAAATTGATCATGCTCATATTTAAATCATTATTTAAATGGTGAAAATACACATTTCTCAAATGTGTAGGATTCCTCTATTAATTTATCTGGTTCGATTTATATAAACAGCCTTTGGATCTTAATTTACATGCACTGTGTGAACCTCATTTTCCTGTAATAGATTTGTAGTTTTCTTAAATGTGTGTAGAATCCCTCAGTCGTCCAGGTATAATCCTCAGCAAAAGGAGAAATTCAATTTGTCAACTGGACAAAAGATTATTTGGTGGACACTGCCTTACATCTGCCTTAAGGGAGGAACTACCTAGCTCCCTTAAGGCAGATGTAAGGCAGTGTCCACCAGCACTCTGACCAGAACTAAAGAAGCACCTTTGATGACCAAATAAACTTTGGTCCAGCTGACAAATTGAATTTCTCCTTTTGCCATAGTTTTCTTAATATGTGTGTGTCATTACAGGTTTTCACTGTGCAGGACAGGACTTTGATCCAATCAGACGTAAGGTCCATTCTGCTCCTCCTTCTCCTCCAGAAGACAAGGGGTACATCACACTGAGTTAAAGATCTGTGGAGTCTCTGGATGCATCAGGCCTCCCTCCTGCACGTGCTGTCTGCGGCCGTCCCTAATGTGTCCTAATATTGATGTGTCCATAAAGTTTAGGTTTATCTTCGAATTTCCTGCCAAAGTAAAATGAGTAAAATGGTAGTTTATGATAAATGTGACGTTTGAGTCTCTTTTGATAGTAACTAATTACATGTACTATAAGAATGTACTATTGTACTGCAATTAAGCAGTGGTAGAGTAGAGTGCGCAACATCCTATGGGACCAGCACCACCCTGCTCACCTCTTTCAACTGCTGTCCTCAGGGAGAAGCTACAGGGCCATAAAGGCCAGAACACAAAGACTGGCCAACAGCCTGTACCCACAAGCTGTAAGGCTACTGAACACTGCCCCCCACCCATGGACAATAACCACACTTGTCACTCAGTAGTTCTGAACTGTTTTTTGCATTGCTGCATAATGTCACTATTCTCATGTATCTGTCTGAATTGCCCTGCTCTTTAATGCACTTTAATGATAATATTAATTACATGCCCTGATGCTGCTGCCAATACTGCTGTACTGATGTCAAATGTTTACAAATGTTTACACTGGGGTTATTTATTTCACTGGCTTTGCACTTTACTATTTCGCACTTTACGTATGTGGATGCTCCAAACACACTTTTGTTGTTCTTGTGCAATGACAATACTTGAAATCTTGAAATCTGTTCCACCTGATCATATTTTGCAAAGATAATTTATTCATTGTGGATTGTCGCCTGCTTCAGCAAAAAAGACACAATGTGAGAGTGCCCTGACATACAACTGTTTTTACCCATCTATATGTGGCGCGGCGCACAATCGATCGAGGACTAGACACTTAAATGATGAGTGGAAATTGTTGTCCAACAACGCCACCCCAAATTTAATTGGGAAAAGTTAGTCTACATAAGGCACACAGGTAAATTTATCAATAAATTAAGAGAGCCAGGTTCCATATTTTTACAACTTTATTCTGCAATACATGTTAAAATGCGTTATTTGTAAAAGAAACAGTGTAATTATGATAAACTCAATAATAAAATCACGGAGCCAAAAAGCAGCAACGGAGCCAAAAACAAACAACAGTAGTAGCGACGTGCCCTGTGCCGCTGTGGACCGCACTGCACACCACTGGTGGAGTGGGGCGAGTGCAGAGGTTGGAGCTGAGCGCCACTTAGTTTGCGCACCGGCGCAGATTGTCTCGCGCAATGCTGCGCCCCGTACTCACTGGCCTGATTTATTAAAAAGGTGCACCAAGGGATAAACGGAATATGGTACGGCGGGTACAGCCGAGCAGCGTGGCTACAAGGGACAGATATATGAAAACTGGGGTATTTTAAATTAATGAATGAAGAGAGAGAGCGGGTATACCTGTCGCTGTGGAGGAGGGCGCACAGCGACGCACACTTAGGCCAAGGCACACACCACAGGCCAACGGTCAAGCTAAAAGAAAATAATCATTGTGACCACTTGGACGTTTCGAAAGGGACAGGGCAGAAGGTACCACCACTACCTGTTGCGACCGACGAGAGCGCACGAGGATGCGCCGTAAGGCTCAGCGTCGTGCAAAAGAACGGAGCTGGGCGCGCGGTCAGACGGCGGCACTAAAAGGAGGATAGAATAAGAATTTGGAGATAATACGAAATACAGGTTCAAGGATTGGATTGGATCGGATTTACCTGGCCGTGGAGGACAGAGCAACCTGCACGGGGACCCGGAAATGCGTGTGGGCAAAAGGGGGAGCAACGAGAAAGGGAGCGCTTATGAAGTCCACCAGCCCGCGCCGCGGGGTGCCAGGCAAGCCTACGCGCACTCCATTGGCATCAACAGCCATCTTACCACATTCTACCCCCCCAACTGGCATCGGCGCCCCGACGATTAATTGACGTGGCTAACACCACGGTCTAAAGATTGCACACATGGGAGAGAACAATACAGCTTGCCCACCTGATGGCAAGTTCCCTGCAGGCCTTGGGAGATGGTGGATGTTAGGGTGCTGACCTGCAGTCGAGCGTGTAGACTTGCGCAAACCAAGGTTTCCTCTGCCAGGATCAATGCTGGGGGTTGCCGGTAGGTTTTGAAAGCTGGCACTTGGTAGAGGAGACAAAGAAGATTCCTGGGCCCTGGAAGTGGAACAAGATGGCCCCCCAGGCGGTGGAGTAGTTTGAGTAACAGCCACCCATTGAGGGGGAGGCACTGAAAACTGTTCCTGTGTTTGTAACCGGAACAGGTCAGCATCAAAGGAGCTGAATGACTCATCCCCAGCCAGCACTGGCTGTTCCCCAGGAGGAGAGGGTGAGTCTTCCATGACTAAGGCAGGGGTACCGAGGCTAACCAAAGCTTTCAGCAGGGAGCGATGTATCCTTTTAACCTTACTGTGGTCATCAACAGGGGCCACAGTATAGACAGAACCCTCTTGCTCTGGTGCCTGAATAACCTGATAGGTCACTGGACTCCACCAGTCATGGGTTTTCTGGCGCCCTCTGATGCCATGGTCACGCAGAAGCACAAGCTGGCCTACCTGAAGAGGTGCTTCTTGCACATGCTTATCATAGTTTGCCTTTCTACGACCCGCAGAAGCCTTCAAGCGAGCTCTGGCCCCCTCAAAAGCAACTCGCATCCGGGCTTGATGCTCCTGCACCCAGTCACTAACACTACCGGACACAGGCTCTGGGACTTGTCCCAACAAGAAGTCAATGGGAAGCCGGAGTTCTTGTCCAAACATTAAGAAATACGGCGATTCGCCAGTCGACTGATGAGGTGTGGTGTTGTAAGCAAACAGCACCTCCGACAGGCAAGAACTCCAATTTCGCTTTCTTGTGGAAGGTAGTGCACGCAACAAATTGTGCAGTGTTCTGTTGAAACGTTCACACTGCCCATTACCAGCTGGATGATATGGCGTGGTCGGTGACTTCGCCACACCGTACAAACTGCATAGTTGTTTGATCAGTGCACTTTCAAAGTTACGGCCCTGGTCTGAGTGGATACGAGCCGGAACACTAAGCTTCGTAAACCACTCCGAAACCAGGACCTGTGCCACTGTAGAGGCACGTTGGTCCCTGGTGGGGATGGCAAGTGTGTACTTACTAAATACATCTGTCATCACCAGGACATTTTCCAAACTGGTGGGGGTGGGCTCAAGCAGTGTAAAATCGATTGCCACAATTTCATTTGGCCTTGACGCCAGCAGGTGCCCCATGTAGCTGCGAGCAGCCGGGTGGTTGTTCTTAGAGAACTGGCATCGCTCACATGCTTGACACCACTGGGCTACTTCCTGAGACATCCCTGGCCAGTAGCAGCGAGACTGCAAGAGAGCTAGCGTCCGCTCAACTCCTTGGTGACCGTGGTCTTGGTGGACCCGTGTGAGGACATCCTTGACCAAGACCCTGGGCAGAAGGAGCTTGTATAGTGTGCCCCCACCATCTGAGCGGAATATCTGCCGATACAGTAGACCATCCAGGTCGATCAACCGGTCCCACTGGCCAAGGAGGACTAGGGAAGAATGGGAGAGTCCCTGGCGCTCCTCGTGACTTGGCCGTTTCTTTTGCTGCTAATATTTTGCAACCCCCTGGATAACAGGGTCATCCCTTTGGAGGGCATGGAGGTCAGCTGGGGCATAATGGGGAAACACAGCTACCACTGATTGGGATGCCTGTGTCTCTTCGCCCTGCAGAGCTTGTTGCAATGCTGCAGGCAGTGAAGTACCCTGGGCAAAGGGTGTCAGTGCTTGTGATGTCCAGGGTTGCCGAGATAGAGCATCCGCATTCTTGTTGCTTTTCCCTGACCGATACTTAATCTCAAAGTCAAAGGAGGCAAGCTGAGCGGCCCAACGCTGCTCCATGGCACCCAGTTTTGCCGATAGCAGATGGCTCAATGGATTGTTATCCGTATAGACAATGCATTTGTGTCCAAGCAAATACTCCCTGAATTTTTCTGTGAGGGCCCACTTCAGACCCAAGAGCTCCAACTTCATTGAGCTATAATTTGACATGTTCCGCTCGGTGGGTCGCAGGCCACGACTGGCATAAGCAATGGGCCTTACCACACCCTCTTGGAGGAGCTGCTACGGAGGACGCGCAGAGGCCGACGTTACTTTTTCGTGCTGTTCTTGATCTGTGCGTTGCGGCACTGGAATTTCCCCACTGGGGGACTAATAAAGGCATCTTATCTTATCTTATCTTGCTCTTGCGACAGCACAGCACCTAAGCCACTGTGGCTGGTGTCGACTTCCAGAATGAAGGGACGAGAGAAGTCTGCATAGGCCAAGACCGGGGCTGAGGTGAGTTTATCATAATTACACTGTTTCTTTTACAAATAATGCATTTTAACATGTATTGCAGAATAAAGTTGTAAAAATATGGAACCTGGCTCTCTTAATTTATTGATAAATTTACCTGTGTGCCTTATGTAGACTAACTTTTCCCAATTAAATTTGGGGTGGCGTTGTTGGACAACAATTTCCACTCATCATTTAAGTGTCTAGTCCTCGATCGATTGTGCGCCGCGCCACATATAGATGGGTAAAAACAGTTGTATGTCAGGGCACTCTCACATTGTGTCTTTTTTGCTGAAGCAGGCGACAATCCACAATGAATAAATTATCTTTGCAAAATATGATCAGGTGGAACAGATTTCAAGAATTTATTGTCATTGCACAAGAAAGAACAACGAAAGTGTGGAGCATCCACATACGTAAAGTGCGAAATAGTAAAGTGCAAAGCCAGTGAAATAAATAACCCGTGTAAACATTTGTAAACATTTGACATCAGTACAGCAGTATTGGCAGCAGCATCAGGGCATGTAATTAATATTATCATTAAAGTGCATTAAAGAGCAGGGCAATTCAGACAGATACATGAGAATAGTGACATTATGCAGCAATGCAAAAAACAGTTCAGAACTACTGAGTGGCAAGTGTGGTTATTGTCCATGGGTGGGGGGCAGTGTTCAGTAGCCTTACAGCTTGTGGGTACAGGCTGTTGGCCAGTCTTTGTGTTCTGGCCTTTATGGCCCTGTAGCTTCTCCCTGAGGACAGCAGTTGAAAGAGGTGGTGAGCAGGGTGTTGCACACTCTACTCTACCACTGCTTAATTGCAGTACAATAGTACATTCTTATAGTACATGTAATTAGTTACTATCAAAAGAGACTCAAATAAACGTCACATTTATCATAAACTACCATTTTACTCATTTTACTTTGGCAGGAAATTCGAAGATAAACCTAAACTTTATGGACACATCAATATTAGGACACATTAGGGACGGCCGCAGACAGCACGTGCAGGAGGGAGGCCTGATGCATCCAGAGACTCCACAGATCTTTAACTCAGTGTGATGTACCCCTTATCTTCTGGAGGAGGAGGAGGAGCAGAATGGACCTTACGTCTGATTGAATCAAAGTCCTGTCCTGCACAGTGAAAACCTGTAATGACACACACATATTAAGAAAACTATGGCAAAAGGAGAAATTCAATTTGTCAGCTGGACCAAAGTTTATTTGGTCATCAAAGGTGCTTCTTTAGTTCTGGTCAGAGTGCTGGTGGACACTGCCTTACATCTGCCTTAAGGGAGCTAGGTAGTTCCTCCCTTAAAGGCAGATATAAGGCAGTGTCCACCAAATAATCTTTTGTCCAGTTGACAAATTGAATTTCTCCTTTTGCTGAGGATTATACCTGGACGACTGAGGGATTCTACACACATTTAAGAAAACTACAAATCTATTACAGGAAAATGAGGTTCACACAGTGCATGTAAATTAAGATCCAAAGGCTGTTTATATAAATCGAACCAGATAAATTAATAGAGGAATCCTACACATTTGAGAAATGTGTATTTTCACCATTTAAATAATGATTTAAATATGAGCATGATCAATTTGCAACCCTGGAGTTTTCAATGCCACCTGCCCCATACCTAATCAGTAGCAGAAATGAGGATCAGCACAACTTCAGAACAGTGCTTACTTTGTGCTTTACTTTGTCATCTGCATTTGACCCATTTCATCAATCATGAGCATTTCATCAGCCAACAGTCCTGTGGCCCCAACAGTGTTGTGCCCTCATACTCCAGGAGGCTGTAAATGAGAATAGAAAATTCATAAAAAACATTTCAAATTTTTTTCTCGTTGTTATATTAGATGTGATAGGCATAACAGACACAGGTGTCAAGTATCTACACCAGTATCTGCACAAATTAAATGCACAAGTTAAATGAGCCCAATGTCCATCTTAAAACTGACCTGTGGCAATGTTATTCAGTCTTCACTTCACAAACATGCAGATTGTAAAATGCAGATAATGTATTCCCAGAATTAAATGCGTACAGTGGAGGCTTATATTGCACGATTTACAAGTAAATATAAACTTATAGTCAAACTGTGTCTTTTATGTGTAATGCATAAAATAATGTGTTTGTGCTGTCCTCACAACACGTGACTATGTCTAGACAGCCACCGAACATGTTGCAAACGTTTAGAACACATTCAGCGTGTACAAGAACCGTTTTCAGACTTAATTCACGGTAAAACAGACCGGAGTTTAACGTCAAAGATCATTTATGACACAGGAGCGCTCACTCTATACTCAAAACAAAACGATCCCTAAAGGTGAAGATGTTTGCAAATATGAAATCAACTTATTTACCAAGAATAAACGTATTTGTAACCTTTAACTAACTCATTGACCTTATGAATTATGAATGTCTTTTACCCCAAAGACATGGCAGTGTTTTTATCTTACCTGGTGTGTTTACGTGAAAACGTCCTCCTCGTTGCTTCATTAATCCCTCCGTGGTGTTCTTTTGCCTTGACAGTAAAAACATTATAAGTGTTTGATGTAAATCTGTCCAAATATGAAAGTTTGAGCGGACTTTTCATCACGTTAGCTGCTAAGCCAAACAAATCTAGCCAAACTTTTAGCTCAAAGCTCCGAGCTTTACGCAGTTAAAACCAAACGTATTTGACAGTTTTGTGGTTTATGGCTGTATTTTACATTTACAGTTGTGTTAGTGATGATTTCTTAAAGTTAAAAGCGTGTACTCACATGTTTTCGCCGGGCTTTTCGCTCCGTGTTTTCGGACATCTGTCTGCTGCCGCGCAGTGCATGATGGGATATTGACAAAGGTTCATGTGAGTCTGATGCCTTTTCGTCTGATGCCGTGTCGTCTGATGCCGTGTCGTCTGAGTCTGAGGCTCTTTTGTCTGAGTCTGACGTTGTTTTCATCAGACTCAGAAGAAACGAAGTCGGACTCAGATGAAACAATGTCAGACTCAGACAAAACAACGTCAGACCCAGACGACACGGCATCAGACAAAACGGCATCAGACGAAACTGCATCAGATGAAACTGCATCAGACAAAACGGCATCAGACGAAACTGCATCAGATGAAACTGCATCAGACAAAACGGCATCAGATGAAACTGCATCAGACGAAACTGCATCAGATGAAACTGCATCAGACGAAACTGCATCAGATGAAACTGCATCAGACAAAACGGCATCAGATGAAACTGCATCAGACGAAACGGCATCAGCCTCACATGAGCAACCGAGGCACGCTGCTAACGCTAATGCTAACAACATGCACCACGCAAATTGCGCACATGGATTAATAATAAAGATTACGTATATACATAATTGAAGTTATCCTTATAATCCTCATCCAAATCTTGTGGCTAAAACAAGAACTTATGTTTAACTTTTGCAAAACAAGTTATATTTCAGGGATACATCAAAGAATAGGCTAAATTACCATTAAGTTTCAAATACAGCGATGAGATATACATTAATAATTATTATTATTAAGGATTTTTATATTGACCAGGGATTACATTTATACAGGAAATGTCAGTTTATATAGGAAGACATCTCTCCTTGACAGTAAAAAACAGTCTTTGATGTAAATCTGTCCAAATATGAAAGTTTGAGCGGACTTTTCATCACGTTAGCTGCTAAGCCAAACAAACCTAGCCAAACTTTTAGCTCAAAGCTCAGAGGTTTACGCAGTTAAAAACAAACGTATTTGACAGTTTTGTGGTTTATGGCTGTATTTTACATTTACAGTTGTGTTAGTGATGATTTCTTAAAGTTAAAAGCGTGTTTTCGAACATCTGTCTGCCGCCGCGCAGTGCATGATGGGATATTGACAAAGGTTCATCTGACTCTGATGCAGTTTCGTCTGACGCCTGTTCATCTGACTCTGACGCAGTTTCGTCTGACGTTGGTTCATCTGACTCTGATGCAGTTTCGTCTGACACTGTTTCATCTGACTCTGACGCAGTTTCGTCTGACACTGTTTCATCTGACTCTGACGCAGTTTCGTCTGACGTTGGTTCATCTGACTCTGATGCAGTTTCGTCTGACACTGTTTCATCTGACTCTGACGCAGTTTCGTCTGACACTGTTTCATCTGACTCTGACGCAGTTTCGTCTGACGTTGGTTCATCTGACTCTGATGCAGTTTTGTCTGACACTGTTTCATCTGACTCTGATGCAGTTTCGTCTGACGTTGGTTCATCTGACTCTGACGCAGTTTCGTCTGACACTGTTTCATCTGACTCTGACGCAGTTTCATCTGACACTGTTTCATCTGACTCTGATGCAGTTTCGTCTGACGTCTGTTCATCTGACTCTGACGCAGTTTCGTCTGACACTGTTTCATCTGACTCTGACGCAGTTTCGTCTGACGTTGGTTCATCTGACTCTGACACAGTTTCGTCTGACGTTGGTTCATCTGACTCTGACGCAGTTTCGTCTGACACTGTTTCATCTGACTCTGATGCAGTTTTGTCTGACGTTGGTTCATCTGACTCTGATGCAGTTTCGTCTGACACCGTTTCATCTGAGTCTGATTTGTCTGAGTCTGACACCTGAGTCTGATGCTGTTTCATCTGAGTCTGAGGCTGTTTTGTCTGACTCTGACACCGTTTCATCTGAGTCTGAGGCTGTTTTGTCTGAGTCTGACACTGTTTCATCTGAGTCTGAGGCTGTTTTGTCTGAGTCTGACACCTGAGTCTGAGATCTGAGGATGTCCTAAAATGAACACCGTAAAATAGACTCTTCTTGTTCGCACTGATCGCATTGTTTCGATGCTAGAGTTAGCATTAGCTTAGCCACATTGTGAATGGAGATCTGCACAGCCACAACAAGCTCACCACACGAGTCCTGCAGTGAGCACCCGCACAGCACGGTCCCGCACAGATCACAGCGCAATAGATCACCACACGAAAGCTGAATTAGTATTTAAACATGTCCTAAAGTCTATAAAATACACGTGTTCTGACACGTACTTGCCTGTTGTTTGCCTCGTTGTCCGTGGATCGCATATGCGCCCTCTTTTCCCCAGTAAAGTATCCGATCGCATTCTGTACATGAGCTCCGGAGAGCTCCGTGTCCCATGTCCCGAAGAGAGCGTTTACAGCATTTCCTTATGTAGCATTTACAGTCAAAGTTAAGGATTTTTAAGTTATGGACGCAAATGCAGCCTATGAAATGTAGCTACATATTCAGGAGCTGCGCATAGCTGATAGGCGTAAAAAGTAAACAAAAGAGCGCAAACGTCACGTGATTGGTCCGCAGTGGTAGGATGGTAATTTAGACACACCTCGATTCTTACCAAAAAATACCCCTGTTCCACAGACAAAATGTATGCTTTTTAAGCAGCCAATGCTGTTATCTGATACATGGAGTGGGTTCTTCATGATCTCAACTAGCACATTCTGCAAAAAAACAAAAATCACAAATTTTGAAAAAATTTAGTAAAAAACGCGTGTATCTAAGATTGCCTAATCCCGAGTTGTACCCTCAAAGTCCGTGGTGCGTCACATTTATTCACTTTTCTGATGGAGGTAATGCTATCTTGCTTGTCTCAATGGGAATGTTATTGGTTTGTCTGGAATGTACCACAATATAGCTTTAAAGTTATGTATCTCCATGAAGCAGATCAGCTGATGCCTCAAAATACTGGTCAGTAGAAACAATTAAAGCAATGACGTATATGCCAGATGAGTTTAAAGCACACCATGGCACATTGCAAGCACAGCAATATCATCGTGGATACAAACTGGTAGAGAACCCTCCACTATAGCAAGTTGTTTATTTAAGCAATTTGTATATTTATTTTTAAGACAACTTTTTTTCTTCCTATAGTTTCAGGTATTCCGTTTAAGGTTCGCCTTGAAATATTCCTTTTCTACTGCGTTTGGAGAACCCTTTCATAATGTATGCGCACCAACATGTTAGGAGCTCTGTGTACATGTTATAAAATACACACTGTGCATCCTGAATTGTTTACTCTTTCTTCTCTCCCATTTGAATATGCATGCAGGAGAAGTACTAGTAGTCCCAAGGATATACAATATACTGCAGAGAGGTACGATCAAAACAGTCCTGTCTTAAAGCAGTTCCATCTCAAAGAGGAGGTAACCTTGTTTTTTTCCCTTGATCTGATTCAGAGTGTTTCAAAGCAAAGATTTGAAAACTTTTCCGTACAGTAAATTCTATTATTTTGTCCTTCAGTTTAGAATTTGGGGTTGTTTTTAAATTGAGACTGCTGTTTTGTTTATTTGGTTGATAATTTATTGGGTTTATTGGGTTATAAGTTGATAAGTTATTGGGTTTACTAGCTTTTATCTTGAATATTAAATTCAACCACTGACTTACAGTTTGTAAGTACACATTTGTAACCAGAAGTTGAAGTTGTGTTTCAGCTTCTACTAGTGCATCTAATCTTATGTTTAAAAGGGACTTTATTGGTTGGGGATGCCACCAGGGAAATGTTTTTTTTGCGTACTGCCCTCAAAAATCTGTTTTGTGTTTCTTCAATACAAGGTTTTCTATTGCTCAGTTTTTTGAAAAACATAAATTCTTATTGTGAGTGGGGCTGCCTTTACACAGCTCTGACCTGTAACACGGCCTGGTGGTGCTTATCTCCATGGAGATAGATAAATACATTCACTGCCATACTGTGGTGCAGAGACCTGCACAGGTTCGGGTACCCGCGGGTGAACCGCGGGTGAACCGTTAACTTTTATAAAACGGGTGAAAAATGTTGCGCTGTGTCGGATGCCGGCTCGGGTCGGGTCGGAAGAACCAGAGCGCGGGTCTATCTGCGGTTTACAAAATGCACCTACAAAAAAATAAATATTATATATACAAATATAAAGGCCTATGTTGTAGTGAAATGCAAACACCATTTCCAAGATATTTTTTTGTCTGTACGCGCGCACTGTTTTCAAGTCACGCGATGTCCTGCAGTGCATTTGAAAATGACTACGGAAGAGCTGAAAAAGAAGTTTTGGCTCTCTTATTTATTTTCATGCGGGTACGGTTCGGGTCGCGGGTCTATTTATAGCGGTTCGGCTCGAGTGCGGAACCAAAATTTAAATTCTGTCGGGGAAACAGTTCGGGTTCGGAATGAAGTATGACGGGTTCGGGTGGGTGCGGTTTGTGAAAATTTGACCCGTGCAGTACTCTGCTGTGGTTACCTGGCCAGCCAAATGATATCTCTCTGTATTTGCTATACAGCGCGATACCATTTGGACACCCTCGCTCCACCCTCGCTCCCCCGGTTAACAACGGACTCCGCGATTCTGATTCGTTCAAAGATGGTGACGTCAGTGCACCCGCCTTTGCCCGCAACGTCCCTTCCATTCAGCTGTAAAATTGGTCTTAAATGACCTAAAACACATCGATTCCTTAAAACCACAGCTGACAGCTCTAGGGGCCTTTCTTTTCAAAAAAGATGTTTTTGCATTGCTTCCTACCAGCTTGGTTCACGTCGCTGTCCGTTAACTATTCTCTGATTGGTTCACTTAGCTGTCTGTCTAAGCGCAACAGCAGCGCATTCTGGACCAAGCGTTACCAGACTCGCCGCTGGTACAGCGATGAGTCATGGATTCTTCCAGGCAACTGCTGTGGTGCTTTCTAGGCAAAGCATGTAGTGTACCTTTCTCCAGAAAAAATACAGCTTACAATAGGCTCTTTCAAATTCAGGAGTGGCTTTTGTTTGTTAGGGAGAAATATATTATATATTTATATGTATTTAGCTTGTGTCCCTGTAATCATGATGCAATAGATACATTTCCATCACAGCTTTTCAAATCCTCTCTTGCTTCCTATTTGCTCCTGACTCTAATAACACAGTTGCATAATATGAGTCAAATGGAAACTCCACCTTGGAAGAATTATCATATTTTGAACCTGAACATCTCCTCTTTGTGACTGCTGTGTCCATTTGTTTGTCCCTTTTTGATGTGTACTTGGATTTCAGGTTTTGGATGGTAGCAGTATTTCAGTTGTACATATTTATGATACCTTTGTAAAATATGTGGTGGCCTTTTGATAATTCTTGTGCTAATGTGAATAAATATTCTGGATAGACAAACATCAGGCTGTTTTATGTATGGAGAGTACAAAAAGCATTTGTATGATGAAAATGCACTGAAGAGCCCATATAACGTTATTTTGTGACCTATTGTATAATGTTGATTCCTCATCAAACATAAACAGAGCTGTGTTTTGTTTCATTCACACATGTTTAACACAGAAACTCTGCATAATAGTTCTTCTCTCAAACAGAAAACACTCTGATTCACCTTGTGATGTCATGTGGTAATGCAGGAAGTGCTCCACTGTGTTTTAAAGATCCCATGACATGGTACTTCTTGATGCTTTTATATGGCTCCTTAATGGTTCCCTAATACTGTAAATGAATCCTTCTACAAAATCAACACTCAGTGCATGAGAAACAGAGATAAGATGAGAAAGAGTCATAAATATCTCTCTCAAACTCTTTATTCTGGGCGTTGTTGCTTGAATGCAAATGAGGAGAAAACAGATGGCCAATAGTAGAGGGTGGGGGCGTGGCCAAACTCTCCGCTCAGAGCTCAGAGCCGACAGCTGATCCATTTCCGTGTTTTTGCACGGGGGGAGAGATTTGAAGCATTCCATTGAAAAATAAACACATTTCCACATAAAATAAAATTAAACCACTGCTGTTCAAAGGTCCAGAGGCTCAGATAAAGGACTTCCGAGCCTAGAAACACTCGGACGTGCCTCCAGGCAAATAAAAAAACGCATTTCGCATTGCCTAGCGCATTCGCAGTCCAAACTCTCTGGGCGTGATTTACAGAGACGCTGAGTACAGACAGACGGGGGTGGAACTGCATTTGCATTTCTTTTTTCGATCTGACGTCAATAAGGTGCCTTGTTCAAACTCACCCGTTTGAGCTCCGATTTTTTGTAACGCAGAAAAGGATCGCAAATGCTCAGTTTAGACATTTCGCAACTTTTAACCATGGGGGGGGCTAAACAGGGTAGGGGAGCTCACATTAACGTTCAAAAACCTCAGAAAGTGAAAATTTCATGCCATGGGACCTTTAAAACCCTGTACACCTTCATCAAAATCATTTGGATGATTTCCGGCATTGCTCGTTGCTACAAACCAAAAGATAAAAATTAACTGTTAACTAGAAAAAATACTGTTTTATGACATCACAGGGTGAAACAGAGCCTTGTGAGCTTCGGAGATGTAGACAGGCTAAAAATAAAGGGTTACTCAAACATGTGTAAATTAAACAAAACTAAGAGAAGGTGACGGTATTCTAACGTGCCTTGAAGCTCAGTTTTGTGTTATATAGAACCTTTGAATTCACAACATATAAAATCTATAATCAAAATAAATTTAAAAGGTTGAGGCCATATTTGTAAGCTGAACTGAACAATTTATTTTCTAAATTATATTAAAATATTGCCTCATTCCCATTTGATAATCAGGCTACGGTGTCTGAGAAAAATCAAGAACTGTTAAGTTTGTATAAGACATAGTCTATAAAACAGAAAACCAGAAGAGTAATTTCAAACAAAAATGGTTTTATAAATTGTAGAAATAAAATAGCGAGTTCTCCGTGCAGTTTTGTGTCATACTGACCTCCATGCTACTGTGGCTGACACTTCCTCTAAGTGCAAATGTGTGTAACTGTGAGACCCTGTCAAACTAAAACACTCAAACTCCCACGTGCCTCTTGATCAAATGCTTTTTGAAGAATTTTTTTCTTACTTGTAAATTATTGCAAGCCCTGGATATTCTGTCACATCCGATACATCCAATATACTTTAATGCCTTTCCTTACAATTACATGAATATTACAGGAAAACCATGCGCCCACCACAAAGTGTTACTCTTTTCACAAAATGTTTCATTATTTTAAAGTCAAAATTATGAATTATTCTGCTCATTTGGTTTTACTCTGTGTTGAAAAATGGTATGCATTGAGGAAGGTTAGAAATAATGCAAATAGCCAAAGGGTTAATAAAGAGTAAATAAATATAACACAAGATAGTTTATTTACCATAATTACAAGACCTGGAGACTTGACCACTCACCACATCGTGTGCGAGTGTCCATTCAAGTTTGGCCATGCTTCCACTGTAGCTCTGATGATATATAATATAGGACAGAGAGAACTGGAAGTGCTGTAAGTACTGAAGTCACTCCAACCATGCACCATTATTTAACTCTCTGGTGTTTTGGAGGTAACAATTATCTTAATGGTCTGAACCAATCAATACATTCATTTCAAAGGCAAATAGCTACCAACTCCACAATTTTCCAAACATCATTTTATGCTACATATTTATTCTTTGGTCAAATCTGCCCGGAAGTCTTCAAAGCCATGGTAATCAAGTCCTTTGTGAAGATGCCAGGAGACCATTTACACTTGTGAGCTGCTCTTCAGTTTTCTCATTTGTCCAGACCCCACTGCTCAAACATGGTGACAGCCCAGTTTCCTCTCTCCTCACCAATCCAATCGTCGACCTTGACAAGTGGCAAAAGGCAGGGAGGAATTTGTAAGATAAAAGCAGCATGAGAGAGTAACTTCTAATGGCTTCTATCAGTTTTATCTATTTTGTATAATACTTTAGAACTCTTTGGGCAAGATAGAGATCATTCCATAACTCAAGATTTGCAAGAAAAATATCTCAAAATGTTGGCCTGTTCTGAGAAGCTCAGTCTCATTGTTTTGTGTCAGGGCCATTCACTGTGGCTGAATAAATTAGTTGCCTGCAGTTATTGACAATGCTAACAAAGAAGGATGCCATTAGTTGAGTTTTTGATATATACTAATGTAATGATTTAGATGATAGCAGCAACACATTTCAGTCAACTGGACAAAAGTCTTTTTATTTTGCTATGGAAGGTTTATTTAACTTTATTTAATTGTTTGTCTGCATGGAGATGTTATTGCTTTACCTGGAATGTGCAGCATTAATGTGTTAAACTGTTGTATTTATCATTGTGTCCTGACATTTCATCCACATTGCCTAGTATTAAAGTGGTTGGTGTGTGTGTGGTGATGGTGGTCGGAGGGGCCAGTGGCTCAGATTGGCAGCCCAGCTTACATCAGTCTGGCTACACTGGTAGCTTACCACCACCGAGTGTGGCGTGAATGAATACTGCACTGCACTTGAAAGGCATTATATAAAAACAGTGATTAATGGTTTATTTCTATTACCTGGTGTCATCACCTGCTTGTCTTATTTGTTGAGAAGGATAAGTTTAATGCCATGCTGTGGAGGTTTTAAGTATTCAGGTTTAACTGGCGGCAAATCAGTTTAGTTACACATTTAGTTATACAAGAAAAGTTAGCAGATGTGGGATGGATGGTTAGCAGTGGAAGACTGGCACCACGATTAAGTCATGGCAAGTGAATAATCAATTCCCACTCTTTTTATGTGGTCCAAGTGCAAAAAGCTCACTCCAAACAGCTGATAACTTTGTCAACAACCCAAGGTCACTTTGATCTTATCCGCCAACCGAGCTGTGGAGGCCGGCCGCCAGTGGTCCTGCAGGGCTGAGGCTCGCACTCAACAGATGTGGATGAGAGATGAGCCCTCAGTCCATCCAGGCAGCTGTTTCTCATCCCTCCTCTGGACCTGAGAACCAAAGGAATCAGTCACTAACAACAAAAAAAATCCCAATTGGCATTCCATAACCCTTGCTTTTGCCCCGTGCCCTAATCTTCACCTGTTCATCCATCTGCCACTAGATTGATGCTTGCCTGGATGTCGTGCAGTGCCCCCATGTGCACCCCCCCATTCGCGGTCCTGTCCGTCCCTCGGCTGGCAGTGCATCCTGTTCACGCCGGGACAAACTTGATTTGACCAAAGGGAGGCACTCGTGATTGATGATTCAACCACATATCTTCAGCCACAGCAATCTGGAGCGGGCTGACTGCTGAGCGTGAGCTGCTACAGAGAGTGTGGCCAAAGAACACGTGCACTGCAAAAGGTGATGGTGTTTATCGAGTTCTGTTCACTTCTTCAGGGTGTATTTAAGTCGTGTTGCTAGGGGTGGGCGAGACTGACAAAATAAATATCCATATTATCTGGGTTATCCCAACTTGGATGAACTGCGAAATGTATTCGACCAAATAAACTTTTGTCCAGTTGACAAATTGAATTTCTCCTTTTGCCACTGTATGAATGTGAATGAACTTTAAAAATAACAACAAAAGTATGAAACTTATCACTTTATACACTTGTTTGAAAGACAACACTGCAACTTTGTTCTATTTTTAGTCAACTCTTTTGATGGATTTTTAAACAGGTTTCATTTAAATGGATAGTTTGTGTTTTTTGATGTGAATCTGTATCGCATCCCTTTGAGCAGTGTCGTGCATTAACACTGACTTACCGCTGACAGTGTCCTTTGAGCCGAGTTCTGCCCCGGTTCTGGAGCTGACGAAAGTAGGTCCGGCAAGATAGCCAGGACAGTTAATAAAATAATTATACAAATAATAATAATAATAGGCGCGCGGTGATAGGAATCGAGAGAAAATAGCACCAAGCGATTTAGACTTCTGACATTTTTGTGTGCAACTGTTTTGTGATTCAAATATATTACTTTTTGGACAAATATTGTTTTGAGAAGAAAAACAAGCTTTATTAACTGTCCCCGCTAACTTGCCGGACCTACTTTCGTCAGCTCCAGAACTGGGCAGAAACTCGGCTCCGAGGACGCTGTCAGCGATAAGTCAGTGTTAATGCACGACACTGCTGAAGGGGATGCCATACAGACTCACATCAAAAAACCCGAACTATCCTTTAAAGGCTATATTATTAAAAATAATAACTTTGCAAAACACTGTAACAAAAACTGCAATAGTATACATATTTCATTTAGCTTACATTGCCACAAAAGTAGTTATATTATTACTCTAATGTAACAAAAGCGTCCAGCAGCTACTTCTTTCTTTTACTCTTTTATATAGTTTTAAAATGCATCTTTGTAGACATTTGCCTGTGTACAACAAAAATGGAGGGCTGTGCCAGTAACATTTAATTTATAATCCTGATCTAACTTGGAATTGCTGTATATATTATCTCTTTATATCGGCTGAAAACTTGTTTCAGTGCAAAAAGGGAAGTCATATCAAACTGCTGTACTGAGAGTATTCTTTGGACTTGCAGAAATGACTACTTAAAACTTGTAACTTCATAGACAGTTGCTCTTGTACTTTTTGCATATGTCAAGCTATAATCTCGATGCGATGTTGCTCAAAACGCCAATTACTTTCCTCATTGTTACTGTATATTCAGTTGTTAAAAGTACCCTAACCCTAACCATACACCAACCAGAATCGTTCCAAACTTTCTTCCTAAATGTCGTCCCACTTTGAGCTCGGCCTTTCCAGTGTTCCTCAGACTAACAAACAGAGAGACACCAACCGCTAATGGCATTCTCTGCACAGCTCGTGGATTCCTGCTTTTTATGGTTCATGGATTTTCAGTCATGAACAGTATTAAGCAAAACACCTAGCTGTAAAATTAAGGTGGAAAGATAG
Source organism: Paratrypauchen microcephalus (assembly GCA_036785185.1). NCBI lineage: Eukaryota > Metazoa > Chordata > Actinopteri > Gobiiformes > Gobiidae > Paratrypauchen > Paratrypauchen microcephalus. The sequence goes on along the minus strand of JAVJIX010000015.1, from coordinate 9,231,020 downwards.
CATTTTGCTACACAACAGACCTTTGGGACATCAAATTTGGATGTTAAATGGCATTATTCAAAGCAACTGCGCACTGACTTTAAGAAAGAGTTTGGAGATATTACTACGCAAATACTTCTAGGTTTTATTTTCACTAGATTACCACCACATTTTTTGCAAGTCACGAACACTGTGTCAGTTATTTTGGTGTCAGACGTACTAAACTAGAAGGTAAAAAACATTCTACAGTCTGATTTCCATTGAATATTGGCTAAGACAAGAAAAAACTAAACTAAAATGGCAAAGGTGCATTTTTGCCATTTTGAAAAAGATGACAAAAGTGTTGGTACTTAAGGTAGAACTAAACACTGAATCCACTTCTAAGTGCTTAGTGTGTCCTGCCTTCAGTGCCCTCTGTGATTTCCAGTAGATGGTGACATCACAAAAGACTGCGTAGGTTCCAGCCAGGTGGTTTTCATTACAAACACCTGCCACATGAGCAGAGTTTGAAGTGTGGATACATGTTAGACCAATCAAACAGTTCTTTATACGGGCCACTCCTTTGAGGACAGTGAGGTACAGATCTTGACCAGAGAAAATAACTGGTTTGAGAGGGGAGTTAAAAAGGCTATTTTTGTCAAGAAAGAGAATCCTTCCTTGAACAGAAATGGAGGTCTCGGACATCATTTGTCTCCCATTTATAACTCTATCCTTAAACCTAAATCAAAACAAACAAAGAAAACAATAGGGCAGCCAGGTCAGGCCCAGAGGTGTGAAAACACCCATTATCGCCCTGAATGTTTCTGCTAACAAGACTTCATACTCCCACTGCATATTTAATAGGCCCACCTAACTAAGGCCCTGTCTACACGGCAACGTTGTGGAGTGAATCTGATAAAGTTTTTTATCGTTTCGGTCTTGCGTCCACATGGCACCAGCATTCTGGGTACCCCAAAATGATATTTTTTGGGAATGGGTTCCAGAGTGGAAAACTCTGGCAATGTTACCGTTGCGGAGTCGTCTGGACGAGTAGAACAGATTTGTTTACGCCTACGTCACAACCACATGTCCAGTACGTCACAAGCACATGGCCAGAACAAATAGCAGCCTCGCGCGCAACATTCATTCGTAACAAGACAGCGACCATGGCGGACACCAGAGTAGCAGTAGTAGCAGTGCTCCAGTCACTGCTAAGTTTACTTGCGTTATTGAAAGAAAATGTACTGCAGTTATACCAACTAGGTGAGCAGCAGAGACACTTACAGCGCATGCGCCTTACTTCTTCTATTGTTCTGGAGTATCCTGTGGAACGGGCTTACAGTGCACATAGAGGCGTGGCATGTGTATTGCGTCGTTTTCAGCAAGCGTTCCATTGCCATGTGTACGTGATATGTTACTGATCCGTTCCCAGTGTGGACGTGATATTTTTTTTACCCGGTAAGAAAAAATCATGCGTTGCGTTGCTGTGTGGATGTAGCCTAACAGAAACTGAAAACAAATAGGTGTAGTAGTTTCAAAGTAATTTCATTGTAGTTAGCTCCTCCCTTCAGGCAGATGTAAGGCAGTGTCCACCAGCGTCTGACCAGAACTGAAGAAGCAGCTTGGATGAGCTGCGAAATGTATTCAACCATATAAACTTTTGTCCAGTTGACAAATTGAATTTCTCCTTTTGCCACTGTTCTTTATACCTCCTCCACCTCACTTGTCTTGAGTCCTGCAGGTACTGCCCACTTTAGCTGCTCTATTTGAAATGTGGCTGTGTGTGTGAGTTTAGTTGTTTAGTCCTATTTTAAATGATTAATTTGTACTGCCCATAGCAAACCAACACCAAAATTTGCTTGTAATTTGCTCAGGGGACTAAACCCATAATGTAACCTGGATTTGGCCAGGACTAAACCAGGACAGGACCAAAACAAAGTCAACATCAGGACTAAACCAGGCTCAGTGAAAGCACCCTAAGAATATGGTAAATGGTCACATTTTTATATATAGTGCTTTTCCACTAGTGTATGCAGGTAATGTGGGTGAGAAGGGTTAAGTGTCTTGTCCAAGGACACAACGAGAGCACCTGTGGGCCAGTGATCTGACTGCTCTTCCAATTATATTTATGTCAAGAGCGGGATTCGAACCACCAACCTTTGGATCAGTGGATAACTACTCAATAAGCTACTGTCATCCTAAAACCATAATCACATATTGAATCTTTAAAAGTATATATTCCGCAATTATCCCCAATGTGAAATACAACTGTGTGTGCTTTTAATGTTAAATTGCACATTTGGAGCTTGGGGAAACTCAATTTCAATCCCCCTGTGTAATGGTTGTTACATGGTGTGATTGACAATAAAGTTCACTTTGACTTTGACTTTGGTAATGAATCACATTTTATAATTCAAATCTAGTATATCTTATTCAAATTCATGCGCTTAAATTCTTTGTATGTGCCTTAGCCCTCACACACTGGCAAACACCAGCCACCTTAATGACTTAAATGGCATGTAACGGTGATGACACAGAGCTGGGGGGGGGAGAATAAATCACTGATGCAATGTTCTCAGCAAATGGAGCTTCTTATGATACCAAAGTGAACAGCTCCCTCTACTGTTCACTCCGGTACACATCACATCCCACACCACTCCATCACCCCTCCAAAGCAATTCAGCAAAGAGTCTGAAGGCAACATAATTTATGCCTGTGAATTATGGACATAGAAGCCAACCGAAGGCCAGTATATGTTTTATACCATGTTCGATTCATTTATTTTGGCAGGGTTTTGAACATGATAGCTGGCAGTTCTATTATCATGGACTTTGTGATTTATCTAAATGACTTGGACCAAGCTATCAATTAGAATAGCTTGCCAAGACAGACATACAGGAAGCACTGTCAACTAAGTTTTATTTATGACCTAGTTGAGTCTTACCAGACTTGGGCACTGGACTGTTTCTCCACTCCTTTTGATGAGACTATAAAACACAGCAAATCTACTGGCTACAATTTGTCTCCAGTCTATACTGACATTTTATAAAGAAATTAAAATAACCATAAAAAAGCAAGGCAATCCTATCCGGTTTGTTTTATAACCTCTTTGCATAGACAGACGAAGAGTATAATTTCTCACCAATGATAAATACAGTATACGGTCCATTCCCCATGAAGCCATCGGCAGCTATTTCCTTTCTCTTTCATCATTCTAAATGCAGCTAAATGGTACGGGTGGGGTAGGTGAGCTGGGGAGGAATAGGGTGGGGGTAGATTCCAACTTCAATAACCGCATCTTTGAGTCGGGAGAGGAATTTGGAATCTTTGATGCTCCCCCTGGCGTCAAATGTATTTACAAACACAAAGGTGGGGGCCAATAAAAGGTTTAATATTTAATTAAGCCTAAGGGCATCTCTCCGGAGCAGGCGCAAGGCTGTGATCAATGGGGTGATGGAGGAGGCTTCACTGTCAGTCTGTGAAGAGAGAGAAAGAGGGGCAACCTTTAAACTGAGCTTTCACCTTGATTGCACCGTGGGGGTGATGGTGTTATTAGACTTAGATGTGAAATATTGCAAATTAGGATCGAAATGGTTTCGGTAACACTTGACAACAGTTCGTCAAGTGTTAGCATCTGTTTCATATTTCAAATTGCAGTGAGTGTAAATGAATAAAAAATACAAAGGTCCGAAAAAGTTTTACATCTCATTATCTTATTGTTATATTGTAAAGTCAAACAACACTAATCCACATCACATGAACATTTAGACTAAGCTTGGCCAGACAAGAACAAAACCTGGATTAGAATAGGACCAGACCTATATCAGGACTAAATCTGATTAAACAAGGTCCAAACTGTGGAAAATGTGAATGTGATTTGCTTTTTTCCTTAGATTTGTCTATCTTAAGATAAGTTAAGATTTACATAAATTTGATAGTCCTCAAGATATGCTTTATTGCTAAAAGTATTCACTCACCCATCCAAATAATCAAAATCAAGTGTTCCAATCACTTCCATGGCCACAGGTTAAATCAAGCGCCTAGGTGTGCAGACTGTTTCTACAACATTTGTGAAAGAATGGGTCGCTCTCAGGAGCTCAGTGAATTCCAGCGTGGTACTGTGATGCCACCTGTGCAACAAGTCCAGTCGTGAAATTTCCTCCTTCCACAGTCAACTGTCAGTGGTAACTCGAAGTGATTGAGAACGACAGCAACTCAGCTGTCTCAAGTGGTAGGTCACGTAAACTGACGGGGTGTAGTGTGCAGAAGTCACCAACTTTCTGCAGTCAATCGCTACAGACCTCCAAACTTCATGTGGCCTTCAGATTAGCTCAAGAACAGTGCGCAGAGAGCTTCATGGAATGGGTTTCGATGGCCAAGCAGCTGCATCCAAGTCAAACATCACCAAGTATAATGCATAGCGTTGGATGCAGTGATGTAACGCGCTGCCACTGGACTCTAGATCAGTGGAGACACGTTCTCTGGAGTGACAAATCGCTCTTCTCCATCTGGCAATCTGATGAAAGGATTTGGGTTTGGCGGTTGCCAGGAGAACGGTACTTGTCTGACTGCATTGTGCCAAAGGTAAAGTTTGGTGGAGGGGGTGTGGGGATGTTTTTCAGGAGCTGAGCTTGGCCCCATAGTTCCAGTGAAAGGAACTCTGAATGCTCTGCATACCAACAGATTTTGGACAATTCCATGCTCCCATCTTTGTGGGAACAGATTGGAGATGGCCCCTTCCCCTTCCAACATGACTGTGCACCAGTGCACAAAGCGAGGTCCATAAAGACATGGATGAGACAGTTTGGTGTGGATGAACTTGACTGGCCTGCACAGAGTCCTGACCTCAACCCGAGAGAACACCTTTGGGATGAATTAGAGCGGAGACTGAGAGCCAGGCCTTCTCAGTGTGTGACCTCACAATGTGCTTCTGGAAGAGTGGTCAAAAATTCCCAAAAACGCACTGCTAAACCTGGTGGACAGCCTTCCCAGAAGAGTTGAACCTGTTATAGCTTCAACTATAGCTAGGATGGACCAACGTCATATTAAGCCCTATGGCTTGAGAATGGGATGTCACTTAAGTTCATACACGAGTCAAGGCAGGTGAGCGAATACTTTTTGGCAATACAGTGTATTTGTCTCAGGTTCATAGACTGTATAAACAAAAGGACTAAGTGAGTGCGATGTCACCCCCAGCGTTTGGCTCCAGTCAACTGAAGCTCAGAGGCTAGCAGTTATGAGGTGAATTTAAAAATAGGAATTAATTTACTGACAGAATAGAATAAAAACAGCCAGATCATGTAGGGCGGATTAATATGATGGAGTCGATGGAGCCAGAAGCCATGCTCACTTCCTATTTGGAACGCGGGAGCGAGTGGGCTAGTTATAATTTACATATACTGTATATACTATATACAGTCTGCTCAGGCTTCATTTGTTTACATGGTTAAACAAATGAATAAATAGAATAAAAACATAATCTCAATCCAGCATTATACATAAAACCATCTTGTGTTTTTGTGTTGTTTTGTGTGATTTTGAAAGACGATTTATCATGTCACCAGTGAATTTGAAATTAGCTCACAAATATTGATGTCTCAATAAGAAATGCTGCGAAGATCTAGGCCACTATAAAAAACAAAACAAAAATATAGTTGCAAGCAGCAATGTGGGGCCAAGCACCGAAGTTGCATGTAGGCCGCATGCAGGGTCTGACAGGGTCTAACAGAGTCTGACAGGGTCTAACAGGGTAGTTAGACCCTGTCAGACTCAGAAACAGGGTTTAACAGGGTCTAACAAGGTTTAACAGGGTCTGACAGGGTCTGACAGGGTCTAACAGAGTCTGACAGGGTCTAACAAGGTCTGACAGGGTCTAACAGGGTCTGACAGGGTCTAACAGGGTCTGACAGGGTCTAACAGAGTCTGACAGGGTCTAACAAGGTTTAACAGGGTCTGACAGGGTCTGACAGGGTCTAACAGAGTCTGACAGGGTCTAACAGGGTCTGACAGGATCTAACAGAATCTGACAGGGTCTAACAGGGTCTGACAGGGTCTAACAGAGTCTGACAGTTTTCATAAACTATAATAACCTTGTTGCAGGTGCTGGGGTTTAGATAGACAGAGTCTGACAGGGTTTAACGGTCTAACAGGGTTTAACAGGGTCTGACAGGGTCTAACAGGGTCTGACAGGGTCTAACTGACTCTGACAGGGTTTAAAAGAGTCTAACAGGGTTTAACAGGGTCTAACAAGGTTTAACAGATCAAAGACACATCAAAGACAGATCGGTTGCTAAGTGCGTTGCTAGGCAATTCCTGAAAATTCCTGCAACTTTGACCTGCTGGTGGCACTAGACGGTTGGGGCTGGGGGCCTATAAATTGCTGTGGGTAATAAGGAGACTGGCTGGAATGTGCATGCAAAATTTCACGACTTTTTACCAGACGGTTCTAGGGGTTGCCATAGACTCCCATGTTGAAGAGAATAGAAAATAATAAGAATCAGGAGACCAGACACATCAAAGGAAAGATCAAAGTGTTGCTAGGCAACGTTGCTAGGCAACGTCGCTAGGCAACGCAGTACAAACACTTTTTTTTTTATCTTTTAATATTACAAGGTACACAAAAATACACACTTCAGGTACATAATAGTACATATTTCATCACTACAATAACATTCACAAAGCACTCAGAAGACACATCGGGGCATGCGGGTACGGGAATAAACACCACTGGGCACAAGGGCTAAGAGAAACAGGGGGAATGCAGAGGAGCAAAGGGATTGCCCCAGGTGAAGACAGGGGCCTGGAGGAGAGCACCTACGGTGCTTGGCCCCAAAAACAGCCTTAATATGCCTTTGTTGTTGGATATGACAACTTTGTGTAATGTACCTTTAAGGCAAACTACAAGAGCTCATTTACGCTCGCACACTGATAGTTTTGAGTATTTGATGATTAGCATGAATGATGAATGGGGAATAAAAAATGTATTGGCATTGTCTTTGTGCCAGTGCTGATAAAAGTTCCATGATCCCTGTTAGGAGACTGGGCATGTCATGGAGCCCAGTCAGACCAGAATGTTTAATGAACTATTTTACTAGGGCCCATGGCTATTTTGACTGTGGTGAGAATAAATACAACAACAACAAAAACTGTTCTGTGTCTGAACTAAAGTGGGGATTCAAACATTGCATAAGGTGTGGATTTGAAAGTACAGCTGTAGCTATTTTGCTCAATTGAGACAATATTATGTTAACACTACGCTTTTTTATCCTTAATAAAGCATAAAGAAAGACCAAATTTTTTAATAAACAAATAATGATTCGGGCTTAGAAACTACTTAATTGAAACTGTAACTCATATCCATCAAGTAGTTAGTAAGACAGATCCTATATTACACAAAACAGGATCTTGTGAGGTTTAAGCCATTAGAATGTTGTTATCTCCTCAAAAACATTCCTGGAGTTGTGTTCTGTTTCAAAATGCCCCATGTATGTAATTCATTCATTCATTCATTGAATTTAATCCCCAAATTTATTACAAGTCTGATAATGTTGATGTTTCACGTCAATATCCAAGAGCCCTCAAACCCAGACTTCTGTCCTCTGGGTTTGAGGGCTCCTAGATATTGACAAGAAACATCAATATTATCAGGTACTTCCACCCCTGGTCCGGGACCTTCCACCCCTGGAGGAGAGTGCTCTGGTCAGAGTGCTCTGTGAAGAGTTGGAGCAGGCCAAACTTGCAGATCAGGTCCATATAAGCAATTCTTTGGACCTCAGGCTTTGGTCTCAGGAGAGAATCGACCAAGAAAAACACATGGAGTTGAAAGAAGTAGTTAGACTTCATTCAGACCAGGATCACGTAATTGTGATTTGAATTTAAGCTCTGTAATACCTGTGGCCGTGAGAAGCCATAAAAGAAATGAAGGCCTTTTGCCGGTGTGCACCGGGACAGAACCATTCCAAACTATAAGGGGCAAACCATAAGAAATATCCCAAAAAACTTGGCTTGTCTCATTGTTCCCTATCACATTTCCGAATTTCATTTGCCTACGCCAAACTTGGCTTGTCTACACTCCCACAGGAGTCCACTTCTAGGAGGTCAGGTCACTTTAGGCATTGTTGCAATGCCCATTTTATCCGTTTTTTTCACTGGACCAGTCAATCCCATACCCAGTTTGGGGACTTTTCATCGATGTTTAGGCCCTCTAAATCATGATTGTTTGCAAGGAAAAATATAATAATGCAATAATAATAGGAGAAATGGGCTCAGGCCAGTAAATTATTTGTTGATAATGTTAATAAGTAAGCATTTCTCCATGCTTACTCCATGCTTGACTATATCTTATCTTATATAGTCAATGGGATATGAGATACATCATTATAATGAAGAAGGATTGTGTCATTTTATATAGCATAGCATTTATCACTAAATTGGCCCTGTTTTTATTGCCAGGGGCCCCCAGCCTGCAGATTGGGGTCCAAAACTAGGCCAGCTGGTACCGGGCCGCAAAGAAATTGAAAAAGAGAAAACATGAGAAAACAGTGTATACTCAGAACTAGTCCTCATGACAAAAAAGATTGGGGACTTTTCTGAGACTAGCTGTCTTACGCTATGTGAATCCTCTATCCTTCCAAACAAAGCTGTCACTCCATTTTGAAGTATTCTTAGTTCAGCCTACTCTCAATCATTCCCCCTTGGTATATTTTGAGATACTTGACTTAATTTGGCAGAGATCTGATGTCTGAGTGAAAGAGATGGCTTCATACACACAATATTGACTAACCCTCAGTGTAGTGTAAATTAGCCCACCTGCTCTTTGCCTCCAAACTCTTCAATGTTGCTCTATCGAAAATACACAAAGCTTAACAACAGCTGTCAGGGCTCAGTGGCACCTGTCACCAAGTCAACACATTTCAAATCTGCCTCTCCTTTTTGCCACAAGACTTGGGGAAACTTTTCAAAAAGGAAATCTGATGTGTCACAGTTTGCTTTCCCCCATGATGGATTGAATTTGTGTATGCATGGCAGATTTTTATGATTATCTAATTTTGACTTAAGAGGAGGAGGGTTCGTCACCTGCTAGTCTCCATGGAGATATAACTGTTTTGCTTTAATTTTTCCACAATATGGAAATCAAATAGGTAATCAGAATCAGATCAGATCAGATCTATGCAATGGTAAGAATTCATCTTTTTAAGGTATTTTTGAGCTATGAAACACTGGTAATTGAATAAATGCAAAAGAAATGTGTTTAATGCCCTCCTGTGGGATATTCCAGGCAAAGAATATGGAAACAATCAAGTAGCGGTCCCTCCATCTTAGAAGTTACACCGTGCACCTTAAAAATGGATATGATTTTTATGATTCTCTCATTTGGATTTGATTAAATTATAGCTATTGTAAATATGAGTGGCCACCTTGGAAAAGCACTGTATAAAACTATGACCGTTTACCATTACCACTGACCAATCAAGCAATTTGTGAAGAAAAGTCAAAAAATATGTTGAAAATTACAGGAAGTAGAGGATTCTAAAATATATTGATAGCGTCACACTATAGGGAGACTTCTATCCCAAAATAGACACTATTTACATATAAGAAACCTTTTTTTCTTATATTTTAAACATTAAAGTACACTATGTAACTTTTTGGTTGGAGGTCAATCATCTACTTGTTTCTGTGGATATGTCATTGCATGGCCCGGAATGTTCCACAGTATGACATTAAACAGCTCTACCTTCCATTTATTCAATCACAGGTGGCTTTGAGCTCAAAAATGTTTAGAAAAACGGGTGTTCGAACTGTGAGCGGGGTTGCCTCTCCACAGATGTGACCTGTAACTTGGTCTGGAGTTTCACAGTATGGTATTAAACCTTTCAATCGTCATGGAAACCAAACCAGACCAAGCAAGAACATGCCTCTCCCCAGATCTGACCCGACCTGATGTGGTCTCCATGAAGATAGAAAAGTTTAATACCATATTGTGAAACATTCCATACAAAGCAATAACATCTGCATCGAGAAAAGCATTTGACGGACTCTATGCCAGAAAATTTACACAATGAACCTTTAATTTTAATCAGAAGTGATTCAGCCGAATGTGTGCTCAGTTTGGGATATGGTTGTTTGTTAGCATCAACTAACGACACAGAGCATTAGAGGCACACATAAATGCACAATTACAGACACTTCAAAGAAAGATGTGCTTAAAAAATTTTAACGGAGGGCGCGCTATATAAGAGACATTGTTATATAAGAAGCCTAAAAAGAACTTCATTTGGGGCCTGTCTCGTCTAACAAATATCGTAATGCGTATTTGGTCACCGAAGGTCTGCGCTTTGTGTCAAAATCGTACCTGAATAGAACAATGTTGCGTGCAAGATTAGCATTATTCTGGCTCCTGAACATTTCACACTCTGAATATTGTCATAGATATTTGAAAAAATGCATTCCTTGAATTTACAGTGGCGCTTTGGTAGAGTCCGAACCTGGGAAATCCCAGGCTGCTTTCGTTCGTTCCGATCTGAAAGACAGCCTGGCGACTATGGCAAGCGAGCTCTTCCGATTCTGGGAGCCAATCAGAGAGCGGGGAGGAGTGGAAAGACGGTGACGCGTACTACGTGACAAACGGAAGCTTGTAGTTTGAACTGACAACTGACATGATTGGCTATGGACTACGTATACGCCAAATTATAGACATTCGTAACGCTCAATAAACGCCGTTTGCGATCGTAAACCACACCTCCGGTACGAGATATTTCGAAGGTGGCTCCCAGACCATATCTCACTTGTGATATGGTCAGGTGTAAACCAGGCAAGTAGAATCCTTGTCCTGGGATCAGATGGTCAGCGGTTCTAAACTTCCATAAACATGGAGTGGCCAGATCCATGGACTCACAGGTTGGCAGTGCAGTTCCTGGTCTCTTCTTAGGTAAATACTGTCATTGTGTTCTTTAGCAAGACACTTAAAGTATAGTATAGTATGAAGTAAAGTATAGTATGACAGGTTAGACTGCACATTTTACATTTATTTAAGTTAATTTTAACTTAGTGAATTTTAGACAAGCAAGATCTTTTATGACTCTGTATGCGGCACGAATGTTTTTTACACTCCGTCACATATAGAGATCTGCATAACCAAACGAGCACAACACTCAAGCCAGTTGAATCACTTTTTTAAAAAGCTGTGAAAATATTGGACAAGAAACCATTCTCAGTCCACCGCTGCACTATTATAGACAAGTACAACTTGCTTAATTTTAATAATTTTGTTCATTTTAAGTATGGTTGTTTTATATATAAGGTTTTACATGGACTCGCTCCACCTCTGCTACAGGATTTTATTAAAACAAAGACTGTCAGTGGGATGGGAACAGTGTTGCCAACTTAGCGACTTTGTCGCTATTTTTAGCTATTTTCTGGACCCCCCTAGTGAGAAAATTAGACAAAAGCGACTAGCGACAAATCTAGAGACATTTTTTGGTGATCAGAGGCTCCAAGATCGCGGGAGGGGGAAAAAATAATTGCGCCGTTTTCTCTCTTTCCCCGTTCAGAGAAAGAGACAGAGAGGCAGTGGAAGAGAGACACAGGCAGAGAGGGGCGGGGGCGGAGTTGAGAACAGCGTGGACTGTCGCTTCACTCACAGGCAGACAGACACACACACCAGTCTCTCCTCTGCTCCCTCCCATCTCGTCAGATCGCCTCGGAGTCTGGTCATTCCTCTGCCATAGGCTCTGATTCTCAATAAGTGTATGCCTATGTGCTCTGATTTGTTTTCTTTTTCTTTTTGGCAACACAAAGTCACAAGTAGCACTGCTTAAAAAGCTAGTTGTACAGCACAGAAAAGTTTTAAAAAGCTAGTTCTTTAGCACAAAAAAAAATAAAATAAAAAGCTATAGTTTGCCCACTATAGCACAAAAAAATAAAAAAGAAATAAAAAGCTTTAGTTAAACTACAGCACAAAAAAAAACAAAATAAAAAAGCAAGCTATAGATCTTGAACTACAGCTCAAAAAAAAAATCTAAAAAATAAAAACCAAATAAAAAAATAAAAAACAAACAAGTATATGTAATAACAACACCAACACACGCTGTCACGTTTGGATTGGACCGCTCGCTCGTCTAGCTACTTTTAGCTACTTCTGGGCGGGCCAATAGCTACTTCCGATGCTGGGGAGTTGGCAACACTGGATGGGAACTAGGACCACGGCCCGGGGGAACTGTGAAATCCCACACAGACGCACTACATTTAGACAAAGTGTGCTCCCAGTCAGAGGCACTAAGTTCTGGAACACACTCCCATTATCAATAAGAGAGACTCCAACACTGGCCACTTTCAAATCATACTTGAAACAGTGGCTAAAGGAAAACCAGACTTGTGGACACTTTTAATGTTTTAATGTTGCTGTTTTTGTCAATTGTCATTGTTTTTATTGTTTTTGCTGTGGTGTCACTTGCCTTGGGACTACAGATGGAAATGAGCATTTTTGCGATAATCTGTGGTATTTACACTGCAATGATGCATGTGTGTATGTGTGTGTGTTATTTTATTTTTTTATGAAGTTTATAATTTTACTTCCTGGCTGGACATGAGCAGCAGATATGACTTATATTGAGTTAATTCCATAACTGTTACCTAGCAACTATAATATTATCAAACTAAAAAAAATAGACAACAAGACCATTTTGTCAAATCAATATTTAACCTGTTTCTTGTGTGCAAGTTGTCCCTGCATTTTGGATTTGCATTTTCAGTGTTTTAGTACTCACATCTACTTTCTGTATTTTTGTACTTTTCTTTTCAGCATATTTTTCCACACACTGCCTCTTGACTCATCTATTCTGACTGTCAGAGCGAGCAGACGTCTCTCTCTTTTCCTCTCTTATCTGTTGCTCCTGTTGTCTGCGTGCCTCTATTGTTTTCGTCATTTTATCGCTTTTTGGAGCAGATTTTCCAAATTTCCAAATTCCTAAATATGGATGTGATCAGCTGGACCCTCAGCACGATTGATACTCTTTTTTCACGGAGGAGTGCTGCTCCGGGAGAAGCGGAGTGTCCGGATGGTACTTTTGCTGCTGGATATGCGAGGGATTCGTATCGTGCGTGGCAAGTCGTATGTTTGGCACCAATGTACCTGGAGGATGTGGAGGATATTTACGTATTCGGATTTATGATAGCTGGACATCTGTTAATTGGCCTGGGATTGTCCATGATCTATCGCAAAATGTGTAAGCTGGCAGCAAGTAAAGAGTCCCCAAAGCTGTCGGCAGCAATTTCAAGCCATTGTGACACCGTTGGAGATCTCGTGAAAGGATTACATCAGAAAGTGGGTCAGGTTGAGGACCTTTTGGAAGGATTGCAACCGAAGGAAACATCTCGACGTTTGGATATCATCATGGGCATGCTTACAGAACTGTGTAAAGCCAACGCAGCGCAGTCTGTGCACCAAGAGGAACTAATGAGATCTCTCATGAATCTTCATGGCGATATGAAGATGGGGGTCTGGCAAAACCCAAGCTCAATCTAAATTGTTTACCTGGGTCTCTAAAAATGTATTTCATCAATGCGAAATTAATTAATCCCTCTGGATAATTATGTCTCCCTGTGAAAATCTGTGTGGCTCCAATGGTTATCTGTGTTTTGACTTCGCCTCCCTGCATGAACACTTCCAAGGCCACAGAATGTGGTTTGTTATCTGGACTCTACATAAACATGGCACACACTCACTGACACAACTGACACTAGAAATGAATGAGTAGAAAATGTCTTTAGTTAAGGTCTGATCTCTGCTCTCGGTTCAATCAATTTCATTGATTTCCAATCTGATCCCCCACACCCTTCCTTCTGTTACCAACGAAAAAGATCACCGTATGTTATATCTCCAATTGTTTTTCTGTCATTACATGTTGTTAAATTGTCACTGATTGTATGTATTGCATGTATTCTACTCTGCATCTCCCAGTCGGCGGCGCACACACATGCGCAGCGGCTCCTCCGCTAGCCCACTCTATCACTGTCCTGCCTGGTTAGTGGGGAAACGAAATTTCGAATTCACTCTGTGTACATGTACATGATTGTTTTCGACAATAAAGCAAACTATGACTATGACTACTATGACTATGACTAAAAACTATGATAAATATTAACTATGTGTACTATCCCACCAAACCAGGTCATAATTAGAAAAACATGAAAACCTCATATACACCCTAGCCCACCCCGTCCCCTATACACTGGCGTATGAATATGGCTGTGAATAGGTGAATGATTCATTGATGCCTTGGAGGTAGAAAAGTCCTATATACAGTATGAGACCATTTATCACTTCATTGTACTTATTTTTAAACCACTAGCATGCTCAATATCTGGGCTGACTCTAGCTATAGAAAATTCTAAAGAAATTCTCACCTAACCAACTTACTAAACAGCTAAATAAACTATTAAAATCTCAGTCTTCCCACTGAAATTTAGTGGTCTGTTCCATTTTGCTGTTGAATTAAAGTTAGCTGAAGAAAGGTCGAGATTTCAGTTCTAACTTTTGCAACCTCCAACAATGATTTTTTTATTCCACTATTATATTTTTGCTGGTGTTTTGATGTTTTGATGTTGGCTGGCTTGGTAATACAAGATAACAAATTTTGGAGTGCAAATGTTGTAATTTTGTAAGAAATTTGCAAAGTTTATTGATATTCAAGGCTGTTCTGGTGTAGTCACAACCCAGTAAATATCAGATTTGTTCATAATTAATCTTTAAAAATAAATATATTTTTTATGTTCTGTTCAAATTGTAAGATCTCGATCAACTGTCACTCAATATTCAGGACTTTGCTTTTTTTCCCCATAAATGTTGTCACAGATTGCTGATGACAAAATGTAGAGTGAACTTCAGTGCAGTTTCTATGTGAGAACAGTTATAGGTAGTTAAAAAAAAATAAAAATTAAATAAAAATAAAAATAAATTACAATGTATCCTTGGGCAGTGTTCTCCAGTTTGACACTGAGTGAACTCTGTGTCCGGATTTCGAGGTCCAGCACTTTTGTTCAAATAAATGAATTAATCTAGTCTAAAACTGTGTAGTAGGACAAGGCCAGAGAGTTAGTCAAATTTGAACATTTTAATTAAACTTCTGAAAATGTTATGTAACTTTTCCCAACCTGCTTGTCTACACTTCTACACTGAGCTGTAGGTTTGCCTGAAATGCTCCACAGTATGGCATTAAGTGAATCTCGCTTGCATTTACTTAATCACGCTTGTTTTATTGCTCAAAAACATACAGCTCTGGGAAAAAAAAACAAGAGACCACTGCATTTTTTTCTTAAATAAGCATCCCTACATGTATTACAGCCATTCCATTCCAGCGTCTGTTGAATTCCAACACAAACACAAAGCTGAGCTACTTCAGTTCTTGCACCAGGAGTGGAATAAAGTCACCCAAGAACAATGTGACCGACTTGTGGAGAGCATGCCAAGACGCATGAAAGGTGTGATTAAAAATAAGGGTTATTGCACCAAATATTGATTTCTGAACTCTTCTTAAGTGTAAACATTAGTATTATGTTGTTTTAAAATTAATGTGATCTTGTTTCTTTGCATTGTTTGAGGTCTGAAAACATGTATCTTTTTTGTTATTTTCACCATTTCTCATTTTCTGTAAATAAATTCTCTAAACCAGTGTTTCCCAACCAGGGGTACGAGAGCACACTGCAGGGGGTACTCGGCAGTGTCGCTGCCAGGCACAGGGAGAGATTTTTTGGAATTTTTTAATTCTAATTTGAGTAAATTTGAGTTAAAGAAAATAGAAAAAAAAATGCCTAAGAATTAAATTTTCTAATTAAGGAGATGAAATAAAATGATTTTCATTTAATAATCTGTTGTGTCACGTTCTACTTTTGGTGAATGATCAACACGTATGAGTGAGGGGGTACTCGAGGTATAACAAAAAGACTCAGGGGGTACACAAGACAAAAAAGGTTGGGAAACACTGCTCTAAACGATAATATTTATATTTGGAATTTGAGGGAAATTTTGTCAGTAGTTTATAGACTCAAACAAAAATGGTCCTTTTGCCCAAACCTATACGTAGTAAAATCAGACAAACTGATCATTTTGCAGTGGTCTCTTATTTTTTTTCCAGAGCATGTTTTGTTTTGTTCACACGTTTGTTTAAACCTTTATGATTATTATTAGTCTGTCTACATCTTTAATGCTCAAAATTCACTGTTCCACCTTGTGATGTAGTTTTCCTTTTCCTAGTTTTCCTGTTCAGTAGAGAGGCTGATATCATAAAAATAAAAATACTGCTTTCTAATTAAAATGGCGGCACAGTGGTTGGTTGAGTGGCTAGAACTCATGCCTCACAGCAAGAAGGTTTCAGGTTCGTCCCGTGTCCCGTGGTGGGTCTCCTCCGGTTTCCCCCATCAACACAAAAATGTTCTCCATAGGTAAAATCCCAAGCCAGGAAATAAGATCACGAAGATGGGTCCCCGGGCGCCTTCATGTCCTGCCCACTGTTCAGGAAGGATGGGTGAAATGCAGAGAATAATTTCCCTTTAGGGATAAATAAAGGATAATAAAAATAAAAAAATAAATCTAAATGATTCTAGCGAAGGTGTATGGAGTTTAAAAACACAAGGGAGCACTTCCTGTATTACCACCGGACATTATCTGGTTGAGAGATTTGCAGAATTAGTGTATTAAACATGTGGGAATGAAACAAAACACAACTCCAGGTATGTTTTTGATGAGGAAACAACATTATAACATAGATGAGAGTATAGCGTAATATGGACCCTTTAATGTGTTTTATTAATCAAGAGCAGAATCTAAAACCCTAGGCATTCCAACCCATGAAGAATAAATAAAGGTATAGCACTTCCTGTTAAGCGTTGAGGTATTTTGCAGAGACCTTCTTGGTAGACCGTTGGTGTAAATTTTCTGGTCGAGGGTGCGTCACTTGCTTGTCTCCATGGCGATATTATTGCTTTGTCTGGAATGCTTCACAGTGTGGCATTAACCTGAAAGATTCACCTGCCCTGCCCACAGTGTTGCTCGTGTTTGTCATGCTGTGGTGGTACATCGCTAATGTCCGGTCATGTTATATCCTCTGAGCTATGGAGGAGGCAGGGTGATTTTATTTATTTATCTATTTATTTTGCCCTTGCTACTCCTGCCTGATGCTTTTGTCCACTTTGCTATCGGCAAGAGCGTTTTCTTATTATACCGTCTCCTTTAGACTTTAGACTTTTATTGTCCCCAAAGGGAAGTTCATTTTCACTCACACAGAGCTTCTTTGACATATACAGCGCGAAACACAGCACAACAAACATATACACATTACAACAGCCATTACAGCACACTCAGCGGGGCCTGGTGTTCAAAAATGTGATGGCCGAGAGGATCAGGCTTCTGCCAAAGACGTACAGTAACTCATTTAAATCCTTTTTCTTGCAAAAATTAGATATCCTTTTCTTCCCTTTTTCATGGTTGACTTTTTTTTTTCAAATATGACTGAGCCTTCCCTTCCCCCTCCACCTCCGAGACCAACTCCTATCCCAATTATGAAGAAATGTGAACAGGAGATAGGCAACTGTCACTCGTCCCATGGAAATTCAGTTTTAATTAATCTCTGGTAGGTAGGAACTGGCGACGCACATTTTGACACTCGTCGCAGAGCCTCCAAGTCCATCCAATTTTCTGTCTCAATAGGCATTAAATTAGCAAGAACATTTTCACTTTCGTCACCCTGGCACGCATAACAAATGAAACATTTGGAGACGTGGTACAATGGCGTGCTAATGCGTGAGCGGAGCGGACACAGGGAGGTGGCGTTCACATGTGTTCACAGATGGCTCAGAACGGTCGACAACCCCAACCGTGTCCTCAGTTTTGTTCATGAGTCATCACAGAGCAGGGTCAGGGTGAGTCAGTCTTATGTGATGTAATGTAAGTGTTATGAACCCGATTATTAACCATAGACTGTAGAGGTGTGCTGTAATATTGAAAGATATCAGCAATAATATCATGACCCACAACTGCACACCGACCTTCAGCACCAATCACACTATGAAGTTTGTGGACGATACGACTGTGGTGGGTCTCATTTCTAATAAAGATGAGACCAACTACAGGAGTGAGGTGAGCCTTCTGGCCAAGTGGTGCAGCGATAACAATCTCTTTCTGAATGTTGAAAAGAACAAGGAGATTGTTATAGACACCACCCAGCACCCCCCAATGTCCATCAATGGTGCTGCTGTAGAGAGGGTGAGCAGCACCAAATTCCTGAGGGTGCACATCAGTGAGGACCTCTCCTGCGGGCGGCCCTGGGTCCGAATGATGTGCAATTTCCAACTTAGACTCTTAGACGAATACCCCACGTGATAGGTGGGTGTGCAGTCAATCTGTGGCGGGACGTAAAACCTTTCTTGTGCTCTCATAGGTCTGTGAGCTGTCAACAAGGCGGGACCAGGTGCTGGGACTGGGAGTGCTTTGTGACATAATACTGGGACTGGGAGTGCTGAATCTAGACACTTGTGACTTTTTTATATAAGTATATTGCATAAGTGTTGGTGCTGAACATCAAATGTTCATTTTATTTTATTTATTATTGTATTATATGCTCTAGTACAATGCATGATTGAGGGAAAATGACATGTCACCCATGAAACAAAAAACTTAATACACGGTTGTTGTTGTGGTGGTGGCTATTTTTAGAAAGGATGTGCTTTTGATGTCTGCTGAGGACTGTATGATTATTTGTGTATGAACAAAATGAGACTTTTTAACAACCCCTGTAACATTATCTGTCTTGGTCCTGCTTGGAATCAATAAAAAGTTTTATTAAACTATTGTTTTTGTTTTAGTTACTTTTAGAAATGGCATGTTTGATACCAGGTGAGGTCCCTATGACGGGAGATTGATTTATGGTAGTCTAAAATGTTTTAAGACATTAATGAACGTGCCACACGACCACTGAACACTAGGCTACAAAGCTGTGCAAAGAACATTACATATCTCATAATTACTGAAATCACACTTGTTCACACATCTGTATAAAAATATAAGATTACTAAATGACACAACATGCTGTTATAGTAATTCAAGACACTTTAATGATTAAAGTGCATGATGTAAAGAAAGCAAAACAGTATAAGGCATATTTAAGTCATTAAAAGACCACTACAAAATGATGACAGTGCACATGTTGCATTATTGGTCAAACAGGAAGGGAGTAGAAAGGCAACATCTATGGAGCAGGGCATTTAAGTGTAATAAGACTGAATATTATTTACAATAAATACAATAAAATAAATAGACAGTGAGACAACAGACAAAGCAGGTAGCGCAAATACAAAGTTTAACAGTGCAGTTGCAGGCAATAAATAAAATAAAAAAATAAGTAGGCCTAATACAATAAATAAAGACAATGAATAGACAGTGAGACAACAGACAATAAACTTGCAGTTACACAGTAACAGTAACAATGTAATAGTAATAACAATGGGAAGAATCAATATGATGGAAGTATAAATAGTATAAAACAGTAAAACACTTAAGAATAAATAGTATATAAATACTTATAATAAAATACTTAATAACAAATAACAACATGGTGGTAACAGACAGAGTAGAAAATGTTACAAAAAATAACAATAAATATACAATATGTACATAGTCTGCTCAGACAGACTCAGAGGCCTGTTCTTGGAGTTGGTCCACTGCCTTTGGCCTCCTTGCTTGTCTTCAGGATGCACTGTTGCCTGTCTTTGGGCACACTTGGGTCCAGAATGCACAGAACAGATCCATTCTCTTCTGGGAAGACAAAGACTGTAAGCTCACTTCAATGTTGGGATAGAAATCCCTCCATGCCCCAGGATTATATTATAACTATACTGCTATATCATAATAACTTATGATAAACACGTGTATTATATATTATTATATACACTGCTCAAAAAAATAAAGGGAACACTTATACAACACAATGCAACAAGTCAACCAAGTCAACCACACTTCTTTGAAATCGAACTGTCCACTTAGGAAGCAACACTGATTGACAATCAATTTCACATGCTGTTGTGCAAATGGAATAGACAACAGGTGGAAATCATAAGCAATTGCCAAGACACACCCAATAAAAAAGTGGTTCTGTCGGTGGTGACCACAGACCACTTCTCAGTTCTGATGCTTTCTGGCTGATGTTTTGGTCACTTTTGATTGCTGGTGGTGCTTTCACTCTACTGGTAGCATGAGACGGAGTCTACAACCCACACAAGTGGCTCAGGTAGTGCAGCTCATCCAGGATGGCACATCAATGCGACCTGTGGCAAGGTTTGCTGTGTCTGTCAGCGTAGTGTCCAGAGCATGGAGCCGCTACCAGGAGACAGGCCAGTACGTCAGGAGACGTGGAGGAGGCCGTAGGAGGGCAACAACCCAGAAGCAGGACTGCTACCTCCGTCTTTGTGCAAGGAGGAACAGGAGGAGCACTGCCAGAGCCCTGCAAAATGAGCTCCAGCAGGCCACAAATGTGCATGTGTCTGCTCAAACAGTCAGAAACAGACTTCATTAGGATGGTATGAGGGCCCGACGTCCACAGGTGGGGGTTGTGCTTACAGCTCAACGCCGTGCAGGACGTTTGGCATTTGCCAGAGAACACCAAGATTGGCAAATTCGCCACTGGTGCCCTGTGCTCTTCACAGATGAAAGCAGGTTCACACTGAGCACATGTGACAGACGTGACAAAGTCTGGAGACGCCGTGGAGAACGTTCTGCTGCCTGCAACATCCTTCAGCATGACCGGTTTGGTGGTGGGTCAGTAATGGTGTGGGGTGGCATTTCTTTGGAGGGCAGGACAGCCCTCCATGTGCTCGCCAGAGGTAGCCTGACTGCCATTAGGTACCGAGATGAGATCCTCAGACCCCTTGTGAGACCATATGCTGGTGTAGTTGGCCCTGGGTTCCTCCTAATGCAAGACAATGCTAGACCTCATGTGGCTGGAGTGTGGCAGCAGTTCCTGCAACACGAAGGCATTGATGTTATGGACTGGCCCGCCCGTTCCCCAGACCTGAATCCAATTGAGCACATCTGGGACATCATGTCTCGCTCCATCCACCAACGCCAAGTTGCACCACAGACTGTCCAGGAGTTGGCAGATGCTTTAGTCCAGGTCTGGGAGGAGATCCCTCAGGAGAACATCCGCCGCCACATCAGGAGCATGCCCAGGCGTTGTAGGGAGGTCATACAGGCACGTGGAGGCCACACACACTGAGCCTCATTTTGACTTGTTTAAAGGACATTACATCAAAGTTGGATCAGCCTGTAGTGTTTTTTTCCACTTTAATTTTGAGTATAACTCCAAATCCAGACCTCCATGGGTTGATACATTTGATTTTCATTGATAATTTTTGTGTGATTTTGTAGTCAGCACGTTCAAGTATGGAAAGAACAAAGTATTTAATAAAAAATATTTCATTCAGTCAGATCTACAATGTGTTACTTTAGTGTTCCCTTTATTTTTTTGAGCAGTGTATATTATAACATATTATGACTATTATAACTATAATACTATATCATAAGCTGTATTATTACTCCCAGACCAATCCACAGGTCTCCAGTACATAACCTTAGACTCCAGTAGGCCAATGACAGCGACAACTGTCTATCGTATTTACGTCTGTGAGCTCTCCTATCCCTCTATGTAAAAAAACAAAGGAGCTTTTGTGTCGCAAAGCGGTCCGTTTTAAATTATCACGCTATCCAAAAATACGCTTCTTACCTTAAACAGTGGAATCAATCTCTCCTCTTGTCCTCTCCTCTCCGTGGTAAACGCTATCTGAGAGGTTTATCATTTCGCAGGTCCCGGCACGGGGGGCCCCGCCCAGCTCAGAACGCTAGACGATCCCGAGCCGCGATTGGCCGGAGGCGCAAGAAGCCGGGGAGAACGTTAGACAGTCCCGAGCCGCGATTGGCCGGGAAGGATAGACGGGATAGACAAAGGGATGCTCTCATTGGACGTCTACGTTGCGCGATTGCACTTTCTAGTGTCTGGGTCCTGCGGGCAGCGAACACTGCATCACTGGCAAAGAAAGCTCAGGAGCGCCTCTATTTCCTCCGCAAACTGAGGAGAGCTGAAGCCCCCCCCCACCCATCATGACCACCTTCTACCGAGGCACCATTGAGAGCGTTCTAACCAGCTGCATCACTGTGTGGTACGGGAGCTCCACTGAACAGAACAGGAAAGCCCTGCAGCACATAGTGAATGCAGCTGGGAGGATCGCTGGTGTCTCTCTCCCCTCCCTCCTGGACATTTTTAACACCCGTCCAGCATTGTGGGTGACCTGAGTCACTCCTCACACAGCCTCTTCAGCCTCCTGCCCTCGGGGAGAAGGTACCGGAGTCTCCGGGCCCACTCGACCAGATTGTCAAACAGCTTCATCCACCAGGCTGTCAGGAGGCTGAACTCTCAACCATATCACTTAAAAACTGCTGCTAAGAAATTACTACTGTTGCACATTTATTTTTATCTTTATTTTTCAATGCACATTCTATTGCATATTTTGATGCACACTGCACATTTTTGGGCATCTGTAAATAGGTGTTTATTTATTCTTTGCACTGCTCTTAGATTTTGTCTTAAATAGTTTTTGTATTGTCTTTATATTGTATTTTGTACACTGTCTTTTTTGCACTGCTTGGCCAGGGAGAAACGGAATTTCGATTCACTGAATGTCGAACACACAATAAAGTTGACTTTGACTTGATGATACTAAATATAGTGTCCTGATTGTGGCCTGCTATATCAATATATCGTCAAGAGTATTTTGGGTTTTTTTTATGTTTTACTCAATTGTTTTGTGACAGTGCTACAATTTTAATTTTGATGTTTGTTCAGAGAAATTCGCTTGACATATTCACTGTTTTAATGATTTCAACTGGTTTAATCCATATTGACTTTGCGTAAGTAGTGGTTTAACAGATAAATGCTGATTCCCAGCCCTAACAGACTGTTCAAGGGAGTGTGACGTCACTCATAGCGTTTGGCTCCAGTTAAATGAAGCTCATGAGATTAGCAGTTATAGAAGCAAATTTGGAGCCAAGTTCCATTTATTCACAGTATTCACAATATTGAAATAAAAGCAGGATCATGATAACCAGATAGATTTCTAATTGAAAACCAGATTTGTGAACATTGACTTTATCCGCTGTCGCTACCCCCTGCTGGCCTCTTGCCCTGTGTCTGTGTGCGATTGTCGTGTGTATGTATTTGATCTCGTTATGAGTGGTGGTGTGTAGCTGAATGATTGTTGTGAGTCTGCCATCTTATGTAATACTGTATATAATTTTCAACTGTTTTGTATGTATTTATTGTATTGTATTTATTGTATTGTAATTTTTATTCTTGTTTTTAGGTGGACAGTATCTGCTGTTAAGGGACTACAGATGAAAAATAACCTTTGGCTAATTCTGGCATATTTACAGAAATGTTGATTAATATGCACTGCCCCTGAAAAAATAAATAAATAAATAAATAAATAAATAAATAAATAAATAAATAAATAAATAAATAAATAAATAAATAAATAAAGTAAAGGAATGATGAACATTTTTAAGACCAAAATGACTAAACTCACTGCAGCAGTTACAGAGAGAAGGGTGACAGTTTTTCAGTGTAAAATCAAATGGAGCCAGAGTTGATGGAGCTGGAAGCACCCCCATGTTCACTTCCTATTTGGAAAACAGCAGCTATTGAGTTAACTATGGCTATTTAAATATGCAGTCTATGCTAATATGATGAAGACCAGATCAACAAACAATGCAAAGAAATGAAAAGAGAGCTTGTTTACATTACATTACAACAGTCAATGTAAAACTTAAGTATCTAATCCGATAGAAAACCACATTCCCTATTACACTCAACAAAAATATAAACGCAAGACTTTTGTTTTTGCTCCCATTTTTCATGAGATGGACTTAAAGATCTAAAATTCATTCCAGATACACAATATTATCATTTCTCTCAAACATTGTTCACAAATCTGTCTAAATGTGTGATAGTGAGCACTTCTGCTTTGCTGAGATAATCCACCCCACCTCACAGGTGTGCCACATCAAGATGCTGATCTGACATCATGATTAGTGCACAGGTGTGCCTTATACTGCCCACAATAAAAGGCCACACTGAAATGTGCTTTTTTTTTTTTTTTTGCTTTATTGGCGGTCTGGGGACTCAGAACCAGTCAGTATCTGGTGTGACCACCATTTGCCTCATGCAGTGCAACACATCTTCTTCGCATAGAGTTTATCAGATTGTCAATTGTGGCCTGTGGAATGTTGGTCCACTCCTCTTCAATGGCTGTGCGAAGTTGCTGGATATTAGTGGGAGCTGGTACACGCTGTCGTATACGCCGGTCAAGCACATCCCAAACATGCTCAATGGGTGACATGTCCGGTGAGTATACTGGCCATGCAAGAACTGGGACATTTTCAGCTTCCAAGAATTGTGTACAGATCCTTGCAACATGAGGCCGTGCATTATCTTGCTGAAACATGAGGTGATGTTCATGGATGTATGGCACAACAATGGGCCTCAGGATCTCATCACGGTATCTCTGTGCATTCAAAATGCCATCAATAAAATGCACCTGTGTTCTTCGTCCATAACAGATGCCTGCCCATACCATAACCCCAACACCACCATGGGCCACTCGAACCACAACATTGACATCAGCAAAGCGCTCACCCACACGACGCCACACACACTGTCAGCCATCTGCCCTGAACAATGTAAACCGAGATTCATCCGTGAAGAGAACACCTCTCCCAACGTGCCAGGTGCCATCGAATGTGAGCATTTGCCCACTCAAGTCTGTTACGGCGACGATCTGGAGTCAGGTTAAGACCCCGATGAGGATGACGAGCATGCAGTTGAGCTTCCCTGAGACGGTTTCTGACAGTTTGTGCAGAAATTGTTTGGTTATGCAAACCAATTGTTTCAGCAGCTGTCCGAGTGGCTGGTCTCAGACGATCTTGGAGGTGAACCTGCTGGATGTGGAGGTCCTGGGCTGGTGTGGTTACACGTGGTCTGCGGTTGTGAGGCCGGTTGGATGTACTGCCATATTCTCTGAAATGCCTTTGGAGACGGCTTATGGTGGAGAAATGAACATTCAATTCACGAGCAACAGATCTGGTTGACATTCCTGCTGTCAGCATGCCAATTGCACGCTCCCTCAATGCTTGTGACATCTGTGGCATTTTGCTGTGAGACAAAACTGCACATTTCAGAGTGGCCTTTTATTGTGGGCAGTATAAGGTACACCTGTGCACTAATCATGATGTCAGATCAGCATCTTGATGTGGCACACCTGTGAGGTGGGATGGATTATCTCAGCAAAGCAGAAGTGCTCACTATCACACATTTAGACAGATTTGTGAACAATGTTTGAGAGGAATGGTAATATTGTGTATCTGGAATGAATTTTAGATCTTTAAGTCCATCTCATGAAAAATGGGAGCAAAAACAAAAGTGTTGCGTTTATATTTTTGTTGAGTGTAGTTATTACTGCAGCAGAAACTATTTTCCTGTGGTCCACACAAAACACATCAATCAATCAATCAATCAAACATTTATAAGGCGCTTTTCATACAAAATTGTAGCACAAAGCGCCTTACAGTGGTCAAGGATTAGAAGATTGACCTTTATTGATCTCGCACAGGAGAAGTTGTTTCTATATTTGACCCGGGGACCATCCCCATGATTTGTTTTGTTATTTATGCTTTGGTCAGGCCCTAAGCTGGAGGATTTTACCTATGGCGCATGTTTAGGTTGGTGGGGGAAACCGGAGTACCTGGAGGAAACCCACCCAAACACGGGGAGAACATGCAGTCTCCACACAGAAAGGCCCGGGCAACCCGAACCTTCTTGCTGTGAAGCATGAGTGCTAGCCACTCAGCCACCGTGCCGCCAGGGAGAAAAAAAAAAAAAACATAGAAATTTTAAAGTGCACAAAAGCGTTTCATCCATATAACCAATTCTATATGTAACAAATGTTTATAATTTTTGAATCTACCAGGCTGAAAAGTGATCTAAAAGTCTCCAAGTGGTGAAAAAGTCATTAAAATTTTTGAGATTGCATCAAAATAAAGTAAAAAATTAAGTTAGTATTTAGTATTTTAGTGAGCTTTTCAGAACAGGATGAAACATATATGTAAATCCATACTTTTAAAGGTTGAACTAATATCCAGAAATATTTTTCAGGGGCCTCTCCTACAGGCATCTTTATTTTTATGTAAAATGTTAGTCTTTGCCTCGTTCTGGTGCTTTAAAGGGTATGGTATTACACAAACATAGCCTACCCGTGATTGTTGCAAGTTTTATTACCCAGCATGCTTCTCAGCTAATACAAATTTAAAGATCCTATATTACGCAAAATGGACTCTTGTGGGCTTTAAGTCAGGTTATAATGTTGTTACCTCATTTTGTTTAATTTGCATATGTTTTATTAAGCCTTTATCTTATTTAGTCTGTCTATATCATTTTTTATTAAACCAAAGATGTTCATTTTGTCTTCTTATGTACTTTAACTTCTTGTTTTAAAGACATTACAGTAACGTGTATTTACCTTGTTGACATGTTTCGGCTGCTGCTGCTGCTGCTGCTGTTGCTGCATCTTCAGAACTGTCAAACTGTGTTGGTGGTGACGTGTCGTATATCAGCTGTTCCTGTAGGCGTGGTCAGCCTGATTGACAGTTCTGAAGATGGCTTGCGTCTTCAGAACTGTCAGCCGAAACATGACAAGAAGGTAAATACACGTTACTGCATTGTCTTTAAAAAAAGAACCCAAGAAGTTAATCAAAATGTTCCACCTTGTGATGTCATATAGTATGTCATATAGTGGTAGTTTTCAAATTAACGGCTCCTTTTGCTTTTAGTTCAATAGATTTTGGCATTTCCAGGGCTGAAATTATTCATGTGATTCTAGTGAATGTGTATGAAGTTTAAAAACATAGTGGGGTACTTCCTGTATTACCACACATTTGAGAATTCAGCCTAAAATATGCATGGTCTGTGTGTTAAACATGTGTGAATGAAATAAAACAGAGCTCCAGATGTTTTTGATGAACATTATAGATCAGAACATAGGGCAATATGGGCCCTTTAACTGATTGGATGAGCAGAGAAACCAACCAAGAGCGCCAATAGTTTTATATAAAGTAAGTGTTAGTACAGTGCATACATCACACGCCTTTGAATAGTGAAGCCAATTTAAGTAAGGACTTTGGTACTTTAAAATTGTCACTGTATCTAGCTGCAGTCCCTGTTATTGTGACCCATTTGGAGATATCAAAACCGCAGACAGACATACATCTGTTTCATTTCACAATACTGTATATTTTTGTCTCATTAGCCAAACTGTGGTCGTCTGATCTTACACCACCTTGTGTTTTCTCGTGCCTACACTGGGACATCATTAGTGCCTTTCCCCTCACTTTGAATCTGCCGGTCCTATTTTTTTTCCAAATGCTAGTCTTTATTCAAAAGTTGCTCAAGCCAGAAACTCTTCACACCGTACTCGCAAGTTTATTCAGTGTTGGAGCAGCATGTTAATTTGCATTGAGGGCTTGTTGAAAATTGCTTCCAAAACTTCTATTTCTCTACCTATCACTGCGGGAATAAGTGGATTTGAGTAGTTGTACATAACTCGGCATCGGCATAAGTATTAGTTGTGGTTGTATTAAATTGTTCAGGATGCCTAGTGCTGACAGATGAGACACTTGAAGCGAGCGGAAGTCTCAGCACATCAGCTCTACCCTCTCATCCTCCTACGCTGAGCCAAACCACGAGGAATAACTCTGTATAAGCAGCTCCCGCTCTACATCATTAGCAGACATTTTTTCGGCAAATCAGTGGAGCCAAGTCCTCTCCTTCACTGGCAGCTTAGTGAACTCTGTCACTCACTGCTCGCACAAAGGTTGTTGCAGTGACAAGTCTGCAGTAGTAGATGTCTGTTGTTCTAATATACTGTATATTGTACATATTGTCCGGTCAGAGCTCCTGGAGAAAGCATAATTGTAAGCACATCATGTCATATACTGTAGGTGCATTGTGGGTAAAAGCCAGGTGTTTGTTGGGTTAATACTTAAAGAAGACATATTGTGCTTGTGTCTGCTATATACAGCTCTGGAAAAAAAATAAGAGACCACTGCAAAATTATCAGTTTTTCTGACTTTACTACTTATAGCTATGTGTTTGGGCAAAAGGACCATTTTTGTGTGAGTCTATAAACTACTGACAACATTTCCCCCAAATTCCAAATAAAAATATTATCGTTTAGTTGCCTGGAAGAATCCATGACTCATCGCTGTACCAGTGGCGAGTCTGGTAATGCTTGGTCCAGAATGCGCTGCCGTTGCGCGTAGACAGATAGCTAAGTGAACCAATCAGAGAACAGTTAACGGACAGCAACATGAACCAATCAAACAAAAGAAAAGAAAGGCCTCTAGAGCTGTCAGCTGCTGTGGTTTTAAGGAATCGATGTGTTTTAGGTCATTTAAGACCAATTTTACAGCTGAATGGAAGGGACGTTCAGTTCTCCGATGCGCCATCTTGATTCAAAACTGAGGAGGAACTTCCGCTGCCTAAGAGTGACGTTGCGGGCAAAGGCGGGTGCACTGACGTCACCATCTTTGAACAAATCAGCATCCGATTGGTCGAGGCCTTTAACCATAATTCTAAAGAGGTCTGTTCCGCTCCGTTGTTAACCGGGGGAGCGAGGGTGGAGCGAGGGTGTCCAAATGGTATCTCGCTGTATAGCAAATACAGAGAGATATCATTTGGCTGGCCAGGTAAATCGTTTAGAGCATTTATTTGCTGAAAATGACAAATGTTCAAAATAACAAAAAAGATACATGTTTTCATACCTCAAACAATGCAAAGAAATAAGATCAAATTCATTTTAAAAAACATAATACTAATGTTTACACTTAAGAAGAGTTCAGAAATCAATATTTGGTGCAATAACCCTTATTTTTAATCACAGCTTTCATGCATCTTGGCATGCTCTCCACAAGTCTTCCACATTGTTCTTGGGTGACTTTATTCCACTCCTGGTGCAAGAACTGAAGTAGCTCAGCTTTGTGTTTGTGTTGGAATTCAACAGACGCTGGAATGGAATGGCTGTAATACATGTAGAGATGCTGATTTCAGGAAAAAAATGCAGTGGTCTCTTATTTTTTTCCAGAGCTGTAGTTATAATGTATGACACATGTAAATCATTAAGTTATTATGTGTGCATTTGAAATTGCAATATTCATCTAAAATTACTTCAAACTACAAATCTGCTCACTCCCATGTTAGAAAACTGCAGTGTCCAATGGGAACTGACATTGCCGTAAACGTCATCACAACAAAGCGCTGTAGTGAAGTTCTCGGCATCTCCTATGGATAGCTACTTTTGATTGATAGCTGATTTTTATTTTATTTTTATTTTTTTTTGTTCCAAAATGACTACACAACACTGTGGAATCCTATGTGTGTCACTGAATATCACTTTGAGAGGCCTAATGTGAGGGGAAAACACCTTTAACATGGTTTAAAGTCGATTGAAAAGTCAATTTGCATCATAGGTCTGCTTTGTCATGCATTGTAATTTCTTCAAATGTTAAGCACGTGGAATATGATACAGCAGTCCCAGCATTTGAGTGGGTTATTTTTAGATGTTCTCTGCAGCCTTCAGCATGTTCAGGGAGAATAGGAATTTAAGATACTCAAACTCAAACTTTATCAGAGGTTGGTAGTGCTCAGTTACATTTACTGATTAAGAAATTCTACTTTTTAGAGTACTTTTCAGTATACTTTTACTCCTATTGAGCAATGTTTTCATTAAAGTAACAGCACTCTTACTTAAAACTGTAAAAAATGCGGTTACTCTTCCCACTGATAAGACAAAAGCTTTATGTTGACAAAGTGAAATGCTTTGAACATTTTTTTCTATCCTTTGAAAATAACAGGACTTGTGCTTTAATTAATGTTTTGTCCTTCAGATTTTTCAAGGTGGCTTCCCCTCTCCGGGTGGGTGGATAGTCCCTGCCTCAAAGTGGAGGGGTTCAAGTATGTTGGGGTCTTGTTCACGAGTGAGGGGAGGATGGAGCGTGAGATTGACAGGTGGATCGGTGTAGCGTCGGCAGTGATGTGGTCGCTGTATTGGACCGGGAAGAGGCCCAGGGGGAAGACCCAGGACACGCTGGAGGGACTATGTCTCTCGGCTGGCCTGGGAACACTTTGAGGAGCTGGAGGAAATTTCTGGGGTAAAGGAAGTCTGGGAGTTTCTGCTTAGACTGTTGCCCTTGTGACCTGGCCCTGGATAAACAGTAGAAAATTGATGGATGGATTTTTCAAATTAGAGCCTAAATCAAATGTTACATCCAGATAGTTACTCTTGATTAATACTTTTTCCAAATATTTTTTCCCTCTTGAGTTGTTTCCTGGACTTTGTACTTCTACTTGATTAATATTATTCTTAAGTAACTTGAGTACAATCTTTGGCTACTCCACCACCTCTGAGCATTATACCTACTCAGTTCTATAATAACTACCATATAACCCTATTCCAGACTATACCAACCCATTTTCTTAGAACTCTATAGCTTCTTCTTCCTTATGTTCTGAAATGTCCTTATAGTAATAACCATCCTTTATCCTTAACCTGTGTCGCTGTCACAATGCAACTCTCCGCTCTGCTTTTTAATTGGCTGAGGAGGATGACTGGAGCCAGCTGTTTTTATCACATCCCGGAGTGAGTCTGCTGTTCCCCGCTAATTACCTCTGCAGCCTGCCTTTCCAAACGCTCCAAGTTACTGCATTTTCCCAGCAACCCCCAATTCCTTTACCGTATACCTGCCAATATCCTGCCTCCATTTCATACATCAGTGCAGGGAAAATCATTGAGGACGTGTGCGTGTGCGGGATGGAGTTGCAATACGTTAGGACAAGACTAATGACTGTTAAAAAGCAATCAGGGGTTGGAGCGGCGGTCTGGGCGGTAGATCTGGGAGTTTTATTGGCCGTGGCACCCTGAGCAGTTTTAAATGATCGCTATGTAAATTACCCCCAGTGCTTAGGTATCGGCGGAATAGCAGATTTAAGGATGCTGGCGCGGGTGTTAAGTAGACAGTATCCCGATATTTGTGGAGGGTTTCGTTTGAGACATTAACTGACGCTATTCGTCATGGTGTCAAGCGGAACAAATGAAGAGCTTTTGTCACGTCAGGCATGCGCAATCTGGATGTGCGCAGAATTAAGCGCAAAACCAAGCACAAAACTAAGCACAAAACTAAGTGTGATCCGGCAACATGCTTGTCGTTGTTTATCCAAACACATACTATCTCGCTGTGTGAAAACCACGAGCCCTTGCCGACAACTACTGTATAAAGAAAAACGGCGAAGGCGGAGCCCAAATGCCCTTCTGCGGCTCTCGTAATCAAAATGGCTGCCTCTATATGGGGAAGATCCCCCTTTTATGTGACTATATCTAAGTCCAAAAGAATACTTTGATTTCATGATGGAAGTGAAAAGGCTTGGAAAACACTGTATTTTTGAATTAGTATCTTCAATTTCGGTTACCTGGCCAGCCAAATGATATCTCTCTGTATTTCCTATACAGCGCGATACCATTTGGACACCCTCCATCCACTCTCGCTCCTCCGGTTACAAACGGACTCCGCGATTCTGATTCGTTCAAAGATGGTGACGTCAGTGCACCTGCCTTTGCCCGCAAAGTCACTCTTAGGCAGCGGAAGTTCCGCCTCAGTTTTGAATCAAGATGGCGCAATCTCTGATTGGTTCACTTAGCTGTCTGTCTACGCACAACAGCAGCGCATTCTGTGGATCAAGCGTTACCAGACTCACTCGCTGGTACAGCGATGAGTCATGGATTCTTCCAGGCAACAATTTCGGTAATTAACGGGTAAAAATCTTACACACTGTCCCTTTAAATTGGCATTAAGTAGGCTATTTGCATTTATTCAACTACAGGTGTTATTTATTGCTCAAAATAAAAAAAAAATTTAAAAAAATTGAACTTTTGCTTGCAGGAGATTTATAAAATGATGGCCATACTGTGGAACTTTCTAGGCACATCTCCATGGAAACAAGCACGTGAAGGGCTCCAACAGACAAGTTACACAGTGCACTTTTAAAGTCTAAAATCCCTTAGACAATATTTTCTTATAGTAATAATTTATTATAGCTCAATTTAAAGCTAGCTAAAATTCAGAATCGGTTAGATCAGTTGCTTAATTAAGATTAATTGTGGTGTAATGGTGTCTACAGAGTTTTTGGTTCTTAGAGATGACTCTCTTAAGCTTTCACTGCCATCTGCTGTTGTCTTGGGGTATTACAGGTGTAGGTCTGAAGCCAGTAGCAGGTGGACTTTATGAAATTTCCTCAGGGTTTGGTTCATTCTTTAAGAGGAGACGCTCCAGGCAAAAACATCATTCCCCACACTGTACTGAAAGATGTTTTAATATTTAATTTAATAAACCTGCATCCACAGAGATCTTGATTAAATGTGCTAAAGGATATTTTGATGACTAATGCCATGCTAAAAGGCGAAATTTGAATTTTTAGGCAAAATTTAGGTCAGATCTAGTTTACTTAAATACTAAATAAGATATACAAAATTCCCTCTAGATATATTCTTGTATCTAATTGGTAGATTTGAGATTCTGTTATGGGATTCTCCCAGATGGCGGCGAGGGCCAGTTTTCCCTATTACATTGTACTGTGGTATGAAATATCAAAAAGGTAAATTCACAAATGTTGGACCTGATCATTTCTATTAGTGCCAAGACCCATGATGTCACTGTGTCACAACAAACATCGGCATTTTAACAATATGACTTTTGCCTGCCCTGTAATAAATATTTTTAACCTAGAAAATGCCATCTGAAACTGAGCAATATGTGAGACAGAAGCACGAAATCTGAACCTGGCCCTGTTCATGTTTTTGTTTTGTTTGTGCCCAAAATAGCCAATTCTGTTAATTTTTACACATAAAATTACAATGAAAAACTATTACGGTGAAAAACTTGTAATACATTCTTTTCTTATAGTTATATAAGTAAACTAGAGGAGAAGTTTCAAAATGATATCTCTGTATTTCAGATTTTTTTTCTCCTATTCACTCTCAGTGTCTTGCTTTGTAATTATAATTTTGGGAATAGGTTTTTAGTTTTTGTTGGGAGTCTGAATGAGCCCATGTGCTTGTACTTGTTCATTGTATTATGTTGCCTATTGTTTATAATCCCATATTTACAAAAATATGAGCATACAGTCTTTGGCTTATCTTGCTCTCAATTAACATCTGGCTCTTAATTAACTTCTTCCATTTAAATGGCAAATTGTTTTGTTTTGTTTTGTTTTTTAAATACATGTCGTCTAAAACCTGACGTGTGAGTCCATGTTGTTGTTTTTTTAATACATGTCTTGTATCATACAAGACACAATTTTTGTATTCTTATACATACAAGTTGTATGTATAGGAATACAAAAATTAATGGCTTGAAACTGTATTTTTTTTAAAGTACTTATAATGTTTTCTCCTCCAAATGAGTCAGAGCCGCAGCCACAAATGTTCTCAGAAGTATACACAATGTTAGAGCCATGACAATGTTTTGGTTATTAAGATTATAATTTGGTGTTGGAATTGGATATTAGAATGAATATATTTAGTATTTTGTTATTTAGTACCTATTTTTAGTTTATTTCATGAACATAATGTTTATAGGAAGTTAAGAGTAATTTAACAGTCATTTAGACTTTGGACTTTAATTTAAACACGCATGCGCATGATGACGCAGCTTTGAGAATTGGGAAGAAAGAGCCAGAAGGAGTAAGAGAGCACGGATGTATATAGTTTTTTGACCGTGCTTGCTGTGTAATTATAATATATGTATTTGAAGACTTTGTTTTTTTTTTTTTGTTAACCCTTTTTTTTAATAGATAAAGATTTTTTGTTGATAAAGAACCCAGCTTGCTCGCGTCCATTCTTTTCAAAAAGTGCTCAGCCGAATGACACAGATATTGGATCTGCTGCCATAATACACAATTACATTTACAAAAAAAAATAAGTTTTTATAGATGTTGCTGAATTTGAAAACAAATAACACAGTGTAACTGTTTAATGGTCTATTTTCACAAAGGAGCCTCCTAACTGAATGAATATTGAATAAAATCAGGATATTCTTTCACAATCTTACTGAAGCCAGACAAAATATAAGGGCTACTAAAAGACTACATTGTAATAAGACAGTGTAA
Organism: Paratrypauchen microcephalus; assembly: GCA_036785185.1. NCBI lineage: Eukaryota > Metazoa > Chordata > Actinopteri > Gobiiformes > Gobiidae > Paratrypauchen > Paratrypauchen microcephalus. The sequence continues at coordinate 9,196,755 of JAVJIX010000015.1, read as the reverse complement.
TCCTTCTTTTGTCCGGGAGTGACTCACTGTAGAAAGTTTCAACAGTGGTCACCTGGACACTGGTTTTCCCATCAAGACGTTTCAGATCTGGGTGAGAGCCACTATTTAGAATCATACATTACTAATATTTTCACTTTATTTACTTTGTTAATTTAAAGAAAAAAAGTGATTTGAGGTCAATTAAAATATCCATTATATATTTTTGTGTTGTTTGTTTTTCAGTGTAGTTGTTACTTTGGCTTATTTTAATTTGAATGTTGAAAATAAATCAGCTCTAAATGGTTCAGAGTAAAGAAATGAATTAATGCAAATCATTGCCTACTTATTTGACGTAAAGGTTCAGTAAAAGTACCATTAAAATACTCAATAAGCAGTATCAGTAGTAGTATCGATAAATCTGCAATTATACCCATTCCCGCTGTAACTACTTCTTTAAACCGAGCTTCTGTGACAATGTACTTGCAGTAAATGTGCTAAGTTTTGAGGTGAAACTATTACGCTACATTTTCTTATCAGGAAATAGCCAATACAAATTATCACGGATATTCAGTGTAACAATAGCAAAAAAAAAAATGTGGCTTCTAAATTCCTGGGAGTCACAGAGGGGGGCTGGCAGTCATAAGAGCTACTTTCTAATGACTAACTCAAACTCTAACTGTGCCATTTTTGTTTTTCTCTGTATCCAGAGGCAAGGGATTAGCAGAGTAAGCCCCGGTCACATCTCTTCACATGATGTTAGCCTGCCCTGTTCACACACACACGTACACATCCGCTCACACACACACACATGCACGAGTCTGAGGGCTCCGTCTACGGCAGGAGTCGGCTGAGCGGTCACGGGACGAACTCTGGTCTTTTTGGCAGTATAAAAACCACGCCAGAGCTCATAGTAATGCACTGTGGAACTTGCTTTAGCCTGACAAAATCTATGACAGTTGACCTCTGTGAAATGTTTATTTTACATTAGTGAAAGGGCACACGTAATTTCATTTGGTTTTGAATTGGTCCACTTCAGCACCCAGTGTCAAATGAGATGAAAAACTATTTGATAAGGTCTTGAATTCAAGAATACTTCAACTGAATTATGTGGTATTACAATAGTAGTAGTAGTAGTAGTAGTACAGTAGTAGTTGTAGTAGAAGTCATGGTTATTAGTAGTAGTATTAGATAGAATTACAATTTATAATAGAAAATCTCATCGTACTAGTAGTAGTAGTAGTTTTTGTAGCTGTTATAGTAGTTTTAGTTATAGCTATTGTAGTAGTTGTAGTAGAAGTCATGGTTATTAATAGTAGTATTAGATAGAATTACAATTTATAATAGAAAATCTACTTTTTTAAATGACACAGTGATGTGAAAATATGTTATATCATTTTTTTTTATCATTGTTATAGTATTTTTTATCATTGTTATAGTATTTTTTACCATTGCAAAAGATTTATTTCACAAAATACTGCTTGTTTTAATTGGATTTTGAACTCTATTTCACTGCACCTCCACACCACTCTTACTTTTGGTTGAATAATGGAAAGTGCAATTACCCCAGAGTCAGAAGGTGGAAAGCGCATTACATCACATATATTGGATTCCTGTTTTCGTTGCGTTTCAGTGTCATCCTAATAGCTTTTTATTAGCTCTAAATCACATTATATGGACAACCAAGGCTCAAGTGAGCTTTATGGGCTTTGGGGCGAAACATTGAATACGTAAAAGCTTTTTAATCTGAAGACAATGGGACAGAATGCAGCTCTCCCTCTCTTGTAACTGACCCTAAAATGTCTACAGTGCATTTACAGCTCAATAGCTTTGAATTATTAATCCTCACATTCAGTTATAAATCAAAGAAAATTTTACACAGTCGCTAAGGTCATTGTAGTTTATGAGGATATTTATCTTTATAAATGTATTCAAGCGCTCCAGATGGCGATTTCTTATGGCTACATGAGAACTTTACTGCATGAGGAATGTATTTTTGAAGTATACATGAGAATGGGCTTAGTGCTTGGCTTTGGGTAATCCTCACAGTCACGGACCAATTATGAAACGTTACATCCAGGCAGGCATTATGATGGCCAATGTGAAGTGCATGTGATCGCAGCAAGAATCTGGGCCTTACATTACAGGGAACTTGGTCAAAGGCAAATGCAAAAGAAACAGATCTAACACAAAGAGAGAGATACAACTGAATAAATGCAAGACAGAAGAAGTGGGACACAATTTGACACAAGATTAGATCCACGAGAATGAGACTTAGGCAAAATTTATAATAAATACATGAAATCCAGTTCACAGATTTTGCCTTGCCATTGTCTTTTTGGAACTACATCTTCTCCTGAGTTGTAACTAACTCGCCCTTAACCGTTTTTTTTATGTCTTTTACGTAACACGTGGAAAACAAATCTCACAAGATCCTTTTCCTCCTATTTCGCAAGATCTTGTGGCATGATATTCATTCATTCATCATTCATTCATTTTCTTTTGCTTTTCCGAGCCTTCGGGTCACGGGGGCAGCAGTCCAAACAGATCTGCCGCCCAGATCTCAATGCAGCGGCCCCCGTGGATCCTCCTGCGGTGGTGGGTCCACGGGAGGGCGGCCCTACGTCGCTTGACGCAACCGGCATTGACGTATCTTCTGTCATGGGGGCTACCAGTGTACGCAGATACTGGAGGCGAGGTGGCACAACGGCAGCATTCATCTGTGGGAACTGGAATTGTACCGCCAATCTGTAGGTCGGTGGATCTGACCACTCAACCAATGATGTTATGTCGAGAGCGGGATTCGAACCCGCTGGATCAGTGGACGAACGCTCTACCAACTGACAGCTGTGGCATGATATATACAGTACTGTCTCATTCCTGCAATATTGGTTTAATGTAACACTATGGAACATCCAGAAAAGTTATGTAGTGTACTTTTAACTTGTTAACAATTTTACCACCTTCAATAAATGAGCTGCATGCACCTCCAAAACCCCAGTGAAGTGGCAAAGAACTCATGGTGACTTATACTACACTATATTATGTGCAATCTGTGAAATACTCTACTTACACCTTATTTAATCCTGCCTGTACCTTTGTATTTTATTATATTTTATTACATTTTTTAAATTATATTGTTTACTTTTTCCCCTGCACTTTTTTGCAACACTTTTTACCATGTACTATTATTGCATGCTATTAGTACTTCTTGACTATCTTAGCGAGTCAACGGGTTCTTCTGATCCTAAGCATTTCATTGCATTGTTGACCTTGTGTTGATCCTGCACATGACAAATAAACAATCTTGAATCTTTAGCTGCTATAACATCTGCACATTAGTTAGAATACATCATATTTTATTACTTTAACATCATTTATACTGTCAATATCAGTAAACGTCATGTACAGGACTTTATAATAAATTATATTTTCCACCAACATGTCCAGGGACGATGATATAAGGTGAGAGGTAAATTAGATGTCCAGATATTGCAGAGTAAAGGCAAAATGTATGCAATCTTTACTCTTTAAAATAACACCCATGCCAGGCAGGAGTCACTAGTGTTTAATCTGATTAGTTTTTCGATAAATTATTGTCTACGATTTCATTTAACTCAGACTCTGTGCCATTCACTACCGCTAATTCACCAGTGCCAAAATCACCAGTCAAATTTCGTCGCGTGTCCAGGAGCTCTATAGATTTTTACTCAAACTCAAGCAATTACGCAATCATAAATTAGAAATAGTTCAAGATTAAGTGCTGCATGAATGACTAGCCACACATTTATATATTATTCATGAAACACTGTTTATGGTAATTATTTATTGATTGATTATAGAATGTTATTATTATCAAAGCACAACCTTACCCATACCGTGCAATGGTACAGAATCATTTCAAAAACTACTGCAGAAACACTTCAAGTCAGTCAAATATTTGTTGCCAAAAGTTTAATGTAAATCAAAACCTACTTGATTATCACTTATTCTTGTTGATTTTGTGTGCAAACATTGACCTCCTCGAGTTTTCTCAAAAATAACACTCCATGACTTCCCTTTCAGTGCGCCCACTAATCAAGAGCTAGCCACCGGTGTTGTGAGCGCTGCTGAAACTAATCAACACCGTCGTTTTTTGATTTTGTTTTTTTACTTTCGCAATTGTAAACACAGAATCTACAGCCTGAGGGAGAAAGTGAAAACTGAAATTAAACTCACCAGAAGCTTCTAAACAAAAGTGTTGAAACAATGTCTTAATTGGACATACATGGTGGCTGCAAGGCAAATTTAGTTATTTCAAAATTATTTTATTTGGACAAAAGCACTCACTCTGGGTTCTGTTTTCAATTAACATTTGTGCAGTTATTCGTATTTCAACAACATGCACAAAAACTAAATATGAGCAAATTTAGCCTTTCATTTATCAGATGCTCTTCCTGGTGTAAACAATAACGCAGTCATGACTTTCGTGGTTATAGATGCCATTTTGAGGACTTTTCACCATTAAAGATACTTCTGTATTTTCCGCACTATAAGGCGCATCGGATTATAAGGCGCACCTTCAATGAATGGCCATGGCCAATGGCCACTGTCGGCTTTTGAGAAAATTGAAGGCTTTTAGGTGCGCCTGCGGAACATATGGTATATTGAATGGTGGCAACTGTGCTAGTTTTATGTCATTCTGAAACCAATGATACTGCTACACAAGCTTACTAAAATGAACACAGTAGAAGTATGAGCTTGGTGTGAGATTTAAATATCTGACTTTGTGCTGAATTGTGTTCAACAGAAACAATTTATTTGGTTGTTTTTACTAATTGTTTTTATTTGCTTACCTCCCTCAGGCTTTTCAGCAGGCCTCAAAAAATAATAAAAAACAAACACTTTAACTTGTTCAAAAAAGTACTTAAGTATAGATACCTAAAAGTATAGATACCTAAAATTTATAGTTAAGTACAGTACTTTACTACTTCTACTTCCGGTGAGATATCATATTTTCTACCTGATCTGTGTAAAATTGTTATAGTCTAAAGAATTTAATGCACATTTTTCATTTATGAAAACAGAATGGAAGTTGAGTCATCAAAAGTCCCATTGTTCATTTCAGTGTGACTTGGGATTGTTACAGTTCATTATTGTTTGTTCGCTTGTTTATCATTGAAACTTTTTTGAACATTTTTATGAGTGTGGGAAATTGATTTTGTGCCTGTTTAAAGTGATTGTTCACTCTAACAACGAATGTGCTGTTTCCTTACACATTTAATGTGTAGAAAGACAAATAACACATGTTGAATGGTTTAACTTCTACAACACAAAAATATATGTTAACATCATTGGCCAAACACTACTGGCCAAGTCGGTCCAACGGTTTCAACGTCTCACCAGCAATTCACATGGTAGCAATAATAATGGACATGTAAGTGGAAGACATGTAAGTGGATGATGTTCTCTGTTTATGTTTCAGTTATAGACAAAAGTGGTTAAAAGCTGCTCAATAGCCTCCCGGGACCTGAACAAAAAAAGTGTTTTGAAATTTTTTGGGGGGGATTTTCTATTTGAGGGTAATTGATTAGCATTTATATTTTGTTAATTCTGTTTTTATTCATAATGTTGTAACTTGTCCTCTGTAATGGACTGTAATAGTGTTAAATCCATGTGAAGTTAACAACCTAACAAAAACCTTTTTTTTTTTTTTTTTGATGACCAACATCTCTGAGATACGGAAAAGGATTAGGGCCACATGAACTTTTTTTTTTTTAATTCTGAGGAAAAAAATCAGAAATTTTGAAAAAAAAAAGTCAGAAATTCTGAGAAAAAGTCAGAAATCCTGAGGAAAAAAGTAAGAATTTCTGAGATTAAAGTAAGAATTTCTGACTTTAATCTCAGAAATTCTGAGATTTTTTTTCTCAGAATTAAAAAAATAAATTATTATTATTATTATTATTATTATTATTATTATTATTATTATTATTATTATTATTATTATTATTATTATTATTATTATTATTATTATTATTATTATTATCCTCTTCCATACTGAGAAGCTTCTAGAGTCACTTCAAAAAGTTTTTACACTCCCTTTTAATTTCTTACTTATTATTTTTTTAATCATAGTGCAGCTACAAACTAGAGTATCTTAAAACACTTAAAAGACAGACTGCCTCTCTGAAATCAAAACATGGATGCAACACAATTTCCTAAAACTAAACTGTGATAAATCCGACTTAATCATTATTGGCCCCAAAAACATCACCAAATCCACTCAAGACTAGAGCCTGACCATAGACAACACAACCCTCACTCCATCCCCACTCATCCGAAACCTTGGCATTCTTTTTGACACCTCACTCTCATACCAACAACACATAAACTACATAACCCGGACTGCTTTCTTTCATCTCAAAAACATTGCACGACTCCGCCCATCCCTTTCTTTCTCTGCTGCTGAAACTCTCATGCATGCATTCATCACCTACTGCAATAGCCTTTTCTATGGTCTACCCTCCAAAACTCTCAATAAACTCCAATACATCCAAAACTCTGCTGCCCGCCTCCTCACCCACACCCGCTCCCGAGACCACATCACTCCTGTCCTCCAAAATCTCCACTGGCTCCCCATCCCTCAGCGTATCCAATTCAAAGTCCTCCTCCTGACCCACAAAGCCCTCCATAACCTGGCCCCATCATACCTCTCTGACCTTCTGCACCGTCCCTCCCCTACAGGACCAAGCTCCGAACCTGGGGTGACAGAGCCTTCTCCATTGCTACCCCCACCCTCTGGAACTCACTCCCACAACCTATCCGTGACTGCTCTGACCTCCCCACCTTTAATAATAATAATAATAATAATAATACATTTTATTTATATAGCGCTTTTCAAGACACTCAAAGACGCTTCACAAATCATAAAAGAATAAAATATCACAGAATTTACAACATAAAATCAAACATTTAAAATATCACAAAATTTACAATATAAAATCAAACATTAAAAGCAATTTTAAACAGGTGGGTTTTGAGTTCTTTTTTGAAGGTGGGGAGATCACCTTCAAAAAAACTGCTCAAGACTCTTTAAAAAACTCTTTAAAAAACTCTTTAAACTCTTTAAAAGACTCTTTAAAAAACTTAAAAAAAACTGCTCAAGACTCTTTAAAAAACTCTTTAAAAAAAATCTTTAAACTCTTTAAAAGACTCTTTAAAAAACTTTTTAAAAAACTGCTCAAGACTCACCTTTTTAAAACTGCTGTTAATGTTTTTCTGATTGTTTATTGTTTTGTTACTTGTTTTATTACTGATTTTACCTCTTGTACAGCGTCTTTGAGTGTCTTGAAAAGTGCTTTATAAATAAAATGTATTATTATTATTATTATTATTATTATTATTATTATTATTATTATTATTATTATTATTATTATTATTAGACTGGTTAACTCAATGTCCACTATAAAGGACACAAATGAATGGGCCGGGTCTCAGGAGGATATTTGCCTGGTTTACACCTGACCATATCACAAGTGAGATATGGTCTGGGAGCCACCTTCGAAATATCTCGTACCGGAGGTGTGGTTTACGATCACCAACGGACGTTTATTGGGCGTTACGAATGTCTATCATTTGGCGTATACGTAGCCCATAGCCAATCATGTCAGTTGTCAGTTCAAACTACAAGCTTCCGTTTGTCACGTAGTACGCGTCACCGTCTTTCCATCCCTCCCCGCTCTCTGATTGGCTCCCAGAATCGGGCGAGCTTGCTTGCCATAGCTGCCAGGCTGTTTTTCAGATCGGAACGAACGAAAGCAGCCTGGGATTTCCCAGGTTAGGAGGATATGCTGTAAGTTAGATTTCATCCAACCTCTCACTGGTGACTTTACCTCAGTGTTTCCTCAATACTGTGATTGATTTTACGATCACCAAGTGAATTACTGCTATAGTTACTTAAATGTTTGGCAGACATGATTTTTTCCACTGGGATTCGAGCTAAACAGGGGGTGTAGGGTAGAAGATCAAGTTTTTGGTTAACGTTTATTTATAATTAATGTCGAAATACTGTTAGTTAAATTTTTGCCAAGTCTGTAATGCAAATTTTGTTTGCTACTGCCAAAAGAGCGAGCTAATGTTGTCTGAAGAGCAGTTTACTCTATTACAAACCCACTTTAATGAGCTTGAGCATATTATTGTCCACCTTTTTCACGTGTGAAGTTGGACGTGAAGGATTGCCATGCAGTCGTTTTTTTCCTTTCACTGATTTTTTTCTCTCAACCTCAGTTCTAATTAAACATATTGTATTTTTCTTTGACAGTGTAATATGGTCTGCACCAGATTCTTGGCTAAACTCTTTTTTAATTGTACTTACACACCCTTTTAGGCATTTATTGGACGTTTTTGTTGACTTCCATTAAAACTACACTTGAAAATGCATTCTGTAATTGCAATAGCTTTCCCCATTGACACGAGGTAACATTTGTAGTTTTTACAGTTTACAGACTAATAATAAAGGGTTACTTGTGTGTGAATGAAACAAAACACAACCCTGGATATGTTTAAAATAGCTTAAAGTTCTCGTGAATCCAGTTTGTTTAATATATATTATAGGACCTTTAACTGCAACAAGTTCAAAGTTCAAAAGTTCAAAGCAACACACAAAACAAGACAAAAACTGACAATAAAAAGACTATAAAAAGGTATGAATGGGCGATGAATGGGAAAGGTTAATCATGAGTATATGAGAGTCACATTATTCACATGTGCATAAAAAAGTGTATTGTTGATAAAGCAGTCTTTGTCAAAACAGCGTCAGAGCAGGAGAGTGTCTGGTCTTACAGTGGGCCTCACATGCTTTCGCAGCCTGGGGGTTGGACACTGAAGGAGGGGTGATAGTGGTATTCTGAGTGACTTTTATGACTTCAAAGAAAAAGTCATATCTTTCAGTAGTCAATCAAATAATTTTCTTCTAAAGGCTTTAGTGTGTGTGTTTAATATGGAACTAGAACATAAAGAGATAATTGATTTACATTTGGTTGCTTGTAAATGGTGTAAAACAGGTCCATTAACTTCAAAATGTTCAAAATTGCAGAAGTAAGAAACTAGTCTATATACAGCTCTGGAAAAAAATAAGAAACCACTGCATTTGTTTTCTGAAATCAGCATCTCTACATGTATTACAGCCATTCCATTCCAGCGCCTGTTGAATTCCAACACAAAGCTGAGATACTTCAGTTCACCAGGAGTGGAAGAGCATGCCAAGACGCATGAAAGCTGTGATTAAAAATAAGGGTTATTGCACCAGATATTGATTTCTGAACTCTTCTTAAGTGTAAACATTAGTATTACGTTGTTTTAAAATGAATTTGATCTTGTTTCTTCTCATTGTTTGAAATCTGAAAACATGTATCTTTTTTGTCATTTTCTGCAAATAAATGCTCTAAACGATAATATTTTTATTTGGAATTTGGGGGAAATTTTATCAGTAGTTTATAGACTCAAACAAAAATGTTCCTTTTGCCCAAGCACATAACTAGCTATAAGTAGTAAAATCAGAAAAACTGATAATTTTGCAGTCCAGAGCTCTATATATTTGGTTGGTGAAGGAGAATAATGGTGTGCATGACCGGATCAGGCTGCCCCCTTCTGAGCCTCATCCTCGGTTGGAAATATGATGTTATGTGATGGGGGTCACGCGGGACTGAGAATCCTGGGAGTCATGCGCTAATCCGCTATAAAATGCCCTGCTTGGGGGGATACAGCGCAAAACGAACTCCCCATTCTGTTTGGGATGCCTGTTAATTAACAATTCGGTGAAAGTTAATTGTGCGTCATTTTTCGCGGATCATGTTGACCTTGTTTCTTTTGGGGAGCTCGTTGCTTCTGGCGAGCGCGCAGTTCCCCAGAGAATGCGTCACGCCGGAGGGACTGAGGAGCGGTCAGTGCTGTCCCACACCTCCAGGACTGGAGAATGACCCGTGTGGTGCGAGCGCAGGCCGGGGACAGTGTGTCTCTGTAGCGGCTGATGCGCGACAACATGGCCCGCAGTATCCCCACGACGGACGGGACGACCGAGAGAGATGGCCCGTGCGCTTTTTCAACAGGACGTGTCAGTGTAACGGAAACTTCAGCGGCTTCAACTGCGGGAGATGCAGACATGGATTTACGGGGGCCAACTGTGACGAGCGGGTGTCTGTTGGTAAGCAGAGATAGGCCTACGTTTGTGACGCAAATGGCCGCGTTACCTGCGTAATTACGCGTGGACACGGCGCGTTCGTGCGTAAAGATTGGATGAAAGTTTTAAAATAGGCATATTCCACAAAAACGAGTCATATAAAATGTTCTTGATAATTTTTGTGTAATCCTCAAACATCTGAACATTTTTATTTATTCATTTTTTAATTAATAGACTAATTTTGTATAGCCTACTGCTGAATTTGTTGATTTATTTCGACATATTTCAAACTTACGGCTATATTATGGCTCACTGTGGTATAATCTTGTAATCCCCAGTAAGAAGAAACGTGATGCTGCTTAGTTCGGATGAGAAACGTGCCTTTGTGAGCGCTTTGGACCAGGCCAAACGCACGGTGCACCCGGACTTGGTTATTGCCACGCGGCGCTACGAGGAGGTTTTTGGGCCAGACGGAAACACCATGCAGTTTGAGAACATCACAATATACAACTACTTTGTGTGGACCCACTACTACTCAGTCAGCAAGACGTTTCTGGGAGCGGGACAGGCCAGTTTTGGAGGAGTGGACTTTTCCCACGAGGGACCTGGGTTTCTGACGTGGCACAGGTTCCATCTTCTTCAGCTGGAGCAGGATATGCAGGTGACCGACCTTCTCCCCGCACTGTAGAAATGAAAATGTCATGGACTAATTGGTATAGATGATGTAATTGGTTAAGGCGTGTGTGCGTAAGTTTGATCGATGCTTGAGAAAAGTCAGTGTGCGTAACGCGTAGTGAATGAGTAAAGCAACACAATTAGAGACGCCTTTTACGCACAGACTTGATTTAATTTAAAGAGTATGATCATAATTTGAAGCAATGTAGCAGTTTAACTACAACCTACTGTGCTGCCAAAATACCATATACCATAATTTCAAGTTGTAAACTTTCTGACACCTCAAACTTTTGAGCCTCACTTTAAAGATCCCATGACATGGTACTTCTTGATGCTTTTATATGGCTCCTTAATGGTTCCCTAATACTGTAAATGAATCCTTCTTCAAAATCAACACTCAGTGCATGAGAAACAGAGATAAGATGAGAAAGAGTCATAAATATCTCTCTCAAACACTTTATTCTGGGCGTTGTTGCTTGAATGCAAATGAGGAGAAAAGAGCTGGCCTATAGTAGAGGGTGGGGGCGTGGCCAAACTCTCCGCTCTCAGCTCTGAGCCCTCAGCTGATCCATTTCCATGTTTTTGCACGGGGGGAGAGATTTGAAGCGTTCCATTGAAAAATAAACACATTTCCACAGAAAATAAAATTAAACCACTGCTGTTCAAAGGTCCAGAGGCTCAGATAAAGGACTTCCGAGCCTAGAAACACTCGGACGTGCCTCCAGGCAAATAAAAAAACGCATTTCGCATTGCCTAGCGCATTTGCGGTCCAAACTCTCTGGGCGTGATTTACAGAGACGCTGAGTACAGACAGACGGGGGTGGAACTGCATTTGCATTTCTTTTTTTGATCTGACGTCAATAAGGTGCCTTGTTCAAAATCGCCCGTTTAAGCTCCGATTTTTTGTAACTCAGAAAAGGATCGCAAATGCTCAGTTTAGACATTTCACAACTTTTAACCATGGGGGGGCGGGGCCTAAACAGGGTAGGGGAGCTCACATTAACGTTCAAAAACCTCAGAAAGTGAAAATTTCATGCCATGGGACCTTTAAAACATTTATTCAAGAGAGTTGAAGTTCCAAGTTGTTTGCTTTACAAAGATCAAGTCCGAAGAGCACCAGGGTGAAACATTTTGAAAACACTTGTGCAGCATTCCAGTAGAATTCAGCTTTTTATGAACAATTATATCTAAGGGACTTATTACTTTCTTACCATTGTGTCCATAATGAATATTTCCTCATCACCAGGACATGCTGCAGGACCCCTCCTTTGCCCTACCCTACTGGAACTTTGCCATCGGGGGCAGCACATGTGACATTTGCTCTGATGATCTGATGGGGGCCCGCAGCAGCTTTGATGCGAACGCTCTGAGCACAAACTCTGTGTTTTCTTCTTGGAGGGTGATTTGTGAGAGTGTGGAGGACTACGACACTCTGGGAACCATCTGCAACAGCAAGTCTATTGTTCTGATTTTTCATTTGACATTTTTCTTTTGGTATAATCGCAAGAAAACACAATCAGAAACAGATTGTGTGAAACAGAACGTCGTAGTTTCTAAGAATGAAAACAGGGGGGTTGTCTTTACAATGCTCTTGTTGATCAGCTCAACCCATTTTCCAATTACAAAACATAAAACGTATATTCTGTATTTCTGCTCAGCCACAAAACATGAACTCTTATGTCTCAAAATTCTTTTGAATTCACCTGTACTAATCATGCTATTGTAGATTAATTTTGATTACCCCAAAACACCTATGGATATTGGATCTAAACAGTATTCTGTGTAATAATTAATACATTTAGTGCAGAAACTTGACCAAAAAGTGCTTACAACATTGGTTCTCAAACCTTTTACAGGATAATATTTGGCTTTCTGAGTACAACCAGATCTAAACCCAAACCATATCAGGCATAAATTAAGGATGAACATTTAATAAGACTGAACCAAAGCTAAACTAAAGCAAATAAGGCCCCATGTACCCACAGACACAGCTCGCGATACAGTAGTACATCTACCATAGTTTAGACATAATTTCTTCAAATCCTTCTAGCGTGACTAATGTTAATGAATGTTACTTTTCTGTTCAGGCACAGAGTCGTCTCCGATCAGGAGAAACCCAGCGGGGAATGTGAACCGTCCCATGGTGCAGCGCCTCCCAGAGCCCCAGGATGTGGCCGCGTGTCTCCAGGTCAACACTTTTGACACGCCCCCGTACTACTCCACTTCTGATGAGAGCTTCAGGAACTCTATTGAAGGTGCACTTACTTTTACTGCAAATATCTTCCTTCATCTCATCAAAAACATATCTGGAGCAGTGTTTTGTTTCATTCACAATTTTTTTCAACACACAAATCCTGCATATTTAGGCTGAGTACTTTGCTCAAACAGAAAACACTCTGTTCCATCTTGTGATGTTATGTGGTAATACAGGAAGTGCTCCAGTGTCTGTTGAAACTCCATGCACTTGCCCTGGAATTACCAGTCTCTGCTGAACAAAAGGTAGAAGGTAGCTGTGAACTTGAAAACTACCACTGTATGACCTCACAAGGTGGAACAGAGCATTTTGAGCTTTGGAGATAAAGACAGACTAATAATAAAAGGTTACAAATCACAACTCTTCCTATGTTTCTGTGGAGGTAAATCAGCATTTGCAAACTAAAACCTTGTACTTTGACTTTTAGTAGCATTATCTACTGTTCCTAGTCCTTTTGTGGATTATTTCCAATGATCTCTGCTATTTCAAGTGCTCCATGGCACACTGTACCAACCTTAAAGATCCCATGACATGGTACTTCTTGATGCTTTTATAGACTTAGACTTAGACAAACTTTATTGATCCACAAGGGAAATTGTTTTGGGTACGGTAGCTCACTCATCAAATAAAATATACAAAATAAAATTATATGGCGCCTTAATGGTTCCCTAATACTGTAAATGAATCCTTCTTCAAAATCAAGCCTCAGTGCATGAGAAAGCCTCATGAAGACAGTCAGAGTCATAAATATCTCTCTGAAACGCTTGATTCTGGGCGTTGTTGTTTGAATGCAAATGAGGAGGACAGAGACAGGCCAGTGCAGCAGGTGGGTTGTGGCCAAATACGCCGCTGTTTCCTGGATTAGCGGTGCACTGGTGCACTGGCCCCACTTCTGTGTTTTAAGCGCGGAGGAAGATATGAGACGCTTTCCATTAAAAAAAACACATTTCCACAGAAAATAAAAATTAAACCACTGCTGTTTCAGAGGTTCGGAGGCTTGGATAAAGGACATCCAAGCCAGGAAACACTCTCATGTGTCTTCAGGCAAATAAAAAAATGCATCTCGCATTTTGTAGCTCGTTCGCGGTCCAGATTCTCTGGGCGTGATTTCCAGAGACGGCGGGTAGACATCCAGACAGGGGGTGGAAACCTTTCAGCGAGTGTGACGTCAGAAAGTTCCCTTGTTTAGAATCGCCCGTTTGGGCTGTCTTTTTTGCAAACGCGGAAAAGGATTGCAAATGATCAGTTTACACATTTTGCAACTTTTAGCCATGGGAGGGGGGGCTAAACAGGGTAGGGGAGCTCACAATAACATTCAAAAACCTCAGAAAGTGAAAATTTCATGCCATGGGACCTTTAAATAAAGATTCAAGATTCAAAGCTTTTATTGTCATATGCACAGTAAAGAAACATGTTTCCCTGTACAATGAAGGGAATTTGAAGTGTAGAGACCTGTTAGACCAATCACAGTGTTTTTATACCTACAGACGCTGCCCCTTCTCTCACCTTACGCTCCCCTTTAGTCCTCCAGGCACTGTCCAGTTTAACATCTCTTTTAAAAATGTGATTCTAGGTGTTTAGTGCCACTTTAAGCCCACATTTGCAAAAATATAGCAATGTCAGCAATTTCATGTCATGTGTTTTTACAGGCTACAGCGCCCCCCAGGGCAACTATGACCCGGTGGTAAGGAGCCTTCACAACTTGGCTCATCTGTTCTTGAATGGGACAGGGGGGCAGACCCACCTCTCCCCCAATGACCCCATCTTTGTCCTGCTGCACACCTTCACAGACGCCATCTTCGACGAGTGGTTGAGGAGACACAGTCCAGGTGTGCTTCTGATATAATATAACAAGTATTGCACTCCTGCTAATTGGCTGTGGTTACATGCATATTCACAATCTATTTATTCACTTTGTATGTTCACTGTAGTAGCCTTGCACCAGTTATGTGCATATACTTCTACCTTTTACAAAATATATTTATTATTAAGTTATAAGATTATTAAAAATACATGTAAACAGCAAAATCTGAAATGTATCAACAATAAGCTGATTTTTTTCTGATTATGGTCCCGCCATGAGATTTTGTGGTTTGCATGTCATTCAGTACTCTTAAAGCTGCAGAAAACAGATAATAATAATAATAATAATCTTTTGGTGTAAATTATTATAAAAACAGTTTTTGTTTCTTACTAGATTCAGCCGTGTATCCAGAGGAGAATGCGCCCATTGGCCACAACAGAGGCTATAACATGGTGCCTTTCTGGCCTCCTGTGACCAACGCGGAGATGTTTGTCACTGCTCCTGAGAATCTGGGCTACAGTTATGAAGCCGAATGGCCAGGTAAACAAAAAAAACAACAACAACAACAAAAACAGTGGTCAATTATATATTATATCTATTTATTTGTTTGTCCAGCTCAACCCTTTACAATGACTGAAATCATCACCATGACCATTGTTGCCGCCCTGGTGTTGGTTGCTGTCGTTTTCGCTGCCAGTACATGTGCTGTCCGGGCCAGGTCCAGGAGGGAAGGCCACCAGCCTCTGCTTGGAGATCAGTACCAGAGATATGACGATGACAAAAGCCAGTCTGTCGTTTAGAACTGCTATTTATTTAATTATCATGTTTGCCTTGCCTTAAAAAAACATCACAATCTGTATTTATACTGTTGTAATATAGTGGTATATCTTTTGATTTTCTGATGGAAAATAATGCAATTTCAAAGTAAAATATATAGTAAGTGGCCACCAGGTGGTGCTAATGTTACGTTCTGGCCAGGCCTTTACACTGCGTGAGTTTAGTGAACAGAAGTGTACACCTATTTGAGATTTTATATGTCAGAGAGATTTGATTTTGTGAAATGCAGTATTAGGAAGTTGTTAGAAGTGGAAATCACTTTGTAAAAACAATGTGACAGAGCCTTAACACCCTCTTGGGGGCGCACTTATCCAATCTTTGAAGATGGGTACAGCGTCATGGAGACATACTGGGCACTCGCTTCAGATTCTTGCCTTTTATTTAATAGTTTAGAGGTTTTTGAACAAAAAGAAATGCGTATGCAATGTTTTGAATTGTATATTTGTTTTATGCTATGCTTTTACTGTCTTGATTCTTTTGCTATGTACGTTTACAAGCTATAATATTGTGTACTTATTAAATGCTTTGCTATTAAAACTGTGTAGCGTGTTTCTACGGACGCGGTGCGTAAAAGTGGCGTGCCGGCTGCTTGTGCGTCAGGTGTCTGGTTTCGAGGGGACGTCGCTTGTAGGCGTGGACTAGAGGGAGCGCGTGGTGGTTAAACAGTAGAGCTAC
Source organism: Paratrypauchen microcephalus (assembly GCA_036785185.1). Classification (NCBI taxonomy): domain Eukaryota; kingdom Metazoa; phylum Chordata; class Actinopteri; order Gobiiformes; family Gobiidae; genus Paratrypauchen; species Paratrypauchen microcephalus. The sequence continues at coordinate 9,180,378 of JAVJIX010000015.1, read as the reverse complement.
TGGTCCAAAGCTCCAGTGGGAGGTCTGGGATGAGGTAATGTGAAATGGTTAAGTGTTTTGACTCGCAGTTACGCATTGTTCTGTCAGATACTTCAATGAAAAGGTTAAGAACGCGCCGTTTCCTCTGACTGAGCGCGACTTCTGCTGCTGACTTACAACTCCAATCAACAAGTGTCCAATCTACTAACCTGTTTGGAACATCTACTAGACCTAGACCACTGCGCGTCAAGCCATGGACGAAGACAGCAACGTTTTGCCTGAGTTGAAGGATTTGGAGACAAAGTTGGGAAGGAAAGTGCCGGATAGCCTTGTGCGTTCTCTTGTTGGAGGAAAACACCACGAAAAGCACGACAAGGCGCAGCGTTCTGCCAAGTTCTGTGCCAAATCTGCGGACTTTAAACGCCTGGAAAGCAAGATGCTACTTTTAAAACAAGAAATGGTGAGTCATGTATTGAAGTTTTGAAATTTTACATGGTGAATAAATAGCCTAGTGCGTGATTCATACGTGCGTAAATGTAGATGCAGTTGGGACGTTCTTGCTTTGCTGAATTAATTCACAAGTTGTAACGCGTTCTTACTGCTCTTTGCGTAAAAAGGCCGAGTACTGCTTTATGGGGAGTTGTTAAAAGCAGAAATGGTGTTGGTTGACGTCTGGGTGAGCCATGAAAGTGGTTAGAAGTGTGACAACCATTCACACCTGCCCTCGCAAGAGAAGAGAGAGAAGTTACCTCCTCTCTTTATCCATCTTAACCACTAGGAGCACGCATCCTCTCCTTTTGTCATTGAAACTACTACACTACACTGTGAAATCCAATTGTCTCGTGTTAATTACCATCACGCGACTACTAATACTGCAATGCGCCCTTTGGCACCAGGGTCTGAGGCATTGAATACCCTTAAGGTAAAGTGCTTATTATTTTTAGCTCTGGCGAGGTATTAAGATGACTGAGCAGATGGCAAAGTTTACCGAGTTTCTCAAGCACCATTATCCCTTTTTTTCAGGTCACTAAGTTCAAAGGTGGTTGGGCATTTCAAGTTACAACTCTTTGCGTGTCTATAAACAGAATTAGTAGCAAAACAAACCATTCTGAATAGTAAATTATCTATTAAACTGGGGGTGTGTGCATCTAAACCACATGAAAATTAGACTAAACTGGGACGAAATTGTAAACTAAACCTGGACTAGACCAAGACTATACCAGGATCTACATCAGGACTACATTGGACTCAAGCCAGAATGACCAAATCATAAGAAGTGTGAGCATTTTCCCTGACCCAGAGAGCTTTGAATTACATATCCTTTGGTATTCAAGAGTTTTTAGGTGGGTTATTTTTTTAGTTCACTAGTTATTATTTAGTTATTTGCATCCCCATGACCTCAAGTTCCATGCAATCCCTTATCACAAATACAAACAACCATTATAATATTAATAATATTTATGCCTTCATTGGAATTTTTGGTCCAGCGGGAAATAAAGATAAACATAATGCTGTTGTTATTGAAAGGAATGCAGGCTCAAAATACATTCTTGTGTGTATTGGTGAAACGGCTTGTCTACAGCCGTCATATCCAAAGCACACAATGACAAAGTTAACCCAATAAAACGCTGCACCATTTGTGTTTACTTAACCAAATTTAGTGTTAGTGACTCATCGGTGCCATTATAACACAATCAAATAACCAAATTACTGTACTATTTTGGTTATAATCAGCTGCATCGTTCAATACATAACAATAATTTTTCGGGAGTCAGTATTTATTCATTTATATTTACTTTTTCTTTGTACTAGTGGGACGTTTTTGGTTAATTTTCTGTTCTACGACAAAATTATTGAGTATTGAAGGTCGAATTATGAAATTATATGACTCAGGCACAAAAGTACTTAGATGTTGGATTTATTTATTGCAGTTTATATTTTGTTTAAACTATTTTGTGCATTTAGAATACTTTTTGGGGGATAATTCCGCTTACTGTTTTGGTTACCGTATTATTTATGTCTATATTTACTTAAGCAACTTCAGCATTTGTTATCGTGACAGGCCTTTTATCAAGTCTAAAAAGAAAAGTCAGATGCAGCTGTCTAGAACAACACACAGCACATTTTAATGCAATTTGACTGGGACGGGTTCCGGCAGCTGTTCGTTTGGTCGTTTTTCACCCTGACGAAGCATTTGTCAGCCTCTCGGACATCGGGGAATCCCTTTGATGGACTCCAAGCGGGTCATTTCCTCCTCCTAAACGCAACAGTTGTCATGGCAGTCTTGAGTCAATGGTCGTACTGTGTAGACAGTCCACACATCATTCAAAATCCTGGACGCAGGCTTCCTGACCGCTCTATTACTGGAATAATACAAGTTCCTGTTTCCTTTGTTCATGCTGGGAGAAGTAGTCCATTGTGCGGTAGCCATGAGAAAAGAATGCTAACATTTGTTGAGCTGTCATTTGCATTTTCGGTTGCGTGTAGTTGCATATTTCATCCTTGAATGAATGGGTACTTTTACGTGGTTATGATGCAGTACACAAATCTTGAGCAAAACTTTTGATTGTGATAAATATGTTCATTTTACTTGACATTTCATTTTTCATGTTCAGTTTTATGGTAGTGGATCGTAGTAGCAGTAGTAGTAGTAGTAGCAGTAGTAGTAGTAGTAGTAGTGAACCATTCTTAATAAACAATTTCATTATGATTGTATGGTAATATAAAAGAAAGTACTATGATTTAATGTTGAACGTTACATTCTAAATAAAGAGTGGTATGATTGTGGTATCAGAATCGGTCTTTTGTAATTGTACTGTGCTGTGCCAGCTGTGGTAGTAGTAGTAGTAGTAGTAGCATAGCATGAAGTCCAAAAATGTGCTGTTTTCTTTGATGATTGATGATTTTATACAAACCTTTTATACATACTTTACAATCTGTACATACCTACCGCCGTTTACAGAAAGTGAACTCTTTTCTTCTCTACGTTCCAGGCAAACTTGAGAGCCATCGACGTCAAGGTGATGCAGCAGCTCATGACCGTCAACGAGGGCATCGAGTCTATCCGCTGGATGATGGAGGACAAAGGGGGCATGGCCAGTCAAGATGGCAGTCTGTCTGGGAGCTTGTACAGCCTCTCTGACAGTCAGGACGGAAGCTCATTCAGGGGGAGCATGAACAGTTTAAATGACGCTAACAGTGACGATTTGGACGGGCTCTCGGTGGGCTCATACCTGGACACTTTGGAGGATATCCCAGACGACCCTTCGCCCACGGACCTCACCTCTTACATGGAGAAAAGTGTGATCAATGGAGACGCGTTCAGCAAATCGCCGCTAAAGCTCAGGGTGGAGGCGGATGAGTACTACTGTTTTGGATAGTGAGCACCCAAAATGGACGGTTTTTAAGTGTGTGTTTTTAAGTGTGTCACCGTTTTCAAGGTTTTGTCGGATTTTTTTGGATATACAGTAGGGCTGTACAATATCGGGAAAAACAACACATATGCAAAACATATGCAGCTACTTTGTTGACGATTTGGCATTACCTGAAATGGGTGTAAAGGGATGTTAGTTCATAGTTTAACAAGCGGTCACTAGACAAGAGGAGTACAGGAATAATACATAAATAATAGTGGATTTTTAAGTTTAATATATACAATTACTGCATGCATTTTACACATTTTTAATGTTCATACTTCAAGAAAAAAAAAGATAATTTTCACAAAATCATGAAAAGGCCTACATTACACTATTTTCTGATTTGTTATAAGGTTGTTTCCTTTTGTTTTGTTTTTTATTCATACATGTTTAACACACAAACCCTGCATGTGCTAGTCTTCTCTCAAACAGAAAACTCTTTGTTCCACCTTGTGATGTCGTGTCGTAATACACAAAGTGCTCCACTGTGTTTTTAAACTCCATACACCTTCACTAGAATCATTTGTATGATTTCAGCCCAGGAATTGTCAATATATGCTGAACTAAACGTAAAAGGGAGCTTTTAACTTGGAAAGTATCACTTGATGACATCGTTAGGTGGAACAGAGCATTTTGAGCTTTGGAGATGTAGACGGGTTTACTGTGTGGATGAAAACAAAACACAACTCTGGGCATATTTTTGATAATATTTGGCTTAAAGCTCACATTTTGTGCAATATAGGACATTTAAAAGTATGCACTGTGCAGCCCTACTTAAAAGTACTACGGTATTTGTTTGAAAACACAGTCCTGACTACCACATGACTTACTGTTTCTTGTTACACCAGTAATAAGAAATCTGTTTTTTATGCAAATGACAAAACCAAAATGGTACTTTTTAAGCATTGTATTTATTTTTGAAGTAACTGCCTGGACACTGTTGAGCTGCTTAGAACCGTCAGCACAGTGGAAAATTCAGACTGAACTTTACCAGAGAGGTTGAACCACAATGGGCCGATCTAAGGGAGTAGACTATCAACCATCCGGAAAAGTAGACATTTTCTGTGCTGAGTGATTTAAGGTTACACTGTTTGAAGTGGCCAAGTGGTGGATTTTAGTGTTACAGCAAGTGCAATTTCCCATATGCCAAATTTTGCTTGTTTGTCATTATTTTTATTGACTGAAGCTAAGCCGTCCTTAGCTATAGTCTTAATTCAAGAGATTAGCTACACATTGGCACGCACAGATGCTTGACTGAATTCATCTGATGGTCTTAATACACATATGGACACGTATGCAAATGGGCATATTAAAGCTACCAATGACTTTTTCTATGATTGTTTGTTTCTATGTTTTGTTGATATTTTTGTTTGTATGTTTCTATGTTTTGTTGATTGTGAAATTTTGTGATACTGAAAATAATATATGGAAATTGTATATCTTTTGTCATTTTTTTAAAGCCCCAGTGTGTAGGATTCGTGGCGCATAGGTGGATGGTGCTATTGCACTTTCTGTTTAAGCTACGGCAGACCTCGAGGGACCCGCGCACGAGCCGCACCGCTACTGTATAAATAAAACGCGGTCCCGTTTTGTATTTTCTTTTCTCATGAAAACACACATTCCCGATCATGTACCATGACACTCTACACATCAAATGAAACCTTACAGTCTCCTCTTTTTGACTATGCAATTCATTTCCCTGCAAAACAATCTCTCCCCGAGCACATGGGGCTTTTATACAGAAAAGCACAAAACGAGGTTAGCTTACCTTAGAATGCTTTGCACAGGTCAAACTCTGTATTTCACCATAAACTTGCTCTCAATTTGTCCGTAAGGATCCAGCGAATAAAATCCAGTAAAACAATTTAGTCCAAAACACGTGTTAGATCCATTACGACGTCTGATCCGGCAGCATGCTTGTGTTGTTTACCCAAAACCACGAGCCTTGCCGAAGGCGAAGGCGGAGCCCAAATGTCCTTCTGCGGCTCTCGTATTCAAAATGGCTGCCTCTGCATGGGGAAGATCCCCCTTTTATGTGACTATATCTAAGTCCAAAAAAATACTTTGATTTCACGATAGAAGTGAAAAGGCTTGGAAAACAATGTATTTTTGAATGGGTATCTTCAATTTCAGTAATTAACGGGTAAAAATCTTACACACTGTCCCTTTAAAGGTGTAACTTCTAAGGTGGGGGATCTGCTACTTGGTTGTCTTTATGGAGATGTTATTTTGCTGAAATGCTCAACAGTAGGGAAAGAAATACCTTAAAAAACATGAATTCTCACCAAGTGCAGGCTCCATAGATCTGAACCTGTCTCCGTTGTGATCACCAAGTTCATTTGCATGTTGGCGGACTCTCCAAAAGTTACACAGTGCACCTTTAAGCATTATTCCATCATAGTTGCAGACTTGATACACAAAATGTTAAAATTTGCTATATTTTTTCCATTTAATTATTCAATGTTGATCCAAAGCAAATAATGTGGATTTTACGATTATAATTTAAAATATTATAATTCATTTTTAGTGCAGTGGTAACTAGACTCATTGATTGTTCTATATGGTATAAATAATTAGCAATGTTTTTGTTTTGGTCATCCACACCACAGTCATACAGATAGATTCACAGTTTTTTTTTTAATTTTGGCACAACAAAACATTCAAATTGAATGTCTGGAATCACTAATAATAGCCAGAAAATGAAAGATTACAGAGGACTCTCATGTATGCATAGTATTTCATGGTCTTGTGGTATTTATGTAACAGTAGTGGTCTTATCTTTCCTGTGTAATTGTAGTTCCAGACTGGGATTTCCGGAAAAAACATATTATGGGAATGGTGAAACTGATGGAACTGTAGTTACGTAATGGTAGATGTACAATTATTTTTGGAAATTAGTCACAAAATTAACTGCATCTTGCTAACATAACTATTAACTTCTAATACCACTAGACTCAGATTTAGACTTTATTGAATGAGAGGGGAAATTATTTGGACACAGTAGCTCACACAACACACCAAAAGTACCAAAAATAACAAAAGGTGTCAAGTATCATTGCAGTATCCTTGAAGTAGGTGGTATTAATAGTAGCAGCAGGCAAAAAAAAGTCTAAAGATGACATAGTAAATTAATCTGTGTATTCAAGAAAGTGTTGATATCCTCTTTATATAACCAGCATGGGAATGTATGTCACACTGGCATATTTTGATTTTGGTTAATTTAATTTTTGATGCATTCAGGTAAGCTGCAGGTCAGATGTGAAGAGGTGATGCTATTTGGAGTAAAAAGTTATTTCTGAGCCCCACAGATAGAAAAGTTTAATGGGGGACCACATGTTAATCGCTATTATATTGTGTACTATTTTAATGACAAAAAATGTTAAAGGCTTAATACTTGGAGAATATGGCCTTAAAAACATTGAAAGTACTTTCATTTGGTGGCACGGTGGCTGAGTGGCTAGCGCTCTTGCTTCACAGCAAGAAGGTTCTGGGTTCGATCCCCGGGTCGCCCAGGCCTTTCTGTGTGTGTTCTGTGTGGAGTTTGCATGTTCTCCCCGTGTCTGGGTGGGTTTCCTATATATATATATATATATTTTTTTTTTTATAAACATTTATTATGCATTTTACTATTAGCTAGCTATTAATATCTGGTTCCTAAACTAAAGTATTTCCATTTAATGCTATACTGTGGAACACACCAGCAAAACCATAACATCTCCATATAGGCAAAAAAGTGGCAGACCTCCCTCCACCATAAAAGTTGCACACAGTTAAAATATGATCAAAGGAGAAGTTCAATTTGTCAACTGGACAAAGTTTGTTTGGTTGAAAACGTTTCGCCGCTCATCCGAGAGGCTTCGTCAGCTCGTCAGCTCTCAGAGCTGACGAAGCTCTGAGAGCTGACAAATTGAACTTCTCCTTTGATCATGGATTCTACCTGGACGACTGAGGGACTTTTCACGCACAGTTAAAATACATCCTATAAAAGTTGCACACAGTTAAAATACATCCTATACTATCCCCACGATACTAACCACTTGAATTAGTACTGGACACATAATAATCACTACAATAACCCAGTGACATTAAGAGTGTATGCGACTTTGGCCCGGTCCAAGTGCAAATCAGCTTTATTTGGTTTCCACTGCTGTTCCTTATCTCTACCCCCACAGGCTTTAGGCAGCTTAAGCCCCTGTCAGGCTACACCAGACAAAAGCCAATAAAACTAATGAAAGGCAAGTACCGCTATGTCAGCAGTTCATGTTTAACTGTCTGAACTACACTGTATGAATATGCATGGGCAGTCATGTCAGTGGAACTAGTAGTAGTAGTAGTAGTAGTAGTAGTAGTAGTAGTAGTAGTAGTTATCCATTATCGTCATAGTTGTGGTAGTAGTTATAGTAGTCATACAGCTCTGGAAAAAAAATAAGAGACCACTGCAAAATTTACTTTTTACTACTTATAGGTATGTGTTTGGGCAAAAGGAACATTTCAAAATTTCCTCCAAATTCCAAATAAAAATATTATCGTTTAGAGCATTTATTTGCAGAAAATGACATGACAGTGGTCAAAATAACAAAAAAGATACATGTTTTTAGACCTCAAACAATGCAAAGAAACGAGATCAAATTCATTTTAAAACAACATAATACTAATGTTTACACTTAAGAAGAGTTCAGAAATCAATATTTGGTGCAATAAGCCTTATTTTTAATCACAGCTTTCATGCGTCCTGGCATGCTCTCCACAAGTTCTTGGGTGACTTTATTCCACTCCTGGTGCAAGAACTGAAGTAGCTCAGCTTTGTGTTTGTGTTTGAATTCAACAGACGCTGGAAAGGAATGGCTAATACACATAGAGATGCTGATTTCAGAAGAAAATGTAGTGGTCTCTTATTTTTCTTAGTTTTCATAGTAGTCATGTATTTGATATTGGGGCACAGTGGGAGGCAGTAGAAGAAGTGATAATAGTAGCACCGTGGACTATATAGTAGCCATTTAACTCCCAATACAATGTTTTTCAAGCACTGCAGCTATGAGGCCCAATATAATTTAAGATAAATAGAATCAATACAAAATGTGAAACAGAAACATAATAATAAGATTTAAAAATAAAAGTCAAACGCTGTCCTATCCTAATCCTGATTATTTTGAAGTGAATGCACTGATCTGTGGCCCTATTTTCCTCACCTCTGGCGAAAGTACACGTCTCAACAACATGCATGTCACGACTAACCCAGGCATGATGTTTCTTTAAGGTGAAAATGTTAAGTCTGTAGATGGGCTGCTGGTGGCCGAGGTAATTGGACACACTGAACAGGTTTTGTGAGCGGATGGCGTAATGAGTGAAAATTCCAGAGACTTACATGGTACACTACGCTTGAACAGAGGTTGCCTTTGCCTTATAAGTATACATTTCAACATGAAAGAGAGGCTGAGTTGATACTGGCTTTGTGCCCAAGACAAGTGCTGTTTTGCAGTGCCTACCCCCATGTGGGACAAGTTAATTCAGATTTAAGTAGTAAGGGATTGGGTTTTTTTTCTACTCATATCCGCAGTATTATGTAACGTGAGAGAGAAAGTTGACATTGTACTCGTCTAAGTTTGCTTACAGCAGGGTGAATGACACACAGGGCTGTCAACAATGAACTTCTACTTGTACAGTCTGATGCAAAGAAGTAATAGCCTGAATTAGTTATTGTGCTATAACTGCTGCTGCTACTACAACAACAACACCTACTACTACCACTGCTGCTGCTGCTGCTGCTACTACTACTACTAGTGCTTCAGGTTCAAAGTTCAAAGTCAGCTTTATCGTCAAAAACCATATGTATAGTTGCACACACAGGATTTTAAACTGCAGCGCCCCCTAGGCCAACAGTGAACATAAAACATCATTAAAAAAAGATAAACAAGACACTAAACACCATGACTAAAACATCACATATACCCATAGCAAAGGTACAAAAGGCTTGTATATAAGCATAATAAAGCATAAGCATAATATATAGCATAATAAAGCTCAAATGGTGTCATTTAAGCAGCAGTGTCAGTGTCATTTAAGTGCCATTTAAGCAGCAGTGTCAGGGAGAGAGTTCAGCATCCTGACAGTTTGGTGGATGAAGCTGTCTTTCAGTCTGCTGGTCTTTGCCCTGAGGCTCCTCAGGCTCCTTCCTGATGGCAGCAGACTGAAGAGGCAGTTGTGGGTGAGGCGGGTGCGGTAGATGTCCTGCAGGGAGGGGAGAGAGACACCCACGATTCTCTCAGCTGCTCTCAATACTTGATGTAGCTTTTTCCGGCAGGACATGGTGCAGGTGCCATAGCACACAGTGATGCAGCTGGTGAGGATGCTCTCTATGGTGCCTCTGGAGAAGGTGCTCATGATGAGAGCTGCAGCTGCAATGACTATTACCTATTGGTATTGCTATTACTGCTGCTACTGTTGCTACTACTACTACTACTACTACTGCTTCTACTACTACTACTACTACTTACTATGACTACTACCATCACTACTACTATTACTGCTACTACTTCTGCTGTTAATAATACAATTACTACTACTACTAAGTAATGCTTATTGCTACTACTACTATTCTGTGTATCCTACCATACTACCATACAGTTACTACTGCAATCTTACTACATAACATATGCTGCACAAGTACTTCACTGCCTTCTACTATTTTTAGCCACTGAGATATGGCCCTGCTATACAGCTATGTTAACAGATGATGTATTGCTGTAAGTCTACCTCCTTCACTATTTGTTAACGTCTGTTGAGCACTACACACACAAAAAGGTAGTCTCATTTATGCTAACTACAATGGACATTTCTACTATTACTTCCATACAAATTACAATATTTAAAAAAACAATATTGCGTACTTAATGCCTTGGTTTAGGTTTATGGCCTCACTAATCATGTATTCATTCTACACAAGACTAAATCCACATTAAGAATTTATACTCCTCGCTTTGGACCATGTTTCAAGACAAAAGTAAAGTGTCCAATATCGGAAACTCTACAAAAGAAAATTAGGACATATGATATAGGCATTTGTGTGATGGCTTGCAGCCTACTTCTCATTTGGGAAGCCACAGAAACAAGAGGAAGTATCATAGTTACTTTTATTTAGGCATTAATTCATAAAACACAATCCAGTGTCCCATATTTAATCAGGTCTAAAGACAGTATACTGTTGTGGTCTTGTACTAAGTAATATTGCTGATAGATGAAGTACAAAATAGGTCCAATGTTCTGGTCTTATTACATTTCCAGACATGCTGTGCTCCATGTTGGGAGATTTATGAAGCTGTGGAAAACTTAATAAGTCTTGTCCACAAATATCTCATTTCGTCTAGGAAAAATGTTCAGTGGTTTTTCAATGGAGATCGTAACTTTATACTTATAATTTACTAGGCAAGGTGGATTTGAGATTTGAATTGCGTCTGGTAGTGTTAATCAGCATTACCAACGTTCATGAGAGAAGTAATGATTAAAGCTTTTGTAGTAGCAGGCGAGTAGTAGTAGTAGTAGTAGTAGTAGTAGTAGTAGTAGTAGTAGTAGTAGTAGTAGTAGTAGTACCATAATTGTTGTTGTAGTTTTTGTTGTTGTACTAGTTGTTGTAGTAGTAGTAGTAGTAGTAGTAGTAGTAGTACCATAGTTGTTGTTGTAGTTTTTGTTGTTGTACTAGTTGTTGTAGTAGTAGTAGTAGTAGTAGTAGTAGTAGTAGTACCATAATTGTTGTAGTTTTTGTTGTTGTACTAGTTGTTGTAGTTGTAGTTGTAGTAGTAATAGTAGTAGTGGTAGTAGTAGTAGTAGTAGTAGTAGTAGTAGTACCATAATTGTTGTTGTAGTTTTTGTTGTTGTACTAGTTGCTGTAGTAGTAGTAGTAGTAGTAGTAGTAGTAGTACCATAGTTGTTGTTGTAGTTTTTGTTGTTGTACTAGTTGTTGTAGTTGTAGTTGTAGTAGTAATAGTAGTAGTAGTAGTAGTAGTAGTAGTAGTAGTAGTAGTAGTAGTACCATAATTGTTGTTGTAGTTTTTGTTGTTGTACTAGTTGCTGTAGTTGTAGTAGTAGCAGTAGTAGTTGTTGTTGTTGTAGTTGTAGTAGTAGTAGTTGTTGTAGTAGTAGTTGTAGTTGTAGTAGTAGTAGTAGTTGTAGTAGTAGTAGTAGTAGTAGTAGTTGTTGTTGTAGTAGTTGTAGTAGTAGTAGTACTGTAGTTGTTGTTGTTGTAGTTGTTGTTGTTGTACTAGTTGTTGTAGTTGTTGTAGAAGTAGTAGTAGTAGTAGTTTTAGTAGTTGTTGTTGTTGTAGTTGTTGTTGTTGTACTAGTTGTTGTAGTTGTTGTAGAAGTAGTAGTAGTAGTAGTTTTAGTAGTTGTTGTTGTTGTAGTTGTTGTAGTAGTAGTTGTTGTTGTACTAGTTGTTGTAGTACCGTTGTAGTAGTAGTAGTAGTAGTACTGTAGTTGTTGTTGTTGTTGTTGTACTAGTTGTTGTAGTTGTTGTAGTTGTTGTAGAAGTAGTAGTAGTAGTAGTTTTAGTAGTAGTAGTTGTTGTTGTACTAGTTGTTGTAGTACCGTTGTAGTAGTAGTTGAAATTAGTTGCTGTTGTTGTTGGAGTAGCCTTAGTAACTGTAATAGCACCAATAGCAGTAGTAATCGTAGTAATAATAGTAGTAGCATTAGTAGTAGTAGTTGCTGTTGTAGTTCAAGATGAAGTAGTAGTAACAGTAGCAGAAGTTTAATAGTACTAGTAGTAGTGCTATTATTACTAGTACTAGTAGTAGAACTAGCAGTAATAATAGTGGTAGCATTTGTGGTAGTAGAAGGGGGTGGAGGTATCAGGTAGTTGTACTCGTTAGTAGGTTATTACAAGTAGTAGTAGGTAGAGACCTCGATTGGATCTGGTAGTTGTTTGGTACTTTTTTTTATTATTGGTACTTAATGTGAAGTTTCTGAACAACTGAAGTAGTAGAATGAGTATATCGGGACCAATAGTATAACAAACAATCAACATTTACACTATTCACTGATAACAAAATAATAATAACCTGGGGTATTGTTTACATTGATGAAAATAGGCGTATAAAGTATGAGTGGAATGTGGCGTGTCCTGTCTGAGGGGCACAGTGTTCTTTTGTTTGGGTTTATTATGTCTTTAGTGCAGCCTGAGCGCGCTCAAACCCTGCTAATATTTACACTCATGATATACTGCTCTTAACAAGCTGAAGGACGACTGGTAAAAGTTGTAGTAGTCATAGTTATAGAAGTAGATGTAGTTAAAGTAGTAGGTGTAATGTTAGTAGTAGTAGTAGTAGTAGTCATAGTTATAGTTGTAGTAGCCATAGTTGTAGTAGTAGTAGTTGTAGTAGTGATATTTATAGAAGCAATTGTAATTAAAGTAGTAGTTGTAATGGTAGTAGTAGTAGTAGTAGTAGTAGTAGTAGTAGTAGTAGTAGTAGTAGTGGTGGTGGTGATAATGGTAGTAGTATTAGTAGTAGTAGTAGTGGTGGTAATGGTAGTAGTTGTAGTAGTCACAATTGTAGTATTCATAGTTATTAGTAGTCACAGTAATAGTAGTAGTTGTAATGATAGTTGTAGTAGTCGTAGTTATATTAGTAGTTGTAATGGTAGTAATTGTAGTAGTCATATTAATAGTAGTAGTTGTAATGATAGTAGTTGTTGTTGTTGTAGTTATATAGTAGTAGTAGTAGTAGTAGTAGTAGTTGCAGTAGTTATACTTGTAGTGGTCATAGTTATAGCACAACTACTACAAATACTACCACTATAAGTGGTAGTATTTGTAGTAGTTGTAGAGTAGTACTAATTGTAGTCGTACGTGCAGTTGAAATAGTAGTTGTATTAGTAGTCCCACTTGTAGTCATAGTATAAGAGTTGGAGTCGCTGTTGAATTAGTAGTTTCAGTAGCAGTCATAGTTGTAGTATTAGTAGTAGTTCTAGTAGTTTCAGTAGTAGTCATGGTTGTAGTCATAGTTGCAGTGAAGTAGTAGGTGCAGTAGTAGTCATAGTTGTAGTAGTAGTTCAAGTAGTAGTTTCAGTAGTAGTCATAGTTGTATTAGTAGTAGTACAAGTAATAGTTTCAGTAGTAGTCATAGTTGCAGTGAAGTAGTAGGTGCAGTAGTAGTCATAGTTGTAGTAGTAGTAGTCCAAGTAGTACTTTCAGTAGTAGTCATAGTTGTATTAGTAGTAGTACAAGTAGTAGTTTCAGTAGTAGTCATAGTTGTATTAGTAGTAGTACAAGTAGTAGTTTCAGTAGTAGTCATAGTTGTATTAGTAGTAGTACAAGTAGTAGTTTCAGTAGTAGTCATAGTTGCAGTGAAGTAGTAGTTGCAGTAGGAGTCATGGCTGTACCCGTAGTACCATACAGGCTCAGTCCAAGTCTGTTATTGTATGGTCTGTACTGTGGGTTTAAGTTATGTAATGATGTCATAATGAGGCACATATGGGAAGGCTCGAAGAAGTGGGGGAAGCACTGAAGTATAAATACTACAATAAAAATGTCTGTGGGAAAAAAGTTGAATTTCAAAACATATACTCAACTAAATTATCATATTTCATAGCCACATTTTCAAAACCCCAAAAGGTCAGGGTTTCGAGCGTTCTATGACAAATTGATATAGAAGATAAACCATACACAAACTTGTCCAACCTGTTCCGCACATGTACCAGTTGCTAATGTAAATATGTACTCTAGCTCACAATGTTTAACTATGGGACATCCCTGTTATCACTTTTAATAACACTTTATTTAATAAGATCACAGTGTTGCTTGTTACATAAATAATCTTCATTCATCACATCTGTTACGCCATCTGTTTTTGAGGATTGAATACATTTCCGTGTAGAACATATCAGAAGCTTTTACGAGGCAGGAACTGAGCAGCAGATAGAAGCAGATAAAGAGTAGAGAACAAAACAAGCTTCAATCCCACTTGATCCTGCGCTTTTTCATTCTGGTCTGCTCTTCTCGTCCGAGCCAGGAAGTCTTTCTGTAGTGGTGTTTGGAATCAAAGAAAGCACTGGCTGTTTAGACTTGTACTGTCATGGTACAGCTTCTATACATGATAGTACCGGCTACTACTTTAATTATAGCAAGGCTGGAATTCCCCAAGAAAAAAGGATTATATTACAGGGTAAAAGCAATATATAAATAATTCCTCCAAGTCTTGAATCGCAATGTCTATACTTTCAATTTTATCAATAATATTTACATGTGACAGTTTATTATGATGTTTTAAAGAAGACATATTGTGCTTGTGTCGTTTATCAAGTATGATACCCATGAATAAATTTGGAAATGTTAAATCGCAATATTAATCAAAAACGAAACAAGTTTGCTGACGTCCGATGATTTTTTTTCTCTTTTTTTGTCATTTGCACCAGTATGACTCCGCAATGAATCCTATGCATATCACAGATTAAGAAAATAAACGGAGAACAAAGTACACAGGAGTGGGTGTATATGAATAAAGATTTCTCAGACATGTATGAATCACTCTAAAGCCAACTTAAAGTGGGTAAATGAGAAGGTTAAAAGCTCTAAAAAGTCCATAATAGTTCTGCTTTTAGAATAATAGTGGGGCGGCAGTAGCTCAGTGGGTAAGCGTTTATTCAGTGATCCAAAGGTTGGTGGTTTGAATCTTTGTGTCTGTGGGCAAGACACTCTGCGTACATTGGCATATGAGTGTGTGTTTGAATGCTCTATATAAAAATTTACCATATTGGTTTATAATGGTCAAAACAGAAAACATTTTAAAATAAATCTTTCAGTCTTTTCCATTTTGTTGTGAATATGTGCCATTGCTACATTTAATTCCAACTCAAAAATAAGGATTATTTTTGTAATCCAGCGTCTTCCACTTTTGTCTATAGTCTAAAGCAGACCTGGGCATTGTACGGCTCCTGGGCCACATACGGCCCTTTGGTTGGCTCTGATTGGCCCGTTTAAGCTAATTTGGAATTGCCTCATGCATTTTAATGGTAAATGGTCAAATGGTCACATCTTTATATAGCGCTTTTCCACCTTCAAGGCACCCAAAGCGCTTTACAACAAGGAACCAGTCACCCATTCACACACGCATTCACACACCAGTGTACGCAGACACTGGGGGCGAGGCGGGTTAAGTGTCTTGCCCAAGGACACAACGGCAGCATTCATCTGTGGGAGCTGGAATCACACCTGCCAACCTGTGGGTCAGTGGATCTGACCGCTCAACTGATGTTGCTTATGCCGCCCAATGACATGACAATGACATTTTTATAAGGCAACTTCACTTTTTTATTGCTCATAACATCCTCTTACCAGTCTTACCTGCTTGTCAAAACAAAGCTATTTACTGCTTTTTATAAAGAAATACAATTAATATTGTAGAATTGAGTTAAGCGTTTTAACCTTGCCCTCAACAGTATTTTCTGTTTCTCATGTAGCTCCATGGAAAAAAGAATTGCCTACCCCCGTCTAAAGTTATAGAACATTTATGTAACAGACCTTATACATTGGTTTTATTGCATTGCTGATGTTACGACATGTTGAAATCTTAACACAAAAGTCCTCTGCGCACTAAGGGAATAAATAATATAAAAATGTTTGCGATTTACATGACCTTTGCCATTTATTTTAGATTAGATTGCATTTTAAAAAGTCATACCGGTAATTATCACCAAAACATCTTGTGTGCTTTGATCCACAGTTAAAAGGGTACACGTATCATCAGATCATCCAGTTAAAGTTAATTTCAAGCCTGAATTGTTCAGTATGAAAGCCTCCCAGTGGAGTGTCTGAAAGGTCAAAACTGCCTCTTTGAGTGTTTCCTGGCAACCACATGTTACACAGCGGTAAATGGGAAGAGGCAGAGTCATTTTACAAACAGGCTGTAGTTAAGTGTCCCTCCGGCCCTTGCACCTCTGCTCTATGACTCCCTGGGTACTCACTCGGGTCAAACAGGGTCAAACGTAGGTCAACACAAAGGTGATACAAAGGAACTGCACAGGCAAAGAAGAAGGGCATCTGGGGAGGAATATTATGATTAATGACGACTATTACTACTAATGCTACCACTACAGAGGTCTATTTTACTACTACTATTCTTTTGCAACTACTTACAATCGATACTACCTTTACCACAATCCTAATGCTCCTCCTACATGAATAAAATGCTTTTATTTACAGAATACTGACTGCCTGAGTTACAGTAGTAAAGTCATTAAAGTAACAAAAAGTATACTTGTCATGAAAAATACATCAAAATATTATACCACATGATAAATTAGAGTGGTTTTCTTTTATTTTCAACTGTGGTATTTGTAACAAAATGGGAAAAAAAACATAGGAAGACCCTAAAACACGCTCCAAAATTACTGAAAAATTAGGAATTTGAAAAAAAAAAAAAAATACTGGAAACTTGGTCTTTGGTCCACCCATTCCTGGGACATGTGAGACTTCCCTGGTGAAGCTCAGCACTTGATAAACGAACAGTTGCAGGAGAAAAGAATTTAAAAAATAGTATTTTTTCAGTGTGTAAAAATTACCAGTTGACTAAAATATTGTTTTCACCACAAGAATTCCCTTTGAAATCACCACTTTATGATATTTATTCATAACCACTGCACTAAATAAGGATAGATACACATTCCAGGACCACTCTTACTTACCTATTTTTTACATCCTCTTACATTAAATTCATTACATTCTTACATTCCTCTTTCACTATTTCCGGGTGAAAATCACCCGAAAGGAAAAAGTGGGATTTGGGGTAGGGAAACACCTACACCTTCAAAGATGTCAAAAGCTATGGTGAAACTACCCAAGGACCCACGACACTCAGAAAAATGCAATATATTGAAAATCATGTAAATACTTTTACTTGGGCGAAAATCACCCGGCGATAGTGCTCTAGGGTTAAATTATAGTGTAAAGACACAACATAGCATTAAAAAAGCTTAAGGTTTGTTTCACCATTAGTTATGCATTTCCTATCACTAACTATATTCTGAATACCACTAAATGAAACCCTACCTGAAAAGTGTTACTCAAAATTTCTACTCTAAATACAGATTCTTGGTACATATTCAGTTACTTGTCAACACAGTCCTGATAACTGCTGTCACTTTTACTGCTATTAGTACATTTACTGGCTCTCTTTTGGCTTTGTTCTACTCAAACCACTGACATAATGTTGTCATTAACTTTAAGTATTGTTTCCATTACGTATACGTCTACTGTTACGGTGAAGACCAGAATCACTCTCGAGAGGAGTGATTGCAATCAAATAGATTAATGGTGCGTTCTGGTTCTAAGCAACTGGTAACTGGGATTTTTCTCATCTCCGACTTGAAATTAAGTCCTGGAAAAGGTCTGAGTGTTGAATCACCACCATGAAAACAGTTGTTAAATCTGACCATATTCTGTTATTTAACCTGTTAAGAGTCATTTGTATAACAGTTAATTGAAGTAGCAGTTGCAGTAGTTGCAACAGTCGATTTCTATTCAGATTTTAATTCAGCTGAAACATTCCGAACTGATAATGGGCAAGTGGGAAATAACCAACTTCTCTGTTGCCATGAACACAGCATGAGAATTACAGTTTCACTTAAAGGTCCAATGGCATGAAATTTTCACTTTCTGAGGTTTTTGAACATTAATGTGAGCTCCCCGACCCTGTTTAGCCCCCCCCCCCATGGTTAAAAGTTGCGAAATGTCTAAACTGAGCATTTGCGATCCTTTTCTGCGTTACAAAAAATCAGAGCTCAAACGGGCGAGATTGAACAAGGCACCTTATTGACGTCAGATCGAAAAAAGAAATGCAAATGCAGTTCCACCCCCGTCTGTCTGTACTCAGCGTCTCTGTAAATCACGCCCAGAGAGTTTGGACTGCGAATGCGCTAGGCAATGCGAAATGCGTTTTTTTATTTGCCTGGAGGCACGTCCGAGTGTTTCTAGGCTCGGAAGTCCTTTATCTGAGCCTCTGGACCTTTGAACAGCAGTGGTTTAATTTTATTTTATGTGGAAATGTGTTTATTTTTCAATGGAACGCTTCAAATCTCTCCCCCCGTGCAAAAACAAGGAAATGGATCAGCTGTGAGCTACAGCGGAGAGCGGAGCGTTTGGCCACGCCCCCACCCTCTACTATTGGCCAGCTCTTTTCTCCTCATTTGCATTCAAGCAACAACGCCCATTATAGTGTGTTCAGAGTGAGAAAAATTACTCTTTCTCAGCTTATCTCTGTTTCTCATGCACTGAGTGTTGATTTTGAAGAAGGATTCATTTACAGTATTAGGGAACCATTAAGGAGCCATATAAAAGCATCAAGAAGTACCATGTCATGGGATCTTTAAAGGGCCTGATCTATGTTATAATGTTGTTTCCTCATCAAAAACATACCTGGAGTTGTGTTTTGTTTTATTCACACATGTTTAACACACAAACCCTGCATATTTAGGCTGAGTTCATGTCTCAAACAGAAAGCACTTTTTTCCACCTTGTGATGTCATGTGGTAATACAGGAAGTGCTCCCCTATATTTTTAAACACCATACACCTTCCCTAGAATCATTTGGATCATTTCAGACCTGGTATTGCCAATCTCTACTTAAAAGGCAGCTCTTAACTTCATGACATCACAACGTTTTCAGTTTGAAAGATGTAGACACACTAATAATAAAGGATTACTCAAACAAAAGACAGCTCCAGGTATGTTTTAATGAGGTAACAACATGGCTTAAACCCCACAAGAGTCAATTTGCGTAATATCTGCCCTTTGGTCTCTTCTCTGGCTCATCTTTTAGTTGACTCCTTCACAAATGAACAGCTTTCATTTGCATTGCTCCTTTCATCTATCTCCATAACTTGTCTTCACCAAAATACCTCCACCCTCTCCTGGCAATACCAGACTTCTCCAACCTTTCTGCCTTTCGCACCCTCATAAATCCTCCCCCTTTATGTGAATGAGACATGATCCTCTTGGGAAAACTAGGAATGGGGGGTTTCTGTCACTGCCAGGCCAAACCACTGTGGCTAGCCGTTGATGGGAGGAGGGTCGGTCCGCAGATCAACGATATGGTTGATGGATGTACAGAATATCAGAGTAAAACTATAGCCTTCATCTTGTCTATTTTACCCCCAGCTTTCCAGTATAGCTGTATCAACAACAGCTCATGATCTCTTTTCCGGTGGAATTTATTGGACAGTTTCACCAAATTTGTAAAATTGCAGCTCATCATAAACTTGTCTGCAAACTTGTTTTGACTGATCTGGGGTCATCTGAGTTCAAATGACAAAATATTTGGCTTTAGATTTTTGAAAGTTGAAGCTACAAGAGATAACACATATTTGTAGATGTTAATGAAGAAAAGAACCATGGCGTGAGAAGTAATTATATAGTAATTGTATTGTTAGCATCAACAGAAACCTTATTATATTAGTAGTAATCGTTGTAGTAGCCTTGTAGTATTTGTTAAAGTAGTAGAAATATCTAGGAAGGAGCAATTTCTATCTATTTATTTTCTTTGGTGGTATCTCCTTGCTTCCGTATAGATGTTACTGCTTTACCTGGAATGTTCCACAATATGACTTTAAACATATCTATCTCCATGGAGACAAGCAGGTGACTCCTTTAGGTCAAGTTACTGGTTAGATTTGTGAGAAGGGACCCCACTAACAACAAGAAATGTTTTTTAGAGCAATAAAACACCTGTATTGAATAGATGCAAAACAGATCAGCGTAACACTATATTGTGGAAAATTACATTTCCATGGAGACAAGCAAAAAGCACGACTCATAACACGAAATGTTACACAGTGGAACTTTAAAGGTCTTATACAGTATTACATAAAATTGACTTTGAACTTTAAGCCATGTTATATGTTATATGTTCAACCATGTTTGATTAATCCTGAATTATTGAGCTGTCTACATCTCCAAAGCTCAAAATTCTCTGTTCCACCTTGTGATGTCATGAAGGAGTAGTTTTCACATTTACTTCAGTTCAGTTGAGATTGGCAATTCTCAAATGATCATATGGAGTTTAAAAGCACAGTGGAGCATTTTCTGTATTGCCACATGACATCACAAGGTGGAATAGAATGAGAGAAGCCCAGGGCTAGACTGGAAAAAAAAAAAAAATGGACCTGGCATTTTCGGTTTAGACCAGTCCCTCATATTAAGTGGAGCACAACAGACTAATTTATGTATGTGTTCCCCCAGTCTTTGGCTGATCCTCTCCCTGCCCACCTTCAACCTGGGCTGCAGAGGACGTGGAGGCTCCAGCAGCCCCTCCAGAGAATATGTCTGTTATTTTAGAACATTTTGCAGCGTTGATAGCGAGATTTTTTTAAATAATTTATTTCATTTTTAGCCCGCAACTTCTCCGCACCCCCTTTCTGCTGCTTCTCCATGTTTCCACGCTCAACACTGAAACTGGCGGGGATCAGCTCAGAGAAAGGGGTGGGACCTCTCTCGTAAGCTTCTATATTCTGATTGGTTTAGTCCACTGTCTATATTGAAGATGGAGCAATGGGCTGCCTCTTCTTAATTGTGGGCCGGTCTCTAATTTAAAAAAACAACAACAAAAAAACAACAAAAAACAGGCCCCTAGGACTGTCGTCCCACCGGGAAAATGCCCTGTATGCCCAATTACCAATCCAGGCCTGGAAAAGCCAAAATATGGAGGGTTTGTGTGTTAAACATGTGTGAATGAAACAAAACACGACTCCAGGTATTTTTGGATGAGGAAACAACATTATAACATAGATAAGACAATAGCGTAATATGGACCCTTTAAAAAATGTGATTCCAGGAATAATTGTATGTTTCACCATAACATCTACTATTTGTTCTTAATACATACATTTCACAATACATTTCCATGTTGTATTGTGCAGCCCTACCCTTTTGTTGCTTGCTCATTCTTCCTGTAGGGGCTGTGATTCATGCTGTGTTCCCTGGAGATGACACGTTTAGAGCCGCACAATTACAGCTTAGACCAAAGCCTCCATTTAAACCCAGGTTCACTTTGTATTGGCATTTGCCAGTGATGACTAATGTGCAGGTGTCAACAGTTCAGTAATTTGTTTTTATACGCTTTCTGATATTGAAAATAATAGAAATAACTCTGACGTGTGGTCTGTAATTATCAATGCAGCTACCATCCAATTTTTGTAACAAGAAGAAGTAAGAAGTTTAACCTTAGGGATTTGTTGCTGGCGTTTGCATATAACAGGTTTTTATGTTTTTTCTAATTAAATTTCTGTGGTAAATATTTATCTTTGTTTTACATTTACGTCAAGCAAAGTTTAGAAAAAGAGAAAATTCCGTACAGAATTCAGGGACCATTTACACGTTTTGTTTTGTTTTTTACATAAAGGTATTATCATTTATTTTTATCAGTCTAACCATATCTGCTGCCCATGTCAAAAAGGGGAGTAAAATGATACACTTCACCCAAAAATAAATACATAAATAATAAAAGAAAAAAAGTAGGAAAAACTGAAATATGATTTTGAAATGTGTCTAACCTGCTTTATAGAAGTTGCAGCAGCTCACTTGGCTCATTGTGTATATAATTTTAAAACGACTTTAGCCATTGGCGCAGTAGAGGAACTCATCCGTCTGTACACATTTCCTTGCACGCACTTACCTGACTCAAATCTCATGTTTCCAGGCTGCAGTTTCAGATTTATGGGGATGCCCTGCAGGGTGAGGCAGTCAGGGAGTATAACTCGCAACCGCAACAGGCAGAGTGCAAGGTTCAGTGCAAGCCTCAGCAATGTCTTAAGACCTGTTTACACGTCTCCGGCCAGGTGAGTGTCTCCCTGTGGTCTGAGGAGGCTTTGTTATGGGGCTGGTAAAACGTGAGCAGGATTTCCAACTATGTCTTATTCGCTCACTAAAATGACGGACAGTGGCAGACATTGTTATTGTCTGAAAACGTAAACAAAGCAAGTGTGGTATCGCTAAATGGCTCAAATAAGTAAGATGCAAAAATTGTCAAATTAATGTGGCTTTACCCAATTTTAGTCCATGTAGATGAGTAAAATTTGTTTTGCCCTATTATTATTATTTTTTTCTTTCTGCTGTCTACATCTAATTATAACACGTTTTATTGTTTGAGAACCAGGAGGTGCACTCTTAGCATGCTAGTTTTGTGTTAACTATTACTGTGATGTCACAACTCTCCACTGAATAATTAGGATGCTAGGAATGAGTTAGGAAAAGTCAAAAGTCAGGTACGCGCTTTGAAATAGAAAGTGTCAATCCTGGAAATAAAATAATAATACTAATCATTTAAAGCTGTATTACGTAACTTTTCTGATGGAAGTTTTGCTACTTGATGTTTTGCATTTATTCAATTGCAAAACTAGATCCCTCTCCACAGACCTCACCTTATGAAATGTCCATTATTGAAAGTTTTTTTGTGTTCCTGGCTCATTTAAGGTCTCTATTTTGCATTATGCATTTGATCATATCTTCTGTATTTCTGTCTTTAAAAAGATGGAATAATGTCCTCTAGCCATTGTAAAAATCTGAACATTTTTCTACAAGCTGTTATCTCCTCAGCTGTCATCTCAGTACAACTGCCAACGGAGGATTCCACTGACGGTGATCTTAAACATGGAATTTATGTAAATGTAAGAGAAAACTTGCAAATGTTCTCTCACCAAGGCTGGTTCTCTCGCCGGTGCACCCAAGGGCACGATTTTGGAGTCTCCTTAGTTTTACAACAAAATATTTAGCTTTTATCCTCTCTTGTTGGTGGGATGTTTTATACGTTTTTGCAAGATATTTTTTTATTTTTTTTGTAAAGGTCAAAAACTGCATTAGTCAGGGAAATGTACACAGAGATGGAAGCCTTTGTGTGTTGGTCTGTATCTTTACAACTAGACCTGAACAGATGACATTTTAATGAAGGCTTAAGCCATTATAACAATTGGCATTTACATCCTTATTGGCACTGTTTCTTTACCATTGCGAGAGAGGGTCAAGCTTTGCAAATGCACTAGACAGACACACAACTGTATTTAGAGTGATGAATATATGTTTGCGTAATCTTTATTCAAGACGTTATTGCTTCTATCAACTCCTGTTTTCACCTCTGCTGGTATACACTCCCACTGCTCTGGATTTCAGTGTCTGTTCTTATTTTATTTTGTTATTTTCTGTGATATGGGTAGGATTCAGCAGCCTCTCGTCATTTTGGTATTTAAGAAAAGTCCTCTACTCGCTAGCGTGATCTGCAACTATCAGGGCTGGATTGGGACAAAAAAATCAGGCTTAGACCGGCCCCTCATAATTAGCGGAGCACAACGGACTAATTTATGTTTGTGTTTCCCAAAGCAAAATATTTTACTATTATTACATCTTGGCCTAGGGGAAACCAGGCCCAGCTCCCAAAAACCACCAGTAAACTCGCAGTAATTACACATTCAACGGTTTATTTAAAATGCATCTTGCACACATGATCAGGAGCACGTTGACTGGCACCCCAGGCCAAATTCCTGTGCAAACAAAGCGTAAAAAATAAAATAAAAAAATTCTCATTGAATCGACACAATTCACGTAGGTCACCTGTTTTGGCTTTCACAGAAAGGTGATTTTCATGCCTGTCCATCACCTAAAAGTCCCAGTATTATTCTCACATTACTCCCTGCTAACCAGCTGTGCCTGTGCTACACTTCCTGGTCACTCTGTCCCTCAGGTTCCCTCGGGTTCCCTCAGGTTCCCTCAGGTTCCCTCGGGTTCCCCCGAGTTCCCTGTCCACAGTCTCTGGCAGCTCCTCTCCCTGTCCACCTTCAACCTGGGCTGCAGAGGACGTGGAGGCTCCAGCTCCTCCAGAGAATATGTCTGTTATTTTAGAACATTTTGCAGCGTCTATAGCGAGATTTTTTAATCTTTTAGCCTGCAACTTCTCCACACCCCCTCTCTGCTGCTTCTCCATGTTTCCACGCTCAACACTGAAACTAGAGGGGATCAGTGCAGAGAAAGGGGTGGGACCGCTCTCGTGAGCTTCTATATCCTGATTGGCTTAGTCCACTGTCTATATTGAAGATGGTCCATCTTCAATATAGACAGTGGATGGGCCACCTCCTCTAAATTGTGGGCCGGTCTCTGAGTTAAAAAACAAAAAAAACAGCATCGGCCCCTATGACTGTCTGCCCTCCGGGAAAATGCCCGGTATGCCCGATTACCAGTCCAGGCCTGGCAACTATCCATAAGAGGTGCTGACAACTTCTTTATCAGACACAAGCACAGTATGCCTCAAAATGTCTTCTTTAATACAATTGTGGTTTCGCTTCTTGCTCTGTATAAACTCTATCGATACATAAACTTCCCTTCAGCGACCCACTTCTTTCTGTTTGATCAGGAGATGATTCACTTTAGAGATGCCTGAGAAAATAACTGAACGGAAAAAGTAAAAGTCAATTCCTCGTTTTGAAGAGCCCCCGAGCAGACACATAAGCTGCTAAATATTCAGACGAGCGCCAACACGCCACTCCGCACTCAATTTATGCAATCTTCTCATGGCGCTTTATTTATCGACCTCATTTCCTCTTTGAAGAGCTGAATGTCATTATTATTAATTATTGTTTAATATAATCAGAGCTGATGTGTTTTGCTTTCCCTTAATACCCTGCAGACAAATTCAACAATTAGTGCAAACGATGTGGGGAAAATAATAAAGTGGCTCATTTGGACTGGCTGACAGTTGTTTTAATAATAATATATCTCCATGGCAATGTTACTGCCCTGCCTGCAATGTTACACAGTACGCTTTTAAACTTATCTTACATTTATTCAATTAATGATGTATTTATTTTTGATTTTTAGACTTTACAGAGGTAGACTATACTTTCTGGGGTCCTGGGATTTTGTTGTTGTTTTTATTGCTAAAAATATTTTCCCAAACAAATGTATTTACTGAGAGACGGGTTGTCTCTCCGCAGATCTGACCCATATCAAGACCTGGTCTGTAGTTAGATAAAATAGAAGCTGTACTGGGGAATATTCCAAGTTAAGCAATGACATGACTTCTATGGAGGGAAAAATGACTTCTGCTACTACTTAAGATGTATTTCACCTTTAAAGGTCCCATGGCATGAAATTTTCACTTTCTGAGGTTTTTGAACGTTAATGTGAGCTTCCCTACCCTGTTTAGGGCCCCCCCCCCATGGATAAAAGTTGCAAAATGTGTAAACTGAGCATTTGCGATCCTTGAAAAAAAGACAGCTCAAACGGGCGATTCTGAACAAGGAAACTATGTGACGTTTGCCTGGAAGAATCCATGACTCATCGCTGTACCAGCGGCGAGTCTGGTAATGCTTGGTCCAGAATGCTCTGCCGTTGCGCATAGACAGACAGCTAAGTGAACCAATCAGAGAACAGTTAACGGACAGCGATGTTGCGGGCAAAGGCGGGTGCACTGACGTCACCATCTTTGAATGAATCAGAATCGCGGAGTCCATTGTTAACCGGGGGAGCGAGGGTGGAGCGAGGGTGTCCAAATGGTATCTCGCTGTATAGCAAATACAGAGAGATATCATTTGGCTGGCCAGGTAAATGTGACGTCACATTGAAGAAAAAATGCAAATGCAGTTCCACCTCCCGTCTGGATATCTACCCACCGTCCCGGCCAGAGTTTGGACCGTGAACGAGCTATGCAATGCAAAATGTGTTTTTTTTATTTGCCTGGAGGCACGTGAGAATGTTTCCAGGCTCGGATGTCCTTTATCCGAGCCTCTGGACCTCTGAAACAGCAGTGGTTTAATTTTATTTTCTGTGTTTTTTTTCATTGAAACGCCTCTCGTTTCTTCCTTCGTGCATAAAACGTGGAAGCGGAGCCAGCGCACATCGCACCGCTAAAACGAGGAAAGAGCGGAGAGTTTGCCCCTCCCCCCACCCGCTGCTCTGGCCTATCTCTGTTGCTTGAATGTCATTTGCATTCAAGCAACAATGCCCATAATGAGGTGTTCAGAGACATTTTTTGACTGCCTGTGTTCATGGGTCTTTCTCATGCACTGAGTCTTGATTTTGAAGAAGGATTCATTTACAGTATTAGGGAACCATTAAGGCACCATATAAAAGCATCAAGAAGTACCATGTCATGGGATCTTTAAAGATGCATTGTGTAACATTTTCTGGTGGATCAAATGTTTTTCACCATGGAGATGTTACTGCTTTGTTTGGAATCTTTCACACTGTCATTAAACCAAAGTCAGATCTGTGGAGAGGCAATCCCACTGTCAGAATGCCTTTTTGAGCTGCAAAACTACCCGTAATTGAATAAATCTAATGTTAGAACTGTGTAACCAACAAACCCCCAACCAAAAAGTTACATAGTGCACCTTTAAGCATTCATTAACTATTTCCTTGAGGATACTTACAGACTTTTCCAGCAACTATGGGCCTTGGGCAGGGTAGAAGTGAGCATCTGATACAATGCTGCACAAATACAGCTATGGAAAAAAAAAAAAAGAGACCACTGCAAAATGATCAGTTTTTCTGATTTTACTTTACTTTTGGCATGTGACTTCAGTCTGAACGGCCAGGTCGCATTCATTCGACCTGGGCGTGTTTCCTCCAGCGAGAGTGGTACAAGTAGGCGCTCACAAATGTACACAAACGTTCTTCTTGTCATGCGAAAATAGTATATAAACTCCGTATCAGTGAAGCGGCGAAGCACATAGCAATCCCACCGCTCTTGTCTGCGACTCCGCACCAACACGTTCATTTCTACGGACGTAGCTGCCACTGCCCCACAAAATGCCGTGGCCAAAAACCTTGTCATTCTCCGTCTCCTCTTTAAAATAAATAAGCTGTACATGTTCTGGCTCCGAGCAACTTTAGGTTACTTCCGTAAACATTGAGCATGCTCGCTGCACGTGACGTCGTCGTGTCCTCCAAGGCGCACGTGGGACACTTTTGGGGCGTTTAAAATTCACACTGGAGATCACATACAAGTCACTTTTTTTTTTTAAATGCAAAAAAACAAAAAACAAAAATCGGATTTCACAAAAAAATTAAGCCCTGCAGTCTGAACGTAGCATCGTGCACATGGAAGTCGACGTGCTCTTTTCGGAACAAAGACGGACCACTCAAAATGAAGGGTTGGGGGAATGAGCCACCGCGGCCCGGTACCAAATGGCCTGCGGACCGGTACCCGGTGGTTGGGGACCACTGGTTTAGAGCATTTATTTGCAAAAAATGACAAATGGTCAAAATAACAAAAAAGATACATGTTTTCAGATCTCAAACAATGCAAAGAAACAAGATCAAATTAATTTTAAAACAACATAATACAGTGGTACCTCACCTTACAAAATTAATTCGTTCCAGAAGTGGTTTCGCAACGTGAATTTTTCGTAAGTTGAGTAGCTATTTCAATGGAAAAGGCCTGATTCGTTCCAAGGTTGTTTTTTTTATAGTGTAACTTTTTTTTATAGTGTAACATTTGTGTTCTGCGTCCTGATTGGAATAAACCAGGTCTAGACCAGAACTAAACCAGGTCTAAACCTGGACTGGACCTGGACTAAACCAGGATTATCCCGGGACATGGCAGTGCCGTTGGAAGAGTGCATTGCTCGTGTCTCCGCGCTCCTTGCGCGTTCCGCGCTAGAGCTAAGAGGCCGAGAAAGACGCTCTTTCAGCGGGAATAAGAGCGGGGCGGGGCGGGCTCTGGTTCTATGTGACTTCCAGAGCCGGGGGGCTGACACTGTGAGCTAACAGGCCAAGAAAAGGTGCTCTATCGGCGGGCAAGACCGCGGGGTCTCGCTCGGGGCGGGCTCTGGTTCTATGTGACTTCCAGGTCTAGACCAGAACTAAACCAGGTCTAGACCAGGTCTAAACCAGGACCGGATCAGGTCCAGACCCGGACCAAACCCGGACCAGACCAGGATTAAATCACCCCGTGCTCGGCCCGCGGCCCCGAGGGGGAGGCACGGCCCGGGCGCCGCGGCTCCATCCCGCGCCGTGTCGACGTCGCTTTTTGATCCTTCCATGTCGGCTCTTCCTATCATTGTGAAGCAGAATTCACCAAGTGTTGGATTGTTCACTCACTAATAGGGACGGTTTAGACCGTCGTGAGACAGGTGAGTTTTACCCTACTGATGATGTGTTGTTGATAGTAATCCTGTGTCTCCGCTCCCCTCGCGCGTTCGGCGCTATATTGAGCCGTGCCTCCCCCCCACGCTTCACTATCAACACATTCCATTGAAAATCTATGAAAGTTCGACTGTTCAAACGAGAGAGAAATGCGAGAAAAGCCCAACTCCAGTCTGAGAAAAGCGTAGAATGTGTGTGGTGAGGAATTTACAGCCCTAAAACATGTAGAACAATTGCAAAATACAAAGTTGTCCTACCTCGTGGACCTCTCCCACCACGGGCCACCTCTGGAACCTAACCCTGTGTGTGTTGATAAAGTGTATTTACGTTTCGGGGCACACATCTGAGTGCGTATTAATTGAATTTTTGAGATTTCGCGTTTCGTAACTTGAATTTTCTTTCGTATCTAGAGACCAAAATTTGACGTGAAGGCGTTTCGTAACTTGGATTTTTCGTATGTAGGGTCTTTCGTAAGGTGAGGTACCACTGTACTAATGTTTACACTTAAGAAGAGTTCAGAAATCAATATTTGGTGCAATAACGCTTATTTTTAATCACAGCTTTCATGTGTCTTGGCATGCTCTCCACAAGTCTTTCACATTGTTCTTGGGTGACTTTATTCCACTCCTGGTGCAAGAACTGAAGTAGCTCAGCTTTGTGTTTGTGCTGGAATTCAACAGATGCTTTTTTCCAGAGTTGTATAGATAATATTTAATTTAGGGGATATTAGATACCATAATTTAAAACTAAAAGAATAGAATAGATAGAAAAGCCAGTACACAATCTATAATGCATTTGAACTGAAATGGTAACCACTCTGCTACAAGGGCTAGACATGACATGATTAGCCTAACCTTAATTTGTTGATATCAGATGCATTTCATTATCGGCATGCTAAGGCAATGTTGTAATGTTAGTAGATTGGAAGATAACCAAGATGTCTGGTGCTATAATGTTTTGTCTAAAGCTCGAATAGCTGAGATAAAAGGCCTTTGAAAAGTCGTTACACCATGCGTCTATCCTCCTACTGGTTTCTGAAGTGGGCTGGGGTGGAATCTCTGCTATTTTCTTCTGACTGCCAAGAAGAAAACACCCAAGTATTTACAATTCTCATTATGTAGCACTGTTTTGAAATCCGTGGAGACAGCTATTGATTTTGTTCAGTCGGCGCACCAGCCAATATGGATGCTCAATGACAGCTGATTGTTTCGAATTTGAGAAAATTCAATATTGTTTCAGTGCGTGGTATTCCAATTATATTCTTTGTAAACTGAACATGAAGTCAGCAACTGTGGTCCCTGGTCTTGACAAAAGAAATTATATTTATTCAAAAATCAGAAATCAAAATCAGAAATGTTTTTATTGCCAATTTCAGGTAACAAAATTAACAAACTACTTGCTTTGGTGATATAGTGCAACATAAAACAATACATGAATAATAATAATAAAATATAATGTATAAAGAGCCAAACCAACATCTCTTCTTCAACGTCTCTTAAATCTTAAATGTCTCAAAAAAACAAAAAACAAAAAAAGGGTCCAATTTAAGTGGCTGTGCCCGATTTTTGTACATGTAGATGAGTAAAATGTATTTTGCTTTTGTATAGATTTCGTTTAAAAGAAATAGCTTTATGGTATCTACATCTAATAATGTTTTATTATTTGAGATCCAGGAAGTGCACTGTTAGCTTACTAACTGTTGTTGGCATTATCCAGATTTTACAACTCTGCTCTGATTTCTAAAAGTGGAGGAAAGTGCTCATTGTGGTGAAGAATTACGATGCTAGGAATGCTTTAGGAAAGCCTTTAAATGGGCTCTGTCAGTCCTGGAAATAAAATAGTACCAATCATTTAAAGGTGCACTGTGTAGCTTTTTTGATGGAAGTTCTGATATGGCACAAAATTCTCTGTCTTGTATTTATCCAGCTGCAAAATACAAAAACTAAAAAAAAAAAAAATGAATGTGGCATTTCGGATGGATTCTTTATAGTTACTCCAACCTCTTCATGAGTAGAATCATTAAAATCTGAGACCAATTAAAGCCCTCTTGTAACTTGCCCTATCTTGATTTTAATACCGAACCCCACATCCTCTCTGCATGAGACACAGCACCCTGCAGAGAATCCCTATTATCCCTCTACAGCAGAGCAGAGAAGCCCAGCAAGGGGGGGCCACACTGTTAAATGATAGTCCAGCATCAGGCTAATCATTAACGGCTAGTGGCTAATGTCCTACTGGCTCAGATACCAGGCTATAGTCAAACTTGTGGGGATATTTTCCATTGCTATGTCGCAGCTAGCAGTGGTCTACTTTAGCTTTAGTAGAGTAGTGTGTAGCATAAATGAATGGAAGGTATACAGTATTACATGAGAGATGGGGTACAGGCTAGCGTCAGAAGATCTGGTTTGGCTCAAGGAGGGAAGAGAGACAGCGTTTAAAACACAAAACCAGAAGACAGTCACTGTGTACACATGGTAGGATCGGATTTGATTTCTCCAAATCTGATCCCATTACTCGGCGGGTGGTCTGTTCTTAGATCCCAGTGCATATGAAGCTCGTGTAATCAGATAATGGTCAGCGACCTGGCCAGTTCCGCTATGCTATGTGGCACTGTAGTCCAACTACTTCCGGGTGATGGCTGCTCAATAAAAACACAACAAACTATGCGGTGGTATACAAAGATGGTGCTCGAGGAGTTTGACGGAGCAGCATTGGTGTACGTGTTGTGCATTCTTTCTTCGCAGCCATGATTTCGTCTGACTTTTCCGGAAACAATTGCTACGTATGACGGCGTCGGCGTCTCCTGCCACTTCCGGGTGAAATCCCTGGTGAAAATTCCCACACATGCGCAGTACGTCAATCCGATCCGATATCGTGCACAAAGCGACGCCAAGCGGATTACTATCGGCCTAAGCCAGGGGTTCCAATCGGATTCCGGAAACCAATCCCTATACGATCCTTAGCTTGTGCACATGAATTCGAAACAATCCCAATCGGTTTGCAATCGGATTACACTTGTGCCATGTGCACGCAGTGATTATTATGGTGCAGGAAGTGAGCTGTATTGAAGGATTAATGAGCAGGGGATATTTACAGTATTTACAATATGCACACAATAAGAGAAAAAAAGAATACAGCGCGTTGCCGTTCCGAGTAAAAGTTCAGTTCAATATTGTTGAGATTGTAGCGGAAAGTTTATAATGTCCAAGTGAGTAGTGAGTAGGTTTTGACCCAGTCCTTTATGGTTATTACAATGTGGGGTGTTGTGTGGGGAGCAGGCTACTGCGCCTTCTGCTCCACTGTACAAGGTGGTGATTGTTATAGTTCCTTAGGCTTGTGGCCTTGGGCAGCTCGCCATCAGATTCAGCCGGACCATGGAATGGACGGACCGACAATTGGAGAATATAGTGGATTGATGGATGGACGGAATAGAAGAGCAATGGAATGAAGGAAGCTGGCCTGTACGGAACAGGACCAATAATCAGTTTCATGTTCATATTCAATACTGTTCATAAATATTTAAATAATTACTGTACTTAAATTCAATTACATTCAATTCAATTACATGTACATGTTCAATATAATTATACATTCAATGCTCAACAGAGTACTCTTAAATTACCAAATAAATCATAATGAAGAAATAGTTCAATGAGTCAGTGCAGAGTAAACACAGAACCAAGTTAATAAAAACCAAGTGTGGCTATAAGGCTGTAGCCTACTGTGGAAGGCATAATCTTGTGCCATTCAGTAATGACAATTGATAATATTAATTTGAAAAGCACTAGATAAATGTCCTTATAAATATCATAAGAATACAAGGTGTAAACAATGCATAATAATGAACCATACGCAAGCTCGGAGGCTAGCTCTAGCTTACTAGCTCTGAGAGACATAAACAATGAATGGACTCACCAGTTCCCTCTTTGTTTTTCATGTGCAAAAGTTGACAATGTTATTTCACTTTAGATTAACAGACTTTAGTGGAGGGACCATGACGGCAAGCCCCTACACAGGATGTACCACCTGAACATAACTCGTGGTTGACATCATGAAATCCTTGAGACTTGAGGCTTGAGAGGGCTGGTCTGAAGGACAGCACAGAGGCACTTGTCCTGGAGCAGACTTTGAGCACCTGAGCAACAGAGGCCCAGATCTACCTGGTGTGGTAGATCTGGGCCTCTATTGCTCAGATTCTCAAGATTCAAGGTGCAGGCTGTGCAAAGAGGCCCCTGAGACAGTCCAGCACATAACTTCAGGGTGTTTCCCAGGGTTTCCCTGGATGCTGGCAGGGAAAGCATACATGGAGTGACATAACCACGTGGCAGGCATAGTGTACTGAAACAGGGCAAGGTGGGAAACACCTCCAAAGGTAGTGGAGTATGACCGAGCCAAGATCTTGTGGGACTTCCAGATACAAACTGACAGAACAAAGCAGTGGTGGTGGACATTGCAATACCAAGCAATGGTAATATCAGGAAAAAGGAACATGAGAAACTAGAGAAATATCAGGGGCTCAAGGAAGAGCTGGAGAAGGCCTGGAAGGTGAAGGCATCAGTGGTGCTAGTGGTGATCAGAGCACTTGAGGCAGTAACCCCCAAACTGGAGGAGTGGCTATAGCAGATCCCAGGAAAAACATCAGACATCTCAGTTCAGGAACGTACAGTATTAGGAACAGCAACAATACTGTGCACTGCAGTCCTCTCAAGCTCCCAGGCCTCTGGTCTTGGTCTGGCAGACCCAAGCTGGATGAGGGTGAGAGGAACAGATTTCTTTTGTAACAAGAAAATTATTTAAAAATATATATATTATATAGTGTTTAGTTCCACTTTAATTCATTTTCTGTGTATTTTCTATCATATGATTTTGTGGTACTTCTTTCTTAGTACTCCCAGATCTCCCAGGTCTTGTCACCGGCTGCTCCGAAGCTTCAGCCCTTCCTGCCCTGCACAAAGGCCTGTCTGTGACATAGAGGCAGGCTGGACAGGTGTGCGTGTGTGTGTGTGTGTGCAGCGAGAGAAAGCGGGGGATAGGGAGGGAGCAGTACCGTAATCAGAGACAAGTTAGGACAAAAGCATGGTGTTATTTCAGCACTGCGCTTTTTCCAACATGTCAGCAGAGTCTGGGCTAAATTCTGGCTGCAGATGTTCCCCATTGTACGGCATTTAGGACAGCACTTAGTTAAATATGTTTTGGCTGTGTCTTTAATAATTGACTTTATATTAGTTGCATTCTGTGTATTTTAACCTGATTTGTTCATTCTATTACAAATAATTTCAATGGTGGATTATCTTATCTTTGGGTTGGGTCACTATTCATTTATTAATTAAAAAAAATAAAAATGTAATGTAGTAAAATCATGCAAAACACGAGTATCTACATTTTAAACTGACCCTATTTTCTAAGTATGTTATGATGTTTCCTCATCACAAACATACTTGGAATTGTGTTTTGTTTCATTCACACATGTTTAACACAAACCTGCATATTTAGGCTGAGTTCTTCTCTCAAACAGAAAAGAAGAAGTGCTCCACTGTGTTTTAAACCTACACTAGAATCATTTTTATGATTTCTAGAACAACAAGGTAGAAGACAGCATTTTCAGCTGAAAATGTAATAAAGGATTAGTCAGACATGGGTGTATGAACCAAAACGCAACTCCAGGTATCTTTCTGATGAGGTAACAAATTTATAACATGGTTTAAATGTCACGAGATTCAATTTTGGACCTTTACTTGTAAGCATCATCCAGCATGTTCCATTACAAAATAAAATTATATAGTTACATATATATTACAGTATAGTTACCCTACATATATATATTACAGTATAGTTAGCCTACATATATATATTACAGTATACATTAGGCAAAACTGAGGTGTGAAGTTATTTCAGTTTGTCCTTGCCTAAAACTTTTCTGGGTTTAAAATGCACACTATTTCAGAAGAATGCATCCTGCAGACAACCCCGAGGCCGTGTCCTTACAAGGTCGGACCTGTCAATCACGTCCCCGCCCTCCACTATGCAAACATTACATCACATTACACTATCTGTGCGTCGTAAAAGTACACCAATGATTAGACAATAGGGTTATCTGGCCTAAGTGGAGATGATGTAATGTGGATGTGAAGGATACAGCAAACATACCGGGAGGCAGATGCCATTCTGTCGTCAGGCGACATGTTGGATCATTACGGGATGGCCGGAGGGTGTTTGGGTTGTCCACATGTAATAGGACGACGGACGTTTAGCTGTAGCAACAAACATGCAGTGAGCGTTTGGAGGTGTCTGGGGAGCGGGTGCTGTGTGGACAGTAAACAGTGTGACACAAGCGCTTGCATTACAACATGTTTTAGTAAAAACACACTAAACATACTGTTGTATAGATAATCACTTGAATGGTTTTATATTGTGTAAATGTATAGGTTAAGTCTAAGTTAAGTCTAAGTTAAGTCTAAGTCTAAGTTAAGTCTAAGTCTAAGTTATGTCTAAGTCTAAGTTAAGTCTAAGTCTAAGTTATGTCTAAGTTAAGTCTAAGTTAAGTTTAAGTCTAAGTTAAGTCTAAGTTAAGTCTAAGGTAGGTCTAAGTCTAAGTTAAGTCTAAGTCTAAATTAAGTCTAAGTCTAGGTTAAGTCTAAGTTAGGTCTAAGTCTAAGTCTAAGTTTAAATCTAAGTTAAGTCTAAGTCCTTTGTAAAATGTATCATACAGTTACGTAAGGGTAACTTCACTATAATACTTTACTTATCTACTACCACTATTACTACTAATAATAATAATAATACTACTACTACTACTACTACTTCTACTGCCGGTGCTGTATGGACAGTAAACAGTGTGACAGAAGTACTTGCATTACAACATGTTCTAGTGATAATGATAAACGATGACAATAGTTTTGATAAGTAAGAATGAGTGAGAGTAATGTCTATTACTATTACTACTACTACTTCTAAGCAAGGCAAGTTAAAAAAAAAAAAAACTTTCATTTATAAACAGAACAGTTTTAGCCTGGATTTAAACATCTTCAACACTTGTGTTGTTACTACTTTTACTACTACTACTCCTGTAGTGTAACGGTAAGGGAGGAAACAATCACAAACAAGTAGCTGCGGTTGGAACCACTATAATGTAGCCCGTTTTACTTTACTCTCGAGCCCAAAATCAGAACACTACATTCAGACGCGTCGCCAACGTAACAGAAAGACGTCATCACGTAATTAACATTGCAGCTAACTAGGCACAGTTATCTGCTCATACAACATCCCCCCTCTTAGAAAAGCATGCACTGCATATAAGTCATGGAACCTTAGAACAGGGTGACACATATACTATAAAAACAAAATAAATGGAGCATAAGCCCCAACTTCAGTGGAACGCTTACAAACTTGGAGCATGGTAATTACAGTTACAGTCCACTACTTCCTCTAAGACAGCACATAGTCCCTCAGATGACCCGGTAGCTGGAAATGCCGACCAGCCCGCGTGTGGGAAGGCGATTGCGCCCTCCCAGGTGAGGGCCCTCTGCCAAGCTCTCACTTGGATGAGGTTCTTGGCCACTGTCTGCTGAATCACCATCATCATCATCAAGCGTATTGGAATCATCACTGTGGTGATCAGAGGCACAAGCTCTGTTGCGGCGAAGGTGTCTGCGGTTCCTGCGGTTCCTGCGGTAACAGGCACCCGAAGATGTGATGACATTATAGGCTCGTGGCTCTTCTCGAGCTTTCACAACTGTCGCTGGGGTCCACTTGTCATTTATCCTCATATACACCCTCTCCCCCTCCTGAAGCGGGGAAAGTGGCGCCGCGGATTTGTCATACAGTGTCTTCTGTTGGCGCTGCCGGCGGCGAAGAGCTGCACTCACAGCCACAGGTGTGGATGGCATCAGTGCAGCCTTGGTGACCGGTAAGGTGGATCGCAGAGCGCGACCCATAAGGAGCTGCGCCGGAGAGTACTGCAGACCAGTAACAGGGGTGTTGCGCAGATGAAGGAGAGCCAGGTGGGGGTCAGCACCTGACTTTGAGGCAGATTTCAGCATGAACTTCCCTGTGCGTATTGTGCGCTCTGCCATGCCATTAGACTGGGGAAAATGGGGGCTGGAGTGGATGATGCGAAAACCCCAGTCCGCGGCAAACTGTGCCATCTCACTGGATGCAAACGGTACATGATGAGCAATTAGGGTGTCAGGAATGCCATGTCGGGCTAGCACAGCCTTGAATTTCTGTATGATGGACAGGGCTGTCATGTCTGGGAGTTGCAGGACTTCGGGATATTTGGAATAATAGTCCACTATCAGGAGGAATGGCTTCCCCTGGAGATGGAACACATCTGCAGCGATTTTTTTTTCCATGGTCGATCTGGAACAGGGTGTGGGAGCAGGGGTTCTTTGTGGTTGGCTGGCAGCTGTTCCTGACAGGGCACACAGCATTCAACCAGTCTGCGCACTGCCTCTGATAGTCCAGGCCAGTACATGGTAGCGCATGCATGTGCCAGGGAGCATTGTATGCCTTGGTGAGCTGTGTGCAGGCGTTTGAGTGCTTCAGCTCACCAACAGAAACCCCTCATTGACGCTCAGCCTGTGCCTCACGGGCCAATATGACTGCACCTGCTGGGGAACAGATTTCTTGTGATCAGGCCACCCTGACCTGTGCATGGTCCTGAGGCACTGCATTTCAGCATCAGTAGCGGTGGCGGCCTTTATTAGCTGCATGATGTTGCCTTGAAATGGTTGAAAGTCTGTGGCATACACAACCCTCTCGTCACCAAGGTCAAGTTCATCAGCTACTCTTGAGTGGGGGTAGGCCCTGGACAGAGTGTCTGCAATCAACAGGTCTTTCCCAGGTGTGTACACAAGGGAGATGTCGTACCTCTGGATCTGGAGGAGCATCCTCTGTAGCCTCGCTGGAGCCTTCCCTATGGGTTTTGACAGGATAGCCTCCAGGGGCTTGTTGTCTGACTGGATTTTCACCGGAACACCATACACGTACTGATGAAACGTTTTGAGAGAGAAGACAACAGCCAGTAATTCTTTTTCTATTTGAGCATAATTCTGCTCAGCAGCTGATAATGCTCTGGATGCATAGGCTATTGGCTGTTTGTTCTGCATGAGGCAGGCACCAAGCCCATCTTTGGAGGCATCTGCCTGAATTTTCACAGGTAACTTTGGATCAAAAAATCTGAGCAGTGGCGCTGTCGAGACGGCGGTCTTCAGAGCCTTCAGCGCAGCTTCTTGTTCTGGATGCCACTGCCAGTCAACATCCTTCCTGAGAAGCAGTCTTAAAGGCGCAGTGAGTGCTGCCTCACTGGGAATGTACTGAGCCAGGTATCTGGTCATACCCAGTAGGCGCTGCAGGCTCTTCCTATCAGAAGGAGGGGGCAACTGTTGGATGGCAGACACTTTAGAATCATCCGGCTTGACTTCCTCTGCACTGATGATATGGTCCAGATACTTGACTTCCTTGACCATGTATTGCACTTTGTCTTTGTTGAATTTCACATTTAGTTGAATGGCTCTGTCCATCACTTTCTGAAGTATGCTGTCATGTTCTGTTTTGTTTTCAGCAGCAATGATCATGTCATCTGCTACTATAAAGACACCATCAATGTCACCAAAACTTTCATAGTTGACTTGTTGAAACACTTCACTCGCTGATTTTATGCCAAAAGGCAGGCGGTGGAAGCGGTACCTCCCCCAGGGAGTGTTAAAGGTACAGAGATCTGCAGACTCATCATCTAGTTTTATTTGCCAGTACCCATCGCGCTCGTCAAGAATGGAGAAAATCTTCTTGCCAGCTAGTCTGCGCTGTATGTCTTCAGCCGTGGGTATGGAGAAGTGTTGATGCAGTATGGCCCTGTTGAGATCTTTGGGGTCAAGGCAAACTCTGAGTGACCCTTTTTTTTTTTTTTCAGTGATGCACAGGCTGCTGACCCACTGTGTAGGCTTTGTGACTTTGCTGATGACGCCTTTGATTTCCAAGCTGTCAAGTGTACTTTTTAGGCGATCTTGCACTGCATATGGGATCTTCCTGCAGCCGTGGATCACTGGAGGCACAGAAGGGTCTGTGTAGATGTGGTGATGGCCCGGGAACTCACCTAGACCTTCAAATACAGAGGCATACCGGGTCAGCAGCTCTTTCTTTGACGCTGGGGCAGCCGGAGCTATGGCCTCCACTTTTCTAATTAGATCCAGTTCCACGCACGCTTTGCGGCCTAGCAGAGCCGTGGCTGATGCTGTGGTGACAAAAAAGTCCAGGTAAGTGCGTTTATGCTTAGTGTGAACACATAGCCTAACTTTTCCACTGGGTTTAATCTTGGCTCCTCCATAGGCCACTAGCACTGTGTCAGTCTTTTGTATGTGAACAGGTACTGTGAGAGTGGGTAAAACAGACTTGGGCAGTACGTTAGCTTCAGCGCCAGTGTCCAGCTTAAATGCTACTACTTGGTCGCCAATGTGTAGGTTAGTATACCAGCCTGTGTCTGTTTTGTGCTGGTCATTGTGTATCACACAATGACCAGCACAAAACAGACACAGTCCCTATAAACAATGTGTCCACTGCTGTGCCTGCTTCATCATACTCAGAGTCTGTGTCAGTATCAAGAGGTGCAACCAGTTTGCTGGATTTGCACACTGCAGCAAAGTGATTTTTCTTTCCACATGCATTGCACTGGGCATTGTATGCTGGGCAGTTTCTTGGTTTATGTTGCCTCCCGCATTTGCCACATGACTGCACTTGGTCTTTCACATTCATTCTGCTAGGGTTGGTGTCTGCTTTCTTTGGTTGTTTTGGTGGATCTTTACTTCTCACTGCATCCACATGTTCTGTGACACGTACAGGGGACATGGCCAGTGCTTGTGCACGCACTACTTCCTTTGCACGACAGAGGCCTATGGCTTTGGTCAGACTCAAGTCTGAGATAGACAGCAGCTTCTCCCATAGTGAAGTATCAGTCACGCTAAACACTATTTTGTCTTTTAACCTGAGATCGTCAGAGTCTCCAAGCTCACAGTTGTGGGCTCTCGCTCTTAGTTCTGTCACAAACTTATCAATTCCTGCTTCGACATTGTATGTGTGCGCCCAGAACTGGTGCCGTTCATAAACAGGGTTTTTCCTTGGCTCGCAGTACATTTTAAATGCAGCTAGCACATCTGTTAATTTTTTGTTCTCCTGGTCAGCATAGGTGATTTTGAGAGTGTTATACACTTCTAGTCCATCCTCTCCAACACAATGCAAAAAGACGGCGATTTTCCTTGCCTCAGATTTATCTTTGAGCTCCGACGCTTCGAGATAAACTTGGAATCTTTGCTCCCATTTTCTCCAGTTTTCCGCCAAGTTGCCGGTGAAGGACAGTGGAGGCGGCTGAGTAAACGCCTGATGCATTTCGTTTATGCCGTTCAATTATCTCTCTCACCTCCGTTTCTCTGTACGAAGACGTCCACTTCTGACACCATGTAGTGTAACGGTAAGGGAGGAAACAATCACAAACAAGTAGCTGCGGTTGGAACCACCATAATGTAGCCCGTTTTACTTTACTCTCGAGCCCGAAATCACAACACTACATTCAGACGCGTCGCCAACGTAACAGAAAGACGTCATCACGTAATTAACATTGCAGCTAACTAGGCACAGTTATCTGCTCATACAACAACTCCTGCAGCTGCTTATTTGTACTGCTACTAGCACTACTTCTAGTACCCCAACTACTACCACTAACAGAGTGTTTATTGTGACTGCTATTAATTATCTGGCTTGCTAATCCCAATCTACGAAATGAGAAAAAGTAATGAGGACAACTACTTCTTCGGTTACACAGTTGTACCATGCTAGTAATAGATCCTACCCATTTCCATTCAGGCCTGCACTAGAGTCGCATAATATGAGTAAATGTATGCAGTTACTTCCCACATATCAGAAATCCTATCTGAGGTGATGTCAGCATGTGTGAGACCTGGTCCACTCCCTGCTTTGTGCTGCAGAGTCGGCCACGCCACCAGGAAAACCTCACCGTAAATCATCTTATCAC
This sequence comes from Paratrypauchen microcephalus, assembly GCA_036785185.1. NCBI lineage: Eukaryota > Metazoa > Chordata > Actinopteri > Gobiiformes > Gobiidae > Paratrypauchen > Paratrypauchen microcephalus. The sequence goes on along the minus strand of JAVJIX010000015.1, from coordinate 9,139,847 downwards.
GAAAGGTCTGGAGAAGAATGAAAATACATGTTTAAATGTGCAAAAATATACGGGTGCTGTTTATAAAAGGGATGTGCTTTTGTTTGTCACCGACAGACGGGACCTCAGTCAGAGAATGTCAAACCATTGTAAACAAATCCGGCCAAGTTGGAATTTGGCATGCAAATATCGTATTGTCATGTTTGGTTTGGAAAACTTTTTAAAAAATCAGAAACATATGCATTCACCCTAGTGTTGTGACAATACTACAATTTCAAACTCGATTTCCATACTTGACTTGAACAGACTTGATGAAGGTTTATGAATTTAAAAAAACACAGTCTAAATAGAGAATGTGTGTTTTTATTTTCATCATGGTAGCAGGATCTATAGTGAGTATGGCTTAAAGCTCAGAAGAGTTAATTTAGCTTAATATAGTACCTTATCTAATATAGTTAGTAACCTTGCTAGTACTTTTCTTTATTCTACCATGCAGCCTAATATCTGTGTAATCTCTCAGTTATACAGATAGACAGATTCCATGGAAGTACTGTGAACTAGTCTATGTGCTCTTATACTTGTTCTGATACAGCTCAAAATCATTCTAAAGCTATTTAATTTCTGTCTTGTGAATGTGACCTGCTCCAGTTAACAAATGAGCTTTCGTAACCTCATCATCATCAAATACTGCAGCACCTGTTTAAAATACTTCTACATGACTACCCCTGTTAGCTTAGAGTTGGAACTATTTTAGATGTTTTTGTCAATAATAATTTTTTCCACACCATTTCATCTTGTCCTCGCCATTCATCAGCGCCAGCGCACGGCCATTTCGAACATTCCGATCTTTATTAGTCTAGTAAATGGCACAGGTTCGAACGTCTTGAGATCACGGCGAGATTGCGATGATGAACGATGTTGACATATGACATAGTTGACTCAACTCTTGTCACAAACCCACGCCCAGTCTATCTACAATTACCCTCTTTGTTTGACGGGTGACAGTAAGAGCATTGCGATTCGACGCATGCATGTTAAATAGCACTAGATTATATATTAGGCAGATACTAGAAAGGCAAATATTTTTAAATAACATTGTGCAATACAAGGGAACAAGTTTGAATACTTATGAATAGTTATGAATGTACAGCTCTGGAAAAAATAAGAGACCACTGCATTTTTTTCTGAAATCAGCATCTCTACATGTATTACAGCCATTCCATTCCAGCGTCTGTTGAATTCCAACACAAACACAAAGCTGAGCTACTTCAGTTCTTGCACCAGGAGTGGAATAAAGTCACCCAAGAACAATGTGAAAGACTTGTGGAGAGCATGCCAAGACGCATGAAAGCTGTGATTAAAAATAAGGGTTATTGCACCAAATATTGATTTCTGAACTCTTCTTAAGTGTAAACATGAGTATTATGTTGTTTTAAAATGAATTTGATCTTGTTTCTTTGCATTGTTTGAGGTCTGAAAACATGTATCTTTTTTGTTATTTTGACCATTTGTGATTTTCTGCAAATAAATGCTCTAAACGATAATATTTTTATTTGGAATTTGGGGGAAATGTTGTCAGTAGTTTATAGACTCAAACAAACATGTTCCTTTTGCCCAAACACATACATATAAGTAGTAAAATCAATTGGTCTCTTATTTTTTTCCAGAGCTGTATTAGTTTATGAACTGATTGGCCTTTATGCATGAGTCAATGTAAAGCTAACAGCAACTAGAATGCTAACTACACACTTCTTGGTTATCACACAATAAAACGCTTTATTAGAGGAGGCAGGCAGCACACATATATATGAAGTATACATTACAAATCATATTTATAGGTCCTACATTACACACAATTGTCTCCCCATGTTATGATGGGGTTATTACATTCAAAATTTTACATTTAATTTACATTCAAAACATACTCGGAGTTGTGTTTTGTTTCGTTCAATCCTGACAACTACTATAACTCTGCTTTAAAGCCCCAGTGTGTAGGATTCGTGGCGCATAGGTGGATGGTGCTATTGCACTTTCTGTTTTAGCTACGGCAGACCTCGAGGGTCACCCGCGCACTAGCCGCGCCGCTACTGTATAAATAAAACGCGGTCCCGTTTTTTTTTTCTTTTCTCATGAAAACACACATTCCCGATCATGTACCATGACACTCTACACATCAAATGAAACCTTATAGTCTCCTCTTTTTGACTATGCAATTCATTTCCCTGCAAAACAATCACTCCCCGAGCACATGGGGCTTTTATACGGAAAAGCACAAAACGAGGTTAGCTTACCTTAGAATGCTTTGCACAGGTCAAACTCTGTATTTCACCATAAACTTGCTCTCAATTTGTCCGTAAGGATCCAGCGAATAAAATCCAGTAAAACAATTTAGTCCAAAACACGTGTTAGATCCATTACGACGTCTGATCCGGCAGCATGCTTGTGTTGTTTACCCAAAACCACGAGCCTTGCCGAAGGCGAAGGCGGAGCCCAAATGTCCTTCTGCGGCTCTCGTATTCAAAATGGCTGCCTCTATATGGGCAGGATCCCCCTTTTATGTGACTATATCTAAGTCCAAAAGAATACTTTGATTTCATGATGGAAGTGAAAAGGCTTGGAAAACAATGTATTTTTGAATGGGTATCTTCAATTTCAGTAATTAACGGGTAAAAATCTTACACACTGTCCCTTTAACTTTTCGCTAAGTATTAACAAATTATCCAAGCATAAATCTTTCTAATGGCTTGTTAGGAGAGATGACCCTTGACTTCTGGTGCAAAACAAAGATGGCTGTCATTGATATTGCCTATGAGAGATGACTGCTTTGCACGGGCGCTTAAAAAGACATGACGTTCTTTTCCTCATTGTTTCAGATGTGGAAAGTTTCATGAGAAAATCAGTTCTGTTTGCACAAGACTTCTGTGGTGTTGCTGACAGGACAATGACGTACGCTGGTGCAGGCATTACAAGTCATTTACCAACTTAGGTGGTGAAACTGCTTTGCTTTGCTCAAATGGAAACTTTATTTTATGTTGAATTAACTGCCAAGAACCTGAAATCATTTGCCCATGAAAATGTTCAAAAGTAAAAACAAGTAAAACACTGACACGAATTAAAAAATAATAATAGCAGTTGCGTCGTAGTGTGTCTTTTTTGGTGCGTTGCATAAGATGAAAAATGTGGAAATCAGTGGTAGGTGGTGGTAGTAATAGTGGTAAGTAGAAGTAGTAGTAGGTGAAGGAAAAATAGTAGTAGTAGTTAGTAGATAGTAAGTATGTAGTAGAAGTAGATGGTAGTAGAGTAAAGAAATTCTTGGTAAACTAAAGACATGGCCTGCTGATAAATCAATATGCCATTTTACAAATAAATATGTATAAAAATCTTCAGCTTACTCACTCGCTAACTTCTTTCTGTTGTTGTCACATATAAATCCTTATAATCAAAATGAAATGATTAGTCAGCTAATACCAGTTTTGGTCAACTAAGATACTATCATAATTGACTAAATGATTAAAGGACTACAGCCCTAGTATTGAGTAGGTTGAAATATGGCAGTAATAGTAGTTAGTAAGTAGTTGTTTTTAGTAGTAGTGACATTCTAGTTCCAGCAATTGTAGTAGAATTCGCTAGAAGTAGACATAGGTAGTAAATTGGTAGTAGATGGTAGCAGTAGTTGTGCTAGTGAGTTGGTGGTGGTAGTAGTAGAATAACTAGTACTCCAAAATACATGACAAGTACATCAGTGTACCGAGGCAAAAGGAGAAATTAAATTTGTCAACTGGACAAAAGTTTATTTGGTTGAATATGTTTCGCAGCTCATCCAAGCTGCTTCTTCAGTTCTGGACAGACGTTGGTGGACACTGTCTTATATCTGTCTGAAGGGAGGAGCTAACTACAATGAAATTACTATGAAACTATGTTGTTTTAAGTTTCTGTTAGTTAAATAAGTCTATTCAATATGCAGTGGGAGTGGGGTGTGGGAGGTCTACCGAGTGTACCGAGTTATCCACATCCAAAAAAAAACAAAAAAAAAAACCCACCTGTTGATCACTTCCTATTTGCACAACTATATAATTACCTGAGTTAGAGGTAATACAATCCGATATCACAGAAATACAAATACCAGTTGTATAATATTTCATTTTCAAAGATGTGTGGCACCATTGTGCCTGAAAATCTACACCATGTTCCCTTTATGTTAGGCGTGACAGAGGGCACCACATGATCTTACATCAGACCAGCAGGTTCAGACAGGCCCTGTGTTACAGCAGTCCAGCCCCCCCACCCCAAACCCCCCAGAGACCATTAAAACAACAGGTGCTCTGCTGGGTTCCCATGTGCCATAGCAGCTGCAGGTAACGTCACCTCTGACCTTTGTGCAACATCAGCCATGTTGGTAAGGTCCACTGAATGGGAATCAGACCCTAACCACATTAATTACACAGGAATTTAGTTGCCATAACTGCCTGATGTTTGGTGTAAACTGAAGAGTGAAATGAATCAAGGCAGCTGTGCTTGTGAGACAGATGGGACGCCATACTGAAAGGGATAACGCGCTATATGCAGAATTTAATAAGTCTCAAGTGACAACAAAGAGTCTACTCAAGTATAAGCATACATTTTTTAAATACATCCTGATTATTACCCTTGGATCTCACACTTTCAAATTTTAGATTTACAGTTCTATGACAAGAAACATCACGCTTTTCCAATTATTGGCAAAAGGAGAAATTAAATTTGTCAACTGGACAAAAGTTTATTTGATCAAATATGTTTTGCAGCTCATCCAAACTGCTTCTTCAGTTAAGTAGTTTAATTTTTACAATTATTTTGTGACGACTAGAGGACCAATAATTATTAACACAATATTAACTTTCAGTACTAATTGTTTCATTTAAACTGTTTCACCACATTCTTCAGCTACAGTAGATGTTTTTCTGTATTCTCAAAGCATTTTTAATAATTAGTAGACAGTAAGGCATTGTTTTAGGTACAACTGCCTTGAGATGTGTCTGCTAATCAGTGTCAGAGGCTAATTTCGTAAAGTGTCTTGCACAAGGACACATCAGCAGGGTGCAATTACTGAACCATGCTTAACCTCCAATCTTATTATATTCACTCAACCTATGCCACTGTTAGATGAAAGAAGTAAAAAATCTTTGCAGCAACAGTTTTAAAATCTTCAAATTATTCCCAAAGAGGTTCATTTCAAAGGTCACTTTTATTTCTTGTGTGAAAAAACACCTTTGACAGCATTTCAATCACATCAGAATGTACAGTAACATTTCTAACGGTAGACTCCCACCTTTGTGACATCTGCACACACATTGATCAATTCTGTACTCACACGCGGTGAGGTCAACAAGAGCACACGGCCGTTACATAATCCTTCTGACAAGTTCAGCGTTTGTTTTGTCGTTTGTACAGGAAGATCATTTCACACTGTTCTCTTTTAACAAGTGAGTAATACTTAGAAAAATCCAAATCCTGTGACATAACACCTTTAGCAGCATCATTGCAGAACGCTCACAACTCTGTCCCTTTAAAACACCTATTAACAATGACATAAAGCCTTCAGAAATGAAAATAATGAAAATTCTCTCTATATAATAAACAATACAAACTTTCAAAATAAAAGTATAAAACCCAGCAGAGCAGCAGAACACAAAATACTGCCATTTGTTGGTATTGCCCTTCTGAATCTGCTAGCTCCTGATTGAAAATATTTAAAACTACTTACAGCAAGAGTTCCATAAAATGTGAATAAGAAACAATAAGGATTCAATTTAGCCTTGGTAAAACATCCATACTCACATAGCCTTTCAAAATAAAACAAACTCTAGTCTTTCAAAATAAAAGCAGCAGTACAATCATTCAATTAACTGTACTTACTGTCTGATGCTGCTTGCTGAAATTATTTTAGACTTAGACAAACTTTTTTTTTTTGCAAGACATGTACGTAAAATATCCAAGACGCTTGAAAAATAGAAAAAGAGTAAAAAAAAAAAAGATATAGATTTCCAGTGTAATTGGCAGAGGTGGGAAACCTGTGGCCTTAGCAACCATGGCATTCACAGATACACTCATCTGATAATGTAACATGTATAAAATGATAAAAAGTAATAGTACACTTTTACACTGTTAGAGTTCTATATTTTTTGTTTTGCTTTCATAAAACGTCCACCTCTGCTAATTAAGTGCAGTCTAGAAAATTATACCCTTTTCTTTCTATGCATGTTCGAAATAAACAACCCTATTGATGCTTTACAGTGGGTGCTGGGGGTGTTACATGTATGTGTATGGTAGAATGTTCACCGGATACCATGGTGAGACAATGCACACATTAGCAAACACAACCAAAAACAAATTTAAGATCTAAAAACTAAAAAAAAGAGCCTACAGTTACAGATCCAGTAAAGTATCAATAGGAAGTGGAAGGCGTACACACATATTTGCATACATCACAGTGTTCAAAGTTATATTGTGTTCAAAAAAAAAAAAAGTTTCCTCATTTAAACAGTGTATATGGAAGTTTTTCACATGTATTACTTCCTTGTTATTGATTTGAATACCAAAATAGTGCCAGCAGTGTTTGTTCCTTCTTATGAGAGCACAGTTAGCGTGACAGTTCCTTTGGTCCTCTTCAGAATCCCCACTGCCTCTTCATGAGTGACTCCGTCTAAACTCTGCCCGTTCACCGCCATGATCTGGTCCCCTCTCTTTAGGCGCCCGTCCTCTGCAGCTGCTCCCTACGCAAACACAAGCTCTTTTTAGTTCATGACTGTCCAACTACACACATTTCTCCGGATACAGTCAGTGATGGGAGAAGAACGTTGAAAATGTATTTAATTACAGTGTTTTTTTTTATTTCCTCACTTGTGCTGTTTGAAGCCTAATTTACATGATCAAATAATGTAATGTATTCCTATGATTTCAGAAATGTAACTGTATTCTGAATACCACCAAATGTACCGGAATACAGTAACTGAAAACAGGGCTGGACTGGGACAAAAAAACGGTGTTGGCATTTTTGGCTTAGACCGGCCCCTTATAATTAGCGGAGAACACAGGACTAATTTATGTTTGTGTTCCCCGAAGCAAAGTATTTTACTATTGTTAGGTCTTGGCCTATGGGGAAACCAGGGCGCAACATTTAAAGGAAAAATCCCAGCTCCCAAAAACCACCAGCAAACTCGCAGTAACTACACATTCACTGGTTTATTTACAATGCATCTTGCACAGAAGGTCAGGAGCACGTTGACCGGCAACCTAGCCGAAATTCCTGTGGAAACGAAGCATAAAAAAAAAATCTACACAATTCACGTAGGTCACCTGTTTTGTCACTGAAAGGCGAGCGATTTTCATGCCTTTCCATCACCTAAAAGTCCCGGTATTATCCTGACATTACTACCTGCTTACCTGCTGTGCCTGTGCTACACTTCTCTGGTCACTCTGTCCCTCGGGTTCCCTGTCCACAGTCTTTGGCTGCTCCTCTCCCTGCCCACCTTCAACCTGGGCTGCAGAGGACGTAGAGGCTCCAGCAGCCCCTCCAGAGAATATGTCTGTTATTTTAGAACATTTTGCAGCGTCTATAGCAAGATTTTTTAATCTTTTAGCTCGCAACGTCTCTGCACTCCCTTTCTCCATGTTTCCACCCTCAACACTATGAAAATGGCGGGGAACAGCTCAGAGAAAGGGGTGGGACCGCTCTCGTAAGCTACTATATCCTGATTGGTTTAGTCCACTGTCTATATTGAAGATGGACCAATGGGCCGACTGCTCTAAATTGTGGGCTGGTCTCTAAGTAAAAAAAAACAACAACAAAAAACAGCATTGACCCCTGTTGGCCCACCGGGAAAATGCCCGGTATGCCCGATTACCAGTCCAGGTCTGACTCAAAATAAGTATTCATAAAACTCTGTACATGTGTTCAGTTACTTCCCAACACTGGTATAGTTAAAATAAAGATAACACGTACCTTTCCGAATACTGTCTTCACATAGATGGGCAGGTCTCCGTGTGGGCTGCCATAACCTCCCACTATACTGAAACCAAGTCCGTCTGGGCCTCTTTCCAAGTTGATGGACTTGTATTGAGGTGGGCTAAAATAAAGAAGAAAAAAAATAAGTATAATTAGAAGTAGTACTCATAGTAGTCCTTGAAATTCAAGTTTGATTGAAGACACGACGCATCATTCACTAAGGATTCTGCCCAGAAACGAATACAAATGCAGAGATGCTAACTCGCTCATGCGTTCCCCTTTCAGGTATGGTCCAACTAAAGCCTTATGGGGGGTGATGTTAACTATAGGCACTACTCTGTCTCAAACAAAAGTGGTAAGAGCTTGTATCAACTACTATCTGCCCCATAACACTAACTGTCACTTTAATCCAGAAATATTTAGACGTCAAACAATAATTGACTACATGAAATAAAAACAGTTGGTACCCAATGTCGTCCTGAAAGATGGAGCTGGCTGTGAGACCTCCAGTGGCCTGCTCCTGAGACGAGGGTCCGGTCACAGTGTTGTCCCCCCCGGCAACCACCTGTAATCCAACACAACACACGTCATTTTACACACTTCCTTATCATTTATCATGATAATTCGTTTACTTCAAAGGCTGCGGAAGATTTGAACTGAGGGTGCTGATAAATTTCGTCTAAGTCTATCTTGTATAAGTATTATCTAACTGCCTGCTGGTTATCTAAGTGGAGCAGAGACAGTGGGTATGTTTACATGGCAAGTAAAATCAGATACCTAGAGAAATCTGATATAATTAGATCTGCTTTTTGGTGTGGTTTTACATGAACAAAAGAAAACAGAGTGTTTTGGAAGACAAAGTTGAAAGAATTAAAAACAACTCTTTCAATCTTTAACATATTCATTTTGTATTTTTGCTTTCAGATTTGCCTCAGACGTAACTGTTTATGTAACATTTCAGTAACTCCAGAAATCAGATAATGATCAGATGCATGTAAACAGACCGTGTAGGGTGAATAGTACCTGCAGTTGTATTGAGCCCGTGGCATTCTTCAGCAAAGTCACAGCCTGTGAATGTGTCATGCCTTCAGTAGATGTCCCACAGATACTGAGGATCCGGTCTCCAATCTGAACAAAGAAGAATGTGGAAGTTATAAATTAAACCAATATTAAAATACATATTACCGTAAACATCAGAAACCTCTTGAAATGTACACCAAGTAAATTAGTAACTTAAAGGTCCCATGGCATGAAATTTTCACTTTCTGAGGTTTTTGAACGTTAATGTGAGCTCCCCTACCCTGTTTAGGGCCCCCCCCCCATGGTTAAAAGTTGTGAAATGTCTAAACTGAGCATTTGCGATCCTTTTCTGCATTAGGAAAAAATCAGAGCTCAAACGGGCGATTTTGAACAAGGCACCTTATTGACGTCAGCTCGAAAAAAGAAATGCAAATGCAGTTCCACCCCCGTCTGTCTGTACTCAGCGTCTCTGTAAATCACGCCCAGAGAGTTTGGACTGCGGAGGAGCTACGCAATGCGAAATACGTTTTTTTATTTGCCTGGAGGAACTTGCGAGTGTTTCTAGGCTCAGAAGTCCTTTATCTGAGCCTGTGGATATCTGAAACAGCAGTGGTTTAATTTTATTTTCTGTGGAAATGTGTTTATTTTTCAATGGAACGCTTCTCATCTCTCCCCCCGTGCAAAAACACGGAAGTGGGTCACAGAGCGGAGTGGAGAGCTTGGCCATGCCCCCACCCCCTACTATAGGCCATCTCTGTCCTCCTCATTTGCATTCAAGCAACAACGCCCATAATGGAGTGTTCCAGAGTGACATTTATGACTCTTTCTCATCTTATCTCTCTTTCTCATGCACTGAGTGTTGATTTTGAAGAAGGATTTATTTACAGTATTAGGGAACCATTAAGGAGCCATATAAAAGCATCAAGAAGTACCATGTCATGGGATCTTTAAAGTGTAACTTTTCTTCTGGAAGAATCTGCCACCTCCCGGTCTCCAAAGATATTCCTGTTTTGCCCTGATTATTCCACAGTATGGATAAACTTGGTAATCACAATGAAGACAGGCTAATTGTCAGATCTATGGAGAAGCAAGCCTGCACATGGTAAGAATTTGTGTTTTATGGAGACAAGCAAATAGCGAACCCTCCACCTTAGAGGTAACTCAGGTTGCACCCTTTAAAGGGTTCACAGTGTTTGTTTGTTTGTAGATGATGTTGTTTTGCCTGGAATGATCCACAGTATCGATCACTATGTAGACGCTAGACACAAGACAAAGTTATAGTTCAGCTCCGTGGATAGGTAAGCCCGCTCAAAGTAAGAAAAAATGCATGTTTTTCAAGATACTTAGGGTCTGTTTACACGATGACGCTTACAGGTAAAAACGACAAAATATTCTAACGGAAGTGTCTTTCGTTTAGACGGTGACGGCGTTTGGAGGACTTAAAAACGCAAAAAACTGAAAACTTGAAGGCTCCGCCATAGCGTTTTCGTCTACACTGCTCAAGACACAAAACTCTGGTCAAATCTTCTAACGTCGTGTACGCGTTTACGTCACATGGGTCCATATATCAGTGTACTTTGTTTGGCAGGATTCCCAGTCCACACCTTGTTGCGCCTTCGTTGCTTTGTAGTCTAACATGGTCTGAAGCAATAGTTGAACTTCTTCATCTGACCACACATTGTTTTTTTTTGCTACTGGTAGCCATGTTTTGTTTTGCTTTTCGCAGCGCAGATGAGAAGAAGGAAGATTCTACGCATTCTACATAGTGATAATGTATCACAGCACCATCTAGCCGCCTGGCATGCATACCCAATCAAATTCCACAAACTTTTGCGTTACCGTATGCACGCAGATTTCCTCCCGAAAACGCTTGTCTAAACGCGGAATAAAAAGTGAAGACGCGACACCACTTTTGGGTTTTCTGTTTAGACTGTCATCATATAAACAAATATTTTTTTAAAGCAATAAAACATCTTATTAAATACATGCTGTTATACAAAAATAACAGCTTTTAACATACAATGTGAGAAAGAATGATTTGAATAATGCAGGCACTATTCAAGCCTTGGTTTGCCCCATTCTTTTGTAGGAGTCTGTTTTATAAGTCCTGTGGTCTGCAGGAGTAGGAGATTTATTATCCCTGTCAGCAGCGGATATTGTCTTCTCACAATGGGGTCATAGAGAACTACAATTGTCATTTTAGCTTGAAAGGTCACCGCCAACATCTGTAGGCTCTTGACCTTTTCCAGGGTTCACAATCCAGTCAAGTGAAATAAATAGGATGATCTGTTTATCAGTCGTGTTACATATGAATGGATTTGTGTTTAAAATATATTACCTTGAGATTTTGGGTTTGAGCTGCAAGGCCAACAGGATTCATCATTGCAATAAATATAGGGATGTCTCCAAGAGGGCTGCCCACTCCTCCAGCGATACTAATGCCCAGAGTGTCAGTGGGACCTTTGGTGAACTCGACTGTTCTGGTGTCAGGCAAGTCCAAAGCTACAAAACAAAAACAAAAATAGTTGTTTTAATAAAATTTGGAGTTAAAAATGCAGAAAATATAGTTTAATAAATGCATCACAATCAATATCAGCAAAATGAATGGGACTGTACCATTTTTTTCCTGTAATAAAATAATATTTGTCTAACTAAAATTAAGCCTTTGTCAATTTTAGAAAAAGAAGTGAATGTATTCAGCGTGCTAATTATTCAAATAACTATAAACTGAGCAGGTTTTAATTAGTAATACTTACATTCCAGACTTCTACTGGGTTTGTCAGTGTCACTGGGGAAAATGCCTGGCTCTAAACTCGATTGTCGGCCCATTTTGGTGCTAGCTTCATTCTGCAACAATGAATGACATTTATTAGTTGCTGGAGATTCGATTAGAACTATATATACAGAAAAAGAATCAGGTAGTAAAATGACCTGGCTAGTCTGAGAGAGTCTTCTTTCAGAGTGGAACGGACCGGCTTTAAATCTTCCAACTTCCATTTTCAACGTCCCAACACAGCACTATAAAACAGGAAAACAGTATAATTACTTTGGTTTAATAGTAATAACTATTCTGATCTATGTTCTAATGTTGTTTCCTCATCCAAAAAAAAAGTTTTGTTGTTTCATTCATACATTTTTAACACATAAATCCTGCATATTTAGACAGTTAGGCAGTTTTTCCTCTCCACCTTGTGGTGATACAGGAAGTGCCCCACTGTGTTTTTAAACTCCATACATCTTCACTAGAATTATTTGGATAATTTCAGATCTGGAATTGCTAATCTCCATTGAACAAAAGGAAAAATGAGCATTTTGAGCCTTGGAAATGTGGACAAACTAATAATACAGATTACTCAAACATGTGTGAATGAAACAAAACACAACCCCAGATATGTTTTTGATCAGGTAACAAGAGTACATTTTGTGTACCGTATTTTCCGAACTATAAGGCGCATCGGGTTATAAGGCGCACCTTCAATGAATGGCCTATTTTTAAACTGTTTTCATATATAAGGTGCGCCACATTATAAGACACATAGAATAGAAGCTACAGTAGTGGCTGACTACGGTAACCATGATTAACCAATATTGATCCATATATAAGGTGCATCAGATTATAAGGCGCACTGTCGGCTTTTGAGAAAATTGAAGGCTTTTAGGTGCGCCTAATAGTGCGGAAAATACGGTAATATAGGACCTTTAATGTGTTCTTGTTTCATAAAATGGTTGTAATCCTACTTTTAGCAGAGCCGCCACAGCTTCCTGGGTGGCAGAGCGCACATCTTCACCGTTCACTGACAGAATCTGATCTCCCTGCATTAACCGACCATCAGTGTCCACCAAACCGCCTTTCACAATATCGGACACAAATACTCCCGTATCATTCCTGGAAAAAAGAAAGGAACAAGAAGTACAGTTGAAAGCCAGTTTACACTTTTATTCACAATGGAATTTAATATCTACTGTCTACGTGTTTCTACAGTCACCCAAAACCCAAAACGAGTCTGACTTAATGCGATGCGCCAGAGTCAGGGATTTTTGGCTGTCACACCTCACCACTAATTACCACTATGCACTTGCCACTTCTACCACTAGTTTTCAGTTTCCCTTTTTTTTTTTTTTTTACCATCATACTAAAACAAATATGAGTTGTTCCTCCACGTGTGAAGCAAATGAAGGAAGATATTCTTTTTATAGTTTTCTACCCAACAAAATGACATTCAAGTTTATTTCTAGGGGGGGAAAAAAAAGCGTTTCAAGTTTCCTACAAATACTAAAAAATAATGGTGGAACTTTACTGGTCAGGGTACTCTTGCTTGTCTCCATGGAGATACTGTATTATAATTTTGATATAAATTTGATTATAATTGTACTCCATAACGGATGCTCTGCTCAGAATCCAGGAAAATTATGCCGTCATACACCACCTCGCCTCTCCACAGATCAGTTTGATGCCACACAGTTGAAGAGTACAGGGAAAATGATAGCATAATGACAGCTCCATGTACTGTAGACAAGCAGATGGTAGACCCTTCACCAGAGAAGTCACATCGTGCAAAATAAAATAAATCATCTAGACTGGAAATTAATTGTACTTTTAAGGCAATTTTATTTTCATGACATTTAACCAAGCAAATCAGACATTTGTTTTTCATTGTCAGTTACCTGTGTTCCCGCGATCTGCATTAAAGAGAAAAAGTTTTAGAATTAACATGTTTCCTTATTGAAAACATATTACATATACCAATACGGTTGTTAAAAGTATCGAAAATTGGATCAATACTAAAATGAGTATCAAATGTAGTTATTTATTTCAGCAAGTTTAGTATCAATACTATAAAAGTCCCATTTATAGAATATCTTTAGAACAGGGGTGTCAAACACGCAGCCCGGGGGCCAGATCCGGCCCTCCAAGACCTTTAATCTGGCCCTCAGCTGATTTTATATTAAAATATTTAAATTTTCTATTAAAATATTGGTAATTTTCTGCGCAGCTTAGCATAGCAGTGTCTATGCTCTGTGCGTGGCCCCTCCCACCAGAGCAGCACAAATGAAGACTTGCCTCTTTCCAAACGCTCTTAAAGGACCATCGTTTTGACTGTTGACCATGACACCCTCATCAGCAAAATGTCAAAAATGAGAAAAGTGGACGCCGAGTGCAGGATTTTCCAAGAAAAATTGACTAATTCCTATTTGTTCAAACAAGCTTGTGTTGAAATTGCTTTTTCTTAAAGTTTCAGGTTGTTCATAATATAATATTTTGTAAAAGAGTTCATCAAATAAAAAAAGACTTCTGTTATACATTTGCGTTACTCTGGACAAATATTTGGACTTATTGCTATTTTTGGGATACATATGCCACATATGCCACATATGCTATGAGTTTTCTGATCTGGCCCCTTTGGGATCAAAGTAGGTTGGATACGCCCCCGGTCCAAAATGAGTTTGACATCCCTGTTTTAGAATGATCTTGAGTTGTATCAGAATGAGTATAAACCACAGCGACTTGTAAAAACACACAGATCAAACCTACCTGGACGACTGAGGGATTATATATGATGATTTAATGTTGAAAATTACATTCTATTGTCTAAAGAAAACATGTTTTTTTTGTCACTTTGGTATTGGAATCAGTATCGAGTCTACTCCTTAGTATCGAAATCAACTAGCACTTTGGCAATAAACACACTACTCTCTAACATTATGTCATATCTAACCCAAACAGAATGTCCTGACCTCCGGCCCACGATGCTCAGACCCAGGCCTTGTCCCGGTCTCTTCTGCAGCTCCACAGAGAAGGAGTCCCACAAGTCCTCCTCCTTGTACTGAGTCTCATCTCTGTAGACTGAGAGACGGACCTTCTGCGGAGTCTGGCGTAGGACGTTTATGGCTTCATCGTGTGTAGCAGCTCGCAAGTCAATACCATTCACCTGTAAGTAGAAAGACATAGTTTTAGGCTGTGTCCCATTCTTCGTCTTCGTCTTACCCCTACCCCTTGGTTTTGCGCATTCATGGGGTGTCCAGATTCTAATTTTGATCAAAGGCTAGGGCCACAACTGAGGGTTACATACCCCTTGAAACGAAGTAAGCTCTCGACCAGACTTGTAACGAAGTACGCCTACAAGCTCAGGCAGGTTTTGGGATCAGGATGGCAGCGTCATATCGACCAGCCAAGGAGTCTCATGAATGTATTTTCAGCCGTTGTAATTATCGATTAACAGTTTAGCAGGTTTACAATTATGACGCTTATGTTCTACGTTACTTTTAGTGAACTGTTGTTGCGGTTTTGATTGTAGTGATGTCTGTTTAGCCGACGTTATCGTTTTCATTGAACTTTCATGTATAAACAAGCTAGTTTTTTTGTCGAGCTGAGGTACCCGATAATCCTTAACATTTGTTTACGTTTGTTTGCGTCAACTATTGTCGCCTCTGTAGACGTAGCAGCCAGGTAGAGGCAAGGGATGATGACGCAAATGGTAATCGAGTGATGTCCCATTTCTTAGGGGAACATTCGTACCCCGAGCCCTATCAGCTCGGTATCGAGGGGCAAGACAAAGACTTAGATAAAGGGGTAAGGGAAGGAGTAAGACTGAGTAATGGGACACAGCCTTAGTGTAGTATCTTATGTATTGTATGTGTATTAAAATTTTGAGCTGCAAAAGTTATTATTTTGAATTGGAAATTACTATTTGGATAGTCACAAATTCCAAATACTCCAATTGTTTGAGCAAAATTTGTCCAAGATATATTGTATAAGCAGATCTTGAGGTCAAATATGTCCTGTGTGCTGCTGTTTACAGAAATAAAGCGTTTTATTGTCTGATAATCAGGAAGTTTGCATTAGCGTGGCACTGCTTTTCTCTTTTTTTAAAAGGTAGGCGCGGAGGTAGACTATAGCGCCACTAAAATAACATCTTCTGCAAAATTACAAAATTATCCTCTTATAAAATCTGCTAAACCTGTAGTTTAGACCTCTACAAACATGTTCTGATACGCACGGGATTCTTGGATTAACGGTAATTTAGCAGTTCATATTTCAGTCTCCTGTCTAATGTTAATGCTCCAGGACATGTTTAAAAGGCACACTCATAAGAGAATTCACACTTTAAAACAGTTTACTAATCCTTCATTCTTCCAGGATTGCTCCACTACAAAAACAAAACGCAAATGTAACTGTAAACACAATACTGGCCACAAAAATAGCAATGAGACAGTTTCCCAAAATTAAAGTTAAATCTAATTGTGAAGCAAGTTAAAAAAAAATAAAAATCACTATTTGATTTATTCGTTCAATCCCGACCAATGGCGTATTCAATATTTTGCGCACTTAACTGGAACATTATCTTTCCACAGAACACTTAAATACACAATTAGAATGTTTTTTCTGCCTACTTCAGGCAAAAGGAAATAGCCCATTATCTTAAGCTCTGCGCATTTAAAGCATTTTTCCCCATAGCAGCTAATAATACAATGGGAAAGTCCTCCTTTTAACTTATTTTTCCGCTAACTTTTCTTTTAGCACAGCAGATTGGCGTTGGCACTAAAATGAATAGGAAAGGGCAGTAAAGTCGTGAGGCTGAGTGTGCATGCATGCATGCGTGCGTGCTTTTGAATTCACATACAAAATACGCATCTCCACCCAATCCCTCTTTGTGTGGTGAGCACAGGTCAAAGCAAGGTCAGGAACTCGTACATAACCTAATCCAGGCTCTTTACGACAATTACCTCAGCCTTCCATTCAATTTTAAACGTTAGTTCAAAAAACATCCCAAATTACTAGATTCTTTGATTTGTTTGACCATAGAAAGCCACTCCTCAGGCACTTATTTAACCTCATGCGTATCTAGGTCGTATCAATGCTTATTACACCACACAGACTCAGTACCTCCAGAATTTGGTCTCCTGCCCACAGCCTGCCGTCCTTGGAGGCAGCCCCTTCTTCATAAACCTCGTGGATAATGATCACCCCCTGCAGAGACAGAAAACAACACAGTCAATAAAGGAGACACAGGAGAGATAGATAGAGTTAAGGGTGAGAAGGTAATAAAAGTCTGGGTTATTCATGTGTGTAATGGCCTGGTCAGATTAATTCGCTAGCCATATAATACAAAATGGCTTTTTTTGTAATGGGAAGGCAGAACTATTAATTGCAAACTAATATTCTTATGGTCAGCAAGCTCTCCTTTCCAGCGTCACCCACTTGTGTTCATGGAAATAGACAAGTTCAATCTAGAAGTTCATAGATTGTATATAAGTGATTCTCCAACTACAGTCAGATTTAGTCATGATATTTTTCAGAAAATCCAACCCATATTTTTAGAAATATTTTTGATTTGTTCTACTTCATCACAATGTGTAGAAACATTAACTGATAGTGGTTGTAATTAAATTACATAAATATGAAATAAATAATAATAAACCATAACAATAAATAAAGTAATGGAAATGGCTGTTGTGGAAATGACAATGTTTAGCCTTTCTTTTAAAATCTCATGACATATTAGCATGCTAATCTCTGTTTTAGAGTTAGCATAAAATATACTCAAAATACACAATATAAAATTGTATTTTTCTCATTATTTGTACATTCAAAGGAAATATGAGGTGTTTGGAAATGACGACCAATAAACCTACTCTTGGTTTTGCAAAACTTGACCTTGATTTTGTTCTTGTTTCCCTTCCTTCCATGGAGCTAACGCTGCTATCCTGCCATGAGCTCCTGTCACATCACAACTGATGTGGTTCAAGTAGACAAAGGTTTAAAAAAAAGTTAAAAGTTACATTTTGTGGTGGGTGTAGGGTGACCACCGGCATGAAACAGGAAAGGGGGGGGGGGTTATTATTATTATTATTATTATTATTATTATTATTATTATTATTATTATTATTATTATTATTATTATTATTATTATTATTATTATTATTATTATTATTATTATTATTATTATTATTATTATTAACGAGGTCCAACGTGCTCGATAAGCATAAGAAATCCAGGGTTCTCTACAAAGGCGAATGGTAAGTCACTCATTGCGATCATTTGTGCTTCTGGCTGTGTTCTCCTGGGCCTTCGCACTGTCAAGGGGCATTTTTTTGTCTCCTTTTCAAACTCTCCTGCAGCGTGAGCTGACTCGCCCTTGGCTGGGTTGCCTGTAACTCGTTGTATTCTGTCGGGTGTTTGTTTTTGAGGTGCCGTATCGGTTTGTTGTGTTAAATGTTACCCTTTCCTTTCCACCCCTTGCAATCCCAAGTTTACATATCCCACCGTTTGCTATGTCAATGTTGTTGTCATCAACTTTATAGTATTTCCAGACCCAGACATACTCACCAAACATTATAGCGTTCTTATAGCGCTCATTATAGCGCTCTTCTTATCTCCTCTCTGTACTCGCGCTTTGCGCTTCGAGCTGCTTCCGTGTATTTAACCAATAGCGTGTCATGCCGCACGCGTTGATGTTTCTGTATGAAGTCTCACTCTGTGCCACCGCATAACCATAGATCTCATCTAGGATATGTTAAAAAATAATAAGAATACTTGCTACTAGCAAGTGTAAATAATGGGTGGGGATTTATGACGATTTATGCAACGGTGGGCGACGAGGGTCCGAAAGGAGGACAAAATGTAAAAATGGAGTGACAGACGGCCGAACAGACAGCTCTAAAACCGGACTGTCCGGACGAAATCCAGACGAATGTTCACCCTAGGTGGGTGGTGGAAATGACAGTGATCCCTAGGGACAGGTGTTTTTTTTCCTGAAAAATAAATAAAATACTAATATATCATTCAAGCACATGATATTTTTCATTAAAATAAGGAATTTCTGTGCCATTTGTCAATGAAGTTACTGTTGAATCAAATTTAATTTCAGTCTTATGAGGGACTGAGAGTCCAAAACCTGGTCAAGGGACAAAGGACATATAGCAAAAACACTCAATATAAAACCATATTTTATACAATAAAAATACTAATTTATCTATCATACATTTTTAAAAGTTTGTTTTTGTGTCTAGTAAGTGCAGCATGAATAAAAAAATGACAAACGTGTTTTTGTTTTTCTTATTTCTGCCTGGGACACAAATTCTTTGATAGTTGGAGAATCACCCAAAAATAAATGTGATAAACGCTATGGGTGACGTCACACTCTCTTAGTCCACTTCTTTATACGGACTGGAGAAGCCGCAGTAACATCTCCATGGAGACAAGCAGGTGGCAGACGCTCCATCAGAAAAGTTACACAGTGCACATTTAAGTAAAATGAAATAAACAGTAACTCTCCTCACCACAGGACTAAGACCAAAAGTAGGAAGTATCAGTAGTTGTTTACTTTAGCCTGTATGTATGTACCTCCCAGTGCTACATATGCTCTTGGGTTCAAAGGTCACATTCCAGAGGTAGATATTGTCTGCTGTGGTGAGGCGGGACAATGCTTCGCTCGCCCAGGCCTGAGTGAGCAGACAGAATGGATGGGCCCAGAGGAGGAGTGCGTCTGTGACAACATCATTTCCTACATTCCTCAGTTTCCACGGCTATTTCAAACCTACCTCCTCTACCGCAAAAGAATCTAAGTGGGTGGCATCGGAGTAGCAGCCTCAAATTTACAGAATATATACTGTAATAGTTTGTATACTCAAATGAACAAAGTCATGATTTGTCGCAGTAACTGGATATTACTGTGTAGCAGTTTAGCATTCATTAATAAGAATTTTCTCATTTGATGCACGTAGATCTAGTGGAAAAATATTAATTTTTGTTAATATTATCAAAGTAGCTACTATAATAGGGGTGGGCGATGTGCAAAATAGAATTAAAATAAAGACGATTTTAATTTTATCACAATAACTGGAAGAGTGTGTGAGTAGCGCTGCATTAAATAGAAAATTATTGACTCACGATCTGACAATTTCAATAAAATAACAAAAGGATGTGCTCACAATTCCATTTGTACTGCTACATCGCCCAGGTGTAACCAAAGTATTAACTATTTTTAGTAGAAAATACGGTCTATTTCTTTCTGCTTATCCACCTCCTAAAATCTTGATGTACTACCTCCAGATCCTGAGCAAAGCTTGGTCATGAATAACTGGAGTTTTTTTCCCTATTGTGCATGTTTAAGGTCATAGACTTCACACATGATGCCTATCCTTTACCTAACGTTTACCCAGGCCTGGTATAGCTGTAAAAGTGTAACCATGTGGCAGGACTTTAAATAGACCTAAAAGACATAAGAGTTGTTTCCGAATTTAGGTTCCCATGCTGAAGTTTTCTCTACTTTTTCATTGTTGCGACATTCAGGCACTGCACCAAATCCTTACTATGTGAAAAACAACAAAAAAACAGAGCTGGTTCATTCTATATGATTTGGTTTTAAATGGTTGTAAATGGTCACTTCCTAACACATCCTAGCATCCTCATTATTCATCACATTGACTTTAGAAGCACGTTTCGCAACTTTCAGAGACTAGAGCGGAGTTTTGTCAGCAACTAAACAGTAAATTGTCATTTACTGTTTTATCTATCTATATCTTTATATATATCTATATCTATCTTTATATAGCACTTTTCCAGCTTCAAGGCACCTAAAGCGCTTTACAACATGGAACCACTCACTCATTCACACACACATTCACACACCAGTGTACGCAGACACTGGGGATGAGGTGGAAGTGTCTTGCCCAACGACATAACGGCAGCATTCATCTGTGGGAGCTGGAATCATACCGCCAACCTGTGGGTCAGTGGATCTGACCGCTCAAACAATGATGTTTTTTATGTCAAGAGCCGCCGACCTTTAGATCAGTGGATAAACGCTCTACCAACTGAGCTACTGCTGCCCCTCCTGCACTCTTAGCATGCACTCTTAGCATGCTAAAAGTGCATTTCCCGATTCTCAGACGATAAAATACTTTATAAGTGGATGCAGACAGCTCACAGCGGTCTTATGTGAACTGGGGCAGGACACATTTTGTTCAACTACATGGAAAAAACACGTGCAGCCACTGTAAGTTAGGCGGCAGTAGCTCAGTTGGTAGAGGTTGGTGGTTCAAATCCCGCTCTTGACATAAAAAAAACTGATGAATGCTGCCTTTGTGTCCTTGGGCAAGACACTCGACCCACCCCGCCCCCAGTGTCTGTGTACACTGGTGTGTGAATGTGTATGTGAATGTGTGAGCGGTTCGTTGTTGTAAAGCGCTTTAGGTGCCTTGAAGGTGGAAAAGCGCTGCATGAAGATGTGACCGTTTATCATTTAAGTTGCGTTAATGTTGTATGTGTAAATTGTGTGCTAATGAATCTTGTGTCTTTTGTTTCGTACCAGCAGGGTATCGCAGCCCCCCACGATGCTCAGGCCCAGTCCTGTGCGCCCTTTGGAGATGTCAATGGTGGTCTCACAGCCTGGGATGATGGGGCAGGTCATGGGGTCACAGGCTAATGTGGAAGGAGTGGATGAACGGCTCAGATCTAAGACAGACATAATACAGTCATTTATATGTAAAAGTGGTTTTAAATAGCATGTTTAAATATGACTCACTTGTTAGGGTTTCTGGGTCTGGTTGGCTGTAGGTGCAGGTGATGCTGGGGAAACTGGGAGGGCTATCTGAGTCATAGTGCTCCAGGTTGGACTGTTCATAATACAGGAAAATGCTTAAGTACAGAGCCCTACAGAGCCCTAAATGTGTTTTTAGGACACAAGTAAGGAAGGAAGGAGAGAAGGAAGGAAATTCTATATAATTTTCATAATTGACCCCTTTAGTTTCACACACTCAGATTAAATAGGTTCTTGTACCAAATCTATAAACGCAATCACAAGTCTCACGCTTGTGAATTTCTGAGTGATGAAAAATTGGGAGCGTTTCCATAGCAATTAACTGTTAGTATATCTATTAGTAAATCAAAATAGTATATTATATATTTTGAATGGCCAAAAGTCCTCAAAAAGCCATTCAAAACAGGATAAAGTCACATGAATATCAGGGTAGGGTTATGGACTATGGCCCTCAAATATGGGGTAGGTGATATAAACATACTAATAAAAGTTTAAATTCATTCAGAGGTCATGGAGGAGCAATATTCTACTATACAGTGAACTGTGAGTACCTTTCCAGTGTGTCCTTTTGCCTCATCCCCACTATCTGAGTTGGGTTCTTCAAACACTTTGGCAGGTTCATTGTCCTCCTGTTATAGAAAAACAAATGTCTTTTCTCTTCATTTCCCATTTATGTTTAAAGATAAAACAACGGGAACTGGTGTGTTTGAATTAGGGAGCTGCACAGATGTTCCTCTATTTAAATGTCTGTCCCTGGTGTTTGTTCTACCATATGGACCATCCCAAAAGGGGAATAATAGCTTTCTATGCTCTTTAGTCATTCATATTTAGGGCTCAAATAATTTATTTAAATTGCTGGTTATCACAGATCGAAATTTCCCTACACTTTTCCTACTTTTTCCATTTTGGAGTAAGCTTAAAATTAATGTTTTTAACTCTACATGCTTGTGTCTGTATAGCCCAAATAACAATTAATGATTAATTTCTAAATATTGTGATAGTGGATAAGTCATGATTATTTCAGTTAATTATTGCAGCCCTGTTTTGCAGTGATAAAACTGAACTGAATGTCAAGCTTAGACTAAACCAGGGTTATACCAGGCCTGTACCAGAAATAGCATCCCAAAACGTATAATTTAACCTTCAAAAAATTGTCTGCCATCTGCACTTTCCCCACATTTTGAAAACCACTTGTGTAAACTAGACCTTTTTGTCCTTTTCTATTCACTCCATACTTTGTTTACTTTCTTTTTATGGCCTTTCCCCTTTCTCTGTCATGTCAACTTGTCATTATCAAGTGTCCTTTTCAGCCATCGTTCTTTCTTATTATCGTCTCCATTTTGGTTTCAAGTGACTACGACCTATAGTGAAGTGCTTCGCTGTACGCACGCTTATGGAAATGTGACTCACCTTTGAGATGATGATGTCACCGCTGGTGGCTGCGAATTCAACCTATAATGAAACAGGAGGTAAATAATAGCCTATTTGTGAATGTCTACACTGGTGTTTGTGGGTTTAGAATGTTAGGAGAGCTGCCCCAGGCTACACAAACTGTTATTAGGAAGTCAAGTTGTATACAGTAGCAACGTACATACAGATAAGTGTAGAAGCTTTTATTCCAACAGGGGACTAAAGATTGAAAATAGTTTTGGCAAAAATCTTGCATATTTACAGGTATATGTAACTTGTTTTTTATACACACTGTCCTTTTAATAAATAAATACAACTACTAAATCATATATCAGTAGCAATATACACATAAAACAATGATGTACACAAAGGAAATATTTTTGCCAAATTGCCTAGTAGTGGTAGTAGTATTAGTGTTACCAGTAGTATTAGTGGCATTAGTGATAGTAGTAGTAGTAGTAGTAGAAATCGTACTTCAATAAGTAGAATTAGCAATAGTAATAGTAAATTACCACTTTAGTATGTTCTTAAAATAGTTTTAACAGGTTTCTAGTCATTTTAGTCATTTTCTAAGCCATCACCTGTATGCATATGCATTATTGCTGTCAGATATACCTGCTGTTGTGTAGTAGTAGTAGTAGTAGTAGTACTCCACATACCTCATTTTGGGGCTCCACTGTGTCTTCCTCGTTGTCTCTCACTGGTCCCACAGCCATCTGGTGCAGTGCCTCTGTGTTCCTATACAAGAGTCATAACTCATCTTAATTGTTGCTCTGTTTCCACCAAGAGAGATTGATGTTCAATAATCATCGTGTTGTTTGAAGGGTTCAAGACGAGGATGGGAGTTTAGTACAAGGTCAACTAGTATTATGTTGAAGATAGCTTAGAGACAAAGTATAAATATGATATGATGATGAAGTATGTCTTTTCAAAGTTTTCATTACAAGGTAATACAAGCACAGGTAATACTTTAAATTCTGTGAACAAATGAGATTTTTTTTAATGTATGCAAATCTGACAAACAATTCATTACATCTCCAGCACAGTTGCAGTGAAAACCATTTAGGTTTCTTTGACGTTACAACAGCTCCATCTGGTGGTTCCTATCATGCAAGACAACTCATGCAAAAATATAAAAAGAGTTCAAACAAAAAATCACAACTTATTTTAATTGTCATCTTACAAGTAAGGATTTTTAAATAGAATTAAGAAACTGTTGTGTCCAGATGCTTGTGATGCCTTACCTGATAAAAATGATCTTGACTTTTGAAGGAGAGCTCTTGATAATGGATGAAGCGTTCTGGTGACTGTGGCCATACAGGACCTGCCCGTTTATCTATAATGGAAAAAAGACAGAGAAATCTCTAATTTAGACTTTCTTTAATTAAATAAATTGTGCTGTATCATTGTATACAGAAACTGAAAACACAAATTGCAACTTCAAATCCTGTGTGTGCAACCTGTACATATGGACTTTGAACAAATTAGTGAATGCTAATTAAAATTTAAGGAATAGGAATAGTTTGTTATGTTGTTGCTGTGTGTGTCAAACAGGCTCTGTGTGCGTGAAAATGAATTTCCCCTTGGGGACAATAAAGTTTAAAGTCATATATTGAATAAACAGGCTACTCTTGCATCTGAATGTCTCAAATTGATGCTAAAATTGGAAAAGGTATGATACTCAAAACTGATTTCGAAACTATGAAGATAATAAACACATTTTTAGACTTTTTTTCCCCAACACAAATGAATTGTAGTTTCTTTTAATTGTATTTATTTAATGTTATACTAGTTCTAGTAGATCCTTTTAACTAGGGGTGGGACAAGATTCCATTTCCACAAGATGAGATTGGCTCCACAAGAACAAATAATTCCTAATATATAAATTGTGCATTTCAGTTTACAATTTTTTATCGTTACTTTATTAATGTTTATATTATATTTTGCATAGTACAGCTTTATGGAATTGTAATAGATGTAACTCACTGACATGTAACACTGTTTTTGTCCACACCAAAAGGAAACACAGATCATTATACCGTGTGCATCTTGTGACAGATTTAATTATCGAGATTCTGTAGCACTGGATTTTGACCCATCCCTATGCTAACCAATGAAAAAAGTGTAATCAAGCAGTTTTATTTCTATAAATATTTCCATATAGTCTTTAGATGTTAGCATACCTCCAACAGCTCATCTCCCACCATCAGTCGTCCGTCCCGGCCGGCTGCTCCGCTGGGCTCTATCCCCACCACAAACACACTCATGCGTGTGCGGTCCCGGTTCCCTGCCAGGCTCAAACCCAGCCCCGTCCGGCCTTTCTCCAGCTCGATCATGTGGAGGACCCCTGGGAGGCTGCCATAGCGCTGGATAATGTTCTCTAAAGGAGACAGAGGACGCCAGGATAAACAGATGTAAGCCGACAATACTGCAAAACCGTGCCAACTCTGTCTCAAAGCCAATGTGACTTTTCTTATTGTACTTTGTTTGTTACCTATGTATTGCTTAACATCCTGGTATTCTTTGTAATATACTATCCATATACTATGTCATCTTCCTGTTTATAGGCCCCACTACTCGATAGATACAATATCAAATCAACTGTGAAATAAATCTTAATTTTGAAATGAATATCGTGAATCTTATTTGAGGGAAATCACTTTCAAAAGTCTTTCAAAATTGTGCTGCCATTTTTCAAACTTTTAAATAATCTCAAAAGTGCATTGTCATTTTTCTGTTATCTCCCCGTCCCAGGATAAAGCGCGTCCTCTGATTGCATCTCTTTTCCTTGAGTTATACGACAAAAAGTGAAAGTTTGAAATGTCACACCGCTAACTTTGTTTTAACGCTAACCTTTTGTCTCTCTCTTTCAATCTTGTCTCTATTCTTATCCCTCCATTCACCCAATCCCACTTTTTTTGTCTTTCTCTCTGCTCCTGTGCTGTCTCTGGTGTGTTAGATAGCCAGGGTTCAGACCAATGAGCTTCTGTTGTTCTGGGCTGCCTGCCACTGTTGAACCATCAGTCCTTTAGTAATCTCCACAACTCACCTCCTCCGCTCCAACCTCATCAATCTTATTCCCAACACACACTCCGAGTACATTGACTATAATCCCGAGAGGAGCAGCAGTGGTTGGAAGCCTGTCCTTTCTGCCGGTTGCCTGACTTGTATGTGAGTGAATGTGACCCGTTCTCCTTGACGCGGTGAGTGAGTTGGACAGTCTGCTTTACTTTGCCTGCAGGCTGCTAATAGATTAATTGGAACATGAGGTCCTTCAGGTTTTGCTGAAATGTAGCCACTCAAAGAAGATGATTCACTTTTCTTTTCGTGACAGAAAAAGTCATCCAATTATAGCACTAATGTAAAGGGAATTAAATTAGTGTGTGTTCATTTATCCTGGTCCTGTATGGCAACTGCAGTACAACTCTTATCTTATCTTATCTTAACTTACCTATTAAAGGTCCTATATTACACAAAATGGATTCTTGTGAGCTTTTTGTCATGTTATAATGCTGTTACCTGATACAAACATATCTGGAGTTGGGTTTTTATTTCATTACAATGGTCTACAAATTTTTGGACTCGATCTGCTTCCGAGATAAAAGTGGCTAAATCTCATTTATATTGACAAGATGAACTGAAAATCAATTGATAACTGTGCCGGTTAGTTAATGTTTTCAATATATGTAATGATATAATAATAATAATAATAATAATAATATTATATATATATATATATATATATATATATATATATATATATATATATATATATATATATATATATATATATATGTATATAAAATACAGGGATGAAAGTGGCCAATCATGAAAAAAGGTAGGCCTACTAGTAGTATATATATTGGATTTGTTTTTGCTTTGCACTTCCTCTAATCAGACCGCATTGAGGAGGAGCTTATGCGCGCTAAAAGGCGCAGGTGAAAAAGCGAGGAGCGACGCGTTAAGTGAGGCACGGGCAGGTAGGATGAGGTATAGGATGTTTTATAAAGTTTAACCTGTGTACAGGCAATGGTACACGCTGTTGCGAAAGAGCTGCGCTCGCTCGCTCAGTCGGAACTCAAACTGAACTCTTTCATCCCTGTAAATATATTGATATATGTTAAAGCTAGGGATGTCAACAATTAATCGATTAACGGTTAATTGTCGATTAAGACGTTGGTCGATCAAAATGCATTAATAGTAATTAACCGCGGACACGCGGACCGCGCTGCGCCAAGCTCGACTCACACCCGACCGCAGGCGCCAACGGCACTGCTCAGCAGCCCCGGGTGTACGCGCGAGGCGAGATCGAACCCAGAATGCGTGCCGCTGCTGCTGGTTTCGCCGTGCCCCGAGCCCCGCGCGGCTGGCCTGCGGCTCGGGGCGCGGGCCGCGGCGAAACCAGCAGCGGCACGTGGTGGTTTAATCCTGGTCTAGTCCAGGTCTAGACCCGGTCGAGTCCCGGTCCAGTCCAGGTCCAGTCCAGGTCCAGACCTGGTCTAGACCTGGTCCAGTCCACGTTCAGTCCTGGTCTAGTCTCTTAGCCAATCAGGACAGAACACAATGTTACACTATAAAAAAATGTTACACTATAAAAAAAAAAATTGGATAGAGTGAGGGATTACTGTATTTTGTTATTCAGCATCAATACATTTTTCTGCTTTTTACTAAGGAATAATTAATTGAGGAATATACAATATAATAATACTATGATATATTTATGACTCAGTGTTATGTTACTATAGCTTATATTCTTAAAGACCCTATTGAAACACTAAAATTCAGGTGAAAAACGCCGCTTATCAGTTAATCGTTAATCGATTGATAAGGTCAATCAACTATCAGTTAATGAATTAACCGATAATTTGCATCCCTAGTTAAAGCTCTAGACATATTAAAATGAATGTATTGGAATGTGCAGACAGGCTTTCAGATAGAACTGGTTGCTTGTAGACACACTGTACCTTTTAATAAACTACAGTTTTTGCCTTATTTTGCATAAATTTCTTATTTAGACCCAATACTATATCTTGGAAACTATAGCCAATCAGCACTTCTGACTTACTTTTTCTTTATTAGTGACCTAAACCAAGAAAAATGTTACTACTTTTGTTCCGGAAGCATTTTGCTTGTAGACCAGTGTTATCATGAGTTTGAGTAATCCTGTATTATTAGTGTGTGTACATCTCCAACCCTCAAAATGTTCTATACCACCTTGTGATGACATGAAGTGGTGGTTTTCAAGTTAATAGCTTTGCTTTTACCTTTAGTTCAGTAGATATTGGCAAGTCCAAGGCTGAAATTATTCAAATGATTGATTATAAACATTGCAGAGAACTTCTTGAATATGACATCACAATGGAGTTCCAAGTTAGACATGTGTGGATGAAACAAAACACAAATCCAGGTATGTTTTTCATGAGAAAACAACATGATAACATAGATCAGAAAACAGAATAATATGGGCCCTGTAACTTTGAAATTGGGAGCTGCATAATATGCAACATAATAGTCCTTGATTTTCTTTTATCCAAACGTATTAAAAACAAGTAAAATGTACCAAATGAATAATAATAACCAAGTATGCTCCAGAAACTGCCGCTAAGAGCTATTGCTATTGCACGTTTATTTTGATCTGTATTTTCAATGCACATCCTATTGCACATTTTTACTGTACATTTTCATTGCTGCATCTTCCATTGCACATTTTGATGCACACTGCACATTTTGGACATCTGTAAATAGGTATTTATTTATTCTTTGTACTGGTTTTAGATTTTGTCTTAGAAGTTTTTGTATTGTCTTTTTGCACTGTTTGGCCAGGGAGAAACAGAGTGTCGATTCACTGTATGTCTAAC
This sequence comes from Paratrypauchen microcephalus, assembly GCA_036785185.1. NCBI lineage: Eukaryota > Metazoa > Chordata > Actinopteri > Gobiiformes > Gobiidae > Paratrypauchen > Paratrypauchen microcephalus. The sequence goes on along the minus strand of JAVJIX010000015.1, from coordinate 9,111,057 downwards.
ACATATGGCAGAATTGCCAATGAAGTTGACTTTAAACATTGAAAAGATAAATAATATATATACAGAATTAGATTATTTGGGTTTTGAGCTGGAAAACAAGCAACCTGGAGAACCTCTAGTGACAAAGTAGTGGCAAAGCAGTTATATTTTAGTTTGCCTCTAATGTTGAAGCACTCATGACATTTACACATCTTAACATTGTCACTTACTCCAGCTGTATCCAAACTCATCCTCTTCCTCCTCTTCCTCCCTCTCCTCCTCCTCGGCTCTGGGGGGAGGCTCCGTCAGGGCGTCTGTGTCCGTCTCTCCCACATGGGGCACCAGTGGCAGGAGCTGCACGGAGCTGCTGGGGGATGTCTTGACATTCTCATGCTTCACTGGCTGTTGCAGATGGAGTTACAGTATTAGTCAGAGGTAAAAGCAGAGTTTGTATACAAAAACCAAAACAACGGTAGCCTTTTAAAACTGCTGTGGGATCAGGAGTTTAAATAATTAGCCACACTACACTGCCGTCATCTGGACAATTCACATTTACCAAATGAACAAACAACAAATGGTTTGGTAAATGTTCGAAGCGATTTAATGCCATATGAATCACATCATAGTCATCATATGAATCAGCATTAGAGTTGGAGCTACATGCTTTTAATTAGAAGCATTAGAAACGCAAACCTCTGCAAAGGCACTGGATCTTTTTTGCAATATTAAGGCCGCGTCCCATTTCTCTGTCTTACCCCTTCGTCTTACCCCTACCCCTTGGTTTTGCGCGTTCATGTGAGGGCAAGGGGTGTCCCGATTCTAATTTTGATCAAGGGCTCGGGCCATGACCGAGGGCTACATACCCCTTGAAACGAAGTAAGCTCTCGACCAGACTTGGAATGAAGGGGTACGCCTACAAGCTCAGGCAGGTTTTGGGATCAGGATGGCAGCGTCACATCGACCAGCCAAGGAGTCTCATAAATGTATTTTTAGCAGTTGTAATTATCATTAATTAATTAGCATGGTTTACAATTATGACGCTTATGTTCTACTTTACTTTTAGTGAACTGTTGTTGTGGTTTTAATTGTAGTGATGCCTGTTTAGCCGAAGTTATTGTTTTCATCAAACTTTCACGTATAAACAAGCTAGTTTTTTCGTCGAGCTGAGTTACCCGATAATCCTTGACATTTGTTTACGTTTGTTTGCGTCAATTGTTGTCGCCTCTGTAGACGTAGCAGCCAGGTAGAGGCAAGGGATGATGACGCAAACGGTAATCGAGTAGTGTCCCATTTCTTAGGGGAACATTCGTACCCCCGAACCCTCTCAGCTCGTTATCGAGGGGCAAGACAAAGACGTAGATAAAGGGAAGGGGTAAGACAGAGTAATGGGACGCAGCCTAAAGGTCCTACATTACACAAAAATGATTCTTGTGATTTTAAAGGCATATTATAATGCTGTTCCATCAAAAACATAGCTAGCGTTGTGTTTTGTTTCATTCACACGTTTAGTTTTAGTATTTTAGTAGACGTTAGACATTTTAGTAGCCCTTTATTATCAGTCTGTCTACATCTCCAAAGCTCAAAACGCTCTGTTCCACCTTGTGACGTCGTGACGAATGATTCTAGTGAAGGTGCATGGAGTTTAAAAACACAATGGAGAACTTTCTGTATCACCATATGACATCAAAGGGTGGAACAGTGTGTTTTCAGTCTGAGAGAAGAACTCAGCCAAAATGTGCTAAACAAATGGGTTAAATATGTGAATGAAACAAAACTAAACTCCAGATGTGTTTTTGATGAGCAAACGTGGATTAGAAAATAGCGTTCTATAGGCGTATTCACACAACCACCTATAGCATGTTTAATGGGATACTAGACCTGTCATGATAACACGTTTTGAAGTGTAATACTGTATATTGGTGAAGAAAACGATAATACTGAAGCCAAACCATAAAGCAGATTTATCCCCCAAACACTATTATAAATGAACAAAATTGTTAACAAATGAGCTGTAATAAATAGATAACAGAGTACTTAATATAAATCACTCATAGAAGTTCATAATTTAACTTTCTACAGCTCAAATCTCATTGTGTAGTAATTCGTGACAGGCCAATGGGATACAGCTTACCCTGGAAAGTAATTAGACGTATTACGGATACCAATTTACAGGTGTATTTCGGGTTAATTATCTTTTTGCTTCATAATGTCCATAATTATGCAGATTCACGCAGTTATTTTTGACATTTGGGTTTTATTTCATGAGATCATGAGTTATCTTGCCAAATTGTTTGATTGGACAAGAAACAATCCACAAAAACAACCATCCAACAAACATACAAAACACTTGGCAGAGATAACTGAGTAATTATTTTGAGAATCTATTAGAGAAACTTACCTGGCGGATTTTACACCTTTGAATTATTATTAATGTTATTATTTTGGCAATATTTTGAGCAAAGCAAGTCGGCAGGAAGAAAGACAATGATTCCACAAACATTTACAGTTATGGTTACATATAATTGATGTTAGATGTTAGGACATATAGCTGTTTAGGCACGTGCATACACACAACGAGAAACGAAAAGGACACAACCCAGAGACGCACAAACCTTAAATGGGGTAGGAATGAAAGGGTTAGTTGGGGAGAGGCGGAGGAAAAGTCTACATTGACTGTCACCTCCCTACAGAGAAGAGACAAACAGTGACAATTTTAGACAATAACACAAAAACTTAGGTGAGAGGCGGAATTTATTTAGTTGTTCGGATGAGTACACTGCTGCGCAAATGTTATATAAGGTGCTTAACTTTCTGTCAACTCTGAGTGGTGCAGTTTACTGTTTTGTTGGTTTTATTTTAAAGGTCCAATGGCATGAAATTTTCACTTTCTGAGGTTTTTGAACGTTAATGTGAGCTCCCCTACCCTGTTTAGGCCCCCCCCCCATGGCTAAAAGTTGCGAAATGTCTAAACTGAGCATTTGCGGTCCTTTTCTGCGTTAGAAAAAAACACAGCTCAAACGGGCGATTCTGAACAAGGAAACTATGTGACGTCACATCGAAAAATGCAGCTCCACCCCCCGTCTGTGTCTCTACTCAGCGTCTCTGTAAATCACGCCCAGAGAGTTTGGACAGCGAATGAGCTACGCAATGCGAAATGCGTTTTTTTATTTGCCTGGAGGCACCTGCGAGTGTTTCTAGGCTCGGAAGTCCTTTATCTGAGCCTGTGGATATCTGAAACAGCAGTGGTTTAATTTTATTTTCTGTGGAAATGTGTTTATTTTTCAATGGAACGCTTCTCATCTCTTCCTCCGCGCAAAAATGCGGAAGTGGGGCCAGCGCACAGCGCACAGCTGAAGAGGAAAGAGTGGAGAGTTTGGCCACGCCCCCACCCGCTACTCTGGCCTATCTTTGTCCTCCTCATTTGCATTCAAGCAACAACGCCCATAATGGAGTGTTCCAGAGAGATATTTATGACTCTTTCTCATCTTATCTCTCTTTCTCATGCACTGAGTCTTGATTTTGAAGAAGGATTCATTTACAGTATTAGGGAACCATTAAGGAGCCATATAAAAGCATCAAGAAGTACCATGTCATGGGACCTTTAAGGTTTTTAACTGTGTACTGTGTAGCTTTTCTGGTGAGGGTCTGTCGCCTGCTTGTCTCCATGGAGATGTTATTGTTTTGCCAAATATGTTCCACAGTATGGAATTAAATGTGTCTGTAAGTAAGAGACAAGATTAGACTAAATTACAGGTCAAAGCTGTGGAGAAGCAACCCTGCTCAAAAAAAATCCAGGAACGTTGTCGTGTGGATGTAGTGACAAGACAATGCTCCTTGATTTTTTTTTTATGCGTGATGAAATAAATTTGCGTCCACACATGTGTCGGATCAGTAAATATTCGCGTCCAGACGAAAACAGAGCACTGAGTGAAAATGATGTAATACATATGCCACACCGATATGTGGTGCTGTAAACAGGAAACAGCCAGAGCCACCGGAAACGCAATACTACAAAGAGCACATGCGCATAAAGTCCGATGTCATCATTTTCCAAAAGCTGCGTTTTGCTCATCCATATGACAACGCGACCCCGGCGTTCTCAGATTTCTCCACTCTGGAACCCGTTTTCAAAAAACACCATTTTCGCCCACCCAAAACGCCAGCGCCGTGTCAGCGAAAGGCCAAAACGAATAAAAAGTTTTTAAGGTGTTTTAGAGCAATAAAAACATGTTTAACTGTATAAATACAAAAAAAGATATGTTTGTACGGACTGTAGAACAAATTACCAAGCCAAGTGTGCTCAAAGAGAACATTTTGAGCACATTTTGAGTTATTGTTTGGCCAAATATATTCCACAGTATGGCATTAAATGTGTCTATCTTTAAGTAACTGACATGATTAGACTAAAATACAGGTCAGATCTGTGGAGAAGCGACACTGCTCTAAGTTTTTAAGGTGTTTTTGAGCAATAAAAACATGTTTAACTGTATAAATGCAAAAAAAAAAGATATGTTTGTACGGACTGTTGAACATTTCAGGCAAAGCAATAACATCCAAGGAGACAATCAGGTGGCAGACCCGTCCAAAAAGTTACATAGTGCAACTTTAAAGATTCTGCATCATTGTCAGTTTTGTGTATTTTTACAATAATATGCTGTAAATTTAGTTGATGCTTCAAAGTACCAAGCGAAGTGTGCTCAAAGAGAACATTTTGAATTCAAACTACAAAAATGCACATAATAATACATTTTCAATGCAAGATGTAGTATAATTGAAAATACTGACCTTGCTCTTGTTGTCCCGTGTTACAGCTACAGCTCGGTCTTCGCCAGTATCAGCTATCAATGACTACAAGATACAAGACATCAAGGTAAATACATTTTCTACAAAAAGACACTGAAATCTGAAATTAGAGGAAGCTGATTTATATTATCAACTTCAATGTCAGCACGCTTTGAAGGCTCCTGCAGCATATTGTGGCGGCAGTCTCATAAATATTAATATACAAGTCTATAGAAAAAGCTTTGAAATAAACTTGTATAGTGAAATACACACTGTTTCAATACAAAAAAAAAATCGTGTTTGCCTACAGTTGTTTGGGCAGAGAAAGTTTGATAGATGCGCCAACACAAGCCAAAATATTGAAAAATCAAGTAAAAGCTTGTACTCTCTCTTATGTCTTTCCAAGATTGTCCATTTCAAGGCAGTGATCGAACTTAAAAGGTTTTGCCAGAAAGGCTGGGATTGTGAAAAATGATACTGCGTTTTTTTTAGTTGTTCAAATAATTGCACTGGTCTTATCAAGTTGTCTTCTCTTGCACTGGCAGACAGAAACTTGGGGTACAGACAAATGGGTAAAATCCTGAGAGAAGCTAGTACAAAGCGCTAGAAATATCATTAATACTGGGCCAGAGAAGGACAGGCAAAAACAAGGACGATGTGGTAACAGAGGAGCTATGAACCTAAAATAGGAATATATATATAATTAATGTGTATATATATATATATATATACTATATATATATATATATATATATATATATATATATATATATATATATATATATATATATATATATACTATATACAGTATTTAAATGCAAGTAGGTCAGATCAAGGCTCAAGATTTTCTCACAAAGTATCAAAGTGTCTAGCAGCCAAGATTTATTGCAAAATGATGCAATGGTGTGTTATTTTGGATTAATCAACAATATAATTCTGACTATGGTTATGTTCAGACTGCAGGGCTTAAAGCTCAATTTGGATTTTTTTTGTGAAATCCAATTTTTTTGTGAGGTCGTTCACATTTCCAATTAAATGCGACTTGTATGTGATCTCCAGTGTGAACTTTAAACGCCCCAAAAGTGTCCCGCATGCGCATTGGAGGACGAGGACGACGAGGTCACATGCAGCGAGCGTGCTCAGTGTTTGCAGAAGTCGCCTAAACATGGAGCGCCTGGTGAGTTTATAGTTGCTGTCGTACCAGAGCCAGAACATGTACAACTTATTTCTTTAAAGGATGAGATTGAGAAGGAGAAGGACAAGGTTTTTGGCCTTGGCGTTTTGCGGGGCAGTGGCAGCAACGTCCGTAGAAAGGAACGTGTTGGTGCTGAGAGTGGTGGGATCGCTATGCGCTTCGCTGCTTCACTGACATGGACTTCATACACAATTTTTGTATGACGAGAAGAACGTTTGTGTACATTTGTGAGCGCCTGCTTGTACCACTCTCGCTTGTTGATGGTCAGATGAATTCGACCTGGCCGTTCAGACTGAAGTCGCAAGTCAAAAGATCAGATATGTATCGGTTTTAGGACCACATATCCAAGTGGCCTGGGTCGCATTTGAAAAAATCTGATCTGTGTTGTTGAGACTGTCATTAAAAGATCAGATACAGGTCGCATAGAGGCAAAAAAAAAAAAATCGGATTTGGGTCACTTCAGGCTGCAGTCTGAACGTAGCCTATGTTACACCTGTGTTCACTACTACTAAGGGTAGCACAGTATGGGTTCATTTAAATTGCATATATTTAGAACAAGAACTGAAAACTGATCATCCATAAGATAATAGCTAATAGTGCGATGATTTTGACCTATAGACAGTTTTTATGTGGAATCATTTAAAGATGCATTAATTAACTTTTCTGGAGGGTCTGCCAGCTTGTGGTTTCAAGGGAGATGTTGTTACATTGCCAGAAATATTCCACAGTATGACATTAAACCCATCTTTCTCCATGGAGACAATGTGAGGATGTCGCCAATGACGCCAATTAATAGTACAGATCTGAATAAGTAAGTTTGAGTGATCAATAAAACCATCATATTGAAATAAAGGTTAGATCATATGGAGCCATATTGGTGGCGGACCCAACATTAGAAAAGTTAAACAAAGCACCTTTAACAGCTACGTTTTTAGACTTAGACATGCTTTATTGATGCACAAGGGAAATAATTTGGACAATTTCCCATTAACCAAATGTTTTTAGTTATTTTACATTTCACATTTGACTTGAAATGTTTGTTACAGCTTGCAGAATGTTGAACTCTCGTCACATTTGGTACTGATAATAAAACATTATGCAAAAGAGGTACAAAGGGTACAAAAGGGACACCAAAACAGCCCACAGTGTCAGAGGTCTAACCTGGGGAGAAGCAGGTGCTATGGAGCGCTGGCTACGTGACAGTGGAAAGGGCAGGGCCGGCTTCTAAAAGCACAAACAGGAGCAATATGGCAGACATTTAGACACATTGGAAGCCTTGAGACAAAATTGAATCAGGATCTAGTATCTGGGAGGAAAAAGTGAGCAAGAACTCCTAAGGTTTTGTTCAAATGAAAGCATTAACGCAGACTGTTCCTTGAGGATGAGTATTTCTTCGTGAGAAAATGTAAGGAGAGCCTCATTCTCAGAAACAATTTAATAAAATGTTCCAAAGATACCTCCAGGCTTCTCTGAGATTATGTACTGCTTGCAAGGGGAGGATTTGAAACTGAAGGGAAGATAGTCTATTAAACTCTGTAACTGTCCCGCAGTGGCTATATGAAAAGAGACAGTATCCACTATAGCAGATACACCAATCAGGCATAACATTATGACCACTCACAGGTGAATGACAGAATAGTTCATCATCTGTTACTAATAACTAAACATTTTATTTTATGTACTCTAACTTATTTTTATTTGAAGTTGATGTATCAAAAACTGCAAATAATTTAAAATGTATTACTATGGTCAAATTGTAATTGTATCACGAGTCACTCAATGCCCCTCCCAAACGGAAAGTGAAGGTTCAAAGTAGTGGTGAAAAGTAAACGTGATAAAAATATCAAATATTAAAAGATGTAATGCAGAACTTTTGTGGTGGTGAGTGTGCCACTGACTTGTCTAAGTAGATGCTATCACTTCGCTAAGAATTTTCCCAAGTATTGCATTAAGCTTGTATATCGCCACAGAAAGAAGCAGGTAAAGCAGGACGAAGTACAGGTCACTCAGGTGCAGGAGGGCTCGCTTTGGCAGAAGCCTGATCCCCTCGGCCATCACATTTTTGAACAACAGGCCCCGCTGAGTGTGCTGTAACGCTTATTGTAATGTGTCTGTGTTTGTTGTGTTGTTGCTGTGTGTGTCAAACAGGCTCTGTGTGCGTGAAAATGAATTTCCTTGGGGACAATAAAGTCTAAAGTCTAAAGTCAGGTAATCTCACCAAGCCAAGGTCAGATCTGCAGAGAGGCGACCCAGCTCACAGTTGAATACAGTGGTACCTCACCTTACGAAATTAATTTGTTCCAGAAGTGGTTTCGTAACGTGAATTTTTCGTAGGTTGAGTAGCTATTTCAATGGAAAAGGCCTGATCCGTTCCAAGGTTTTTTTTTAATAGTGTAACTTTTTTTATAGTGTAACATTTGTGTTCTGCGTCCTGTTTGGAATAAACCTGGTCTAGATCAGAACTAAACCAGGTCTAAACCTGGACTGGACCTGGACTAAACCAGGATTATCCCGGGACATGGCAGTGCCGTTGGAGGAGCGCGTTGCTCGTGTCTCCGCACTCCTTGTGCGTTCCGCACTAGAGCTAAGAGGCCGAGAAAGACGCTCTTACAGCGGGAATAAGAGCGGGGCGGGCTCTGGTTCTATGTGACTTCCAGAGCCGGGGGGCTGACACTGTGAGCTAACAGGCCGAGAAAGGTGCTCTATCGGCGGGCAAGACCGCGGGGTCTCGCTCGGGGCAGGCTCTGGTTCTATGTGACTTCCAGGTCTAGATCAGAACTAAACCAGGTCTAGACCAGGTCTAAACCAGGACCGGATCAGGTCCAGACCCGGACCAAACCGGGACCAGACCAGGATTAAATCACCCCGCGCGGGACCGCGGCCCCAAGGGGGAGGCACGGCCCGGGCGCCGCGGCTCCATCCCACGCCGTGTCGACGTCGCTTTTTGATCCTTCCATGTCGGCTCTTCCTATCACTGTGAAGCAGAATTCACCAAGCGTTGGATTGTTCACTCACTAATAGGGAACGTGAGCGGGGTTTAGACCGTCGTGAGACAGGTGAGTTTTACCCTACTGATGATGTGTTGTTGAGATAGTAATCCTGTGTCTCCGCTCCCCGCGCTATATTGAGCCGTGTCTACCCCCACACTTCACTATCAACACATTCCATTGAAAATCTATGAAAGTTCGAGTGTTCAAACGAGAGAGAAATGCGAGAAAAGCCCAACTCCAGTCTGAGAAAAGCGTAGAATGTGTGTGGTGAGGCATTTACAGCCCTAAAACATGTAGAACAATTGCAAAATACAAAGTTGTCCTACCTCGTGGACCTCTCCCACCGCGGGCCACCTCTGGAACCTAACCCCGTGTGTGTTGATAAAGTGTATTTACGTTTCGGGGCGTGCATCTGAGCGCGCATTAATTGAATTTTTGAGATTTCGCGTTTTGTAACTTGAATTTTCTTTCGTATCTAGAGACCAAAATTTGACGTGAAGGCGTTTCGTAAATTGGATTTTTCGTATGTAGGGTCTTTCATAAGGTGAGGTACCACTGTACATGTTTTTCAAGGTATTTTTGACCATCAAAAACACCTATAATTAATTAAATGCAAAATACAGCTCTGGAAAAAATAAGAGACCACTGCATTTTTTTCTGAAATCCGCATCTCTACATGTGTTACAGCCATTCCATTCCAGCGTCTGTTGAATTCCAACACAAACACAAAGCTGACCTACTTCAGTTCTTGCACCAGAAGTGGAATAAAGTCACGCTGAACGCTGTGATTAAAAATAAGCGTTATTGCAACAAATATTGATTTCTGAACTCTTCTTAAGTGTAAACATTAGTATTATGTTGTTTTAAAATGAATTTGATCTTGTTTCTTTGCATTGTTTGAGGTCTGAAAACATGTATCTTTTTTGTTATTTTGACCATTTGTCATTTTCTGCAAATAAATGCTCTAAACGATAAAATTTTTATTTGGAATTTGGGTCAAATGTTGTCAGTAGTTTATAGACTTGCCCAAACAAATACCTCTATCTGCATGGAGACAAGAAGGTGCCATACCCTCTAACAGAAATGTTACGCAGTGCACCTTTAACTGTTTTGGAAATTTATGGGCCTATATTATAATATTTTCTGATGTTATAATGTTGTTTCCTCATCACAAACATACCAGGAGTTGTGTTTTGTTTCACTCACACGTTTAACTCACAAACCCTGCATATTTACTCAAACAGAAAACACTCATGTGATGTAATCTGGGTAATACGGCAAGTGCTCCACTGTGTTTTTAAACTCCATACACCTTCACTAGAATCATATGGATAATTCCAACCCCGGAATTGCCAAGCTCTACTGAACTAAAGGAAAAAGAGCCATTAACTTGAAAACTACCACTTCATAAGGATTTTGATCTTTAGAGATGTAGATAGATTAATAACCCAGGATTACTAGGATTAGGATAATGTGTGCATGAAACAAAACGCAACTCCGGATATTCTAACATGGTTTGAAGTAAATTTTGTGTAATTTAGGACCTTTAACATTTCAGAGTTGCTGTTTGTTGCCATTTGCACTGATCTTAATGTTTTCCTTGATCGGTGCGTCATCATTGGACTAAACTGCTGCTTTAAGTTGAGTCAATCAAAGTGAATAGACAAGCTGTTTTAGTCAAGCGTTGTGTTGAAGTGGCTTTCAATATGTGAATGTCAACATAATAAAGTAGCACAGAAGTCTTTCTTGACAAAATGGATCACCACTGACTTCCTCTCTGGCAGAAAGCAGAATGGAAACGTCGGGATACAAAATAACCTACCGGGTTTTAACTCCCAGAAGGAAATCTCCAATTCCATTTTGTCTTTATTTCAAAGTCAAAGGAGCACTTTAAAAGCAGATAGGGAAAGAATGGGAAGGCGGGAAGAATGGAAGGAGAGGAGCCGGATAATGCAAAAAAGATTAGGTGTGATGGATAGCTGATGCAACAGAAATAAAGAGACCAAAAAGGGGGGAAAGACAGATTACCTGACATGTGCGATGTGGCATGAATGTGAGAGCAGAGGTTTGTTTTTCTACAGCAGATGATGGAGTTGGCCTATATATTGACTGAGGCTGAGAAGGCAGTGTGAAGAAGCACAAGTATTTTGAAGCCACATGTCCGACTAATGTTAGGATAGGATAAGATAGGATAACAAACTAAGATCAGGATTAAGATTTGTAAAAGATGTGTGGGATTCTGTTGCTTAGTTTTAAAATTACAAGTTCTTGATTCGCCAACTGCTTTAAACAAGTTTCTAAATGATTTACAGGTTACAGGATACAAAACAGAAGTATGTGGGTGCATTCAAACTTATACTGACTCATTCTGTTTGGCTCAGGTTGAAAAGAAATGTATCCTGATTTAGAATAGATTTTTTAATGTAGCCTTACTGAAACTGGTCAAATGTAAAAAAAAAAAAAAAAAAAGACAGGAATCTGTTAAAAAAAAAACAAATATTAAGATAAGTCACTGTAGGGGAATAGGAAAATAAGATAAAATAGAAATGCACCATCTTACATTAGGTGAGATTGATAAAAAATACACTTTTTAGATCAAATATACATTTATGAATAAAAGTTGATTCAGTGAGATAGATTGTAGACAGTGATGTTTAAAAATCTTATATTTTGACAGCAAAATTATCCAAAAAATACTATACAGTGAACCTTCGCGCTATCGCGGTTCACTGTTCGCGCCCTCGCTGTTTCGCGAATGTATTTATTTATTTATTTTATTTTTTTTCTAATTTTTTTTTTATAGTGTAACTTTTTTTTATAGTGTAACATTGTGTTCTGCGTCCTGATTGGCTAAGAGACTAGACCAGGACTAAACGTGGACTAAACCAGGTCTAGACCTGGACTAAACCAGGATTAAATCACTCCGTGCGGCTCTTGTGTTCGTTTGTGTGTGTTCGGTTTGTGGCTGGGGCTGAGACGCTGCGGTTCGGGCGCCGCGGTTCTATCTCGTGCTTGCAGCCCCGTTGTATGCGCGACACGTGCTGCTCTGTCACGGATTTGTCCACGATGAACCCCTCATCGTGGACAAATCTGTGACAGAGCAGCACGTGTCGCACACTTCTCCAAGGGGTTGGTGCGTGTCGCGTCCGCGCATCCGGCGGGGCTCCCGGAGCCGTCTCTCCCCCCACGCGTCACTATTAATACATTTTGTTGAAAATCTATGAAAGTTTGAGTGTTTAAACTAGAGACAAATGTGAGAAAATGTTAATACCAGTCTGAGAAAAGTGTATAATGTGCGTGGTGAGGCATTTACAGCCTTAAAACATGTAGAATAATTGTAAAATATAAAATTGTCCTACTTCACGGATTTCTCTTATTGCGGGTTATTTCTGGAACCTAACCCCCGCGATAAACGAGGGATTACTGTAATACAAAAAAGTTTTCCCTGTAGTCTGTCTTCCCTTAAATGTATGAAATCTATTCTATAAAAACAAATATACATATAACATATAACATAAAATAACACAGCTTGAAATAGTAAGTCACTGAATTAGTTTTACCCTCGGCCTGTTGATGAAGCTTTGGACCACAAAGCAAACTGGATTTCCTGCTCTGCGTATAGCCTCCACCGCCTCCTCGTGACTCGCATCCCTCAGGTCCACTCCATCCACCTGAAAAACCCCACATGAGTTTTGTTCAAGTCCACTAAACTCTTAGCAGGCAATATATTAAATCTAGTGCAACTGTCCTTAAAAGCTCCCTTCTCACCTCAACGATCCTGTCTCCGGTTTTCAGTGTCCCGTTCTGGCCAGCGGGGCTGTCCTCCAGGATGTGTTTGATGAAAATGCCCCTCATCACTTCTCCGTTGCTAAGGCGACTGCCCATCCCGCGGCCCCCGACAATACTGATCCCCAGGGACTTGCCTGCCGCTCGGTAAAGCTCCACTCTGGGGGAAGAGACAAATGTCACATGTTTGTTTACACTTACTGCAGCTACAAGTGCTGACTTAAAACTCAACTGTGAGATATCAGGGGAAATGGTATTAGATTAGACCTTTTTTTTTTACATTAGGTAATTTTAAAATACTAAAATTACAAGACGGATCAAAGCAATTACCACACTTGTAAAATATAGGCTAAAGTTTATGGTGCACTTTAAATATAAGTGTAGAAAGAAACACAGTTCTGTACAGAAGGAACAATGATCATCTAAAAAAACGGAGTGTAATTAATCTCACATACATATGTACATGCATGCATATTTAAATAACTTTTAGTCAGAGATGTAGTAAAATAATAAATTACAAGTCTGTATACTACTACTACTAATATTTTTTTGCTGTGGAAAAGGTTTCTAGTGAGTAGTTTTGACATACTATGGGGAATTCTATTATATTTATTATGACTTTTGGGGGATTCTATTATATTTTTTAGGCCCGTCTTATGAGATTGATGCTCACTTACTTTCTTGGTTGATTCCAGTTGCTGAATGCACTCTCTTCTCCCTCTCCATCCTCACGCTCGGGCAGATTAGGAACACTTCTGAAATTGATCAATCATATTAAAATCTACATTTTTGTTTCAGAAAAATAGTCAAAATGATAACTTGCCTTGAAGGAGGGGGAGGGATGTCCTTAGTCAGGTGACTGTCTTTAGTCTGCTCTAGACTGGCCTTGTACTCCTCTAAATATTCAACTGGGACATATGTGATGCTGAAAACCAGGTAAATACAGTGTTATAATATGTTCATATATTATTCTTTCATCTATTTTTCTAATGTCCATCGCTACTTCAGTGTTTAATGTGCCCCTATAAACAATAAAGATTCAAGCTAACTAAAAGAAATAGTTTTTTATCTTAAAAAAAGTCCTACATTCCTGAAGTCGTGTTCATTCACACATGTTTAAGTAATCCTTCATTATCAGTCTGCCTACAAGACTAAAGCTCAAGATGTTCTACTCCACATTGTGATGTCATGAAGTGGTAGTCGTCAAGATAAGAGCTACCTTTAACCTTTTCTTCAGTAGAGGTTAGCAATTCCAGGGGTGAAATTATCCAGATGAGTCTTGTGCAGGTGTATGGAGTTTAAAAACACAGTGGGGCACATCCTGTATTACCGTATGACATCACAAGGTGGAACAGTGTGTTTTCAGATTGAGAGAAAAACTCAGTTTGTGTGTTAAACATGTGTGAATGAAACAAAACACAAATCCAGGTTTCTTTGTGATGAGGAAATAACATTATAATATATATCAGAAAACAGCGTAATATAGTCCTTTTAAATATTATACACTATACTCGGGGTTGGAGTTTATACCAGATGCCCTTCCCGATGCAATAATTTACCCAAGCATAGAACACAGGCCTTTTTTGTATTGAAACATCAACTTACTCTCATGTGCTATGATATACCTTTTAATTTAAAGCTACACTGTGTAATTTTTCTGGTGGAAGATATGCCACTTGCTCATTTCCACGGTGTTCAATGAATTTTAACTTTGTAATGTGATTTTTTATTATGTAGAAATGACACCTAACATCTGTCAAGGGACTACAGATGGAAATTAGCCGTTTGGCTAACTCTGGCATATTTACATGCAAATGTTGATTAATATGCACTGTCCCTGAAATAAACAAATAAATAAACAATAAACGCAATGCCATACTGGGGAACATTCCAGACACAGCAATAACATCTGCATGGAGACTAGCTCGTGATGTACCCTTCAAAAGAGAAGTCATGCAGAGCCCCTTTAACACATCTTACAAACATATTTTATGGAAATCTGTTTTTTTTAAGTATATAGGTCAAAGTATTGGCCAGACTGAAGACTATTTCGCCATTTTGCAGTACCAAAGACAAAATTGTACAAAATTCACTATTCAACTATTTTTTCCCTCATTTCCTTCTTGAGTGGCACCAAATCAAGACACCAGATTCTGGTTTCTGAGCCGTTTCACAGTAAAGCCGATTGCGAAGGGCACATTAACACATGGGCGTGGCGCTGCTGCTGACAGATCCTCTGGCAGATGGGTTGATTCGGTTTGGAAAGACAGCAGCATGCCAATGGAGAAGGAGAACGAATCCCACAGAAATAATGAAGCAGATGAGGCGCCCCATTAGGAACAACAACAACATGCAGTGAGCAACAGAGAAATGAGTCAGAAAAGAGTGTGTTAGAACCAGGACCCACAATCACTGATGTTAGAAGTGCCGTGCGATGCAGAAGAGAACAGAAGCGACAGAGGAGGGTGCAGTCACGATTTATCCAGAAAAATTACAGAATATGTTTTTAAAAACATTTACTGTTCTGTGCAAAAGTAAGGGAAATGTATATTATGATCTTGTTAAGAAAAAAATGGCTTAACCAATCTTGAATCAGGACTAAAAATTCAGGACTAGGACCAAATTAGGACTAAATTAGGGCTAAACCAGTATTAAACCAATACTGAAGTAGGGATGCTTACCAATATCGATTTCTATACAGTGGCTTTAAGTATTTGCTGATACCCATTACCAGAGACTGAAAACAGCATTTAATTACTTTTAACAAATATAAAATAAGACAAAACTGATCCTAATGTGTGTGTGCTGTTATAGCTGTTATTTATCATCCAAGGCACCACAGAAGATCGTAAACCCATTACTAAACCAGTATTAAACCAGAGATTTTTAAAAAAGGACTGAATCAGGGCTGAACCAGGAGTGTGTGATATAGTGCGATATTTCAAAGCTAACTTAACAGTGACCTTGAAATTGTTTTTCATCCAAACTTTTACAAAACCATTTTTAACACAAGCCTTTGCACAAGTACTATAAATATGAATACACCCGCATTATACATCTGCCCTGCCAAGTGAGGAAATTCTGGATAAATCTAAGGTTGCAGACTGCATAAGCCCAGCCACCGGTCAAAGAAGTACAAGACAAACGAAATGGAAATGTAGGCCAGATGACCACCAGCGTGTAAGTTAGTCATACTCACACATAAAACGGGCACAGATCGTCCTCAGGTGCACAAGCAGATCTAGAATGTGAAGAGTTGCCTTTTTATGCACCAAAGCTAACAAACTGCCCGGCTTAGTTCACAGCAAGCACAAATTGAAAACACTGCATTCAATTCAGTCAAGTGAAATCCCTCCCTACAAAACCAATGTAAGTTTGAAATGTAATTCTATTGTCACATATACAATCGTTTAAATCGAAAAATTTAGATTTGCTTTCAACCAGGTATATCAATATATGTGTACAGTTTACTAGTGTGTAATAATGAAATAAATAACTCAAAAGCACCAAAAAATGTATTCCTTCTTGTTGTTTACAATAGATTAACTGTGATATATCTGATTTACTTATGGTACATTGGTATCTGGCAAAGAATGATGATGAATTAAGCCAGAGAGACCTACAAAAGTTAGGTAGCGCGGACTAATTTGAAAACTATTTTGAGCTATAATGGAAGTATTGTAACAATTTTAGCATGATCACTGTTATATGATTCCTGCTATATTTTTTCACTAAATGAGTTGAAGTTGAAGTTAGTCATTAGAATGTGGAATCAAAATAATTAATCATCATAACTACACATTACGGCGGTGTACTATGTACGTATTAACCTGGGTTTCACCATTAACTTGTCAACCTGCCTTACCCCATGTCTGGAGCGATCAGAGAGTGCCTTCGGAGCATGGCGCGGGCCTGGGCGTTGGTGAGATTAGCGGTGGGCTCTCCGTTGATGGCGAGGATGAGGTCACCGACGCCCAAGCGGCCATCGCGGCTAATGGATCCACCGTGAATGATACTGCGCACCAGCATTCCCAAACCATCTTTCATGGCGCTTACTGTCATCCCTAGGCAAGATTAGGCACAAATAGATGAATGTGATATCTTACAATTTCAGAATAAATACATTGAAATTCCATTGAAAATGTAATCTTTGTTTTCACAGCACTGTTTGTGAATAAAATGCAAGACAGCTTAACAAACCTGCATTAGAATAACAGACCATTTATCTACAGCAGGGGTGTCAAACTCATTTTGGTCCGGGCGCCGTATCCAACCTACTTTGATCCTAAAGAGGCTGGATCAGAAAACTCATGGCATATATACCCCAAAAATAGCAATAAGTCCAAATATTTGTGCAGAGAAAAGCAAATCTATTACAGACTGCTGTTTCTACAGTCCCAGCAATAATTCGTTTATTTTCTTCTCAGTTCTCTGTTCAAGTTATTGTATTGTTCGAAATGCCGTGTCTCGTAGTGGCGTTTAAGATTATATTCATTGAGCACCGGCACTTGTTGCAAACACACAAAGCATACAGGTTTCTCATTCACCTCTGTGAAAAAAATAGGAATTCCTCAATTTTTCTTGGAAAATCCTGCACTCTGCAACCACTTTTCTCATTTTTTACATTTTGCTGATGAGGGTGTCACGGTCAACAGTCAAAACAATGGTCCTTTAAGAGCGTTTGGAAAGAGGCAAGTCTTCATTTGTGCCGCTCTGGTTCACAGCAAGCACACAGAGGCGCTGGAGACGCTGCTATGCTAAGCTGCGCAGAAGAGCAGCACAGAAAATTACCAATATTTTAATAGAAAATAAAAAATATAATTAAAATATTTTAATAGAAGATCAGCCGAGGGCCAGATTAAAGGTTTTGGAGGGCCAGATCCGTCCCCTGGCAGGGGACCCCCTGATCTACAGTACAGGGGGTCCTCGGGTTACGACGTTGATCCGTTCTTAAGACGCGTCGTAACCCGAATTTCGTCGTAAGTCGGATTTTGACTTTGATCTTCCAACCAAAGCACCAATAACCTTTCCATCTCAATAATTAGACCACTACGCTGCTTGGTTATCACTGCCGCTTTCATAGGAGCAGATCAGAGCCCACATCAGGTACTTCCGCCCACATTGGGCACGCACACGAGGCCGTCTTCTTCTCCCTACAACCACAACAAAGCGTATTCTTCCGCCGTGCGCCACGCGCCGTTCGCGTTTGTTTACATCTCTTACCACGCTAAACCGCGTAAGACGGAATGACGCGTAATATATATATATATATATATTTTTTTTTTTAAATGGGGGCGCATTCGTAACCACGAAACGTCGTAAACCGAGACCGTCGTAACCCGAGGACCCCCTCTATATAGGGACCAATGCTTTACAGTTTTCATGGGGGCCATTTCAATTCCAATTGATTTTATATGCAACTGCTGCAGTGAGCCTCGTCATTTTGGCCTTAAAATTTTCATATTGCCCTACTTGATCCTGGTGTTTTATGTTGCTAGCCTCATGAGCTTCATTTGACTGGAGCCAAACACAATGGGTGACATCACTCTCCCTTCGCCCACTTCTTTATACAGCTTATGATTGGAGTACATAAAAAATAATAAGCCCATTTTTAACTTTTATTTAAACTTGTCCTTAAATATGTATTGTGAGTTATATGTGCACTGTGCCACTTCTCTGACAGAAGGTCGATCATAATGTGGAACGTTCCAGGTAAAGCAATTAACATCTCCCTGAAGGCAAGTCACCAATCCAGAAAAAATTTGATCTTGCACCATTAAATGAAGAAAATAAAAATTAAAAAGTGCCTTTAAGCAGGTTTTGAAATGCAGATAAATACTCCCCAACTAGAGACACATTCTTTGAGGGCAAAAAACCATGACTGAATTGTGACACATAACTAAAAACGAATACATTTTTCAAGCCACAACTTGTTTAAAAACAGAATGAAACAGAGAAATGAACACAAACCCAGGCTAGAATTGCCCTTGACAACAGTGATGGTCCTTTCAAAATGGCTCCCAGAGGTCAGTGCTTCCTTGTCGTCATCATTTGCCGATTCTTTTTCAGCAGCGTCCTCATCCTTGAGAGAGATATAAGCAGAGTTATTCATGAAAGAGAGAAATATGTGAAGTCAAATTCAAAACACCACAAGGGTCTCAAGAGAAAGGCTAGTACAAATGAACAGTGAAAATATCTGTAAACATTTAAAGCCTTAAATGTTTTTATCTAATATTTTAAAAGACAGGATTCTGATAAAGTTCAAGGATAGCACTTTAGGTGATTAAGCCATTGTTTTCTAAAGGAATGATTATGTTTTGTTTTTGTTTTTTGGTTGTTGTTTTTTTCAACTTAAAAAGTGCCTTATGTAACTTTTTGGTCCGTCACCTGCTTGTTTCTATGGATACGTCATTGCTCTGCCTAGAATATCCCACAGTATGGCATTAAACGTGAATAAATGCCTTACATTTATTCACGTGTGGTTTTATTGCTCAGAAATACCTAGAAAAACAGGCCTTCTGACTGATCGGGTATGTCTCTCCACAGATCTTACCTGTAACTCGGTCTGGTTTGGTCTCCATGACGATAGAAAGGTTTATAAAAAAAAGTTACACAATGCCCTGTTGATAATGTGCATGTAAAAATATGAAGGGCAGTGTTCATTTTTAATTTAGATTTAGTCTTACGTAGTTTTAGGAGTTTAAGATTTAGACCACAAAAACGAGTATAAAGAAGAAAGGATTCTATTAACCTGCTGGTTTTAGTTTGCTGACAAAAATACAATACTGAAGCAACTTAAGGCAGTAAAATGTACTCTAATGCAGTTCCCAATTACCAGTTAGTGCATTTCTTATTTTATCCTTACCTTCAAAAACATCTTCACATCCTCCATATCTGCAAACGCCATGGGAGGCTCTGTGTAGTGAAGTGGCCGCTCCTCATCAATATTGTTTCTCTTTTGGATCATTTCAGCAAACGGACTGTAAGAATGCAAGCCATCCACTGTTTTTTCTTTGTCGCTGTGAGTTGCCATATACTGGTCCGAGCTTGTCATGATGGAGTCCAAGTCAGCTATATTATTTCTTAAACTTTGAGGACTGTATGTGCCTGTCTTCTCCAGGGAGAAAGGAGGAGGTGGAATATCATCTTCCAGGCCGCTTTTCACAAAGTGTGGGTCCAACAAGTCGAGGTGAGCTGGAAGCTGTAGCGAAAACAAAGCTGAGTCACCCATTATATTAATATAACACTTTTTATCTGTTCTGTTCCATTTACAGTAAGTGGCTATAGGGTATTCACAAGTGGCCAACAGAGAATTGCCGTTTAACCAGTGCAATTGGATGACATAATAAGATAATAAGGACAAGTACTTAAGCAAAAACGGGAACACAATTACTGTGCATTTTAGTTCCATTTCTCTGTCCTACCCTTTCGTCTTACCCCTACCTCTTGGTTTTGCGCGTTCATGTGAGGGTAAGAGTGTCCCCATTCTAATTCTGATCAAGGGCTAGAGCCACGAACGAGGGCTACTTACCCCTTGAAATGAAGTAAGCTCTCGACCAAACTTGAAACAAAGGGATACGCCTACAAGCTCAGGCAGGTTTTGGGATCAGGATGGCAGCGTCACATCGACCAGCCAAGGAGTCTCATAAATGTATTTTCAGCAGTTGTAATTATCGATTAACAGTTTAGCATGGTTTACAACTATGATGCTTATGTTCTGCGTTACTTTGAGTGAACTGTTGTTGCGGTTTTAATTGTAGTGATGTCTGTTTTAGCCAGCGTTATCATTTTCATCAAACTTTCATGCATAAACAAGCTAGTTTTTTTTTGTTGAGCTGAGGTACCCGATAATCTTTAACATTTGTTTACGTTTGTTTGAGTCAACTGTTGTCGCCTCTGTAGACGTAGCAGCCAGGTAGAGGCAAGGGATGATGACGCAAACGGTAATCGAGTGGTGTCCCATTTCTTATGGGAACATTCGTACCCCTACCCTTCTCAGCTCGGTATCGAGGGGCAAGACAAAGACGTAGATAAAGGGGAAGGGGTAAGACAGAGTAATGGGACACAGCCTAAGTCACCATTCCCATGCCAACCAATGCATTAAAAAGTGCATTAATAAACTTGAAGATGTTATTGCTTTGCCTAGAATGGCATTAAACTGATCTATCGCCATGGTGATGCTACCATTTTTATTCATTTTTTAATGCCTGTAATTGAATATATGAAAGATAGACATATCGAATGCAATACTCCAAGCCAAGCAATACCAATCAAGAGTTTTTTTAATGATCCTTTAGTGTCCTTGAGCTATCCATCTATGGTACAAATAAGAATGTAATATTTTCTTATTATTCATTACTGGCTCTTTTAAATGACAAATGACATTTTAGTTCTCGCTAACAGCTAGCAACTGTGTAATTGTTTGCGTGCATGAATAAGCCTTCCTCACTTATGCAGCGATCTACACTTCTATAAGATGCCTGACTTTTGCATCTAAATATATTGCTGAGTGAATACAGATTTTATCATTTTGCATACTTTGAACTGCTTAAAACTGTGAACAATACTGTGAATCCATTCCGCAACCTCCTTTTTTAAAATCACATATTTCCTATTTATTTACTTCACTGGGCACCCTTTCACCATTCGTACTTTTTAGCGTGATCCTGTAAATAGGAGAGAGTGTGACCTTCAAGGCAAAATGAAAACACCGAAGTATTATTAAGAAAACAGTTACTGTGCCCTTTGTTCCTCATTGTTCATTTCTCTAAGGGAATAAAACCTCAGACTGTGCACAAGAGGCGCCACCTCTTGTCCTCATAAAGCACTATTGTTCCTACTCAATTAAAAACATTTATCTTGACATTTTGGCTCTGAGCAGCGGTAATGACTAGCTGCTGTATAGCTCAGTCCAGCAAAGGGCAGCCGCGTTTAAAGAAGACGTAACATGCTTTTTTCACTTGTTTAGTATTCAACTATAATAAAAATAGATCTTTTTTTAAATTTTGTTCATTGTAGGGTTGTCAGTAAGTGTCAGTAATTCAGCAAGTATTGAAAATCAGATTTCTAATTCTAATTTATACTAAAACTAGTATTGATACTAGATACTCATTTGAGCAGGTATCAATACTAAAAAGATTCAAAGGACAGAAAATAACTTTTCCTGAATAGATGTGTGAAGTTATAAGCAGTTATGCACAGTGTCCATCAGCACTCTAACCAGAACTGACGAAGCAACTCCGATGAGCTGCGAAACGTTTTCGACCAAATAAACTTTGTCCAATTGACAAATTGAATTTCTCCTTTTACCTTTTCATGAATAGGACCAACAGACTCAAAAACAGCTTCTTCCCAAGGGCCATAACTCCCCCACTCTCCTCCCATCCACCCCGTTGTGCAATATTGTGGACAATATTTATTACAGTGTAATAATATAGTTTCTGTAGCATATTCACCTGGGCAATATTTATTACTGTGTAATATCTTGAACTGGGTTTTTGTAGCATCCACCTGTTGTTGTGCAATACATAATTACAGTGCAATATCCTGTGGTGATAAAAGGAGAAATTCAATTTGTCAGCTGGACAAAGTTTATTTGGTCGAAAACGTTTTGCAGCTCATCCGCGCTGCTTCGTCAGTTCTGGTTAGAGTGCTGGTTAGACACTGCTTATATCTAGCTGCAGGGAGGAGCTAACTATACTGAAATTATTCTTAAACTATCTCAACTATTTGTTTTTGCGTTTCTGTCTTTTGTTTTTCCAATTTCTCTGGCGTCTAGTTTAGCATACCCATTCAACCCCTAACGACTGTTTTCACACCTCTGGCCCTAACCTGGGTGCCCTATTGTTTCCTTTGTCTGTTTTGACTTTAGTTTGAGAATGGAATTATATATGGGAGACAAGTTATGTCTGACTCCCCCATTTCTGTTTAAAGAAGGATTCTCTTTTTTCCAGTTGACAAACTGAATTTCTCCTTTTATCATTTCTACCTGGACTGAGGGATTCTTCACGCAATACCCTGTGGCGTTATACTTAACACAGTGCTATAGCTTGTTGGCAACATTTAATACAGTACAATATGCTAAACTGAGTTCTGTGAAACATCTCCCTCTACAATGTAGACTCTCAAGTGAGTGTATATATGGCTGTATGTGTCACTCCTACTGCAATACCTGAGCAAGACTTGCAATAACCTGGATAATGTGTAGTACCAGCTCGTAGAGGACTTTTTTGCACAAATTTTATTTTTTGCACTATTCTCTATTACTCTATTTGCACTACTTTTTCTATACTGTGTTGTAAATATCCTACATAAATGTCTGCACTGACGTGAGATGCTTTCAGTCTCATTGTGAGTATGTATAATGTAAATTGTACATATGAATAGTGACAATAAGTACTACGATTTAATGTTGAAAATGAGCTCTCTGTTTAAAGATTAAGTGTTTTTTTTATTATTATCATCGTAGTTTATTGCTCAGTATCGAAATTGAGCTATTATTTTATTTTTTTATTTTAACTCATTGGCTGCCGGAGACGTCTATAGACGTTCGGGCGAACCCAACCGTTGATTGCCAGAACGTCTATAGACGTTCAACACGTTTTTCAGCGGGGGTTGCTAGGTTACGGCCTGGAGCAACTTTTGAGGTGTAATTCACATCTCTCAACCTGTAGATGGCGATCTTGTATCATTATTTGCCGATCAGAGCCGGGGAAGAAAGGAGGAGTGCAGTGTGTGTATAGATGTGTGTAAGATGGCGAGGCCAGCGAACCCGGAAAAGCAGATAACTGTTGATCAGCGCCTATGGAGCGATCAGATCGCTCTTGGGACCCAGGATCCTGGATCAGAGGATCGCAGAGACAAGCCGGATCAAGCAGCGAGGTCTGAGCAGAGATCTACTGTGCCCGAGGAGGGGGCGTGTCCTGTGTGCGCTGCACGGACCAGGGAGTCTCCTCAGAACTACGACAGCTCCAAAGAAGAAGTTTACTGACTTGGAGCAGTAATGGTGCTGTATGGTAATTGTAATGAATGAAGTTGTGTGTGTGTGTGTGTGTGTGTGTGTGTGTGTGTGTGTGTGTGTGTGTGTGTGTGTGTGTGCGTGCGTGCGCGTGTGCGTGCGCGCGTGCGTGTGTAGCTGTGTGTGTGTGTAAAGGTTTATGCATGGGCTTGTGTGTATGTACATATATATATATGTGTGTGTGTGTGTGTGTGTGTGTAGGTAGGTGTGTGTGTGTGTGTGTGTGTATTAGTTTTTATTATGGGTCTGTACTCTGGGCCTCAGACAAAGCCTCAACAAAGTTCTGTTTTATATGAAAAGATATTATTATATCCTGTAAACATCTCTTGGCACTATTCACAGAGCCTTATATTCTTATATTTGTAAATAAAAAATGTACTTTGTCATCAAAAATCTCTTTCTCTGTTATTTTAGATGTTTGAGGTGTCACTAAATCAATAAATATTGATGTCAAAGTCACTGATCTGCTCGAAATCCTTCTCTGAACTCAACGCTCGTTTTCTCCATTTCTTGCTCAAAAACCAGTGTTTTTGCTGAAACTTCCCTATGTTCTACTATCAGTTATTTGAGAACCGAAAAGGTTAGAAACATAATTTTTTTTCCAGGTGAAAGAAGAGAGTCTAGGCTTTATTTTGATGTGTGCCATGTTTATATAGTCAAAGAACTCAGTATTCTGTGAGTCTTGAAAAAATCAGTGAAAATTCTCTGAATCTCTGGCACTCTACAGGCTTAGATTTTGAAAACAGGCTGGCAGTGAAAGAGTTAATATCATGACAACATTAGTTAATTGTTAATCACAATACTGATCTAAGAGACTTAGTTGTATTTGTAGTGCTCTTTACATTGTTTATTGTGATTACCGTTGGCGTAGATGCTTGTAGAAAGTCTTGATCAATGCTACAGCTGCTGCCATGGAGAGCCATCATGGAGGCTTGAAAAGTGTCATCGTCAATAGAGGCGTAAGTATGCTCCAGGGCTTTGTCATCAGGCAGATCCGCTTCACTGGTGTCAATCTGAGACAACAGATGCATGTTTTGTGACAGCAATCATGGCTAACGCAAATTAATTCACAACAAAGACATTCAGATTTTGAAGTATACCTCACTCACACAGAAAGTTAGGGAATCTACTATAATAAACTACGTTACAATCAACACTCAGATACTATTCAATTTTCAGCACTAAAATCAATCAAACTTAAGGTTAGCAGGTACCAATACTCAAAAAAATGCATAAATCGGACAAACTTGGAGCTTGGAAATGATCTTGATCTGTACAATAAGTTTAAAAAATTGTGGTATTGAAATCAGAATGAAGTGAAATGAAGAAATGTTCAAAACTAAACTACATAAACTGGTGCATTTCTCAAATAATTGTCTATTTGATATTTTAAAATAACATAGATTTCACCTGGCTAGAAATGTGTTGTAAAAATGCAACCCCTTCAGTATTTTTTACATCAATACTTAGCAGTATTGCAGTAGCAAATGAGGTCTGAGCCATTTATAGTACAAACATAAACCTGAAAAGCGTACATGTTTTTAATCCACTTTCCAATTATAACCTCAAACAGCAGCAACATCACACAAAATCTTATCTGTGAATTCCTGGTTGATTCCTTCATTATGCAGTGCACCCATAAAGCTAACTAACCAATGCAGGCTCTGCTCGGTAAAGGATGCCCTCAGAAGCCAGTCCTTCTTCCTCTCCTTCTTCAACCAAAATACTGTTGAAGTCAAATGAATGGATGGCGCTTGATGATGATGTGATTTGCTGGTGACCATATGGATATGGAGAGTGGGAATATCCACATATTCCCTGGGGAAAGTGGAGAGAAGCTTTCAGTGCCTCCAGCTTTATGACGTTAATCAGTTATGACCAAATCAGGAAGAGAAAGGTTAGGGTGGGATTAGTAGAAAGTAATTGTTGATTGATGAAAATGAATGAATGAAATGAAATATGAATTTTAAAGGTGCATTATTATTATTATTATTATTATTATTATTATTATTATTATTATTATTATTATTATTATTATTGACAATGCTATATGTGTCTTGGAAATATCTCAAAGTTAGACATGAAATGTAAAAGACACAAGCTGAGAATGCTAGAACTGCCTTTGCTCGTGCATTGAAAAGTGAAGTACTTTGTATGAAATGGTAAATACTCCCAAAACTGCAATACGCCTCAGTGGAAGGAACAGACTGTGACACTAAAAATTCTATTGTTTAAAATTGACTTGTAGGACATGGTAAAAATTCCATGACTGAATTTGCTGTTCTGTCAGACTGCGTATTTGACATTGTTTATGGTTAATATTTCTGTAATTAATTACTGAGGCATATGAAACAAAAACTAGCACAAAGCTCAATGTCTTCTCAATGTTAATTTATGCTTATCAGCATAAATAAACAAAAGCGATTTTTCTCACAATAGCTTCAGAAAATGGTGCCATTATTCAACTAAAAAAAAAGTAACAGCTAAAAAGACTTTACCATAAAGATTAATAGGGCAGGTTTGTGGAACCAGTTCATTGATGACGGCAATATCATTTAAAAACAATAGCCGTGTCTCAATTCGCAGTGTGCACAGTTCGGAGTGTGGTTTTAAGGGTACTCAGACTGCGCCCAGGACTGTGCATACTTGCACAGTCTGCGGACCACATGGGTGTCGGAGAAATGCGACAGGTCTCGCTCTTGACGGGTGGACCACATGTGATCCAAGCTCCCACAGATGAGAGCTGCCGTTGTGTCCTTGGGCAAGACACCTAACCCCACCTCGCCCCCAGTGTCTGCGGACACTGGTAGCCCCCATGGCAGAAGATATATCGAGGCCCGTTGTGACGTGAGCCACCTGTGGGAGGATTCTCCAGC
The DNA here is from genome assembly GCA_036785185.1 of Paratrypauchen microcephalus. Lineage (NCBI taxonomy): Eukaryota > Metazoa > Chordata > Actinopteri > Gobiiformes > Gobiidae > Paratrypauchen > Paratrypauchen microcephalus. The sequence goes on along the minus strand of JAVJIX010000015.1, from coordinate 9,084,432 downwards.
TGAAGTCCTGACCAAGCCGAAGCAAGATCATGGAGATGGTCCCCGGGCGCAGTAATGTGCTGCCCACTGCTCCTGATGACAGGATGGGTTAAATGCAGAGGACAAATTTCGTTGTACTTGTGACAATGACAAATAAATAAATAAAATAAATAAACTACCAGATGCAGCCGCCGACTCCATTTTCTCCCGTAGAAGAAGTAGCGTGCGGTGCATGCTGGGATATATGTCTGCGCGAAGTGTGCATTTTCACACAGTTGGTCCACGCCCCGATTTCCATGGAAATGACTGCGGTTTTCAGACCGCATGTTAACAAAAATGAAATGGGACAGCAGTTGTCGTGCCGGAAGTGACGTACATGTCCTTAAAACCACGCTCTGAACTGTGCACACTGCAAATTGAGACACGGCTATTGACTCTCCTGCCCTGCATCTAAAATTATGTTCTACAATTAAATTCTTTTTTGAGCACTGATAGATTATGCAAGATTACTCTTATTTACATGAACCCAAACACACCTCTACAGATGATGCAACACAACATGATTAAAACAGAAAAATATAGCATTAGAATACGATTTTGAATCCTTTTTAAATAGCAAAACCAACAATGAAACTTCTCTACACAAGGACATGCTAAAAGTAATAAAGTACAGTGTTTGTACAACTCCGAGAGGCTATACAAGAAAATACCTCTGCTGTGGCGATAAATAAATCCACATAGCAGAATTACAGCGCTATAGAAAGGCCATCATTGTCTCCCCAAAACGTCCTGCTGAGTAATTCAACAGTGGATTCAATATGTGGAGAAATGCAGGCGAAATGATATGACAATAAGGACATATGCCAGACACTATTTTGACAAGTGCCCCCACTGTATTTAAATGCACAAGTGGGTCTGTGCACTTTTCAAAATTCAATAACATAATCATATGAAATAAAAGGGCACAGTGCATTCTGGGTAGCTCTCCTGCTTTCAGTGAACAGTGGGTGGAATGCTAAACTGTAGAGCCGCTCTTTTCCCTGGATGAAAAATTCCAGCACGTGTAAGCCGAGACTTCATGACTGGTACAAAGTTGCATAACTCAAAAGCCTCGCTGAGTCACCGGGTAGCGCAAATACATTATATTTAAGTGGGCCTGTCATTATAATTGCTATATTGACTTATAAGTACATAATAAATGGAACAATAACTTTTAGTGGCCAATATTCATCATCTGTGCTTTTCCTTTTTTACAAATGGAGAACTTCTTGTTATTTTTCTGTACTGCGATAAGAACTGAGCTGTACAGGGGTGGATATATAAATTCTAGGGCTCATGGATACAAAATAACTACTCTGAATTGTACATATATTGTTAAATCTTTTAATAATTATGAATTGCATATTTCAATCTTTCAGCTATTTATATTTTCCTTTAGGAACTTTGCATCACAACACTGTAATGTCCACATTTTATCTATCTTATCTTATTACTTATTGTGTACAAATTGTGTCATACAAATAAATTTGCATTGCCTTGTGCTGCCTTACTTAAGTGTTTCATTTTACTATACTTTTTTTTAACAATATCGTACATCATTGTATTTTGTATACTTCAAAATGTGTTTAAAATTAATCTATAATAAAAAATTTAAACTGAAATTGAAATCACATTGTCAGAGCTACTTACAGGTAGAGGTTTGGAGACTCCGATCTGGACTTTGCCGAGTTTAGCCCCCTTTAAGGCCTGGACCGCATCTTCTAAACTGGCATTTTCCAGATTAGTAGCATTCACATACATGAGGCGGTCTCCTGGCAACAACCTCCCATCCTGCTCCGCCACGCCATCGTTGACGAGGGAGCGGATTACAATCACAGTTTTGGTGGGATCCATGGGGTCCTGTAAGAAAATGTGCCAATATTTAGACAGATTAAACTTTTAAATTATAAAAGTTTACATATCATCTACAAACTGTTATCATTATTTATTGGATTATCTAGGATTACAAATGTCAGGAAGTTTTGTGTGTTTTGTGTTTTCTTGTTCTCGTTGCGTTTTCTTGTGAAATTACTAGTTTTGGAAAATATACTGACTAATGATTTAATGAAGCTTGTAAACATTTCTTTTAAATAGTCTTTGTGGGTGAACACAAATTTAATCTAAAAAATAAGGCTTGGATCTATATTATAGATAAATACTATAATCTGTCTAAATTATACTACAGAAAATAACTGCAAAGTAATTTAAAACCCCAGTAATAGCATTCCATTTTAAATGTACACCTTAAAACGAAGATATTTAGTTTTCATTAAGGCATGCTTGCTTTAAAAATACAGGATAGCTCAAATATTTTCAATTTCTATGCCACAAAAAGATTCAAATCCCTTCACATATTTTATATTGTGTTCACCTGCCTGGGGGACTGCAGATGGAATGTAGCTATATTCTGGTTCAAATCATCTTTTCTTTTCTCACATGAATGAATTTGTACATGGTCCCTGAACTTAACTATTAAACTAAAGTAACACATTTGACCGTACTCACCTGGTAGTCCAAAATACTGAATCCCAATCCTCCCTCTCCCTTCTCCAGCTCAATATTCTGCACCTCGAGTTCCCACATGGCCAGAGCAGATCCAATCGCTTCCTCTGCCACATTATCTTGTGTCACTTCCACTGCATTCACTTCGGCTTCCTCAGCTCCCAATACATTATTCAGGTCGATTTGTTTCTGGGAAAAAAGTGTCCAAAATCTCAGTATCAAGCTTACTTTTACTTTTACACAGCCAAATTTCGCTGGCCTGAAGCAGCTGTCTGGCAGGAGATAAAAGAGATAGCCATGCTTTGGTATACTATCAGAGAAATGGCTGGAGAGGTGAAACCAATATCCAAGGGGCTTTTGATGTCTCATATCTAGCACAAATACTGTTGGCTGCAGCTTCTGGTCTAAATAAGCCTTGACATACATGGTCCATATACACTGTACATTAAAACTAATGTATTTAATAGGTTAAAAAAAAAAAAATCAATGTTCCAAGGCGTAATTTTGCATGTAAAAACTAAAAATAAAACTTTTCTAGCCTATTGGTACCTGGAATTTAGTGATCAAATCCTCCTGCTCTGGTATGATGGAGTCCATGTCTGTCTGGAGATGTGGAGCAGGTCTGCAGCACGTCATGTACACGCACAGCGGCAGTTCCTTCAGTATCCTCACCACTTCTTTGTGTGATTCACCAATAAGCGAAATCCCATTGACCTATCACAATGTATTAGATAAATAGATACTTTATTATCCCGAAGGAAATTCATATTAAATCAATTAGACAACATGAATCACTAAGATACCTATATAATATATCACAATATATTATAGGCAATTATTAGTGTTCTGCCCTAGTGGAGAAAGAATATTTTTGTTTTGAGTTTATCTGTTTAGTCTACCCTGAGCTACCTTAGCTGCCATATTGTTCTAGATTTTTCTACTGTTCTGTTACTTGCCAGTGTTCCAATCCTGTAAACTGGCCCATGAAAATATCTGTCTGTAAGTCTTGTGGTGTTATAAGACATGAATTCACTTTGTAGATTTATATGAGGTACTTTAAAGGGATAGTGCGTTGTTTTTTTGGGTTTTTTTTTTTGTTTATCTGTATGGGTTCTAGTGTTGTGCATTAACACGGGCTTACCGCTCACCGCGTCGTCTGCTGGAGCTCGGGAATGTAGGTCTGGTAAGTGAAAAGTCCCTCAGTCGTCCAGGTAGAATCCATGATTAAAGGAGAAGTTCAATTTGTCAACTGGACAAAGTTTGTTTGGTTGAAAACGTTTCGCCGCTCATCCGAGAGGCTTCGTCAGCTCTGGTTATTGAACTGGTTAGACCCTGCTTATATCTAGCTGCCGGGAGGCGCGTCCTACAATGACAAAAGCTCTGAAAATGATCCCCCTAATCTGTCTCCTAATCTGTCTTCACCTAGAAGCCACGGGCCATTCTTTTGAGGACAGTGAGGTTCAGATCTTAGCCAGGGAAAAAAACTGGTTTGAGAGGGGAGTTAAAGAGGCTATTTTTGTCAAAAAAGAGAATCCGTCATTAAACAGAAATGGGGGAGTGAGACATAACTTGTCTCCCATTTATAATGGGATTCTTAGACCAGTCAAACAGAGCCAGGGCAGAGGGGTGGAGAGGGTCGTTAGACGTTGAATAGGGGGTCGAAACAGCCGTCAGAGTAATTTGAAAAACAAAGAGACAGATTAGGGGGATCATTTTCAGAGCTTTTGTCATTGTAGGACGCGCCTCCCGGCAGCTAGATATAAGCAGGGTCTAACCAGTTCAATAACCAGAGCTGACGAAGCCTCTCGGATGAGCGGCGAAACGTTTTCAACCAAACAAACTTTGTCCAGTTGACAAATTGAACTTCTCCTTTGATCGTAGGTCTGGTAAGTTCGCGGGGACATTTAATAAAGCTTGTTTTTCTTCTCAAAACAACATTTGTCCAAAAAGTGATATTTTTGCATCACAAACAGTTTAAAATTCAGCAGCGTAATTCGCATTCACATATTTTCTCTAGATTCGTATCACTGCGCGCAGATTAGCTGTATTAGCCTGTTCACTTTAACCAGATGTTTATGGCAGATGCGGTACGGCGACAAGTGTTTACAAGTGAACAGGCTAATACAGCTAATCTGTGCGCAGTGATACGAATCAAGAGAAAATATGCAAATGGGAATTACGCTGCTGAATTTTTAGCGGACAACTGTTTGTGACGCAAATATATCACTTTTTGGACAAATGTTGTTTTGAGAAGAAAAACAAGCTTTATTAAATGTCCCCGCGAACTTACCAGACCTACAATCCCGAGCTCCACTGTATAGTCCAAACGTGCAATATTGTCTTTAAATACTCTCCTAGTTACTGTTTCTTATTATTATTCTTGTATAACTCCACTGTATGGTCCTATCGTGCAATATCGTTTTTCCAATGTGCAATATTGTTTTTTTTTCAATACTCTCCCTGCATGCACTTGTCTTTCTTGTTCAAACTGTCCCTACCTGGAGCTACTGTGACAAGTAAATTTCTCCTGTGTGAGATCAATAAAATCTTATCTTATCTTATCAGAACCGGAGCAGAACCGGGCTCAGACGATGCCGGTGAGCGGTAAGCCAGTGTTAATGCACGACACTATTAGAGGGGAACCCATACAGATTAACATAAAAAATAAAAAAAACTATCCCTTTAAGTTGTTTTACATTTCAAATTCAGGTTAAAATGTATGACGCTAATGGAGCTAGCATGTTTATGGGAATTTCCATTGATGTTAGCATCATGCTAACCGCTTGTTAAATAGATGTTTTTAGGAAGTTCAGCTAATGTTAAGCTATTGTTATGCATATATTAAATTGTATTAAGCTGCTCTACATTGTTTTATGTAACTCTACATATCTTCTGTTCATTTGAATGTGAAAACATAATTATAATATGTATTTTGTATTTTGTCTGTTACAGTTTTACAGTCAACTCTTCAGTAAATGTCCAAAACAGTAGAAGCTTCCTGGGTGTTTATTGGAGAAACTGTTCGCTATCTGTAAAGCTAGTTCCTAAACACTAGTGGAGGCAGAATAATCAAATCACAAATCCTCCATTTTTTAAAATAATAGATAGGGTCCTTTGCAAAGAATTAAATATTCTGTCTTTCAATGTATTCAAATGTAAATGCTTCTGGGGTTGTTTCCAATGTGCACTCTGAACAGAATCCTTCTTTTTGCATACTTATATGGCAAGTCTATTCACAGTCACATTACTTATTAGAAAAATTGCAATCAGAATCTTTTTTTTTTCCATAATTTTGCAGCTGTGGGTGTATTGCCTGATTATAATTTGCCTCTACCTCGAGCAGCTCATCTCCGCTGTACAGTTTGCCACAGCGGCCAACAGGTCCCTCGGGCAGCACAGAGCGGATGTAATGGTGCCCGCTGTTCACCTCCAAACTGATGCCCAAACCACTGCTCTCACTGAACTTCTCCACCTGCGCCACCTGCCACACAAAAGCACATTAGTTCTCATTGTGGTCAAAATATAATTGCTAGATCAGATAATGGTGCCATATGTTACTTTTATGGTGGAGGGTCTGCTACCTGCTTGCTAGTGATCCCTTTGCCTGGAATGTTTTACAGTATAGTATTGAACTCATCTTGCATTTATTTCATTATACAGCTCTCTACATGTATTACAGCCATTCCATTCCAGCGTCTGTTGAATTCCAACACAAACACAAAGCTGAGCTACTTCAGTTCTTGCACCAGGAGTGGAATAAAGTCACCCAAGAACAATGTGAAAGACTTGTGGAGAGCATGCCAAGACGCATGAAAGCTGTGATTAAAAATAAGGGTTATTGCACCAAATATTGATTTCTGAGCTCTTCTAAAGTGTAAACATTAGTATTATGTTGTTTTAAGATGAATTTGATCTTGTTTCTTTGCATTGTTTGAGGTCTGAAAACATGTATCTTTTTTGTTATTTTGACCATTTGTCATTTTCTACAAATAAATGCTCTAAACGATAATATTTTATTTTGAAGGGAAATGTTGTCAGTAGTTTATAAACTCAAACAGAAATGTTTCTTTTGCCCAAACACATACCTATAAGTAGTAAAATCAGAAAAACTGATAATTTTTGCAGTGGTCTCTTATTTTTTTCCAGAGCTGGAGGTGTTTTTATTGCTCAGAAAATACCTTGAAACTCATTTTCACTCTGAGCGAGGTCGCCACTCCACAGATCTGACCTGTAACTTTGCCTGGTGGCATCACCTGCTCTCTCCAGACAAGATAATACCATTTTTTGGAACATTCCATACACAGCAATAACATGGAAATTAATAAGTGGCAGACCATCATCCCAGAAAAGTTACATGGTGCATCTTTAAAATAGAAAATCCTTACAGTAATATAAACACAAATAAGTATCAAACATGCATGCAACTGTGAGATGTAACTGTGTAATATACTATAGATAAGAGTATACAAATATATGAATACTTGCATACAACTTACAACAACTTCATTATTTGGTCCCAAAATCTCCAGCCACTTCTTGACCAGTTCTTCTTCTTCAAATGGTGCAAGTTTCATTCCTTCAAGACAAACAAAAAATAACATTATTAATAATAAGCATTCACAATGATTCACTCGTCATAAAAATACATACATTTACAATTCACAATTCTATCTGACATGTTTTTTGACAACAATTCTGCCATCACTGGCTCTGCATAGCCTCTGCATCCCGGTGGTCCTGACCCCACTCGCTCTTATCAGCCAAATGCATGCCCACTATCTGTACTTGTGTGTTTAAGGAGGGCTCCCGGGCTCCTACCATGATTGTCTTGTGTTAGGTGATCCGCCTGTCTGCTGATATCAGATCCTTCAGTCTTTGTATGAGACTGCCTTTCATCAGGGGCCACTGTAAACATACACAAAGAAAGCTAAGACAGACAGGAGCATGCATCGGAGCAGGCAGCTGACAACTGCACCGCCAGTACAAAGCAAGGGGAAAAAGACACCTTCACAGCAGCTACGCATGACTGATAAAGATACAAATGGTGTTTCTTCCATTCAAGGACCCTACATCTTTATCATATCGACCAATATCAGTAGAATACAGAGCAACCCATGGCCGATAAGCTCTGCTGATATTTTTGGGCTGATATTTTGACCAAATTTTAATTATTTTCCCCAAATTAAGTCATTTAACTTTACAAACTCAGCCAAGCCCCTTTTTACCACAAACCTACAGCTCTAGAAAAAAAAAAAAAGAGACCACTGCAAAATTATTAGTTTTTCTGATTTTACTACTTATAGGTATGTGTTTGGGCAAAAGAATCATTTTTGTCTATAAACTACTGACAACATTTCCCCCAAATTCCAAATAAAAATATTATTGTTTTGAGCATTTATTTTCAGAAAATGACATGTTTTCAGACCTCAAACAATGCAAAGAAACAAGATCAAATTCATTTTAAAACAACATAATACTAATGTTTACACTTAAGAAGAGTTCAGAAATCAATATTTGGTGCAATAACCGTTATTTTTAATCACAGCTTTCATGCGTCTTGGCATGCTCTCCACAAGTCTTTCACATTGTTCTTGGGTGATTTTATTCCACTCCTGTAGCAAGAACTGAAGTAGCTCAGCTTTGTGTTTGCGTTGGAATTCAACAGACGCTGGAATGGAATGGCTGTAATACATGTAGAGATGCGGATTTCAGAAAAAAAATGCAGTGGTCCAGAGCTGTATAAGAGAGCTGTTTAGTCAGGTATCTCTTTGTATTAAAGTGTTAATATAAAGCTTTGCATGTATTTTTTTAGGCAGCAGATTGACCAAAACTAAATATTGGCCAATGCTGGAGATTTAAGACTAATAGCCGATATGCTAAAAAGATATATAGATCTATCTACATTTTTAAACTGTAAATTGCATAAACAGTTAAATATGTAACAGCGTTTGTCCACTGCTCCGAAGGTTGGCGATTCAAATCCTGCTCTTGACATCCACATCATTGGTTGAGTGGGCAAGACACTTAACCCACCTCACCTCCAGTGTCTGCGTACACTGTTATATGAGTGTGTGAGTGAATGGGTGAGCGGTTCCTTGTTGTAAAGCGCTTTGAGTGTCTTGAAGGTGGAAAAGTGCTATATAAAAATGTGACTATTTACCATTTACTGGTCTCTGAAGTTATTTCACAACATCTGATCTGTTCATAATTCAAACCTTATCAATCAGGACGACAACTAAACCAAATAATACATGAACTAAACCGTGGCTAAATAGAGGAAATGAGCAATGATTCCACTGCTATAATACTAAACATTTTTGTAAAATATTGTCCAAAGTCTGTTTAAGAATAGTAATGTTAATGGCACGAGTAGACATATTCTGGGCAGTATTAATCATCCAGATTTTATATTGGATGATTTTTCACTGTAAGAACCATCTAAGAAAATATTTGGCTTTCCGTGCACCACCAGGTTTAAGCCAAGTATAAAATAGAACTATTCCATGTGTGGTTTAAGCCTAAACTAGAGATACAACAGGACTACACTGTTGCCACACAATTCTAGCCAAGAAATGAAACTTTGAGAAATGAATATTTTGGTAAATTTTAATTTAATTTTACTCTAAATTAAGCAAATCTGAGACACACTTACCACAGTTTGAATTGCACTACAGCAGATCTTTATTCATTCACTCCCTGTACTTGCTACTATTGGGGTAAGCTTTATCTGTACACAGGCGAGGTGTGTGAAGTGTATTACCAATGGACACAACAATAGTATGAGACGACTAAAGAGAGGGCACATGTTTATTAACGGTTGCTCTGCTATTCTTCTTCCCCTTTAAAACTCCTGCAAGGCCTCAATGTCATCCTGTGACAGGCTCCTCGTCAGATCGGCTCTGCCCTGCACTCCCAGTCTAGTGCTAATGTTGCTTTACTCCGCGTTGTCACATCTAATTACAATTTAGCTCAATCAATCAGTCCTGACACTAAATAACTCAGGAGCGGTGGTTTTTTGCCTCGCTAATAGCTCGCAGCGCGTCAGTGCCAGAATTTCTCAACCTGATACGCCCATATAAATATAAGAAAAGCAACCAAAAAAATGCATTTCTGTCCAAGTTGTGTGGTTTTTATTCATTTATTTAATTATTTATTTTACATTTTTTGTTTGTTTTTGTTTTTTCGAAGCAATATTTTTTCAGAGTAACATTTTTTTTAATTAAAAATAATAGTTTCAGCCATGATTTGATGTTGAAAAATAGCAGATAGTAAGTAGTTATAATTTGTATTTGCTGTATTTTTTTGTGGCAATGGTTATTAATATTTTGACATTTTCATGTAGGACTGGGCAATTAATCAAATCAAATTAATCAAGACCCAATCATTTAAACTGTCAATGATATGCTTGGGTGTTTTAATTGGTTTGCAGCCACTCATCTGTGAGCAAAAGTATGTGATTTGGAGCAGAGTTCAGACATTGGTGGAACTGGGCTATTTTTGTGTTAAATGGTGCTGAATAAACGTCTCTCTGGTTTATGTGCTTGAAATCAATATTGGAAGGTGTTTTTGTTGTATAGCTCAGCCCTAGTTCAATGTCATTTTTCATAAATCAATTCTGAAATCTCACACCACACCACTGATCACTTTTCAAGCTTGGTGGTTTTTAGATATTAGAATATGATGATGTTATACTATGGATTTTCCCTATTGATTCCCCTGTACTTTCTGATTAAATATATAAAAGGCAACTTCACAAATGTTGAATTTGAACATTTATATTAGTGACTACACCTCAAAATCTGGATTTTAACCATTTTCATGTTAGCTGCTCCATCTGTAGTAAAGGGCCCATATTACACTACAGCTCTGGAAAAAATAAGAGACCACTGCATTTTTTTCTGAAATCAGCATCTCTACATGTATTACAGCCATTCCATTCCAGCGTCTGTTGAATTCCAACACAAACACAAAGTTGAGCTACTTCAGTTCTTGCACCAGGAGTGGAATAAAGTCACCCAAGAACAATGTGAAAGACTTGTGGAGAGCATGCCAAGACACATGAAAGCTGTGATTAAAAATAAGGGTTATTGCACCAAATATTGATTTCTGAACTCTTCATAAAGGGACAGTGTGTAAGATTTTTACCCGTTAATTACTGAAATTGAAGATACCCATTCAAAAATACATTGTTTTCCAAGCCTTTACACTTCCATCATGAAATCAAAGTATTCTTTTGGACTTAGATATAGTCACATAAAAGGGGGATCTTCCCCATGCAGAGGCAGCCATTTTGAATACGAGAGCCACAGAAGGACATTTGGGCTCCGCCTTCGCCTTCAGCAAGGCTCGTGGTTTTGGGTAAACAACACAAGCATGCTGCCGGATCAGACGTCGTAATGGATCTAACACGTGTTTTGGACTAAATTGTTTTACTGGATTTTATTCGCTGGATCCTTACAGACAAATTGAGAGCAAGTTTATGGTGAAATACAGAGTTTGACCTGTGCAAAGCATTCTAAGGTAAGCTAACCTCATTTTGTGCTTTTCCGTATAAAAGCCCCATGTGCTCGGGGAGTTGTGCAGGGAAATGAATTGCATAGTCAAAAAGAGGAGACTGTAAGGTTTCATTTGATGTGTAGAGTGTTAAGGTACATGATCGGGAATGTGTGTTTTCATGAGGAAAAAAAAAAAAAAAACGGGACCTCGTTTTATTTATTCAGTAGCGGCGCGTGGCTCGTGGGTGGGTACGAGAGCTGTCCGCGTTACGGTGTGCCCGGGTGACCCTCGAGGTCTGCCGTAGCTAAAACAGAAAGTGCAATAGCACCATCCACCTATGGGCCACGAATCCTACACACTGGGGCGTAAACATTAGTATTATGGTGTTTTAAAATGAATTTGATCTTGTTTCTTTGCTTTGTTTGAGGTCTGAAAACATGTATATTTTTTGTTATTTTGACCATTTGTCATTTTCTGCAAATAAATGCTCTAAACAATAATATTTTTATGTTTCATATATTTTTATTCATGTGTTCATATTTGGAACATATGCACACATCTTTTCCATTATTATACAAAAAAGAACATAAGCACAGAACTATCAAACGAAAAACAAATCGCTCAAACATTGAGGCCAAATGGAAATACAAGTAGCAGTGTCGCATTACATAACAATACAATGACAGCAGATATACCACAATCATTAATAACCTACACGTACACATATATATATGCATACATACATACATATACACACACATATACACACACATATACACAAATACTTCTGCATACATATATACACATACACAATATACATACATATTCATACATACGTACACATACATACCTATATACCCATAGTAAAGATTAAAAAAAAAAATAATACTGAAAAAATAAAAATAAAAAATAAAATAAATAATTTAAAAAAAAAAAAAAAAAAAAGGGGGGGGGGGGTTAGATTGTTTCAAAAAGGTCAATAAATGGTTGCCATATTGTAAAGAATTTATTTATTTTACCTTTCTTGGAGTACCTGATCTTCTCTACTTTTAAAAAGGACATAACTTCATTAATCCAATGAGTGCTGGACGGGGCATTTGTTGATTTCCAGTGCAAAAGGAGATGGCGTCTTGCAATCAGAGAAGTAAATGCCAAAATCTGTAGCTGTGTAGTTGAATAACATGGGAAGTCTTCTGGGAGACCGAAGATGGCCACATACAAAGAAGCATTCATTGTTTTTGACAACACTCTGGACAGAGTATTAAAATAAACCTGCCAAAAGGTCTTCAGGGCTGGGCAATAAAAGAACATATGTGCGAGATTACAAGGTGATCCCCCACATCTGTCACAAACGTCCACCACAGAAGGAAAAATCTGCGCTAGTCTTGTTTTTGAGTAATGACATCTAAACACAACTTTAAACTGTATCAGAGTCAATCGGGCACAAATAGTACTTTTGTGAATAGATTGCAATGCAGAGTCCCACCAGTGCCCATCAAAATCTAGTCCCAACTCACGCTCCCAGGCTTCTTTTGTTTTAGTGGTCAAATTATTATCATATGATTGAATAGTGTTATAGATTTTTGAGATAAGAGACTTATGTGAGGGGTTCAATTGAACTAGCTCAACCCAAACCTGTCCAGTAGGGAGTTGCGGAAAGCTAGGAAATAAAGATCTCACACAACTCCTCACCTGAAAGTATCTGAAAAGATGGGAAGGTGGGAGGCTGTATTCACATGCCAGGTCTGTAAATGAGTAGAAAAACCCGTCCTTATAGAAATCTTTAAAACATTTCAGTCCTTTATCATGCCAGATGGCAAAAACGGGATCTGAAAATGTAGGTTTGAACATATGGTTTTTCAGCAATGGGGACAGAACAGTTGGGTCAGTAAATTTGAATTGTTTCCTAAACTGAGACCATATCCTGAGAGTAGAGATTACCACAGGGTTGCAAGTAAGGCCAGAGGGGTTGACAGAGACCGAACCAGTTAATAAGGCTGAAAGAGATGAAGAGGGGCATGATTGCGCCTCCAATTGACACCATGGTATGTTAAGTGATTTTGACCAGTATGTAATTCTAGTTATGTTCACTGCCCAGTAGTAATACTGAAAATTTGGCAAAGAGAGGCCGCCATCAAATTTACAATTTTGAAGTATTTTTTGCTTAACTCTAGGTATTTTGCCGTTCCATAAAAATTCTGAGATTGTGTTATTGATTATTTTGAAAAAACCTTTGGGTAAAAAGATCGGTAGATTTTGAAACAAAAATAAGAACTTTGGTAAGACACTCATCTTAATGGTATTAATTCTCCCAATCAAGCTGAGAGGAAGGGAAGCCCACCTTTGGAAGTCTGCCTTAATCTCAGCCAGCAGGGGTGAAAAATTTGCAGACTGAAGGGATTTGTAGCATCTAGTTAAACTGACTCCCAAATATTTAAATCCTGAGGGACTAAATTTGAAAGGAATGTCTATTGAAGGGAGTTGCATTGCTGAATTATTAACCGGATAGCATTCACTCTTTGAGACATTAACCTTATACCCTGAAAATGAACCAAATCTTTGAAAAAATGAAAGAATATCAGGGAGCACGGCTTTAGGATCTGTGACATACAGTAGCAGATCATCCGCATAGAGCGAAAGCTTGAATTCTCTATGTAAACGTGTGATGCCTGTAAAGACTGGGGAAGACCTCAGGTGAATTGATAAGGGCTCTATTGCAATGGCGAATAAGAGAGGTGACAAGGGGCAGCCCTGTCTGCAGCCTCTATTCAAACCAAAATAATTAGATTGGACACCGTTAGTGGTAATACTTGCACAAGGTAATGTGTAAAGAAGCTGTATCCATGATATAAATCCTCTTCCAAATCCAAATTTAGTTAAAACTGTAAATAAGTACTGCCACTCCACTCTATCAAATGCCTTCTCTGCGTCGACCGATATTACAACTTCTGGAGTCGCTATGGTTTCTTTGGAATAGATAATATTTAATAGCGTGCGAACGTTATAAAAAAGCTGACGTCCCTTTATGAAGCCAGTCTGTTCCTCAGAGATGATGGTTGGAAGTACTTTTTCCAAACGGCAGGCCAGAGCCTTAGCAAGAATTTTGGCATCAACGTTCATTAAGGAAATAGGCCTGTACGAGGTACACAGATCAGGGTCCTTATCCTTTTTAAGAAGAACACTAATAGAGGCCTGCCTCAGTGTAAAAGGGAGGCAGCCACATGATAAGGATTCAACATATACAGAGTGGAGTAGAGGGATAAGTTTAGTATGAAATGCCTTAAAGAATTCAACCGGAAATCCATCTGGACCTGGCGCTTTATTACATTGCATATTATTTAGAGCTAGGGTCAGTTCTTGGACTGTTAGTTCTGAATCTAGTTCAGTAACCAATTCCGGACTTATGGTTGGAAAGTCAAGGTCACCTAAGAAGGAGGACATGTCTGTCACATCTGAAGGAAATTCAGAACTATATAAGGACTCATAAAAGGAGGAAAATACAGAATTAATAAGCCTAGGCTCCTCCACCAGGACTCCTGATGTGTCCTTAATGCGAGGTATTAACCGGGAGGATGCCTGGCGACGTAGCTGGTGAGCAAGTAGTCTTCCTGCCCTGTCTCCGTATTCATAGTATTTGGAGCGGGAATGCAGTAGTAGGCGCTCTGCTTCATTGGTTGTGATAAGGTCTAACTCCGTTTGTAATGCAACCCGACGCTTTGCCAAACCAACAGAATGGGCCCCTGCAAGATGCTGGTCAATAGATTTTATGTCAGCTAACAGTTTCTGGATTTTTGACACCCGTACCTTTTTCACATAGGCAGAGTATGAAATTATCTTGCCCCGCAAATAGGCCTTCAAAGATTCCCACAAAAGTGTTTTTGAGATGGGCTCTGATTCTGATTGATTAAGTGCAATAAAGTCATCAATTGCATCTGTAATCAATCTACAAAATTTGTTAAACAATAATATTTTTATTTGGAATTTGGGGGAAATGTTGTCAGTAGTTTATAGACTCAAACAAAGATGTTCCTTTTGCCCAAACACATACTTATAAGTCCTAAAATCAGAAAAGTAAAATCAGAAAAACTGATAATTTTGCAGCAGTCTCTTATTTTTTTCCAGAGCTGTATTTGTATTTTCTATGTTATAATGTTGTTTCATCACAAGTTGGAAAAGAGCATTTTGAGGTTTGGAGATGAAGAATAGATGGCTAATAATAAAGGGTTACTCAAACGTATAAATGAAACAAAATACAATTCTGGGTATGTTTTGAGGTGGTAACAACATTACAACATGGCTTAAAGCTCACAGGAGTCAATTTTGAGTAATACAGGACCTTTAATTATTATTGGCCTATAGAATGTTATGATGTAATCTGATTCTTACCTTGAACATGGTCTTCTTCCATATCCCTCTCCATCTCGAGGTCCCTCATGGCGGTGGGTGGGCCGGTTGCGGGCGGGGCGGCGATGGAAGGGGGCAGGATGGCGACACTGGGAGTCATCACGGGGGGTATCTCCTCAGGCCTAAAGCCCCTTCGGATGAGCTGGAGGTGCACCGTCTGTCCTGTGTGTCTCAGCACTTCCACCGCCTGCTGATTGGTGTATCCCTGAATATTTACACCGTCCACCTGCAGGGGGTAACGCAACATGATCTCAGGGATTAAGACGAGAGGCATGCCAATTCTGGATATGAGGCAGTGAGCCAATTTAAAGAGGAACTATGTAATTTTGTAGCTTGTCTCCATTGAAATTAGGGCTGCAAGATGAATTTGGATGAATGAAATTGGAATTTTATAAAGGTTAGTAAATACTGTATTGTATTAAATGTGCACTGAGGGTCTGTCTCCTGCTTCTCTCTGTGGAGATATACAAGAGGGCCAGCTCTGTCCTGGGCTGTCCTCTGGACTTTGTAGAGGAGGTGGCTGAGAGGAGGGTACTGGCCAAATTCATGTCCATTATGGACGACACCTCTCACCCTCTGCACCGGACTATTGAGGAGCTGAGCAGCTCCTTTAGCAGCCGACTAAGACACCCCCAGTGCAAGAAGGAGCGCTACCGCAGATCCTTCATCCCACCGCCATCAGACTGTACAATTCTAACATATAGGCCAGACGTGCAATATCCTCCTTTTCATGTTGATGCTTGTTGTTACTCTTATCATTATTACTATTTTCCATTACTATTATTATTACGTATTACTATTTGTATTATTTATTACTTACTTTATCCCCTCCCTGCCTGCATGCACTTTTCCCTCTTGTCCAAATGTTCTGGAGCTACTGTGGCGAGTAAATTTCTCCTGTGTGAGATCAATAAAGGCTTATCTTATCTTATCTTATTACTGGTTTGCCTTAATTATTCAAATAAACTTGGTAATCACAATGAAGATAGTTTAATGGTCAGCTCTATGGACAAGCAAGCCTGCACATACTAAGAATTTATCATTCATTTTTGAGATATAAAGCACATCCTCATGGCGACAAGCAACATAGTGCACCTCTAAGTATTGTGATTGCGATTAGATGTGTAAAGTCAGTGCACAATTAAAACTCTATGAATAAAACTGAAATATGAACAGCTAAACTACTTGAAGAACCACACATATTTCACAACAAGATTTAAACTTCTGGGAAACAATTTTTTGCCCTAAATAGATAGGATTATTTGTTATTTGTAGTAGATATTCCATTTCCCAAAATAAATGCCATCTCTGTGGTTTAATAATTGTGCTATTTCAAAAATTAAATATACTGTAATGCCTCATTCACTAAGGTCTAAAGCTGCTGTACTGTGGAGGAGTTTCAGACATTATTTGACAATATTATAACAAATTATTAGGCTATGTTTAATTGTATATCTTGTTTTAATTTTATTCAGCTGGGACTACATATCTGGAATAAACAGAAAAAATAAAAATAAAATCTGATCGGGAGCCAAAAAAACTGTATCAGGACACCCAAACGTCAGGAGGAACACCTTTAACCATTTGAAATCATGTATCATTTGTTATTTGCCTGTTGTGCTTCATTGCTGTTTCGAGTACATTTGTGTAAAAAATAGATGTTTGGTTCATCAAATATGAAATCCAACTCAAACCATTCACATCTAGAAGCCTGCCTTTATTCTAATGCTATACCCAGATCTCACACACTGACTCAGCTCATGAAAAATCCCTGTGTATGCCCCTGTGTATGCCCCTGACCCTCGAAAACACAATGTACTAAAGTTAGCCTGCATATTAAGCACACATATGACATGCTCACAGTGTACAGATTTCATTTGTAAAGGACAGTACACTGGCTCACTCATGTCTTAGTGGTTTATCGATGCTCAAACACTGCTGACCACTGGGCTTTGGACCTCAAAGACAGTGAGGTCCAAACACACATGGAACCTGTGCACAATGAGGAGACACTAGTTGATAAACTAGTCAATCCTCCAGACCACCCAGAACCAGAGCCCCAGCACACAATCGCTTCAGAGCCCCTGACATTGCCGACCGACACTGAGAACTCTGATAGTGACTTGTCTGAGCTTAAACTCAACGCTGTAAGTGAGGGTCTCCAGAAAGGAAAGGAAGAAGAACAGGAAGGGCAGAAACAAAAAAGAACTGAAGGCTATAGAACTTGAGCTGTCCAGAATGTGGACTCTGCCAGAACACGCCAATCCTTCAGTGATAGAGTTGGAGCCTCAGCCCTATGTGCTCGAGGCTATAATAGTTGACACTATTATTGAGCTGTCAAAACCCCAACTCAAAAACACTGAACTGCAAATGGCCAAACCTGAAGACCTGATATCTACACCTGGCAATGCAGATGAAACCTGCACCACAAATGTTGATGTCAACCTTCAGATCCAAAAAGATCTGAAGGTGAACCAGAAGAGGATGAGAATGACGTGTTTTTACCAGACATCTGCTCTATTAATAACCACCAAGGCAAAGAAACAGAGGATCTACAAGTAACAGAACTTGTGCCTCCTTCCTTCTAACATTTATTCAAATAAAGAAATTCATTCCTTAATTTCAGCTCCTAGTTCCTTAATTTCAGCTCCTATTCAGCGTAATGTCCATTCCACGCCATCCTTAAGACACATCTTTTCAGCAGTGGCATAAGAAAGGACTAAGATGCATTAAGGATGTCTTTCAAAAATGACTAATTCATTTCCTTTGATCAGCTAAAAAATTACTTTAATGTCCCACAATCAGATTTTTTTTAGATATCTCCAAATACGTAGTTTTGTCAAAAGAGCTCTTTAACCTTGGCCTCAAAAACATGGCTTGATGAGTGTCTGGATTTGAATCCGCTTGATAAAGGCTTGGTGTCAGACATTTACAATAAAATACAAGGTGCAGCATCCCCATCATTGGGCCATCTAAAAATTCAATGGGAAGAGGAGCTAGGTGAACGTTTCACAGTAACACTTGGCAAAAAGCAATCACAAGAATCCATTCAACATCAATCTGCATAAGACATGACTTGCTACAGTTTAAGGTACTGCACCTGCTACATCTGTCGGAAAGTAAGATATCCAGACTGTACCTGGTGCGGATCCTTCCTGTCTGCGATGTGGTCATAGCCCAGCTAACCTGAGCCACATGTTTTGTGTATGTCCCCGTCTAAATGACTTCTGGGAGAAAATATTTCATTCAAAACAATGTCATTCATATGCAAAAGGAATATTGTAGCAAATTGTGGAACAGCTTTGTTTGGGGTTGTTCCTCTGAATATTTCAGTGATCCTTCAGCAGGCAGATGCAGTAGTGTTCATCACGCTGCTTGCAAGACGCTTAATATTGTTTAGTTGGAAGAAGGTAGCACCACCATCTTTTAGGCGTTGGGTGGAAGAAATCTTGTCCCATTTAAAGGAGAATTAACATTTTTTACAATCTGAGCCTTATTTCGGTAATAAAACAAGTTGTTTTAATCAGCCATAGCACTTTGGTGTCATATGGAGCACT
Organism: Paratrypauchen microcephalus; assembly: GCA_036785185.1. NCBI lineage: Eukaryota > Metazoa > Chordata > Actinopteri > Gobiiformes > Gobiidae > Paratrypauchen > Paratrypauchen microcephalus. The sequence goes on along the minus strand of JAVJIX010000015.1, from coordinate 9,065,455 downwards.
TCCAGAGATGTTTTAGATTTGCGATAGCCGTAGCGCGAGTTCAAAGTCAAAAGTGGCCTGTAATCCGAGATTTAGCCATAGTTTCGAGTAGATGAGGAGGCCATTGCGCATGTGCGGAGTCACATCTTATTTTGCTCTCAGCTCTCGGGACCCAAACATGAAACGCAAAGCTGTAAATTATGGATAAATCTCGGATTACAGGCCACTTTTGACTCAAACGAAAGTGTAGACTAAGACATTGAGCTTCTATGATTTGAAAAGTGCTAAAGTTTGTGTTATTTGGAGACTGCACGGGGCATATAATATATGCCCCGAGAACTCGCGCTACGGCTATCGCAAATCTAAAACATCTCTAGAAGTGCTCCATATGACACCAAAGTGCTATGGGTGAGTAAAACAACTTGTTTTATTACCGAAATAAGGCTCAGATTGTAAAAAAACGTTAATTCTCCTTTAAAGCTCGAACACTTGAGACATACTGTAAATGGATCAATTCAAAATTATTATAAAACCTGGCAGCCATTCCTACTATATTTTGAAGCTGAACCTGTAAGTAAATAGCTCACTTACCCCACATTCTAAAGCCCCCTTAAATTTCGCTTTCTATATTTAATTTAGTTACATTTTTTATTTAAAAAAATGTATGCTTGAATTGATTATAATCTCTTGAATTTTGCCTGCTGTCCTGTTGTCTCTGTGTAATGTCTATGTATGTTTAAACGTTTCTTAAGAACTGAATGATAACAATAAGAAATGCATTTTTAAAAGAGTTGACATTTTAGAGTAATTATATTTTTCTATAGAATGTTATACAAAGTACACTGTAACACACCAATCTGTATATGTCTGAGTGTATTTGAAGTTATGCACAGAACACTTATTTTATAAATTCTCATAACTTTAGGAACAATTATCCTTTAAAATATAAGAAATACTACATTGAATCTGGCTGCAGTGAATGTCATGAGTCATAACAAACTACAGAATTGTGCACCCTTAATGGAGATTGTCTTGCTTTCATTGTTTCACAGTGCGGTAATAAAATCAATAAAGCATTTTTGATATATTTATATAACAGGCGTTTTGTTGCCCAAAGATCATTTTAACACATTTATTCTGTGAGCAGGATCACATCTCCACAAATCTGACCTGTAACTCAGAAACTTCTGTCTTCGTAAGTTTATTGCCAAACTGTGAAACATCCCGGGCAAAGCAAGCAGTAGCATCCATAGAAAAGCAGATAATGCATCCCCAAACAGAAAAATTATATAGTGCATTTTTAAATTGAATTATTGAATGAAACAAAAATAATTACATTAGAATTGTCATTATCGTCTGCATTCACATTAATACCCCAGAACAAAATGGAGTCTCTCACATTTCAGTGATGCGGGAAATATCCCAGTGTTTAACATCGTCTAACTGTTTGATGAAATAAAAATCTAATTCCCCAGTATGTTAATTGCAGACACATTAACACCCACAGAGTCCATTTTAAATGATTCAAAGTGATCTTTTTTAAATATTTCTCCATTGAATGAATAATGTGATGATTACTTGAATAATATAAAACATCCACTGCTCATTTTTCCACAAAGAGCAATAATTGAGGTACTTACTGCGATAATCTGGTCTCCCACGTGAATTCGTCCATCTTGATCTACTGCGCTGTCTTTGGTTATGCTCTTGACAAATATACCAGATGGCTCTGTGAAGTCAGTATGTTTCAGAAATTATTGGGAGTTATGCGTTTAGTAATAGAAAAAGACATTGCATGGTTATGACAAAACTTGAATTTGCCTTTAGCCTATGTAAACAAATTCTGTTTCTTCAGTTCCAGATGTGACACAACCATATTGGAAAAATTCACTGAGAAGAATTACCTGCATTTTTATCACCAACATAGCCAGCGATAGTTATGCCGAGTCCTTGGGCATTTTTTGTGAGGCTTACATCAAATGCATCTGTCTCTTCCTCCTCATAACCCTGAGGAACAAAATGACAAGTCAGTTACATTACAGAAATGTTGTAATTTTTTCAAATAAAAAACTATGAAAGACAATATTTCACCTGGGCAAAAAAAAGTAACTGATGTTTAAAGAGATAACAAAGAAAGTTTTTATACATTGAACTTTTCTGTTAAACTTGTTTCTATACTCTAATTTATTATGTATGTTTAATATATTTTATAATTTGTAGTATTTCATTGCATTTTTATCGAATCATTACAACTGCATGGCTGTAATCAAGATTAAGGCTGCGTCCCATTTCTCTGTCTTACCCCTTCGTCTTACCCCTACCCGTTGGTTTTGCGCTTTCATGTGAGGGCAAGGGGTGTCCCGATTTTGATAATTTCGAGTCTCATAAATGTATTTTCAGCAGTTGTAATTATCAATTAACAGTTAAGCATGGTTTACAATTATGACGCTTATGTTCTACGTTACTTTTAGTGAACTGTTGTTGCGGTTTAAATTGTAGTGATGTCTGTTTAGCCGACGTTATCGTTTTCATTCAACTTTCATGTATAAACAAGCTAGTTTTTTTGTCGAGCTGAGGTACGCGATAATCCTTGACATTTGTTTACGTTTGTTTGCACCAATTGTTGTCGCCTCTGTAGACGTAGCAGCTCAGGTAGAGGCAAGGGATGATGACGCAAACGGTAATCGAGTGGCGTCCCATTTCTTAGGGGAACATTTGTACCCCGAGCCCTCTCAGCTCGGTATCGAGGGGCAAAACAAAAACATAGATAAATGGGAAGGGGAAGGGGTAAGACAGCGTAATGGGATGCAGCCTAAAACTTGTAAATAGGTATTAGTACTGACAAAATGGCATAATCGGGATAAAATTGGAACATCCAAAGATCTTGATCATTATCACAGCTATGAGAAAATTATAATATTAAAGAATCTAATATTATTTTGTATTTGACATTATATTGTACTGTCTAAAAGAATAGTGTTTCTTCATTACCACTGTGTAATCCAAATCAGTATAGAGGATTAAGCTTTTTCCTTAGTATTGACATTTAGTCTAAAATATTTGTATTGAAACATTATTAAACAGTAGAACATATCTAATTTAAGTTATTTAGTTATTACAATGTTGAAAAATGACTTCCTCTACCTGCTGCTCGTTGACAGTGGGCAGCACTATGGGCATGACTGCAGAGGCACTCTCCTCCGCTGGACCTCGGGTGACCACCAGCTTCACCCTGTTCCCGCACTGCCTCAGGACCTGGGCCACCTGCTCACTGCCCATGCCAAACAGGTCTGTGTCTCCAATACGCAGAATGTGATCCCCACTGCGGAGACGGCCATCCTACAGCGGAATTAAAGGTGGGTGTTTCAATGTCAATGAACACACAAACACTAAGGATTACTGAACCTGCAAAACTATTACAAATATATGTGTTTTAACTATTACTTACAAAGATAATAATTTAAATTTTTTTTTTTTTTTATTGTAAACTGCGATAATGATATTCACTAATAATATTTTAGTGACACTAAACTTTAATTCTATACTCTAACTGCGTATTACATGATTATGAATAAATATCAATTCATATGAGGATCTTACCTGATCAGCTATACCTCCAGGGAGGATAGTTTTAACAATAACTCCTGTAGTCTTTCCTCCAACGATCCCAAAGCCCAGGCCGGTTCCATCATTGACCAGTTCAATGGTCTCCACATGCTGCAGCTTAGACCCAACAGAGACAAAGAGGCTAATTAATTGTGTCATAAAATGTTTCTGAAAAGAACCAGACCAGAGCTCTGCAGTGTCAGCATATCTTCTCGGTCATACTGTACATCCTTTCATTAAAGTCAGCTATTTAAGTGGCTATAATGCTCCGAGCTATAATCTATACACATTCATAAAACAAGGTGACAGGAAGAGCAACTTAGTGCACTGTTTGCACTTTATGTTCTAGTTAGTTTTTCTAGCAGTTTGATCTGGTGTGAATCAAGAGACTTAATATTCTACACTGGCTATTTTAAAGAAAATGCACCTGTAATAAAGTTTGTTTTGCTTCAATATATTGTAAAATCAGCTCTTAAGAGCCAAGACCACTGTGGCTTTTGTGCTTTTAAGCAGATTAGTTTGTATTAGTATTACAGTAAAAGCAAAACTCCACTCTGGGTACTGAAAGTTGAGAAACTGCTTAGAAACTCATTGTGGTGGTGAATAATAGGGATGCTAGGAATGTGTTACAAAAGCGAAGGTTAAGTTTGGACCGAACTATTGCAAAATGAACAGCTTTTGTTTTTCATGTTTTTAAAGACAGCACCCTTGTGGAGTTAGCATTCTGTGTTTCTACAATATAGCATATCATTTCCGCAAATAGTCTTTAAACATTTCAATAATTCATTTCTATCTGTATTTTCAATCTCTTCTTATCTCACAGTTAGATTATGTTAGATCATTTTACCGCGCTTGACTTAGCTGACAGCGTGCTGGCAGAGGATGGCGTGCGGGACACCACAGGACTGGTCAGTCTGGGGATGGGTCCTCTGGCCACAGTGAGTTGCACCCGCTCTGACGCGCTCTGCAGGATCCCTATGGCTTGCTGGTGGGTCACAGACTGGTCTAGTGGCTGACCATTTATGGCCAAAATCTGGTCGGCTTCTCTGAGTTTCCCATCACTGCATGAAACCACAATCAACAACAAAATGAAATGTCTGAAGCCTGCAGTTGGATTTCAGTAGCTTGTTTCCTTGACTCCTTAATTTCTTAAACCAGACATTATATTAAATTGACTTTTATGAGCTTTTAACCATGTTCTAATTGTGATTCCAATGAGGCATTTAGGCACTGGAGTTCCCCTTGCTGTTTGCAAGGGGGAATTAATTTAGAAAGTAAACAAATTAAGTAATTGGTGAAAGCAATGCTAATAGAGTCATCAATTCATTATAAACACAATTTGACTGTAGAAAGAGTCTGATGATGGTTTCTCGCCATAAAAACTGAGTAGGAAAAGTCCAGAGTTCTATTTATAATGCCAAAAAGATATGAAGGGAAGACATGAAAGACATAAAAAAGTAAATGCAAAATATGTGTTCTTTTTAATAATTTAGTAATAATACTCCCCAAAATTCATGTCTTCTTTAATTACTAGCTTTCTATCTGAGTAGAGATGGCCAATTGCTTCGTACGGCCTTTTTTCAGTGAGAATGATTCAAGGAGTCAAGGACTGAACTGAGACAGGGCTGTGCTTTTGATCCATACCAGTGGGCCACACTTCCTGGTTGGATTTCCTGAATGAAAATCCCAAGTTCTCCTCTGTTCTCACTCTTCAGGCCGACCACGCTGAACCCAAGGCCTCCTGAGACTGGCTTCTGCAGCTCCACGTGCAAAACGTAGCGACCCTGCATCACACACAGACTTTATTAGTCTCTGGTCTTTTACAGTATCATATCAAAGCTACTGGCTTTTGAGGAAGTCCATCTGAAGGGCCTTGAAGTGTAAAAAAACAGTTTTTATAAGCAGTTTTTGTATTCTTTTTACTTATAAAGGCTCAAAGTTTTCTGGTCCGTAGAGTTGTTATGACTTTGCCTGGAATGTTCCACAGTATGGCATTAAATAGATATATTCCAAGGTATTTCTGGCAATAGGAACACCTGGGATCTAATACATGTAAGCCAAGGTTTAATTCTGTTGAACATTCCAGTGCACCTTAAGAAAGACAAGTGATACTTACAGTATATTGAAGCTTGATAATGTCTTCTGAGTAGTAGAATTATTTCAAAAACACTGACGAGATGATTACCTTTGAAACCTTTGCTACCATGATTATCAAATATCATAAATAGGCTATTTAACATTTGAAAAGTTAATAGAAAAAAGACTTTCTAGTTGACTCTACCTGTGCCATGGAGTGCATGGTGTGTTCAAATTCTTCTGCTGCTCGGCCATTGATCGAGGAGAGATCTGGGACGGAGAGGTGTCCCCCATTGGGTTTGACTGCTGTAACATGATCACCAAAATCACCAACTCGTGTAGATGGGGCATTCTCCTGTGGAAGTGAAAACAAAACAATTATGGATACGTGAGATAGTAGACGAATTACCTTTGAAAAGTCACAAATTGTATAGTGCTTGGCTTGCTTTTTTACATTGGATACTTTTTATTCTGTAGCTGTTGTACTTCCAGCACAGTGAAATTTCATCAATACGCAAAGCAACTGCTATTCCCACTTCAATTAGTTAGAAGTAGCAGCTAATTCAGTCTATAGTCTTGGATCAACCACTGGGGTGCGTGCTAGTTTGTTATCCCACCATGATTAGCTGGATCGATAGCAGCCTAATCCTTCAGAGATAATGGCTCTTAGCTGATATTCCAACTACCTACAATAACACGACTGCAAATACAATATATCTACCACAGCGGAGGGAAGGCATCACTGGCCATCTGGATTCTCTAATTTACTCTGGGTTTAATTAGCGCGCTGACTTTAGTTATGTGGCAGATGAATTGTATGTATTGGAAGAGAACTATACATAAAGCATTTTTCTGACTGCATTAGCTGGAGGGTGAGATGTTTACGCTTGTCCGAATTAGATTTAAAAGGACAAGGATAATGTGTTGCTTTTTCATAAACACTCAATTTGGCATATGGCATTGCTATAATTGTCCTTGTAAACTTGCATTAGAAAGTTTGAAAATGTCTGTCTGTATATCACACTGCCCAAAAACACATTCTAATAAGCAGTGACACACAACACCTCATTCGACAGGCCACATTAGAGCTGCACGGCGTACACAAAAACCCTACGGATCGGGATAAGTTAGCGTAGCATGCTGCTAAGTTGCCGTCCTCATGCATGAGCTTTGTTAGCCAGGGCCAGGCTAAGAGGATTAAAGTTCCAGTTTGGTTCTTGCACATTTAAGAAATTGTTTCTGCCCCATTTCACACAGTCGAAGCGACCGCTTTTTCATTGGAGAATAGGCCCGGTTGCCATAGTAACCCGTGCTAGACAGGGCCTAACTAGCAGAGCCACATGGACATGGAGTGTTTGTGTCTGGCTCTTGTCTCACAATACACGACCTTGATGGAGCTTAAAGGCGAGGGCATCTGCATCTTTGGGTGTTTCATTATTTTTTTCTGCTTTTCTCTAATCTTTATATATTAGGCAAAACATAAACACACATACAGTACATTAAAGATCCCATGATGCTTTTATTTAAAGCATCATTAAAGATCTTGATGCTTTTATATGGCTCCTTAATGGTTCCCTAATACTGTAAATGAATCCTTCTTCAAAATCAACACTCAGTGCATGGGAAACAGAAATAAGATGAGAAAGAGTCATAAATATTTCTCTCAAACTCTTTATTCTGGGCGTTGTTGCTTGAATGCAAATGAGGAGAAAAGAGATGGCCAATAGTAGAGGGTGGGGGCGTGGCCAAACTCTCCGCTCAGAGCTCAGAGCCCACAGCTGATCCATTTCCTTGTTTTTGCACGGGGGAGAGATTTGAAGCGTTCCATTGAAAAATAAACACATTTCCACATAAAATAAAATTAAAACACTGCTGTTCAAAGGTCCAGAGGCTCAGATAAAGGACTTCCGAGCATAGAAACACTCGGACGTGCCTCCAGGCAAATTAAAAAAACGCATTTCGCATTGCCTAGCGCATTCACAGTCCAAACTCTCTGGGCGTGATTTACAGAGACGCTGAGTTCAGACAGACGGGGGTGGAACTGCATTTGCATTTCTTTTTTCGATCTGACGTCAATAAGGAGCCTTGTTCAAACTCGCCCGTTTGAGCTCCGATTTTTTGTAACGCAGAAAAGGATCGCAAATGCTCAGTTTAGACATTTCGCAACTTTTAACCATGGGGGGGGGGGGGCCTAAACAGGGTAGAGGAGCTCACATTAACGTTCAAAAACCTCAGAAAGTGAAAATTTCATGCCATGGGACCTTGAAGCAGATCCCTTACAGGTGGAAATTAATTCTCATAGGATACTAGAGTACGACTATTAAGGCAAAGGTAACCCTTCTTTGAATCACTTTAATTAAAAAATATGTGAAGTTACAGTTATTTTTAGCAGGTACATTTAACTAATGTCTCTAAGAACTGCATTTTGTTCCGTACGTTAACCTATGTATTTTTTTATTATTTTTTTTTTTTTATTTTATTTTTTTTACAAAATACAATAATAAACATAAAAACAAACCAAAAACATAGGACAATACCTACAACAAATGTAACTCACACATCCACAAATTGAATTAAATAAAAAAAATAATAATGTGGTAGTGCAGCAGTGCCGTAGTTCAATTTTTTGGCCAATTTAATTTCCCTTTCACTCTTTTTTTTTTTTTTTTTAATAAACACTTTTAATCACTATACTTAACTAATATTATTTTTTACCTTCATCTTAAAGCATAATTTTTAAAGGCATTTTTTGTTCCCCCCATTTTATTATTATTATTATTATTATTATTGTTATTATTATCATTATTATTATTATTATTATTATTATTATTATCAATTTATTTTATTTTATTATTATATTTTTTTAATAAACCTGTGTATTGTGTTCCTATTACTGCTAATTATGGCTACTTGCGTTCCAGTTGCGTATGTTAATACTGATTATGAGAGACAGCATATTTAGTGCACAAGTAGGCATAAAAACAAGGTCATTATAATATATGTCTAATAAGAGTTCTTCAGTGTCTTTATTTATATAGCATTAAAAATAACATACTTTTTACATTGAGCTAAAACAAACACAGCTTTAGATTGCGCCTCTTTGAAACATGATGAATCGCCAGCACACAAAAATGCACTCCTTTTTTTATCATCTAAATTCCACCCGGGGTAAAGAAAGAGCCTTAGCTTCTCGGCCTCCCTCGACATACCTAGCATAGTTTCATTGCAATTTCTCAAATACACCCTGGCCCCTTCCCGCTGCGACTTAAGAGCACTTTTCTTCCACTCAAATCTTGCAGTCTCAATGGGCCCGAAAGAGGAACAAACTGACATAGACCAAGTATCTCCACTCGTAAGGCCATTTTATACCGGGGCATTGTGGACCGTGACAGCTATTTAGCCACGGTGGAAAAACTGTAACAGAATGATAAGTTTGTGAGTAAATATAAGGAGTGCAAGATAAACTATCAAGTATTGAACTGTATAAAATCATTTGCATTAATAACACGTTACACTTGGGTCTCTATTTGCTGTACTATAGCAGCTTTTAGCAATGGTAGAATAAACTACAATGGAATGACAGGTCTATGTGGACCTATAAGGAGAAAACAGGGTTGTGCAAGATAAACTACTAAGTACTGAAGTGTATAAAACAATATTCTGGTAGAGGGTCCGTTACCTGCTTGCCTCCATGGAGATGTTATTGCTTTGCCTGGAATGTTCCATGGTATGACATTAAACATATAAACCTAGTATTTATTCATTAAGAGTGCTTCTACTGCTCAAAAATACAAAAAAAAATCCTTCTGTGAATACGAGCGACTCTCCACAGATCTGAATTGTAATGTGCTGTAATCTGCTCATCTAGGTTTAATCTATACTGTGGAACTTTCAGGACAAAGCAATAACATCTCCATGGAGACAGGTAGCAGACATTCCACCACCATAATTTGTCATGAATAATTTGTTATTAATTTCTATTTATTGTACCGTGCAAACGAGTCGCACTGGTAGTGTGGGCAAGCTGGCCTGATGTAGTCAAGTAGGAGGCAGATTTAACAGCAACAAAAGAAAATAACTTACTTAAATCCAATGCAACAACCATGTCCACTTAACTAGAAGTCACTCTCAGCTATTCTTCTTCTTCTAATGATTTCCGGCAGACTACACGCTACAGTGCGCAATGCTGCCCTCCACCGTCGTTAAAAGACATTCGATTTTCAGATAGAGGCTGCAGCGGCGGAGAAAGTTTAGCAAAGCTAAATCCACTTGACTATTGTCAGACAAAAGAAAAGATTTAAGCGAGAAGGTTTCAATTCCCAGATCAGTTAGCTCCTTGTAGAGCTGCCTCCTCTGCAGTAAGTGCTGCATGACACCACTGTGTGGCTTACGGTTTCTGGGCTGTCACACTTGGAGAGGCCACTAGGGTGCTTCCCAATTTTAAATAAACAGGCAGCCAATCCACAGTGCCCAAGTCTCAATCTTGTTAAGACCACTTCATCTCTTCTGCAGTTGGACCCACAATTCCTACTGTTTTGGATTGACAGGAAAAATAGTGCCTGTCCCACCGTTCCCTCTCACATTCTTTTTGCCATTTATTAAATCAGATGTTGCTTACAGACACTGTGGCATTCCTTCCTCATTTCCCAAAATGCCAGCATATCCCAGGGTTCCAGACAAAGATAGAGCTTGATCCTAAATTATCAATTTGATTCATGCAGCAAATAATCTCAAAGATGAAATCAGGCTCAGATGACCCGTGACTAAGGGCAGACAATTCAGCAGCAGAATCAGAACACACTATATCATTCACGGGGGTTGTTTTGAATGCACTGTAATGCCCACAAAATAGCCCCCAGCTGACTAACCTGACTACCTTTTATATACCCTGGCAGGAGGGAAGTCCCCCAGGTAAGTACCACATTCCCCTGACAGGTCACAGGAGTACAGGTAACTTTAAAACTCTAAAGATAATCCTTTTCTTTCCCAGGGCCTAACTCCCCTTTAAATCAAAGTGCTTAAAATAAACCATGAACACTGAAATATATAAACAAAATACACAATACACAACAAAACACTCGATGCAGTGCACCCCTGCACATGGTCCGCCTCAGGACATTCCCCAGAGGCTTTAACAATGGCCGACCTAGGGCACGCCCCCTCTCTGTTTGGACCACATGGAGATACAGCTAAGTTATAAACATATTGAACTAAAATTGACAAATAAAGTATTGTACATAGTGATGGTGAGATGAAGCCTCATGAGGCATTGAACCACTTGAGCCAACTGGTTCGAGAAAGGGTTCATTTCTCGAAGCTTCATGTGCGCACGAAACCTCCTACTGGCCAAGTGTGTAATCACAGGCAGCTGTACCTGAACCACAGAATGTGTGATGATTTTTGTGTCTGTTGGGAATGACTATGAATTACAAAACATGTATGACCAAATAATTTCTATACATATATTATCACATATGTGTATAATCAATTTTCTATGTATTCTGTGTGTGTAAATTTTCCCAAAATGATCATATATTACAGGTTAAGCTGTTTTTCTGAAAATAGCAAAGGCATAATCGGGCAGAGGACAGTGAAAGTGCTTGTGGAACTAGGAAAAGGGCACAGATTATGCTTGTGTAACTTGAACAATGATGTACAGGACAGGGGAAATTGTATTCATTTTTATTTAGAAACAAGAGTTTCTCAACAGTTTTTGGTTTTCGGATCAAAGTGTTCCCACACAGGGGAAAACCTCCTCTTGCTCGCTGGCTCCATCCTATCACCTATCCTACTCTCCTCACTCTCCTAAATCTCTCTCCCTAAACTCTCTCCAAAATATCTCCAAAAACTATCTAGTGTCCAGACTCTCCAAACTCAATCCAAACTCTCAACTTATCCTAACTCTCCTTCAAATCCCCACATTTTGAATGGAATCTGAACCGTTTCCCGAAGCAATCACGTGGTACAGCCCGGCAGCCAGCCTTCAGACATCATCATTTTTGGCTCCTCCCCCAAATGAACCAAGCCTCGATAAGCGCTTCACGGAAACACCCCCTCGATTACTCGATACACGATTCGAAGCCTCAGCACGTCTCGTAACATCACTAATTGTAGAGGGTTGTATGGCAAGCTCTTTAGTTGGATATAGTGAAATGAACAAATTAACAAATGTGTGAAATTAAATTAATGCTTCTTTAATTAGACAGAGGCCCACTTTGTCAGGGAGAAAAATAACAGGATAGTACAAGCTAGACTACCAAGTACTGTAAAAAAACATGTTACTTAAGTTAAGAATTTTCCATTAATAATAGATTACACTTGGGTCTCTATTTGCCGTACCAGGCATGCCAGCTATTTGGCCATGTTGGAAAAACTACATAGCAATGATAAGTGTATGTGTAAAAATAAGGAGGAAAAAAGTGCAACTACCAAACATTCTGTAGTAAATGTTACTCAAGTTCATGAGTCGTCATTAATAATACATTACACTTGGGCATATATTTGCTGTTTAATTGATCTACCCACATAAATACAAACTTCAGTATCGTATGAACTCAACAAAACCAAATCCTTCTCTAGCTACCTGTTGTGTTCCTAACGCAATCTGAAATTCTTTAAAAAAATTGACCTCTCCCACTCCGCAGTGCTTCTCAGGCAGGCTTTGTCGGCGGTCAGGAGGTGCAAAATCTCCATGAGCCTCGAGCATCTTCAAAGTCTTTAAAGAGGTTTTCAGTCTATATGTCTACACTTAAAGAATAGACAAGTCCTGCCTGCCGGCTTCAGAGCTGCTCAACATGTAAATCAATAGCTCATTATTGATTTTTGTAACTAACTTTGCACTGTGTGGAAGCCTAACTGCATGCAAACAAGTGCATTTAGGAGTTTTTGTATAAGTGGGGGAGGGAGAAGAACTTATTAAAATTCTGAAAATATATGCTTCATGTAAATGGATTAGAAAAATGTTATTCCACAATCTGTCTTAGAAGTGAAGTGATTGTTTTTGGCATTTTATGGTTTAATCACACTTTCCATTGATTTGATATTTTAGAGATTTTAATTACTTGTTACATACTCACTCATTTTTAAGTGTCTTCTTATCTTTAGAATGGCGCATCACTAACTAATAGATTTTTAATTGCTAATTTTGTCTTCTGAATGCCAAAACAAAATATTTACTGCAGATAAATTATTATAGCTGATGAAGTACATTTTAAATTAGACTTTTTATACTTTAGAAACATCTTGTTACCCTTTCAATAATAAGAAATAAAAGTTTTCACCTTGAAAAATATGCTTAAATTAGAAAAAAGTGAGGTATTTTAACTTGTCAGTCAAATCTGCTCCAGTGAAAATAATATATTCTTAATTCAAGCCGTTTAAACTTGTGTAGATTTTTCAGTGTACGTTGGTCAGTGACTCTCACCTGTTCTTTGAGGTGCTGCACAGACTTCTGCAGGGCCAGGACCTGGTGGAACAGGGGGCTCTGGAGCACAGACTTGAGCAGGCTGAGCTTCTCCTCGGTGGGCACCTCCCCCCGCTCTTTGAGTTTGGCCTGGAGACGCTCCACCGCCTGCAAGGCACGCTGGGTATCTGTGAGCCAGCCGCCACATATTTCAGTGACAGCGCCCGGCAGATTGGAGTGGCAGAAGATGCAGTGGGGAGAGAGGGAGCGGGAAGAGGGAGGGGGAGAGATGATGACAGATCAGTACTTGGGCAAGAAGAAAGAATGCAAATAGGTGTTTTGACGGAGATTTATAGAGTTGAAGGTATTTTTCAGTTTAAAGGTTTAAAAATATCCAACTTAAACAAGCAAGAGCAGCAATAGGAACCTACTTCTATAAAATAATTGTATTGACAAAATGACATATTGTATTTCATCTTCTGCAAAGTTACGTATAATGGCATTGATCAAAGATGACTCCACGGAGACAAACAACTCACAATATGTTTTCCAATGTGCTTTGATTCAGCTACAAATTAATACTTTGAAACCTTGAATCCAGGTTTAAATTAGAAAACAATTATGGATGCATCACTTTTTGCTGATAATATAGAAATAAATGTTGTGATACATTCTTAGGCTGCGTCCCATTTCTCTTCTTACCCCTACCTCTTGGTTTTGCGCGTTCATGTGAGGGCAAGGGGTGTCCCGATTCTAATTTTGATCAAGGGCTAGGGCCACAACCAAGGGCTACATACCCCTTGAAACAAAGTAAACTCTCAACCAGACTTGAAACGAAGGGGTACGCCTACAAGCTCAGGCAGGTTTTGGGATCAGGATGGCAACGTCACATCGACCAGCCAAGGAGTCTCATAAATGTATTTTCAGCAGTTGTAATTATCGATTAACAGCTTATCATGGTTTACAATTATGACGCTTATGTTCTACGTTACTTTTAGTGAACAGTTGTTGCGGTTTTAATTGTAGTGATGTCTGTTTAGCCGACGTTATCGTTTTCATCGAAATTTCATGTATAAACAAGCTATTTTTTTGTCATGCTGAGGTAACCAATAATCCTTGACATTTGTTTACGTTTGTTTGAATCAATTGTTGTCGCCTCTGTAGATGGCAAGGGATGATGACGCAAACGGTAATCGAGTGGTGTCCCATTTCTTAGGGGAACATTCGTACCCCTACCCTTCTCAGCTCGGTATCGAAGGTCAAGACAAAGACGTAGATAAAGGGGTAAGGGAATGGCAAGGGGATGCAGCCTTAGTTTAAAATATGACTAACTACACATTTGCAATAGGTTGCTCTAACAGAAAGACCTAGATTTGTGTTTAGCATGGATTTGTATGGAAATTAAAACAAGTAAAGCGTGCCAGACATTACAACCTGTAGGCTTAGGCAAGGCTGGCTGGCTCTCAACAGACCTTACTATATTGAAATCACATAGCTTCAGGACTGGACAGGAAAATACACACATAGAAAACCTCAATACGTTTTCAGAATAGCAATGACCGGTAAACCACATAGGAGCTCAAAATAGGTATCAAGAGGAAGGAAAAGATAGAGGAACAGTGGCCATGCCTGCTGGACCCTGCCTAAGCCGCCCAATCGCACTACTCAGAGGTGGCTTGTTAGCGAGGCTGGGCCAACTCAAAATCATCTGAACAAAAATGAAGCAATTTTCCAAACTCACCAACTGTGACTAACACCTAATAGGGCGTGCACAGGCTCCAAAGAGCTTTTTATGTGCTGACAACTGCTGTTTGGACAAAGGTTGTAAACAAGTCCATAGCCTTAACATGATGCTTTCTCAATGGGATGCTGGTATAGTGTAAGTGGATGCCAAAATATGCTAAAATGTAGCTTATTTAGCATACTCTGTAAAATACCTTTATAACCTGATTGGCCCATATACTCTTAATAAGTTGTTAGCGCTTAGTAGGGCTGGGCGAGTGAGAGCGGTGGAAACACAGTGTGTGTTGAGCGGTAAACGACATGGACGGAGAAAAAAATGTTAGACACAGAGGAACTTGTACCGAAAAGAGGAGCCGTGTCAGTTGTGTGGCAGTACTTCGGCTTTAAAAAATCTGACGCTGACACAACCGTATTCTGTAAATGTCGTCAGGCTAAAGTTAAATCTGCTTCACCACCTCCGACACAAAACATGTCCTGGAATATGAAGAATGCATGAAACTAAGATCTGCATCCTCTTCCACGTCTGCAGGGAACGTTCAAGTGGGCGCCGCAACACAAAACGCGACTCAGACATCACTCAAAGACGCGTTTGCTAAGGGGACTGCCTACGACAAGAAAAGCAAATGGTGGAACGATATTACCAACGCTGTTACTATCCACTTAGCCAAAGACGTGGTACCACTTAGTCCTGCTGAGAAAGGTGCTTCAAGGAGATGATTAAAGCACTGGACCCAGATATGTTTTACCAAGTCGAATTTACTGCAGAAATTATTCTCTAAATTATTAGGAAATGGGGTAACACCTAGTCATACATGGAAAAAAAATACTATATATGGAAAGAAATAAATCAAATACGGTGACGCCGATATAATTTTGAAAAATACTGTGATATCAATTTTTGGTCATACCCCCCAGCTCTAGCGCGTAGCAATAAGAATTTCACAGGGATTGCTCAATTTGTATTATTTTTAGCTGTAGAACTCATCTATGTCACAATGGAAAATAATGCATTATTGAATTTATGGCTGGGTGATGTGGTGATTAAAAAAAAGCTATCTTTGTTTTTGTTTTTTGTTTTTTGTGGTATCGGTTGTTGTCATATCATGATTCAATGTGTCTCTATAATGCAGCTCTATACACTTTTTCCCTCCCACTTCTCCAATAAATTAAGGCTCTGGGTGAGTGACAGCTGGATTTGACCAATCACAGTTACAAAAAACATTACCTAAAAGGCAACAGAAAAAAATACAAAGTGTACATGGACATCTGGCTCCAAGAATTTTTTTTTTTTTTATCATATCATCCATCACCTCATTGAATTTTGAATTTATAAACTCTTAAGGCAATCTGCAATTATTATTAGGAATGGAACTGGTGTCTTGTGCAGAGAACTGGGAAATTCCTATCCAAAAATAGGAGGAAGAAAAAGGAACTAAAAAAAAAAGAATTGTTTTTGTAAGTTACAACCAGGAATTCAATAGTTATTTAGGGAAGAATCGTGAATTGTGTTTCTTTCTTCTGTCGCTAAAGTAAATCCTTTATAATTTCCTGTGAAGCAAGAACAATTCACATTTTACAACTCTAATTTGTAGTTTTCATTGCCCCGCCACACTCCTGCCTCCAGAGTGACTACATACTGGCGTTCCAAACAAAGAGGCGAAAACAAAGGGCTATTTGGCAACGCACATGACAGTCTGGACAAACGCAGCTCTATGGGGAAAACAAACAATCAAAATATATGGCAACATGATCAGATATGGCAACACTGGCAGCCCACGAGCCTTGAGCTACATCCAGGGCCTCTTACACTGGTTGAGAACACTCACAGCGGGAGCCAGATACAGAGCCAGGAAAGATGGATGTCCAACTGACAAGATAAAGCTCCAGCCAGAAAAGTGATTTATTCACAATGTAACGATAAAATACAAAAAGCACAGCATGTGTTTTGTGCCCTGTGATGTGTATCATGTCATACCATAGCAATAGAGCAGAAATGAGTGTGTGGAAATATGCAAACGTTCAGTCTAGTTTACGTACTGGCATTTTGAATTACGTACCCATTGTTTCTATCATTTTCAGAGAATCAGGTCAGTCCAGAGTCTTCCCAGGTATAGCAATCCTCATATCTTCTTGTGTTTAAGGCCTGCAAGGTAAGTACAACATGTTTTAGATACAATTATTTACAACAGTATGTTTTTTTCTCATCATTTGTGTGTCAAGGTGTGAGTAAGGCATCTGAAGTGAAAATGACCAAGCTGAATTTAATCAGATGTTTTTCTACTGCATTCCTTCTGTATATTTTTACATACAAAGTTATACAAGGCAGGTTTAGTCCTGGTTTAGTCCTGGTTTAGCACTGGTTTAGCCCTGGTTTAGTCCTGGTTTAGTCCTGGTTTAGCCCTGGTTTAGTCCTGGTTTAGTCCTGGTTTAGCTCTGGTTTAGTCCTGGTTTAGCCCTGGTTTAGCCCTGGTTTAGTCCTGGTTTAGCTTTGGTTTAGCCCTGCTTTAATCCTGGTTTAGCCCTGGTTTAGTCCTGGTTTAGCCCTGGTTTAGCTCTGGTTTAGCTCTGGTTTAATCCTGGTTTAGCCCTGGTTTCGTCCTGGTTTATTCCTGGTTTAGCTCTGGTTTAGTCCTGGTTAGCCCTGGTTTAGTCCTGGTTTATCCCTGGTTTCGTCCTGGTTAGTCCTGTTTTAGCCCTGGTTTAGCTCTGGTTTAGCCCTGGTTTAGCCCTGGTTTAGCTCTGGTTTAGCTCTGGTTTAGTCCTGGTTTAGCCCTGGTTTAGCTCTGGTTTAGCTCTGGTTTAGGCTTGGTTTAGCCCTGGTTTAGACCTGGTTTAGTCCTGGTTTAGCCCTGGTTTAGCCCTGGTTTATCCCTGGTTTATCCCTGGTCTAGCTCTGGTTTAGCTCTGGTTTAGTCCTGGTTTAGCCCTGGTTTAGACCTGGTTTAGCTCTGGTTTAGCCCTGGTTTCGTCCTGGTTTAGTCCTGGTTTAGCCCTGGTTTAGCCCTGGTTTAGCCCTGGTTTAGCCCTGGTTTAGCTCTGGTTTAGCTCTGGTTTAGTCCTGGTTTAGCCCTGGTTTAGACCTGGTTTAGTCCTGGTTTCGTCCTGGTTTAGCCCTGGTTTCGTCCTGGTTTAGTCCTGGTTTAGCCCTGGTTTAGCCCTGGTTTAGCCCTGGTTTAGCTCTGGTTTAGCTCTGGTTTAGTCCTGGTTTAGCCCTGGTTTAGACCTGGTTTAGTCCTGGTTTCGTCCTGGTTTAGCCCTGGTTTCGTCCTGGTTTAGTCCTGCTTTAACCCTGGTTTAGCTCTAGTTTAGTCCTGGTTTAGCCCTGGTTTAGTCCTGGTTTAGCCCTGGTTCAGCGCTGGTTTAGTCCTGGTTTAGCCCTGGTTTAGTCCTGGTTTAGCCCTGGTTTAGCCCTGGTTTCGTCCTGGTTTAGCCCTGATTTAGCCCTGGTGTAATCTTGGTTTAGCCCTGGTTTAGTCTTGGTTCATCCCTGGTTCATCCCTGGTTTAGCCCTGGTTTCGTCCTGGTTTAGTCCTGGTTTAGCCCTGGTTTAGCCCTGGTTTAGCCCTGGTTTAGCTCTGGTTTAGCTCTGGTTTAGTCCTGGTTTAGCCCTGGTTTAGACCTGGTTTAGTCCTGTTTTCGTCCTGGTTTAGCCCTGGTTTCGTCCTGGTTTAGTCCTGGTTTAGCTCTAGTTTAGTCCTGGTTTACCCCTGGTTTAGTCCTGGTTTAGCCCTGGTTCAGCGCTGGTTTAGTCCTGGTTTAGCCCTGGTTTAGTCCTGGTTTAGCCCTGGTTTAGCCCTGGTTTCGTCCTGGTTTAGCCCTGATTTAGCCCTGGTGTAATCTTGGTTTAGCCCTGGTTTAGTCCTGATTTCTCCCTAGTTATTGAGGTGTTTGTGACTTTAATATTTAACCAGAATGCCACTGTCAACTCCCACTTGAGGAATGCTAAATGTTATTGTTTTAAAAATGACATAACTCATGACATAACTTATAAAACAGCAGCAAGAAGCAGTATTTCAAAATGTATCCTGGGTGGCTAGCACTCTCGCCTTACAGCAGGAAGGTTCCATATTGGACTTGGCAGCTCGGCGCCCTCCATCAATTCAAAACATGCACAAGGTTCTTCAGCTAAAGTAGTTCTGACCAAACCTAGCTCAAAATCTGAAGCTGTATCTCCGGGTTCCTGACAGGTTGCACGATGGGTAGGCCTGTCATGATAAATCCAACTTATTGTTCAATATATGAAAGTTGGAACAATGTATTTTGGGGCTCAACATTTATCGTGTGTACATTCTCTTTGTAAAAATGGGGAGATTTGTGGTATTTTTGTTGTAATACACTTGAGCTGTAAACTGTTGAATAAGTGACTTCTATGGCCAATTATTGACCAATAATAGTACACTCTGTTTTTTATTTGTTGCAGCTCGGCCTTTTAATGATACCGTCTGTTTAAAAAATTGTTTACAAGGATTATCTTGCATTACTGTAACCATAAAATATTTACAGTAGCATCATTTATCACAGTATATCTCAGGCTTCAAAATGTGTTGTGGTGACAGGCAAAATGATGGGTCAAATAAATAAAATTGTGCAATACTATCATTTTACGTATATTCTTCTTCCGCAATGACTATTCCTCTAACAGTCACTTTACAGACCTACATTCAGTGGTTACAGCAATTACATGGTCATTTTTTGTAGATATAGGCTACAAAAAGTGCATACAGCTCTGGGGAAAAAAATAAGAGACGACTGCATTGTTTTTTTCTGAAATCAGCATCTCTACATGTATTACAGCCATTCCATTTCAGCGTCTGTTGAATTCCAACACAAACACAAAGCTGAGCTACTTCAGTTCTTGCACCAGGAGTGGAATAAAGTCACCCAAGAACAATGTGAAAGACTTGTGGAGAGCATGCCAAGACGTGTGAAAGCTGTGATTAAAAATAAGGGTTATTGCACCAAATATTGATTTCTGAACTCTTCTTAAGTGTAAACATTAGTATTATATTGTTTTAAAATGAATTTGTCTTGTTTCTTTGCATTGTTTGAGATCTGAAAACGTATCTTTTTTGACCATTTGTCAGTGACTGGCACTAAGTGCACTTTACTGCAACACCCACTTTACACTGCAGACACTTTACACTACTGGAACTGTATTTATGATGCTTTTTAAAATCTATTTATGATACCTACTTGTGATTTATTTACCTTTATGCTTGTTGTATTTTCATACTTCTGTAGCCGGGAGTCCATCAAAATTTCGTTATGCTTGCATAATGACAATAAAGAATCTTGAATCTTCTGCAAATAAATGCTCTAAATGATAATATTTTTATTTGGAATTTGGGGGAAATGTTGTCAGTAGTTTATAGACTGAAACAAAAATGTTCCTTTTACCCAAACACATACTTATAAGTAGTAAAATCAGAAAAACTGATCATTTTGCAGTGGTCTCTTTTTTTTTTCCCCCAGACCTGTAGGCTACTACTATGAAAAGCAATACCACGCCTATAAATCCAATACTTATTTCATCCAAGGAATGTACCTTGTGCGTAAAAGTGACTAATAATTCACAGAGAAGTACAGTAGTGCGTTACTAATATACCCAGAGCAGTGTTAAGCAAGCCACCTCGAAAAGCTAAAGCTAGGCTATCCCAAAACAACCATATTATTTAACCAGATCACATTATAGCCTTGTCTTCCAACTCTAGTGTGCGTCGGTGCGCATCTTATAATTACCCGTTATGATTACGCGCTATTGAACGGTTAACGCACCCTATACTTTGCCATTGTTTTGAACAGTCGCCACGGCGCTCGGGACAATCCGCTTTTCTCTCAGCTCCTCCTCCTCCATCTCCTCTCCCCATCTCAATAATGCAGCAAGAAGCAACAGGCTGCTGCTGTCGACGAGAACTTTGATACTGTCACACGAAAAGCGCTGAAAACGTCCCAACTTTTTCACATTTACAGCCCCGGAAGCGCGAACCTGAAACTGAAGAATATGATGAATACCGATCGTGATATGTATGGATTTAACGCGTGCGTAAAACACCGCCTTTTACGCAATAGCGATAGCAGGGGAGATGGTGTTTTCTCGTTTCTTTTGCGTCTACCGTTTGAAAATACCAAACAATACTCAAGTTAAGGACATAGTTAGGTATTTCTCTTCGTGTAGGACATCCACAACTTACATGAGCGTGGTTCGCCGGTGTGCCTGTCCCCTCCGCGCCCGTTCCTCTGCTCCACTGCCCGGCTAGCGGCTCTCTGACCGGGGCTTAAACATGGGGCGTCGTGTAACTCGATCCTCTCTGGACATTTTCGCAGATAGCGGTGCTCGGCTCAGGGAGACCCGGGGTTGAAGCGCCGCTTGGTGGTTGACCTGCGCCAAATCTGGGGCCGGTGCGTATGGACACAATAATGGGACAACTTGGGACAGTGTTAGATTATGAAGCAGGAGCTGAACAACTTGGAAAATAAAAGTTTACTTTAAGATGTGAGGAAGTGACAGAAGTGGGTTGCCTCTTATGAGAATTGTGAAGTGTTGTCTCTCACCAATGGCATTTTACTAAATTAAAATATACAGTATCCTCCTGGGACCCGAAGAAAAAAGTGTATCTAAATTATTATTATTATTATTATTATTTAAATTTTCTATTTGGAGGTAAATGAACACCTTAGCATTTACATTTTGTTAATTTTATTTTTATTCATAATGTTGTAACATGTCCTCTGTAATGGACTGTAATAGTGTTAAATCCATGTGAAGTTAACAACCTAACAAAAACTTTTTTTTTTGTTTTTGTTTTGATGACGAACATCTCTGACAAGTTTCTGCAGTCACCTCAAAAAGTTTTTAGATTCCCTTTTAATTTCTTATGTATTTATTTATTCATTCATTTATTCATTTACTTATGTATTTTTATTTATATTTTTAATTATTTAATTTATTTAATTATTTTGATGATAATGATGATGATGATGATGATGATTATTATTATTATTATTATTAATTTATTTATTTATTCATTCATTCATTCATTCATTTTCTTCCGCTTTTCCATTTTCTGGGTCGCGGGGGCAGCAGTCCAAGCAGTGTTCTGCTGCCCAGAACACAATGCACCAGCCCCCATGAATCCTTCCGCAGGTGGTGGGTCCACAGGAGGACGGCTCACGTCACAACAGGCCTTGATGTATCTTCTGCCATGGGGGCTACCAGTGTCCACAGACACTGGGGGCGAGGTGGGGTTAAGTGTCTTGCCCAAGGACACAACGGCAGCGCTCATCTGTGGGAGCTGGGATCACATGCGGTCAACCATCAAGAGCGGGATTTATTTATTTATTTATTCTTTTTATCATAGCACAGCCACAAACACTTAAAAGATCAACTGGTTAACTCAATGTCCACTATAAAGGACACAAATGAATGTGCCGGGTCTCAGGAGGATATAGGCAGACCTTATAGATGAGTGTATCTCAGTGGTTCCCTTGTCTTTATTTTGTTTCATATATTTTTATTCATGTGTAAACAGATATAGATATGTCATTCAGACAACACATGTACGCATATCTTTTTCATTGTTATGCAAAGAAAACATAACCCGCAAAACCAACAAACAAACACAAATCACTCAAACCTTGAGGAAATATGAAGAAATACAAATAGTAGTGTCGTACAATATAACAACAACAGTGATAGTAGATATGCTACTATTATTAATAACCAATAAAAAAAATGTGCTCCTCATCTTCCACGGTGGTTGTTATTTTTTTCATACACACTTATATATAACAATAATAATTAAATAAAACTACTTCTACTACTACTAATAATAATAATGATATTCATAATCTTCATAATAATCATAATAATCATAATGAATATAAGTATCTTGGAATCATTATAGACTCACACCTCAATTTTAAGTCACACGTTTCACAAACCATCAAAAGGATCAAATTCAATCTATCAAACTTCAGATTTATTCGAAATTCAATGTCCACACAAGCAGCCAAGATTTACATGCACTCCCTGATTTTTTCTCATCTGACATACTGCCTCACAAGTCTATCCCAGGCCAACCATACCACACTCACACCATTACAATCACTGTACAAGCAGACACTTAAAGTACTGGACAAGAAACCACGCCACTTTCATCATTGCAACATCCTGTCTAAATACAATCTTTTAAGTTTGGATCATCTCATTAAATTCACAGATACTTGCCTGGTTTATAAAATCCTCCATGGTCTTGCTCCTCCACCCCTTAGTGATTTTATTAGCTTAAGATCCAGCTCCAGTCGTGTCACCAGAGGTGCATCAAGAGGAGACTGTCTAATCCCATTTAGGAAGACAACATTCAGCCAATCAGCCTTTTCCATCAGAGCATCCAAAGAATGGAACAGCATCCCAACAATAATCAGGGAAAGCCCAACATACAGCTCATTTCGATCCCAGCTCAAACATTTTCTTTTAACAAACCAGACCTGTCAGCACTAAACTACTGCCGCTGCCATCTTGTGTTCACCCTTGCATGTTTTTTATTGTTTAATATTTTACTCTTTTTTGTATTAATGTTCTTTTAACTCTGTCTTGTATTGCTTTTATCCTGCATTTTCTTTTTAACTTGTGCCCCTTGTTTTGCCACTGCCACTGCTCATTTTACTGATTCTTATACTTTTAATTCTTGCCTGCAACTTTTACTACACTGTAAAATTTGATTATGTGTTAATTAATATGTATTTTATTGATGTATAACAATTATTGCACTTTTTCCAGGGAGCCATGTGTCCACCAGGCATCGGACAACAGATGAAAACTAGCCTTTTGGCTAATTCTGGCATGTTATACAGTAATTGTTGGTCAATATGCACTGTCCGTTATAAATAAATAAATAGAAATTGAATGAAAAAATAATAATAAGGAAAGGAAGGGGGGGGTGGCTTAGACTGTTTCAAAAAAGTCAATAAATGGTTGCCACATTCTAAAAAAGTATCTAATCTTCTCTGCTTTCAAAAAGAACATAACTTCATTCATCCATTGAGTGCTGGATGGGGCATTTGTTGATTTCCAGTGCAAAAGAAGATGAAAATCTGTATCTGGGTAGTTGAATAGGAAGAGAAGCCTTCCAGGAGACCGAAGATAAACACATACAAAGAAACATTAATTGTTTTTGACAACACTTTGGACAGAGTAGCAAAATAAACCTGCCAAAAGGTCGTCAGGGTTGGGCAGTAAAATAACATATTCCCTTGTCTTTATTTGACAAGAATTCCACTTCTTTCTGTCTTCAAGGTTAGTCTTTGCTCCAATAAAACAAAAAGTCAACTAACTATTGGAGACTGTTAGATATGTGGAGCGTGTGGAGGAGGGACACAACTAAAAATGTTTGGGAACCACTTGCCAAGGTTAAATTAGTAGCTACTAACCATGGATAGTGGCAGTAGGTGTAAAAGTTTGATAGAAAAGTTTGTTTGTGACCTTAAAACCAAACAGGTCACATACTATTGGGTGACTATTTTACTGAATGAATGAAAATCATAACTGTAACTAATAGTTTTGAGACTAAATCAAACTGAGAGGTAAAACAGATTAGAACAAAAATTCCTAAAGTGTAAACTGTGTAAAGGGATATCACGTTTTGTGCTGAGTGTGCCTGTGGGCAGCGTCCTGATGAGATACGAGGAGGCTAGATAAAAACAGTACGCTCCTACACTCCCAGTACACGTCAGAGCTGTGGATTCCTTCAGCAATTTATTTTGAATATGGCAGACCTGACATTTGCAAATTGGAGGAAACTCAACTCCTCTTCAGTACTCCGTTCTTAAAGGTGTAAAAAGTATGCCTAAAAATGTACTCAAATTGGCTTTTAAATATTATACAGCCCATAACACCACAAATAGACTTTTATAAATACATTCAGTCTTGCTATAGGGCACAATAATAGTGCACAATGTGTTGGGAACAAACTACTAAGCTTATAGGATGCATTTTCTATTGTAAAATAGTACAAAAATGAGATTTAACAAGGGAATAAACCTGGATTAGACCAGGATAAAACCAGGACTATAACAAGACCAAACCAAGTCTACATGTGGACTAAACTAGGACCAAACCAGTACTAGTGTGAACAACTACTATTTACCGTTTTTACTGTAATTGTTATTCACTTCATTATCTTTTTCAGTCAAGTATTATTTTCAAAACTTTTCAATCCTTTCTCAGCATGTTTTCTCTTCACTCCCCTCTCTCCATCATCCTCCCAGTCACTTTGCACTTGCTGTGACAATAACACACCTTTATGTGGGAGGTCTGACTCAGCCCAATGCCGGAAAAGACAAAAGACCGAATCCAGGAAAAAAGGAATAAAAAGCCCATCTGAGCGTTCGTATTGTTACAGGGAGATGGAGATCAGGCTGTAGCCAGAGTGGGGACACAGCAGATGATTCACTGTATCTTAAAGCAACATCAGCATTGTCTTTTTCTCTATTGTCCTTTGAAGTATCAGCACTCTGGAAGTGAAGTGTTCTTTTGTGGGTGTTTAATTTTATAGTTTGAGTTCCAGTTCTTGAAAATAACGTATTAAAGGTGCAGTATGTACGTTTTCTTGTGGATGGGGCCGCCACCTCTTCGTCTCAAGGGAAATGTTATTGCTTTGTCAAGAATGTTTCACAGTATGGCATTAAATTTATTCACCTCAATGAAGAAAAGCAGGTTTCGCCATTCGGTTAAAAGGTCAGAGCTGTGGATAGACGAGCCCCCGCATAGTTAGAATGCATGTTTTCCAAGGTATTTATGACAGCCTATTCCTATATGAATGCTGTGTGAATAGTAGTTAGAATATATGAAGGCTAGTTAGGCTTTAGCAAATGAATAGACTTAATAGAAAAAAAATAGCTTATTTCACAAACAGGTGAAAAAATATGGAAATAGAAATGCACATTGTGCCAGTCTCTTGCCTGGGTAAATTGAAAAGGCTGCAAGAGACCTAGAAATGGTGTAAATCAAATGCTATCACTGAATTAGTCCATATAGACTACTGAAACAATTTTTGGGTTATTCTCCAACTTTCAAAGTATTTGTGTCCCAGGCAAAAATAAGAAAAATAAAAGTTTGTAATTTTTTATTCATGCTGCACTTACACAAAGACGAACTTACAAAAAAATTATGATAGATAAATTACTATTTTTATTATATAAAATATGGTTTTATATTGAGTGTTTTTGCTATATGTCCTTTGTCCCTTGGCCAGGTTTTGGACTCTCAGTCCCTCATAAGACTGAAATTAAATTTGATTCAACAGTAACTTCATTGACAAATGGCACAGAAATTCCTTATTTTAATGAAAAATATCATGTGCTTGAAAGATATATTAGTATTTTATTTATTTTTCATAAAAAGAACACCTGTCCCTAGGGATCACTCCATTTCATTTCCAAACACCTCATATTTCCTTAAATCCTTTCCTTTCCTTAAATAATGAGAAAAATACAATTTTATATTGTGTATTTTGAGTATATTTTATGCTAACTCTAAAACAGAGATTAGCATGCTAATATGTCATGAGATTTTAAAAGAAATGCTAAACATTGTCATTTCCACAACAGTCATTTCCATCACTTGTTGTTATTGTTACTGTTTATTATTATTTATTTTATATTTATGTAATTTCATCACAACCACTATCAGATAATGTTTTTACACACTGTGATGATGTAGAACAAATCAAAATATTTCTAATAATATGTGTTGGATTTTCTGAAAAATATCATGACCAAATTTGACTGTAGTTGGAGAATCACCCTTTTGTGCTTTGTAAATTCACCTACTCAGCCCAACTACTCCTCTTAAATGCACCATAAAGCACATTTACAAGGAAGGGCAATGGAAAACTGTCTTAAAAATGGTAATTCTGGTCCTTCAGTCTGAAAATATCAGAAGAAGGTGTGGTGTTGGACTCAATTGCTTTTAGTGAAAGACTTGGCAGCTCTTTGCTATAGGTCACTGATTGCCAGCCCGGTGTGGTAGCTTATTACTAGCAATTTATTACCCCCATTTTCATTTTCAAGTTCTTGTAATGTTACTCTCTGTAGAAATTGCAGGCTGGATTACTTTGAAAGGATCACTTTTTAGAATAGTTAACCTAGCCTCTCCTCCTGGATACATGACCCCGCACCCTTGCACCTCACCATGTGGGTCTGACAGCTCAAATCAATGCCCAACTTTTGAACAATGAGGAATGGAGGGGTGCTGGTTCATTTTGTCCCACTTTGAATGCACAAAAGTCAAGGGCTCTGAATGTTCGCTCATTCACTGTTTGAGCACCACTGCAGATTATAGCAGTCATTGGTTGCCATAGTTTTGGGGAATTTCTTTTTCAGCTCATAAGTGTTTTACATAAAAGTTGGAGTGTATGATTTTTCAAACTGTGAAAGGAGAATAGGTCTTCCAAGTTTCTATTTCTCATGCATTTTTAGGGCATATGCACTGCTTTTTATGTTATGTAGATTGGCTTGGTATGAATGTGGTCAGAGGTCCCGATAGCGCATATAGGCAGCCTTACATTCCATAAAAGTTTTGAATGAATACTAATGTAATGTAATGTGCTTTGAATTTCTTGAAAGGCGCTATATACATCCAATGCACTATGTAAAACTTGTATTAAAATCAAGTACCAAACAATGGCAGTGACATTGAGAATCTTAGCAATAATGGTAACATAAATTGAAAGAATAAGCCGATACTGAAAGTGTACCTGCACTAAACAGGGCCGGAGTCGTGTTTTCTTTCATTCACACATGTTTAGTTTGCATCCCCAAAGTGCAAAATGTTCTGTTCTACCTTGTGATGTTATGAAGTGGTAGTTTTCAAGTTTACAGCTACCTATTGCCTTTTAATAATAATAATAATAATAATAATAATAATAATAATAATAATAATAATAATAATAATAAGATAAGATAAGATAATCATTTATTTGTCCCACAATGGGGAAATTGCAGTGTCAGAAAGTTTCAGAAACAGTTGGAAAAAAGAGCATGCATCAAAAATTAAGATAAATAATAAGTATGTACAATCAACAACAAAAAAACAACAACACAACACTGTAAGGTTAAAGGCACAGGAACGCTGCACAATAAATGTCTTTGATTCTGAGCAGTGAACAAACAGCAGTTAAAGTGACTCCAGTTCAGTAATATATAATATCACTACAATAAAGTGACTCAGATGATTGTGTACAGTGCAGTGATGGACAGTGGTTGTTACACAAATAAGTAGCAGGTAAAGTGACTTTAAATAATATTGCACATGTAATTATTACTATGGAGATGACACATGGTTGCTATGGAGATGAACATGACTAGCATTGATCATTGTACAGTCTGACAGCAGCAGAAAGGAAAGATCTCTCTTTAACACAGCGAGGGTGAATCAGTCTGTCACTGATGCTGCTCTCTAGAGCCGACAGAGCGTCCTGCAGGGGGCGACACTCATGATCCAGCATAGACATGAGTTTAGCCAGGACCCTCTTGTCCCCCACCTGCTGCAGAGTCCAGAGGACAGCCCAGGACTGAGCTGGACTTCCTGATAACTTGTCCAGTTTCTTCTTCTCCCTCTCTGTGACGCTGCTGCTCCAGCAGACCACACCGTACAGGATGGCTGATGCCACCACAGAGTCATAGAAGGTCCTCAGGAGTGGCCCTCTCACTCCAAAGGACCGCAGTCTCCTCAGGAGATAGAGCCGACTCTGGCCCTTCCTGTACAGTGCATCTGTGTTATGAGTCCAGTCCAGTTTATTGTTCAGATGAACACCCAGGTACTTGTAAGAGTCCACTCTCTCAATGTCCCTTCCCTGGATGTTCACTGGTGGGAAGGCAGTAGAATGGCGTCTCCGGAAGTCCACCACCATCTCCTTGGTTGATGAGAAGGTGGTTCCGCTGACACCAGTCCACAAAGTCCTGCGTTAGTCCTCTGTACTCCGCGTCATCATTGTCTGTGATGAGACCAATGATGGCGGAGTCATTGGAGAACTTCTGCAGGACACAGCTGTCCATGTTATGTCTGAAGTCTGCAGTGTAGAGGGTGAAGAGGAAGGGCGCGAGGACTGTGCCCTGGGGCACCCCCACACTGCAGGTCATGAGGTCAGACACACAGTTCCGGGCTCTCACAAACTGGGGCCGGTTTGTGAGGTAGTCCAGGATCCACTCAGCCAGGTCACAGTCCACTCCTGCCCACTCCAGCTTGTCTCTCAGGAGCAGCGGCTGGATGGTGTTGAAAGCACTGGAGAAGTCGAAGAACAAGATTCTCACAGTGCTGCCGGGCCTCTCCAAGTGGGACAGCAAGCGATGCATCAGAGAGATGATGGCGTCCTCTACTCCGTTGCCGGGCCGATACGCGAACTGCAGCAGGTCCATCGCCGAGCTCACCGTGGAGCGGAGGTGACCCAGGACGAGCTTCTCCAGAGTCTTCATCAGATGAGACGTGAGAGCCACTGGCGTGAAGCTGTTGAGGTCTTTGGTGTGCGGTGTCTTGGGAACAGGTACCACACAGGAGGTCTTCCAGAGCTGTGGCACCACCTTCAGCTTCAGGCTCAGGTTGAAGACATGCTCCATAACTCCACACAGCTCATCTGCACAGGACTTAAGGAGCCTGGGGCTGATCCCGTCTGGTCCAGCAGCTTTTCTACTCCTTATCCGGCTCAGTTCTCTCCTAACCTGAGTTGTTGTGAAGGACAAAGAGCGAAGGCATGTGCTGGGGGTCTGGCTGAGTACTTGATGTGGATTCGGGGGCTGGGGGGCTGAGGCAGAGGTGTGAAGAGGTGACAGATTGGGCCATTGTGCAGGGGACAAGGTGAGCCCATGCAGCGGTGCGGGGGGAGGGGTGAGTGATCGATCAAACCTCAGGAAGTGTGAATTCAGATCGTTCACCCACTGTTGATCTCCCTCTGTCTGGACGGGCGGAGGATTGAAGCCAGAGACACTCTTCAGACTCCTCCACACCTCCCTGACATTCCGCTGCTGCAGCTGCTGTTCCATCTTCCTCCTGAAGTTGGCCCTAGCCTGTCTGATTTTCCTCCTCAGCTTCTTCTGTACAGTCTTCAGCTCCTCTTTGTTCCCGGACCTGAAAGCTCTCTTCTTCTCCTTTAGCAGAGCTTTAATGTCCGAGTTAATCCACGGCTTGTTGTTCGGAAAACAGAAGTTGATATAGTCCGTAATACAGTCCGTGATTGCGTTGATGTCCTCTCCATGAGGCTGGCAGAGCTCAGTCCCCACAGTGGTGCTAAAGCAGTCCCTCAGAGCCTCCTCGCTCTCTGCTGTCCACCTCTTCACCACTCGGGGCTCTACAGGCTGCCTGCGTACGAGGGGTTCGTACACAGGCCTCATGTAGATGATGTTGTGGTCTGCTCTTCCTATGGGGGGGAGGAGTGATGAGATATAGGCCTCCTTGACGTTGGCAAAGAATAAGTCCAAAGTTTTATTGTCTCTTGTGGGGCAGGTCACATACTGGATGTATGTTGGCAGGACAGATGAGGGAGATGCATGGTTGAAGTCCCCTGTGATGATGAAGAGGGCCTGTGGATGCTGAGTCTGAAGAGAGCTGATGCAGGAGAGCAGAGTGTCACAAGCATTCTCCGCGTTAGCACTGGGAGGAATATACACATCCAGAGTGGTGACATGTGAGAACTCACGGGGCAGGTAATCGGGCCTCATGCCGACAGTGAACAGTTCAATGTCTTTGTTACACATCTGCTCCTTCACTGTACAGTGTCCAGGTTTACACCATTTCTCATTCAGAAACAGCGCTAGTCCTCCTCCCTTCTTCTTCCCGCTCGTCCTCCTGTCTGCGCGCAGTAGGTGAAAGTTGTCCACAGTGAGGGTAGAGTCCGGGATTTGCGGTGTTAGCCATGTCTCCGTAAAAACAATAACGCTAGCGTCCCTGTACTCCCGCTGAAATCTAAAGAGCGCGGCAAGCTCGTCCGTCTTGTTGGCGAGGGAGCGCACATTCCCCGCAGATTCGCCGTCCGACGCCCAGATCCAGATCCAGTCCCGCTTGCTCGCTGTTTTCTCCGCCTGGTTTGGACACCTGCCCTGGATCCCCGCTTCCTTTTTCTTTTGCCCCGGGGCTTAGTTAGCAGCAGGTACTCCGGCGATGACGTGGAGCATTCCAGTTTTGGAGGGAAAAACTGTGTACCCGGCCAGGTAACAGATGCGGAATAACGTATGTCTGTCATATTGAATAACAGCCGCGACATAGCCATTTGGTGACAGGGCTGACCATGCAAAATATAGCACAAGGAAAATCACAAAAATACGAGAAATAGTAGAGGTAGCAGAAGTACAGCCGACCATAGGCGCCATCTTGCTCCTGTGATTCCTCTCAACCCGAGCCACAAACCAAACAAGCACAAACGAACGCAAAAGCCCCACGGAGTGATTTAATCCTGGTTCAGACCTGGTCTAGTTCTGGTCTAGACCTGGTTTAGTCCACGTTTAGTCCTGGTCTAGTCTCTTAGCCAATCAGGACGCAGAACACATTGTTACACTATAAAAAGAAAATGTTACACTATTAAAAAAAATGAAAAAAACAAAAATAGAAAAAAAATCCGTGAAACAGCGAGGCCGCGAAGAGTGAACCACGATAGAGCGAGGGTTCACTGTAATACATTTTATTTCAAGGACACCGCACAACGACAATCAATTAAAAACAATTAAAAACAGTTAAAAACAGGCAGTATATACAAAATAAAACTAAGAGAATGGACACAGCTATACAAGTAAAATGAAACAGTCAGCAGGGGAAAATGATTAAGTGGGGTAAGCTATTTTGAAAAGATGGGTCTTGAGTTTGGATTTAAAAATTGGTAGTGATTGAACATTCCAGAGGTCTGGGGGGAGTGAGTTCCATAGATGGGGAGCAGAGCGGCTGAAGGCCCTGCTCCCCATGGTGCTGAGACGAGCGGGAGGGACTGTGAGGTGGATGGAGGAGGAGGACCTGAGTGAGCGGGTGTGTGTGGTGACATGAAGGAGTTCTGTGAGATAAGTGGGAGCCAGGTTATGGAAGGACTTGAATGTGAGGAGTAGGATTTTGAACTGAATACGGTAGTGAATGGGGAGCCAATGAAGCTGCTGCAGGACCGGGGTGATGTGGTGAATACAGGGAGTTCTGGTGATCAGCAGAGTTTTGGAGAAGTTGTAGCTTATGAATAGTTTTTTGGGGGAGACCATACAGGAGGGAATTGCAGTAATCAAGGCGTGAGGTAACCAGGCTATTGACAAGAATGGCGGCTGCGTGAGGGGTGAGTGAAGGAAGGAGACGGTTATTTCTTTTGCTCAGCAGAGATTGGCAATTCCAGGG
This sequence comes from Paratrypauchen microcephalus, assembly GCA_036785185.1. Lineage (NCBI taxonomy): Eukaryota > Metazoa > Chordata > Actinopteri > Gobiiformes > Gobiidae > Paratrypauchen > Paratrypauchen microcephalus. The sequence goes on along the minus strand of JAVJIX010000015.1, from coordinate 9,033,293 downwards.
CTGAAATCATCCAAATGATTCTAGTGAAGGTGAATGATTGAGCCGCCACCTTGAGCCGTTACCTTAATATAGCAGAGGGGTTTGAGTGCCCGAATGATCCCGGGAGCTATGTTGTCGAGGGCTTCATGCCCCTGGTACGGTCTCCCAAGGCAAACAGGTCCTGGGGGATGGGTCAGACTAATAGCGGTTAAAAAGTCCCTATGATGAGAAACAGCACAGCCAGTCACGTCGCCCAGATTGGCATTACCGGGGCCCCACCCTGGAGCCAGACCTGTGGTGAGTGCTCTGCGGTCCGGCCAGGCATGGCCCAAAGGAGCGACGTGGGGCCATCCTCCCGTGGACCCACCACCAACAGGAGGATCCATAGGGGCTGGTGCATTGAGATCTGGGCAGCAGATTTGTTTAGGCTGTTGCCCCTGCGACCCGAACCCGGATAAGCTGAAGAAAACTGATGGATGGATGGATGGATGGATGGAGGGAAGGTGGATAGACTTTAAAACACAGTGGAGCACTTCCTGTACTACCCCATGACATTGACAAGGTGGAGCAGTGTTTTCTGTTTGAGAAATATGCCTAAATATGCAGGGTTTGTTTGTTAAATATATGTGAATGACAAAATGTTGATGAGGAAATGTATATTAAAAAAATAATTTAATATGGGGCCTTAAAGCTACAATTTTTAACCACAATTTAAAGCTACACGATGTGACTTTTTAGGTGGAGTTTTTCCTCACCTCTATCTTTCATTTAATCTCCATAGAGACAAGGCGTCCAAGGTACAGGTCAGTCTATTTTTATTTATTTTTTATGCAACTTTATTAAAAACACAAGTTCTTTCTTCTTTTCTTTTCTTTTCTGGCCAATTTTGATCATTTTTCCATGTAGTTTCCCTGATGTACTTAACTGTTCAGCCTGGAATGTTTCACAGTATGGCATTAAACCTATCTATCTCCATGGAAACAAGCAGGCCAAGGTACAGCTCAGTCTATTTTTATTTAATTTTATGCAACTTTACTAAAAACACAAGTTCTTTTTAATTTTATTTTCCTTTTTTGCCTATTTTTATTTTTTGCCTATTTATAATTTTTAACCACAATTTAATGCTACACGATATGAATTTTTAGGTGGAGTTTTTCCTCACCTCATTAACAATTTCTTTACTGTATTGTTCTATCTACAGCATGTTATTAAACATATTGACATATTTTATTGTTCAAAGATCCCTTGGAACGTATGCATTCTCACAGTGAGCAACTTCAGCATCACACCAACATTCAAGGAAAAGACATGGAAACAAAACAAAAATTACAAAAAAAAAAACTGATCCATATGACATCCTTCAGCATCTCATACCATCCACAAAAGGCTGATCCTAACTTTTGACAACTTGCTTCACCTCAAACTTTAAAGTGTTGTTGCACCTGTCGTGGGTGGCTGTCATGGCGATAAATGACTGTACATATCCACGTTTATGAAAATGGCTTTAATTGGTGAACAAGTGAGTGCACTGCTGTGAGTGTGACAGAGTGGAAAAGGGACAAACTGTCAGATTTTTCTTTTTTTCTTTTTTCTTTTTTTTTTTTATGAAATACCTGTTTGCGTGTTGACTGTTCCACTTTACAGCCAAAACTAATATGGACACAGGCATGTCACTTAGCACATTTACTCACGGATAATTCCTTTTACACAGCTAAAGTATTTTCAAAAAGTAGACACCTTTATCTGAAATTTCAAACAATGCTACTGTATATTTCAGGCAATTTTAATAACCGCATTGCCATTTCAGGAGGTCACATGATCGTCTGTTGAATATTGATTAGTATGGTTTTAATAGGGGACTCAATTGGCTTCAGTTCATTAGCGATCCGATTGGATTACAGCCCATTTCTTGCAGAGACCTGATTCCCACACTACGCTCATATTTTTTGTCTATATCCTGATAATTGCAAGTATTTAATGTCTTTGTGTAGGCTGAAATAGAACCCCTCTAGTGCTTTCTACTAATCATGTTTCACTGTCTGGGAATGCACAGACCATTGGGAATTGAGAATTGTTAGTAAGGATAAGTTATCATTTTGGATTTGAGTGGATTTGAACTGTTTCTAAAATGCTAGAAGTTGTAAAACAGCTGTAGGATAGAGATTTGAACATCATAAATTGAAAGTTATTGCCTAAATCTGCCAGCTGAAAGCGTGCATAACATCCAAAGAGAGGTATAAGTGTAAATAATAATAAGAAAATAAAACAAAAGTGGAATCAGCCATATTGATTGCACGGAGGCCTCGTGTCAGTTCTTTCCTCGCTTCCTTGTCCTTGATTCCTCTTCTTGATTCTTTATTTTTTAGCTGCCAATCAAATGTGTCATATTAAGTGGTGTCCCAAAGAAGGGAGGCTTCGCGAGACAGACATCAGATAAAAGACTCAAACTTTATTGGTTTCAGTGAGGAGTTAATTTCTCGTTCCTCGCCTCCTTCTCCTTGATTCTGTAGGAAATGGGTGAGAAAGTCCCACCCACAGAGGAGACACGGGGAGGAGAGAGGATATAAACTCCTCACTGAGACCAATAAAGTTAAATTATTTTACCTGATGTCTGCTCCGGGAGCCTCCCCCATGTTTACCCCTTCTTTCCGTGGTTTTATTTAACACCACTTATGACATATTTGATTGACAGCTCAAAAATGGCAGATTAAGGAGAGGAATCAAGGAAAAGAGAAAGAGAAATGAGACGCGGCCTGTATGTCACAATACTTTTGAATAACGAAAGTTCTATGTTGTATTCTTTTAGATAACCATGTTAGCTTTTATTGTTTGGAAGAATGCTATATTCACCAAAAACAACATATTAAAATATATTAGTGCTGTCAGGCAATTTAAAAAATGAATCTAATTAATTACAGGATTTCTAATGAATTAATCTAATTAATCGCAATTTAATCTGGTGAGAGAGAGAGAGAGGCAAACCACTTTGCGAGTGAGTTTGTCAGGTTTTCTGTGGTCTCTTTGCTCATTTCTCCTGTGTGAGATCAATAAAGTAACTTCTTCTTCTTTTCATTCATTCATCTTCTTCCGCTTTTCCATTTTCTGGGTAGCAGTCCAAGCAGTGTTCCGCTGCCCAGAATACAATGCACCAGCCCCCACGAATCCTCCCGCGGGTGGTGGGTCCACAGGAGGACGGCTCACGTCACAACAGGCCTTGATGTATCTTCTGCCATGGGGGCTACCAGTGTCCAGTGCGAGGTGGGGTTAAGTGGCTTGCCCAAGAACACAACGGCAGCGCTCATTTGTGGGAGCTGGGATCACATGCGGTCAACCCGTCAAGAGCGGGATTCGAACCGCCAACCCCTGGATCACTGCACTTCTTCTTCTTTCCCAAATTCTGCAGGTGTGGTTTGTTGGTTTGTTGGTTTGGTGGTTTGTTGAAGTGCGTTCACGCTCGCTCTATCACCAGTAACAATGGAACATGTCCGGATGTGTTTATCGTTCAAATGATCCGTCAGGCTGGAGCAGCTTCGGTGATCAGAAAATTCTTTTGGACAAAAACTGCAAATCACCTCATTCTTGTTGATAGTCCCGTCTTCGTTCTTTTTATAAATAAACTTGCTGTTCAAAGGCCCTGGCAGCGATTTGCTCGCCGCACGCCAAATTTAAAATGTGCGTGCATTGAATTGCCACTCATAACTAATTGCGTAAATTTTTATAACGCATTAATTTACAGTGTAATTAATTAATCTAATTAACGCGTTAAACCGACAGCCCTAAAATATATAATTGTTCTCTTTTGTTTTTGTTCCTCTCATGCATGGATGACGTATAAAACCTCTCCAGGCATGTTTTTGATGAGGGAATAACAGAACACTGCAGAAAGCTCCAAAAACTCGATGTTGCATAATAGACATCTTTAAAATCTTATTTGGTTTAATAGTGCACTGCATAACTTTTCTGATGTCTGCCTGCTGTCTCTATGGAGATCTTATAGCTTTACTTGACATTTTTTATGGTATTAAACTACATTGAAAATCATGCCTCTGATGGTGTTATTTGCTTGTCTCTGCAGACATAAGTTTAAGTTCAGACTGCAGGCAAAGCAATCGTGACAAACAGGACGTGTGCCCTCCACCACAGAAATATATATAGTCCATCTGTCATTTAATCTCCATAGAGACAAGGTGTCCAAGGTACAGGTCAGACTATTTTCATTTTATTTTTTATGCAGCTTTACTAAAAACACAAGTTCTTTCTTCTTTTCTTTTCTTTTTTTTGCCAAATTTGATCATTTTCCCATGTAGTTTCCATGATGTACTTAGCTGTTCTGCTGGGAATGTTTCACAGTATGGCATTAAACCTATCTATCTCCATGGAAACAAGCAGGCCAAGGTACAGCTCAGTCTATTTTTATTTAATTTTATGCAACTTTACTAAAAACAAGTTCTTTTTTTTTTTCTTTTTTTTTTGCCAATTTTCACTTTTCCATGTAGTTTCCATGATGTTCAGTCTGGAATGTTGCACAGTATGGCATTAGACCAGTGCTTCTCAATTATTTTCTGTGACGCCCCCCCTAGGAAGAAGAAAAAATTTCACGCCCCACTTCCTGCGCGCGACTATAAATAGTATTATTTGTCTAGAAAATTGTTATTAGAACACCATTGTATCCTTTTATTAACATTATAAAAATAAAAATAAAAAAAAGAAACTTACAACAAAGACTGCACTGAGGACTCAAATATTAATGTGTTTTTAATGCAGCTTTGTGCACATTTGTTTAGGTTTTACAGAAATGAAACTTAAAACCACCTCATTTGCATAAGCTAAAAGCATTGAAAAAAAAACGCTCTCTCCTTGTGCCACTGATGCGTCAGCTTCTGTCGGTCTAAAGGACACGACTCAGTGGAATATACGTGTTTTTTCTGTGACAGAGGATGTTCTGTTAATGGTGAGACTGTGCGTAAATCACATGTGAGAACGCCACTGCCAACTACTGTTATTGATGTGCAATTACACTTAGTTCTAGTACAGTACAGCAAAAAAACATGTTTCCCAGGGTCATACGCGCCCCCCCTGGCATCACGCCACGCCCCCCCAGGGGGGCCCGCCCCACTATTTGAGAAGCACTGCATTAGACTAATATCCATAGAGACATCTTTAAAATCTTATTTGGTTTAATAGTGCACTGCATAACCTTTCTAATGTCTGCCTGCTGTCTCTATGGAGATCTTATAGCTTTGCTTGTCATTTTTTATGGTATTAAACTACATTGAAAATCATGCCTTTCTACTGCCTGGCTCTGATGGTGTTATTTGCTTGTCTCTGCAGAGATAGATAAGTTTAAGTTCATACTGCGGTACATTACACAGGCAAAGCAATCATGGCAAACAGGACGTGTGCCCTCTACCAGAAAACAAATATATAGTCCATCTTTCATTATGTTTGATTATTACTTTTGATTGCATTATTGAAAAAGCCCTTATTCGACTCTAAGCCATAGAGGACACAAAATTACATAGTCAGCAACAAAAGAGCTTTTAATATTCTTTATGGCAGGCGCACACACACACACACACTCGCACACTCGCTAATAGACCCCACAGTGATCATCGATCCAGCGTGTAATTTCTCTCCGTTGAATTATACATGCATTTCTTAAGTCTGTGTCAGAATCATTATAAGTCCATTCATTAGTGCCTGAGTGAATGTGGAGTGGAGGGATACGTTGTGAAGGGGCTATTGTTGTCCTGTATTATTAAGGCTTGATTGTGTGCCGTCTTCATCAGCATAATGACTGAAACTTAGACCCAAAACACTGTACAGGGACTATTTTATTAGACATTGTTTAGACAGCCACTTGGAAACTTATTAAGTGGGGTATTGGATATTCCTTTATAACAATTATCACTGCTAGGGCCTACTACTGCTACCACCACTACTAATGCTATGATTACTGCTAATTGGTACAAGTACTACTACTACTAATTTGACCTTGGAAAATTATTAAGTAGATATTTTCTTAGAACTATTACTACTACTTTTTTTTTTATTTAATAGGGACATTGCATATTAATGAACATCTACAACACTGCAGTGTAAATACGCCAGATTATAGCAAGAATACAAATTTCCATCTGTAGTCCCTAGGCAGGTGACACCACAGCAAAAACAATCAAAACAATGACAATAGCTGCAGTTATACATTAAAACATTAAAAGTGTCCACAAATCTGGATTTCCTTTACTCACTGTTTCAAGTGTGATCTGAAAGTGGCCAGTGTTGGAGTCGCTCTTATTGATGATATTCACATACAACATGGACAGATGTCATCTCCAGAAGTTCTCTGACGACTCAGCCATCGTGGGCTGTGTGTCTGAGGGGAACGAGCTGGAGTACTGCTCAGTCATCAGTGACTTTGTGGACTGGTGGGGGCGCAACCACCTGAGCCTTAACCAGTAAGACAAAAGAGCTGGTGATCGACTTCAGGAGGAGACCACTACCTCACTCACCGGTGAACATCCAGGGGCAGGACATAGAGACTGTGGACAGTTTCAAGTACCTGGGTGTTCACCTCAACAATAAACTGGACTGGTCCCACAACACCGACGCCCTGTACAAGAAGGGTCAAAGTCGCCTCCACCTCCTGAGGAGACTGAGGTCCTTTGGAGTGAGCAGGCCTCTGCTCAAGACTTTTTATGACTTTGTGGTGGCCTCTGCTCTCCTCTACGCTGTCGTCTGCTGGGCCCCGAGCAGCACAGAACGGGACAGAAAAAGACTCAACAAGCTGGTCAGGAGGGCTAGCTCTGTCCTGGGCTGTCCTCTGGACTCTGTAGAGGAGGTGGCTGAGAGGAGGGTACTGGCCAAATTCACGTCCATCATGGACGACACCTCTCACCCTCTGCACCGGACTGTAGAGGAGCTGAGCAGCTCCTTCAGCAGCCGACTGAGGCACCCCCAGTGCAAGAAGGAGCGCTACCGCAGGTCCTTCATCCCCACCGCCATCAGACTGTATAACTCCACTATATAGTTCAATCGTGCAATAATTTTTTCCATACTCTCCTAGTTACTGTTTTATTATTATTATTTATTTTATTATTACTTATTTTATTTTATTCTTGCCTGCATGCACTTTCTCTGCCTGGAGCTACTGTGGCAAGTAAATTTCTCCTATGTGAGATCAATAAAGTCTTATCTTATCTTATCTTATCTTAACTGAGAGTGGTTTCTTGCCTAATATATTCAAAGCTTTTTAAAAAAGTGATTCAACTGGTTTGAGTGTTGTGTCATGTGGTTCTGCAGATCTCTGTATGAGACAGATTCACGGAGTGTAAAAACATTCGTGCTGCATATAGAGTCATAAAGGATCTTGCTTGCTTTTTTGATGTGCTTAATGTGTTTCTTAAATGTCACTGTCGGGTCCAACGTCAATCCCAGGTATTTCAACTCTTAGACAAGACTGAGTTGCACTCCGTCCAGAAAGACATTGGACCGCTGTAGCTCAGTTGTTGTTTTTTTTACTGAACATCATGCAGACAATACTACTACTACTGCTGCTACTATTACTACAGGTACAAGTATTTCTACTATTGATTTTACCACAAATAACTGGTTTAAATGAGCAAAAATATATTATAAACTAGATAACATGCATTATTTTGCATTGAAGGTTCTGGTCCATTTCATGATTTAATATGAGTTAACACAGAGGGTAAAAGTCAGTTACTATGGCAATTTCTCACAGTTTTCCACCACAAATTCCACATACAGTGGTACCTCACCTTACGAAATTAATTCGTTCCAGAAGTGGTTTCGTAATGTGAATTTTTCGTAAGTTGAGTAGCTATTTCAATGGAAAAGGCCTGATTCGTTCCAAGGTTGTTTTTTTTTATAGTGTAACTTTTTTTTTTTATGATCAAAGGAGAAGTTCAATTTGTCAACTGGACAAAGTTTGTTTGGTTGAAAACGTTTCGCCGCTCATCCGAGAGGCTTCGTCAGCTTTTTTTTTTTATAGTGTAACATTGGTTCTGCGTCCTGATTGGCTAAGAGACTAGACAGGACTAAACGTGGACTAAACCAGGTCTAAACTAAACCAGGTCTAGACCAGAACTAAACCAGGTCTAGACCAGAACTAAACCAGGTCTAAACCTGGACTGGACCTGGACTAAACCAGAACTGGACCAGGATTAAACTACCACGTGCCGCTCTTTGCTGGTTTCCTGCGGCTGGTTTGTGGCTCGGGCTCCAGAGGACGCGGTCCGGGCGCCGCGGTTCTATGTCGTGCTCGCAGCCCCGGTGCCGGTCGTGCAGACCAGGACTAGGGGTGCTCCTCGTGGTGCCGTGCTCCTCGCCGCGCGGTGCCGTGCTCCTCGCCGTGCGGTGCCGTGCTGCTTCCGGAGTCGTGTCTCCCCCGACGCTTCATTATTTAATACATTTTGAAAATCTTGCGTGTTCGGCGCTAGAGCTAAGAGGCCGAGAAACGTGCTTTTTGAGCGGGGATAACGGCGGGGCGTGCATCTGAGCACGCATTATTCGAATTTTTGAGATTTCGCGTTTCGTAACTTGAATTTTCTTTCGTATCTAGAGACCAAAATTTAACGTGAGGGCATTTCGTAACTTGGATTTTTCGTATGTAGGGTCTTTCGTAAGGTGAGGTACCACTGTATTAAAAAATGTGGAATTAAAAAATAAAGCTTTAGGCAGTTTCTTGATTTAAGAAAATGTAATGTTCATAATACAGTAATATACTCTTTTGCCTTTTGTTGGTCTATTACTGTTGGCATTTTACAGTTTTCCACCACAATATCCACAGATTACAAATGTAAAAAATAAAGTTTGGGGCATATACACGTATACTGTGTATAAAACAGTAATATTCATTCATTCATTCATTTATTTATTGATTTCGAGCAGGTCAACAAAGGGAAATAAATACATGTAACCAAAATACAGTCAAATACATTCTTTTTTTTTTGCTCGAAAAGGAGTGGGAAGAAGAAAACTTATTGAATCCCACCCATGTTTTCCAAAACATAACTTAAATTATTGATTTAGCTTCCATGTCAATACTATTTTTAATTTTACGGTCCAGTACTCTTGCTATTTCAGTTTTTCATCCAATATTTCACATGTTAAAACAGTTAAAAATAAAGTTTTTGGCTGTTTCTTGATTGAAGTTAATTTAATGTTTATACTACAGTAATAAACTATTTTACATTTTATGGTTTATTACTGTTGCCATTTCAGTTATTCCCTGTAATTTTCAGACTCTTAACGTAAGATAGTTTAGTTCTATTCCGGTTACTTCTATACGTTAATTGCATCTCCTTTAGCAGTGGGTGTAAAAGTGTAGGAGTGTTTCTGAAGTCTGAAGGTGCTGTTGTAATCGTGTGAAGAGGCAGGGCTGTGAACTTTGGTGTGTACACATCCTACCACCCCAGCACGATTTACTGTTCCAATCACGACGTGGTGGAGCCAAAATTACGCTTCAAGGACAAACACCAAATTTACATTTTCAGTCTACCATGGCAAAATTTAATGTGGTATTCAGTTCAAAAATTACATTAGCAGTTTCAAAAGATGTCGGTCTGAATTTTATACAACCTTGACCAACAAGTGAAAACGCTCTCTGCTTGATTTGGTTTCTAATCTGACAAATACTGAAGGGGATTATTAAGAGGTAAATAAAAGCAGTTTTCAGATAAATAAGAGTGATACAAAATATAACTGTATTGTCAAAAAGAAAAATAACTGAACTGAATGAGAGCTATTTTATTTGACAAAAACACTAACTAATGCAATGAAAATGATGCATTACACCTCACTGAGTTATAATACTTATTGTTCACTTTAGTTTTGTTGTAATGTCACGCATACAATTTGTAAATATAGTCAAAGTTTGTTCTGAACACATTTAAACAGATGTTACTGTGCCTGGAATGTTCCACAGTATGGCATTAAACGTATCTATCGATGTAAATAATCAGGTGCTGCCAAGTTACAGGTCAGATCTGTGGAGTAGAAGGACGTATGTTTTTCAAGGTAATTTAGAACGTTGAAAACATCGTCCAGGTAGAATCCATGGCAAAAAGAGAAATTAAATTTGTCAACTGGACCAAAGTTTAAGAAGAAAAGGAAAAAAAAAAAAGAAAAACCATCCATCCATCCACGCAAGAAAAAGCAGCTGAACCAAAAAATAGAATAGAATAGAATGCCTTTTGTTGTCACTATTCATATGTACAATTTACATTATATAGACATTTAACAACGCAGCAGGATATTTACAACACAGTATTGAAAAAAAATAGTGCAAAAAAAATTGTGCAAAAAAGTCCTATACAAGCTGGTACTACAAGAAAAAGACACAAAAGTGTAGTGGCCATACCTGCTTGTCAACCTGATCCCGTCAGATCTCAGAAGCTAAGCAAGGCAGGGCCTGGTTAGTACTTGGATGGGAGACCGCTGGGAATTCCAGGTGCCACAGTGGGGCGCCAGTTGCAAAATACTGTCGCTGTGTCCTTAGGCAAGACACTTTACCCACATTTGCCTAGTATGAAAGTGGCGTGTGCATGAGTGTTGGAGGTGGTCGGAGGGGCCGATGGTGCAGATTGGCAGCCTCGCTTCCGTCAGTCTGCCCCAGGGCAGCTGTGGCTACAGAAAGTAGCTCACCACCACCAAGTGTGGAGTACAATGAGCTGTAAAGCATTTTGAGTGGCATGAAAGGTGCTGTATAAATCCAATGAATTATTATTATTATTATTAAAAGACAAGATAAACTCTTAACCATTGTAGCTGCAATAATATACAGCTCTGGGGGGAAAAAAAAGAGACCACTGCATTTTTTTCTGAAATCAGCATCTCTACATGTATTACAGCCATTCCATTCCAGCGTCTGTTGAATTCCAACACAAACACAAAGCTGAGCTACTTCAGTTCTTGCACCAGGAGTGGAATAAAGTCACCCAAGAACAATGTGAAAGACTTGTGGAGAGCATGCCAAGACACATGAAAGCTGTGATTAAAAATAAGGGTTATTGCACCAAATATTGATTTCTGAACTCTTCTTAAGTGTAAACATTAGTATTATGTTGTTTTAAAATGAATTTGATCTTGTTTCTTTGCATTATTTGACATCTGAAAACATGTATCTTTTTTGTTATTTTGACCATTTGTCATTTTCTGCAAATAAATGCTCTAAATGATCATATTTTTATTTGGAATTTGGGGGAAATGTTATCAGTAGTTTATAGACTCAAACAAAAATGTTCCTTTTGCCCAAACACATACAGTACATATAAGTAGTAAAATCAGAAAAACTGATAATTTTGCAGTGGTCTCTTCTTTTTTCCAGAGCTGTATTTGAAATGTAACTTGTGATTAATGAGACTCAAATTTAACCTGTAGCTTTTATATATGTGTGTTTGTATACTAGTCATGATTACACCTATTAACCATTGTAGCTGCAATAATATATTTGAGGCTACAGTAAGAGGAGCATGGTGTGTGAGAACAGACTGCACTGCTACATGCCTGCGCTGTGCCATGTTTATTCCCGTGTTCACTGGAGTGGATAAAGAGGCAAAAGAGCTTCAACATTATTGGATTCATTTCGCACAACTGTCCCCATAAGCTTAGTACACTTCCTCAACAGCTTCTGCACTTGGCACCGGTTTGAAACAACAGCTCGCCGAGTGGCTCTACAGAGGACTTTTTACTGCTCCGCCTTCCTTTATGGTGTTCAATTATGACTGCGTTTCCGCCGCTTAGCTCTCCTTATTTAGCAAATCCATTGTTGGCAGCTGGAAATTTAGCTTTAGCATGCCACATACACAGTTATACAGACTGTGATGGTGTTTACACAAGTAGGCTCTGAAACTGGTCAGCCATTACACGAAATATTATGCTAATCCTGTCTGCGTGAACAATATAGGTGCTGGCTGCTATAGTATTTCTGCGCAGCTTGAGACAGCTGTTGACCATAACAGCAAGGCAACAGATTATGTGTGGAAGTGGAAGCACCTTTCTAATCACCATTCACAGGAATTGCTTTTGATGTTGATGTTCACTAACCACTAAAAATAGAAAGAACTACAGCATTTTTAGCATGGTGGTCCATATGGTTTGCGTCAAATTATCTTAAAGTGGAACTAAACTCTAAATCAGTTGTTACATTACTAAAAAGTGTACTATACAGCGCTGGAAAAAAATAAGAGACCACTGCATTTTTTTCTGAAATCAGCATCTCTACATGTATTACAGCCATTCCATTCCAGCGTCTGTTGAATTCTAACACAAACACAAAGCTGAGAACACTAAATTACACCAAATCTGCAAATGCAATGTAACCAAAGGCAACCCTCATTACAACAAACAAGTGAAGGATTGCAGCCATTATAGTGACTAGCTGAAATTAATACATTCTGGGTACTTCTATACTGATTGAGGTTCAAACAATTATCTCTTGTTTTGCTCTAGAAAAAAAAAAGCAATTTAAATACAGCTCTGGAAAAAAAAATAAGAGACCACTGCATTTTTTTTCTGAAATCAGCATCTCTACATGTATTACAGCCATTCCATTCCAGCGTCTGTTGAATTCCAACACAAACACAAAGCTGAGCTACTTCAGTTCTTGCACCAGGAGTGGAATAAAGTCACCCAAGAACAATGTGAAAGACTTGTGGAGAGCATGCCAAGACGCATGAAAGCTGTGATTAAAAATAAGGGTTATTGCACCAAATATTGATTTCTGAATTCTTCTTAAGTGTAAACATTAGTATTATGTTGTTTTAAAATGAATTTGATCTTGTTTCTTTGCATTGTTTGAGGTCTGAAAACATGTATCTTTTTTGTTATTTTGACCATTTGTCATTTTCTGCAAATAAATGCTCTAAACGTATTTTTATTTGGAATTTGGGGGAAATGTTGTCAGTAGTTTATAAACTCAAACAAAATGGTTCCTTTTGCTCAAACACATACCTATGAGTAGTAAAATCAGAAAAACTGATCATTTCGCAGTGGTCTCTTATTTTTTTCCAGAGCTGTAAATGGTGTTTGAATAGCATTATCTACTACAATCAGTTCTTTTTGACATTTTTAGTCCAATCTAGATCAACTTTACGCTTTATGCGTGAAAAGTCCCTCAGTCGTCCAGGTAGAATCCATGATAAAAGGAGAAGTTCAATTTGTCAACTGGACAAAGTTTGTTTGGTTGAAAACGTTTCACCGCTCATCCGAGAGGCTTCGTCAGCTCTGGTTATCGTGCTGGTTAGACACTGCTTATATCTAGCTGCCGGGCAGCGCTCCCTACACTGAAAAAGCTCTGAAAACGATCCCCCTAATCTGTCTCTTTGTTTTTCAAATTACTCTAGCGACTAGTTTCGTCCCCCTATTCAACGTCTAACGACCCTCTCCACCCCTCTTGAACTTCTCCTTTTACGCTTTATGGTCAAAAAAGTATAAAAATGCTTGTGGTCGCTGTCAAGTTCAGGTAGTTGGTGACATCACAAAAGACTGCCACAGCCATGTGGCTACAAACGCCTCACTGCAGGGGCGAAGTTTAAAGTGTTCGACCAATCACACTGATCCTTTTAACTCCAGACCCCGCCCCTCCTCCCGCCTGACTCTTCAGGTACTGCCCAGCTTTATTTGAAATATGGTTTTAGGTGGAGTTTAGGAGTTTATGCGTTTATTGCCACTTTAAATTACAGATGACTTTTTTTTTTTAGCATTTATAAATCCAAAGAACGTGGGTATTCCACCAATTCACAGGCGCTGTATGTTCATCTACATTTGCTTAAAGTACAAAGTTCAAAGTCAGCTTTATTGTCAAAAGCCATATGTACAGGTTGCACACACAGGATTCGAAACCGCAGCTCCCATCTGCAACCTATCTGCAGTGATAATATGTCATGACCTATTTAAAATGTTGAGACCCTTTGTCCTGAAATGTGTTGGTTTTAAAAGCAAAACCATATTTGTTTCATACATTTTGAACCTTGGAAACCATTGTCAATATTTGTCATTTTTGGCTGACAGAAAGACAATTTGAACTCTAACTCACCTTAAAAACACACATTCAAAACAGTCACAGATGAATTCAACAGTTTTTCATGATTTTGTGTGGAAGCTGGATGGAGTTCAACAAAGAACAAACACTTCTAAAATAATCATACGAGCTAAGATAAGATAAGATAAGATAAGATAAGAGAAGAGAAGATAAGACTTTTTTCCTATTCATAGGAGAAATTCACTTGCCACATTAGCTCCAGGCAGTTTAATGCAAAAGAAAGTTAGAACAAAAAAGTGCATATAGACAAGATAAGTAGCCTAATAATAATAATAAAATAGGTAAATAAGAGTATATAGGGAAAAAAAGAAAAAAAAATGCACATTTGGACTATATGGTGGCACGGTGGCTGAGTGGCTAGCACTCACGCTTCACAGCAAGAAGGTTCCGGGTTCGATCCCCGGGTCGCCCAGGCCTTCCTGTGTGTGTTCTCTGTGGAGTTTGCATGCATGGTCTGGGTTCGATCCCCGGGTCGCCTGGGCCTTTCTGTGTGGAGTTTGCATGTTCTCCCCGTGTCTGGGTGGGTTTCCTCCGGGCACTCCGGTTTCCCCCATCAACCCAAAACATGCACCATAGGTAACTCCAGCTTAGGTCCTGACCAAACCGAAGCAAGAAGATCATGGAGATGGTCCCCGGGCGCAGACGTGTGCTGCCCACTGCTCCTAATATATGTATATTATATATATATAGGATGGGTTAAAATGCAGAGAAGAATTTCTCCAGTGTAAGATCAATAAAGTCACTTATTCTTCTTCTATATAGTGGAGTTATAAGATTTAGAAAATAAATTTAGGCTAAATTAACTGAGATTTTGGTTATGTTTTGAGATTTATTTTTCTAATGTGGTGCCTGTAACAATCCTGAACAGTCCTGAACTTGAAATGAAAAGTAATAAGACCCTGCAAGACAATGTAAAAACAACCTCTGGGACAAATTGTGCCCAGCTTGTTCCAAATGCGTGTGAATGTGCTTGATATTTTGTTTGTTAAGGATTTTTAAGGTTGAAATAAAGTGTGATGTAAATGTTTGGGGTTTTTTGTTGGGTTGTTAGATTATCAGCAGCTAGGTGGAGCCCAAGTACACGCTGACAACGGCAGTCCACATCCGAGTTTTTCCTCTCACCTTTCACAGCTCTCAGAAGCCTCGGTACGAGCCACGAGCACGACAGCCAGTGCGCTCGATTGGCTTGTCATAGCCGCTCACACCGTGCAGTTTTTGGACACTTTTTCCCCTCTTTTTTCCGGAGCATTTACCCTCCCCTTTGCCTCACCTTCACCTTTGACAAACCTCACGGATATCCACACTGGTTGGGAGAGGAGAGTTCGTTCGTACGCGCACCGGAGAACGTGTGTAAAGGGATGTAAAAAGGGACACTGTGCCATTGGATACGACAGAAAAAAGCCGGTGAATTCTGCGTGGAGGCACCGATCCTAAGCTGGAGGCGATTTCACGAGGATTTGTACGAACTGTTTGGGCAAAAAAAATCTCTTCTAATCATCACTAAAGGGACGTTTATAAGCGAAATCATCCACTTTGTGAATGAAACGACGCGAGCTTTAACCGCATTCGCTGCTGGAGGTTGATTTTTCCAAAGCAAGGTAAGTGTTGGGTATGTTTTTACGCGCCGTCACACACCATCCGCACTGTGTCATATAGTAAAAATAAAGCTTTTTTATTTTTTAAATCATTATTTGTTATTTTTGAATCCCTTCTGTGGCGCGTCGTCGTGCGCTCTCGCCTGTAATGGCACGGTCTTGGCACGCACAAACGCTCCACTGTTTAATTACTCGAAGAAGCGGCGGCCAATCGACGCTTTCAGCTGCAATCCGCCGCCGATCACGAACGTAATATCGATAACCAATGTGAGAATTTCAATTTCCTGTTTGGACTAATTACGCGCGCAGTGGGGAGAGCGGGATAATAATGCGCTAATGTTCCTGGGGATGCTGTAATGATGAGAAGTTTGATTTTTTGTGTGTGTGTGTCTGATTGGAGTTCAAGTTTCTGTTTTGATTCAGTGATTTTCTTGTTTGGATGTTTTTGATCTACGTGTCCTCAGAAGCCACAGTGCCTATTTCAATGTATTGCCCATGCGTATTTGTCGCTTAAGGTATAGAAAGCTGCATTTTGGAGCCTTGGAAACCGTTCTCCGTTTTGTAATCGCATACTGTATTTAAATTTCGTCATTTTTGGCAGATGGAAAGACGATTTGAACTCAGGTGTTCACAGTTGTGAGGCCAGGAACGCTTTGATGTTGATGTAAGGACACTCTTTCAACATCAAAATCACTGAGAAAGGTAACTAAGCCAGTCCTGTTCCTTTGAATGAAAGCCGCCTCTGCTCCTTTTACGCACATGGCCTTTATTTGACAATATGGAGTCAGCCTATTTGAAAAATGGAATAGAGTGAAGGCTTTAACTGAATAAAAAAGGCATGGATGTGACTGCAGAAAACTGAAAATGATCAGACGTCCGCCAAGGTAATGGTTAATATCTTGCAATGTAAAATGTCTATTCTAACCAGGGGTAAATTCACAACAGACCCACAAAACTCAAAAAAGATAAAGCATTTCTGCCCAAAAACTAGAATCTCCTGTTTATTTCCTGTCCAGTAATAATATATTTTACATTTACATTTGTTTTAGTGTGAGTGTGTCTGCCTCAAAATTATAAACCATAATCTTCACGCAGTATGTCATAGAATAAAATACGCAATATTGAACTTGTAACCCCTTTCGTTTCACGTCAGTACCCGGTAAAGTTTACTGAGGCAAAACAAGAATAAAACAATTATCCTATTTTCCAAAACAACTGTCCCATCCCGTCAGGTAGCTACCTCACCAGATGCTGCAGCTCAAATTATAATTCCTCCAGGAGTTGAATCAAAATGAGACTGAGACACACAAAAAAAAGCAGGTTGACAGCAGCGTTTAGTCACAATGCATCAGATGTCCCCAGGAGTTTCTTAGGAGGAGAGGAAGTCGGGAGTTGTGAGGGAATGTAGATTGAAAATGCAAATACGACCCATATGTAGTGCAAAAGTTTTCCATGAAATGCAAAAAACTGCTTTGACATATATTTAAGGTACTCTAAAGTATAGTTAAAGGATGTTAAAATATTGTGTGTATTACAAACTTATCAAACTTTTCCAGTGGAGGGTCTGCCGCCTTCTTGTCTCCATGGAGATGTCACCGCTTTGCCTGAAATGTTCCACAGTATGACATTAAACTTAACCGGTTTGCATTCATTCAATTACAGTTGTTTTTAGTACCACAAAAAGACCCTGGAACAACATGCATTCTTACTTACTGTGTACGGACTCGCCTCTCCACGGAACTGATCTGTAGCTAGGCCTGGTGAACATTTAATGCCAGACTGTGGAACATTCCAGGCAAGATTTTAGAATGTAGCGCACTTTTAACTTTACCACAAATCTGTCACCTCCGTTACTGTACTTTGTCTTATTGGAAAGAGCATTTAAAGGTGCATTGTGTCACTTTTTTTGGCTAGAATGTGTCATGGTGTGGCATTAAACCTTTCAATCTTCAAGGAGACCAAATCGGACCAAATTACAGGTCAGATCTGTGAAAAGGCGACGCCGCTCACAGTCAGAATGCCTCTTTTTTCGAGGTATTTTTGCGCCACAAAATCTGTAATTGGATAAATGTAGGTGGAGCTGTTTAATGTCATACTGTGGTACATTCCAGGCAGAAAAATGACATCACCATAGAAACAAGCAGGTGACAGACCCTCAACCAAACCAAAAAAAAATAAAATAAAAATAAGCCAAATGGAAAAAAATAAGTGACCACTGCAAAATGAACAGTTTTTCTGATTTTACTACTTATAGGTATATGTTTGGGCAAAAGGAACATTTACTGACAACATTTCCCCCAATTTCCAAATAAAAATATTATAGTTTAGAGCATTTATTTGCAGAAAATGACAAATGGTCAAAATGACAAAAAAGATCCATGTTTTCAGACCTCAAACAATGCAAAGAAACAAGGTCAAATTCATTTTAAAACAACATAATACTAATGTTTACACTTAAGAAGAGTTCAGAAATCAATATTTATTTTTAATCACAGCTTTCATGCGTCTTGGCATGCTCTCCACAAGTCTTTCACATTGTTCTTGGGTGACTTTATTCCACTCCTGGTCCAAGAACTGAAGTAGCTCAGCTTTGTGTTTGTGTTGGAATTCAACAGACGCTGGAATGGAATGGCTGTAATACATGTAGAGATGCTGATTTCAGAAAAAAAAAATGCAGTGGTCTCAGTGTATTTAAATTGCATGTTTTTTTTTTTCTAGAGCAAAACAAGAGATAATTGTTTGAACCTCATTCAGTGTAGAAGTACCCAGCATGTATTAATTTCAGCTAGTCAATATAATGGCTGCAATCCTTCACTTGTTTGTTGTAATGAGGGTTGCCTTGGTTGCATTGTATTTGCAGATTTGGTGTAATTTAGTGTTCTCAGCGGGATGTTTTCTTCGAAGTGTTGCTAGGACTCATTTTCAGCTCAGGTTTAGTGTCACCTTTGACCCCCTTTAAAGTGCTGTAGCTTTTTCACTGGGTGCCACCTGTCCCGTCCTATTGATTTACACCGGTTTTAGCCTTTCGGACATGATTATGCACTCAGATCAATCTAATTTGTCAGAGCAGTTTGAATTATTTTTGCTGTTGATAGTTTCATGAGGTAGATAAATGGCACAGCGTCCTGGCTAATGCGAGGTACTGAGTCTATGATCTAACATTCCATTGAGTGGGTGAAACAAAAAAAATATTTCAAAGCACAGGTACTGCTGAGTATTTGAGAATACATTTTTCTAGCCACAAATGTCATCACTTTTGCTCATAAAAAAGACTGAATTGAAGTCCAGGGGTAATAATTTTGTGTAACCATTAGTGTATTGTCCTTAGTCTTAATTATTTTGAATTTAAGCTCAAATTATACACACGTTAATTAAACTGAATAACTCTTTGTAACTGTGCTTAGGCCTGCCATGATAATTACTATATCTACTTATCGTTCTGTATATGAAATCTAGAACAATATTTTTGTTTTTTTAATGAGTCAGTGGCATAAATTAGTTTCAAAATCATCGTTACTTCAGCAAAATATCACACTTCAAAATTGGTTATTGTGACAAGCCTACCTGGTGGAATGTCAGTCGTTGCAGACAAGAGGCAGGTGTTGCTATGGTGATGCTAAAATTCAATGGGAAATACTTTATTGCTTTGCACCAGTATTATAAAAGTATATTATTCTTTTACCCCCAGAAACTGTATTCAAGTTGTAGCCTTGAGCGCTATGGTTTGACACTGCTTTTCCAATATATTTGAAGAGTACACTCACCTTATACTTATTATCTGACCAATGCAGTGAGTTTTTGATTCAATAGGATATATTTCAAATCGATTTGATACGGTTCATAAAAAAATATCATGGGTGTGATACTAAAAGTCTTAAACCGCTTCTTGTGCAAAGTTAATATGAAACACACCCATTTTAATCATTAGAACAGTGAAAATGTTAAATGTGCTGTATAAATAAGTTTTCTTCCTCAAAAACTGTAGCGCCATAACAAAACAATTTAGCAAAATATACCCAAAAAATACTCTTGGCAATACATCGATACAGCAGTCAACATATCAATACTGTATCATCACATTAAACTACACGATATATTGATATTGTGATATTTTTGCCCACCCATAATATATTTCTGAAGATATAGACGTTGAAAATATAATAAAGATAAAACAGTAATACCTTTTTATTTAAAGGTGCGCTATGTAACTTTTTGGTTGGGGGTCAGTCATCTGCTTGTTTCTGTGGAAAAGCACTATTTAATTTCTTCCATTATTATCCCGTTTTATTGCTAATACCTAGAAAAATAGGCATTCTGACTGGACTGATCTTTGGTCCCCACCAAGATTGGAAGGTTTTAATGCCATACTGTGAAACATTACAACATTATTTTATCAAACAAATTAAATGTTTTCCAAATCCTGATTCTGCCACTCTACAGACAGGATTAATCTGTCTTTAAACTAGCAGTACCTTTCTTAGTGTTGGCTCAGGCATGCTTGAGCTGATGCAACCGACAATAAAGAGAAACACGCCTGAGTACTTCCCTCTGCAGATGTTTTTAAAGCTGCACTACGTAACTTCTCAGTTGGGGGTCCTGTACTTGCTTGTTTCTATTGATATTGCTTTGCCTGAAATATCCCAGACATTTATCTGCCGTGTATTTATTTACAGGTGTTTTTACTGCTAAAAATACCATAAAACATGCACTCTGAGCGGGGTTTCCTCTCCACAGACATGGCCTGTAACTTAGCTTGATGGCATTATTAGTCTCCATGGAGATAATAGAGTTTAATGCCATACTGTTGATCTCTCTGTGACAAGCAGGTGGTGAACAATCCGCCAGACAGGTTCCATAATATATCTTTAAACGAGGATCATAAATGGCGTAGCATATTTTGTGATTGCAGAATTTTTGCAAGGAGCTTTTGGGAATTTTCGCCTTTGTGCTGTGAGCTGAGTCAGGATCAGCCTTGGATGAAGCAACACTGTCATCAATGTGTAACCCTCCATTTTGTACTCCCAGTTGCGGTGTGCCTAAGTGCGCATTATTTGCTATTATTGTAATTAGGATTATCAAATTAAAATCCTAGCCCTCTTCCTGATCCCGGTTTTCAACAGTTGGCAGCAGGAGCCATGTGTGCAGCAGCGATGATCTGTTTTTGAAACCTCCAGCGGATTTGCCGGGGCTTGTTGTAAAGCAGGACGGGGTGAGGTCATCGGTGCAGTGCTGAGTGGAGCTCTTTGGTCATTTGTGTAATGGGAGTAGTCGGAATTACATTGTTTTGATATGCTGTTTTCTGACCTGGATTCCTACTGTAGATGTCAATACCAGATGTGCATGTTCAATAACCATGCTTTGCCTTGAGTGATGATGCAGTATTTTGATATAATTGCACTTTTTGGGTACAATGGATATAGCTACTTCTAGAGTTTTAAAAAATCTATACTACATCTAGTTTCAAAACTACATGAATTTAGGTATATAATAAGTGCATAAATAGGATAAAGGTAGACATTTCCTGAATAGATTTGTGATCTTATATTAAAGAAACTAAGATCATATATAAAATCAAAACCCGTATCAAGTACTGAACCTTTTTCATAGGGCCCGTCCACATGACACCGTTATTTGGTGGAAGTTTTTATTCGTTTTGACCACACTGTGCCGGCGTTTTGGGTGGGCGAAAACGGTGTTTTTTGAAAACGGGTTCCAGAATGGAGAAATCTGAGAACCCCGGGGTTGCGTTGTCGCAGCTTTTGGAAAACAATGACGTCGCGATGCCGTCATCATCACGTGACCAGAAGAGAAACGTACATTAACTCGTAGAAGTAACTCTACTTCGTCGTCAGTCCAAACAAGAGAGTCTGCTTTCGTGCGTGCGTTCGCCATCATTATCTTCTTGTGTTTGCTTGTTTGCGGAAGAGAAAGGACTTTCTGCGCAGGCACTCTTTGTAGTACAGTAATCCCTCGTTTATCGTGGGGGTTAGGTTCCAGAAATAACCCGCAATAAGAGAAATCCGCGAAGTAGGACAACTTTATATTTTACAATTATTCTACATGTTTTAAGACTGTAAATGCCTCACCACACACATTATACACTTTTCTCACATTTGTCTCTCGTTTAAACACTCAAACTTTCATAGATTTTCAACAAAATGTATTAATAGTGACGCGTGGGGGGAGACACGGCCCCGGAAGCCCTGCCGGACGCGCGAGGAGCACTGCCACGTCCCGGGACGCGACACGCACCAACCCCTTGGAGAAGTGCGCGACACGTGCACCCCTCCTCGTGGACAAATCCGTGACAGAGCAGTACACCAGGGCTGCAAGCACGAGATCGAACCGCGGCGCCCGGAACGCGTCCTCTCAGCCCGAGCCACGAACCAACCGCACGAAACCAGCAAAGAGCGGTTTAATCCTGGTTTAAACCTGGTCTAGTCCCGGTTTAGTCCAGGTCTAGACCTGGTCCAGTCCTGGTTTAGTCCAGGGCCAGTCCAGGTTTAGACCTGGTTTAGACCTGGTCTAGATCTGGTTTAGTTCTGGTCTAGACCTGGTTTAATCCACGTTTAGTCCTGGTCTAGTCTCTTGGCCAATCAGGATGCAGAACACAATGTTACACTATAAAAAAAAATGCTACACTATAAAACAAAAAAAAAAAGAACCGCAATAGAGCGAGGGACCACTTGCGTTTCCGGTGGCTCTGGCTGTTTCCTGTTTACAGCGCCACATATCGGTGTGGCATATTTATTACATCATTTTCACTCAGCGCTCCGTTTACGTCTGGATGTGAATATTTACTGATCCGACACGTGTGTGGACATTAATTTTTTTCCACATGCATAAAAAAAATCCAGGAGCGTTATCGTACGGACGTAGCCTTAGTATAAAAATCAAGTTTAACATTCAATATGTAGTAAATCAAAAGTACATTTATGACAAACTTTGAATGCATTTCTTTTTCATCTTTTTCATAAGTGGTTAAACTATAGTTTCATCATATACTTTTGCATACTTTTTACACCTTTTTGTATTATTTTACTTCTCCCAATTTAAAGTTCTGAAAGATTCTATTTGTTTTTCTTCCGTATGTTTTGAGTTGGCATATGCAAAATTCTGTAACACTGGTCTGTGTTTTGACTTGTCATTTCTATTCATGCATTCAATTTTAATTAAAGGCCTCCGAGCCTGCTACTCTGCATGTTTACGTAAGCATGACCGATGACAGTTTGCAGGGAGAAAATTCAGATGTTTTCAAATGGCACTTTTAATTATCTGCAAGCCACCCTTCCATCGTCTGGTTTTGACATTTAGTTCACTTGTCCCTAGGGGGGTCAAAGCACTTAGCAGACGCAATGTACACTTAACAGATCTGTGGGGAGAATGACAAAGACTCAGAAGAAAAGATTTGTATGCAAACTCCATATGGATCCTGTTGTGTGGAATATTTATGGTGTTAAACCATTGATGAAGTGGAAATCAGTTTACAGTAAGAATATGCCACTGCTGGAACTGCGGCATTACTACTACATAAGAAATTTGAGTTGATGATACTGCAACTATGAATACAACTACTATGGTTATACTGTGGTACTACTACTACTACTTTTACTACTACTACACAGGTCTTTCCAAAACAAAGCAGCAGGACAATAGCCCAGACAGATCAAACCTGCTCAATTAGCATTTTAATCATTTCTCATCCCCTGGCAGAGATGGGGATCTCTACACCTCCCAGATGCCCAACCCACACCTCATCACAGACCGGTCAGACGACCATTCATCAGCCCATCACCTCTGCTCCCACACCTACCCCTACCCTCACGAAGGAACCCAGCCTAGTGGTTTTTGTCACCTGCACAGGTGAGAAGGCAGCTGGAGCAAAACAAAAGTTTTGGTGGAGCAAAACAAGTCTCTTGGACCAGACCAAGTCAACCCTCATGTGCTGAGGACATGTGCAACACAGCTCAATGGGATCCTGCACTTTCTCTTCACAGTGAGTCTGAAGCCTGTCCCATCTGGACTTAATGACTTCAGACCAGTTGCTTTGACATCTCATGTCACAAAAGTGTTAGAGAGACTTGTTCTGGCTCAGCTCAGACCCCTGGCTGCACCATCCCTGAATCATCTACAATTTGGCCCTTAGGCCCACATTAGAGTGGATGATGCTTTAATCTGTCTTCTGCAGTGCGCCCACTCTCACCTGGATAGTGTTAAGGGCTCTGTGATGATATTGTTCTTCGATTTTTCCAGTCCCTTTAACACAATCCAGCCCTTTCTGCCTGTCAGGCCTCAGTATCTGCGACTGGGGACCACCCTGTCTGATACTGAGGTCAGTAATATCGGAGACCCCCAGGGTAGAGTCCTGTCTCTGTTCCTGTTCACTCTGTACACCTCTGATTTCCAGTACAGCTCCAGGTCCTGCCATCTGTAGAAGTTCTCTGATGACTCTGCAGTGGTTGGGTGTATCAGGGATGGACAGGAGCTGGAGTACAAGACGCTGATTGCAAATTTTGTGGGGTGGTCCCAGGCAAACCATCTGCTCCTGAATGTTGACAAGACCAAGGAAACAGTGATTGACTTCAGGAGAAAGAGGACACCAGTGGCCATAACCTGGAAATGGTGGACTGCTACAAGTACGTGGCCTCTATGTGAACAGCATACTGGACTGGAGAGACAATAGTAATGCTGTCTACAAAAAGAGCATGAGTAGACTCTACTTCCTGAGGAAGCTCAGGTCTTTCAATGTGTGCAGCAAGTTCCTGGAGATCTTCTACCAGTCTGTGGTGGCCAGCGCCCTGTACTTTGTTGTGGTCCCTGGCACCAGTAAAAGGGACAATAGGCGGATTGACAAACTGATCTGTAAAGCTGGTCACGTAATTGGCTGTGAGCTGGAGACATTTGCCACAGTGAAGGACAGGAGGACACTGGACAAACTGCTCTCCATCATGGACACTCCTGCTCACCCACTGCACCAGACTATAGAGAGACAGAGGAGCTCATTCTCTAACAGGCTCCTACAGGTCCGCTCAAACAGTGAGAGATACAGGACTACATTCATACCATACTCCATACAACTGTACAACAACTCACCCTTATGGAACAGATAACCTTATGTCCTGTCAATCATCATATCATTGCAATGCCTTTCTTGTCTCTTGTATAGAGCTGTGATTTTATATTTTATTACTTATTTTTCAATATTATATGACTTGTACATACTGTATACATTTATGTCTTATTTGACACCTGCCTCTTGCTATCTTTTTTGCTACTTATTTAGAATGGATTATTACAGTTTATTTTTCACTCTTTGTTATTATATTATACTGTGATGAATGAGCTACTGTGTCCAAATAATTTCCCCTGTGGCTCAATAAAGTTTGTCTAAGTCTACTACTTTTACTACTACTGAACAATGACTGGAAGCTTAGTTCAAAAAGTATAACAACATTTCATAACAGAGATGGAGAGTATTTGTATAATCTGGCCTTTAGGTTAATTGCGATTGTGAACAAGATCCAAAACGATTTCTTGTAACATTTTCCCAGCACGTTTAAGAGAAAGGGTGTAAATTTAACAATGTGGCCAGCCAGAGTGCTGTTCCGGCTCCAAAAAATGTCAAGTTAGCATTTAAAGCGAGTGGGGACTGTGTTATAGCACTGTTGCTTGTGTTAAAAGGTATCAAATCCTATCAAACTGACAAGCCAGCGCCGAGCCGTAGTACATCAACAAGTTTACAACACAGTAAAATCTGACTTTTCATGCGCATTTACACTATGGTGCATTTGGTGTGTCTAATATCATTTATTATTTTATTTTTCTTTGCATGGATTCTGCTGAGGTGCAATGCTCAGGCGCTAAAAGAAGTTAATTTATGGCCTGTTTGGGATGCAGCTTGGTGCATGCATACATAATGAGCTAGTGCACCTGCAGCCGCATACAAATGAATGGAAATGGTGGTTAGTATTTACGCCTCTCTCAACCAGTGAGACCTCCTGATCGGAGCGCTAATTGGCTTGCGAAGAGAAATGAAGATGGGTTTCTCGTTCTGAATAGGGTATGGCCATAAATTTTGGGCACCACAATGGAGGATTTTAGTTGTGTGGGAATGGTAGAATTGCAGAAAATGTACCAAAATACTCTACAAGATTCCTTTTATTATGCAGACCGTTTTGCATCTGAAATAAAACTAATTTAATGGAAATGAAAGCTGTTAGTTGCTTTGAAATATTACGCAAGTAAAAAATGCATTAGAGTCTTATGATTCACTTTGTTGTGTATAGAATCCCTCAGTTGTCCAGGTAGATTCTATGATGAAAGGAGAAATTCAATTTGTCAACTGGACAAAAGTTTATTTGGTCAAATAGGTTTCGCAGCTCGTCCAAGCTGCTCCTTCAGTTCTGGTCAGACGCTGGTGGACACTGCCTATATCTGTCTGCAGGGTGGAGCTAACTACAATGAAATTACTCTGAAACTACAACACCTATTTGTTGCAGTGGGGGTGTGGGGTCTTGTTAGCAGAACCATTCAGGGCCATAATGGGTTTTTTCACACCTCTGGACCTGACCTGGCTGCCCTATTGTTTTCTTTGATTCACTTTGTTGTTGTTATGTATAAGTATAAGAAGTGATTAAAAATCCTGTAAAATTGTGAGCTTTAAAGGGACAGTGTGTAAGATTTTTACCCATTAATTACATAAATTGAAGATACCCATTCAAAAATACAGTGTTTTCCAAGCCTTTTCACTTCCATCATGAAATCAAAGTATTCTTTTGGACTTAGATATAGTCACATAAAAGGGGGATCTTCCCCATATTAGAGGCAGCCATTTTGAATACGAGAGCCGCAGAAGGACATTTGGGCTCATCCTTTGCCTAGGCTCCTGCTAGCGCCTGCTCAGCCGCGCTGCATGTGGGAGAGAAGGAGAGAAAGGGAAGGGGAGGGGGAAGGGGGAGCCTCGTGGTGTTGGGTAAACAGAGAAAGGGAAGGGGAGGGGGGAGCCTCGTGTTTTTCAAGACAAGCTGCTGTATCACACGTCGTAATGGATCTAACACGTGTTTTGGACT
The DNA here is from genome assembly GCA_036785185.1 of Paratrypauchen microcephalus. Classification (NCBI taxonomy): domain Eukaryota; kingdom Metazoa; phylum Chordata; class Actinopteri; order Gobiiformes; family Gobiidae; genus Paratrypauchen; species Paratrypauchen microcephalus. Next base: position 9,006,585 of record JAVJIX010000015.1, on the reverse strand, counting down.
AAATTGTTTTACTGGATTTTATTCGCTGGATCCTTACGGACAGATTGAGGCCAAGTTTATGGTGAAATACAGAGTTTTACCTGTCCAGAGCCTTCAAAGGTAAGCTCAGTAACAAACCTCGTTTTGTGCTTTTCTGTATAAAAGCCCCATGTGCTCGGGGAGTGATTGTTTTGCAGGGAAATGAATTGCATAGTCAAAAAGAGGAGACTGTAAGGTTTCATTTGATGTGTAGAGTGTCATGCTACACGATCAGGAATGTGTGTTTTCATGCGTTTTTCATGCGTTTTATTTATACCGTAGTTGTCGGCGAGAGCTCGCACAGCGCCGGGTGCGCGCGGCTACGCGAGCTGTCTGCCTTACGGAGCGCCCGGGTGACCCTCGAGGTCTGCCGTAGCCAAAAGAGGAAGTGGAATAGCTAGTATCCACCTATGCGCCACGAATCCTACACACTGGACCTTTAAGCCATGCTATGTTTCCATTCACATGTTCATCTTGCATCTTGCATAATTGGGCTGTTTACATCTCCCAAGCTCAAAATGCTCTGTTCTGCCTTGGGATGTCATTAAGAGGTAGTTTACAAGTTACCTTTTTCCTTTTGTTCAGTAAAGGTGGGCCATTCTAAGGCTGAAAATATCCACATGATTCTAGTGAAGGTGTACAGAGTTTAAAACCACATTGGAGCACTTCCCGTATTACCACATGACATCACGAGGTGGAACAATGTTTTCCGTTTGAGACGAAGTTTGTGACGAAGAAACAACTTTATAACCTATAGATAAGATAATAATGGTACATATATGGGCTCTTTAACTAAATCTAATGCTTTAATGTGTGTTTTTATTAGTGCAAAAAAAAATTGAAATGATTTTCAGTGTATAAATAATAAAATAAAACATGTGCTTGGGTTTGTTATAAGCAACCCAAGCACTGACTAATTTGACTTCTTGGATTAGAATATGAATATATTATTAGAATCAATTTGGGAATTGGGAGGCCAGATTTGCAGTAGCAGCATTCATTTTAACAATATAGAAACCCAGCCCCCAGTGGCCTATGAATCAACTATAGTACAGTATAATTTTAATTTTCATGTCATAATTGAATGGCTCATATACTACTTGTGGAAATATATTGCTTCGTTCAGCACAACCCTCATGGCTCAGATCCATTGATTTGTCTAATCAATAGCCCGCAATTGAAATGTATATGAATGTGGGTGGGGTTAGACTCACTGGGCAACTTTACCCTTTTGAATAGGCTAAACTAGATTTTATTTTCATCACATTTTGAACATTTGTAGTTCTCAGGATTGGAGGTTGTCTAGTGGAGTAGGATGTAACAGTACATTATGAGTAGTATAGGGTGTTTGTTTTTTTGTGATTTTCTATTTCGAGGTAAACGAACACCTTTAGCATTTACATTTAGTTAATTTTATTTTTATTTTATTTATGTTGCAACATGTCCTCTGTAATGGACTGTAATAGTGTTAAATCCATGTGAAATTAACAACCTAACAATTTTTTTTTTGATGACCAACATTTCTGACAAGCTTCTTTTGCCTCAAAAAAATTTTAGACTCTTTTAATTTGTAATTTGTATTTATTTATTTATGATTTTACTTTTTTATTTTTTACTTCATTTTTTTTTAAAATATATTTTGTATTTAATTTTTTTTTTACTTTATTTTTTTACACTTAAAAGATAGACTGGGTAACTCAATGTCCACTATAAAGGACACAAATGAATGGGCCGGGTCTCAGGAGGATATGTAGGATATGTAGCAGAAAGAGTAGTAGTTTTTTTTTCTTCTAAAGATTGATTTCCAAAACACAACCATATTGTCTTTATATTAATTAGGTCTTTATTTAATTAGATTTTTATTTGATTGAATGTCTCTAATAGCCCAGTCCTAGTAGCAAGTATAGTACTTGTAGTCTTGTTAGTAGTAGCAGGTACATGGCAATTTGCACTAAATTCCAAGATATTAGACATTATAGACCTGGTTTAGACCTGGTTTCGTCTTGGTTTAGTCCTGGTTTAGTCCTGGTTTAATCCTGGTTTAGACTTTGTTTCGTCCTGGTTTCGTCCTGGTTTCGTCCTGGTTTAGTCCTGGTTTAGTCCTGGTTTAGTCCTGGTTTAGTCCTGGTTTAGACCTGGTTTAGACCTGGTTTAGACCTGGTTTAGACCTGCTTTCGTCCTGCTTTCGTCCTGGTTTAGACCTGGTTTAGACCTGGTATATACCTGGTATATACCTGGTATATACCTGGTTTAGACCTGGTGGAGTGAGAGCATATCCTGTACATATCTGATCCTTTTAGCCACAGTGTTCCAAACAGGAAGTATTCATGGGCGTGATTGGGCTCCATGGACTCTGGCTCCTGTTCAGTTTGTGTGTAAAAGCGTGGCTCCTCTCTGTACCTGCTGCTGTCAGGCTCCTATTTTACAAACTTAATTTGTAAAATATTCACTTAAAGGTCCGATATTTTACAAAACTGACACATGTGAGCTTTAAGCCATGTTGGAATGTTGTTACTTCATCAAAAACATACCTGGAGTTGTTTTGTTTCATTTACATTTACATTCATTCATTTATTTGAGTTATTCTTTATTATTAGTTTGTCTGTACATCTCCAGTGCTAATTTTTTTTACCTTTTGTTTAGTAGAGCTTGACAATTCCAGGGCTGAAATGATCGAATGATTCTAGTGAAAGTCTATGAAGTTTAACAACACAATGGAGCTTCCTCTATTACCACATGGCATCACAAGGTGGAGAGTTTTCAGTTTAAGTTTAAGAGAAGAACTTGCATATGCAGGGTTTGTGTGTTAAACATGTGTATGAAACAAAACAAATCTCCAGTTATGTTTGTGATGAGAAAACAACATTATAACATAGATCAGAAGGTGGCATACTACGTGCCCTTTAAATTGTTAGGTGCATAACTTCTACTGGAGCATGTTTATTCTGCAGTAACTCTGTTGTTACTAGAGCCCAGTCCTGTAGCTGCTTCCCCTCCAAACATTTTAGATGATTACTATGACAGCAGAGAGAGTAGTCCATCTAAACCCCTGTGCCAGGCCTTTGTCAACTCTGCCATAGAGCGGATTGATGCATCGCCCGCCAGAGCGCAAACGTTTAAATGACAACACTTTTCTGTCTCACCTTGAACCATGAACCTAATTGACTGCCTAGAGCCCCGGTTTGAGAAGTGCTGACAGACCCACTTCTTATGTTGTTTGGAAAGGCAGGGCATAGACACAAGCTGTACTGTTGTCAGCCTGCTCCCGCACCTGTATACATCTGTGAGGCGCATTCATAAAACCGACACACAGCTGCAGAACACGTCAACCATTAACCTTGATTGCACTCATTTGCAAACTGTGAAATTATAATGGAAATATACAGTAAGTTCACTCAGGTTTATTGTTGTTTTTCATGTAATTGTTATTGCATATCAGAAGTAACAAATAATAGTATCAAATGTACATATGTGAGTCCAAGTAAGTAAGTAGTATTTACATTTAAGGTGCATTGTGTAACTTTTCTGGTGCAGGGTTTGCCATAAGATTTTTTTTGTACGAGATATCATTGCTTTGTGTGAAATCATCCACAGTAGCGTTAAACTGATCTATCTTATGTTTATTCAGTTACAAGTTCAAAGTTCAATATCAGCTTTATTGTCAAAAACCATATGTACAGGTTGCACACACAGGATTTGAAATTGCAGCGCCCCCTAGACCCACAGTGAACATAAAACATCTGAAAAAACAAGATGATGAACCCAATGACTAAAACATCACATATACCCGTAGCCAAAGTACAGCAAACTGTGGTGTTTTAGGTAAAAAGGTATTTTATTGTTTAAAAAAATATGAAAAAATGTATAAATAAGGTCGCCTCTCCACAGATCTGACGTGTAGTTTGCCTTGGTGGTGTCACTTTTTTTGTCTCCATGGATGGATAATGTAGAGCAATCTGGACAAAGCAACATGTAAACCAAAACTGAAACTGATTTTTAAACTAGGACTATATTAATGAACTTCTAAGACACGTTATCCACTGTGTGTGTTGTTGGTAAATGGTTTGTTCATTTGTTTGTTTGTTTTCTTCCACTTAATGCGTGGTCTGGGTCACGGGGGAAACAGTCCAAACAGATCTTCCGCCCAGATCACTACGCACCAGCCTCCCACGTCACTCCTTCGGGTAACCAGCCTTGATGTATTTCTTGTTATGGGGTCTTGGTAAATGGTCACATTTTTATATAGCGATTTTCCACCTCAAAACGCTTTATAACAAGGAACCACTCACCCATTCACACACACACACACACTCATACACCAGTGTACGCAGACAGGGGGCGTGTACACTGGTGTATGAGTCACAATCCAGGGAAAATTGAAATGGAGTGATTTCTGAGGATCAGACAAAGACAACTTTGTAAACAGGATTCATGAAAAAGGAGGAAACAAAATATAACTGGCCAACTGGAGGAGTGGGGGCGTTGCAGTTGCATAATACAGAAAAGTGAATCACAATATGACTCAGTATTCCAATAAAATAGCATTTCGGATCAGTACACTGCCAATTATATTCTTATATTCTTTAAAGGAAAAATATGCATTGACAATCCCTAGTGTTCGTGGCTTGTTACGTAAGGTTAGGTAAGGTTAGCCAGCTCCCCCTCTCCTCTCTCTTCACTTCTGTTCTGATGTTGCTTGTGATGCCGCACAGCCATAGTGGGGATATTGTGGAGGGGAGCCACAACAGCGTAATCAGTCATTATGTCAGATGTGCGCCCCGTGAGCCCGACTCCAGCTCATTCAGCCAAATAATAAGCAGCAGATATAGAGGCGCGCGAGAGAAGCACCCGCGGGCGTCAGAACAGAGGATGTGGGGTGCCGTCTTCTCACATATATATGCCAGCGCAGGGATATCACCTTGGTTCAAGGGCTGCAGCCTGCTTTTCATACGGCATACGAAATAATTCATTCTGTTGTTTATTGGCCGTCTGTGTCACCTAGGGGGTCTGTAGACGGGTGTGTGATCAGAACAGATTCCAGCTCAAAATAAGGTTGTTTGGCTATATTCTTCAAAACATAAACACAGAACATAGTATTTCAAAGTTTGGGGTGAAGCAATTTGTGGATTTCATAGTTTTGCAAAGGAAAACAAATCTTTCCTTAAAGGTTCTGTAATTGATTTTTGCTGTCTTAAAAATGTGAGCTACTGCTAAGCAATACTTTAGCAGTGGTAAAAAGTTATTCCTCACTTAACTAATGTATTCCTAGTAGGGATGCAAATTATCGATTAATTCATTAATTGATAGTTGATTGATCTTATCGATCGATTAACGATTAACTGATAAGCGGCGTTTTTCACCTGAATTTTATTGTTTCAATAGCGTCTTTAAGAATCTAAGCTATAGTATACATAACACTGAGTCATAAATATATCATAGTATTGTTATATTGTATATTCCTCAATTAATTATTCCTTAGTAAAAAGCAGACAAATGTATTGATGCTGAATAACAAAATACAGTAATCCCTCGCTCTATCACGGTTCCCGGATTTATTATTTTTTTTCCAATTTTTTTTTTATAGTGAAACATTTTTTTGTTCTGCACCCTGATTGGCTAAGAGACTAGACCAGGACTAAACGTGGACTAAACCAGGTCTAGACCAGAACTAAACCAGGTCTAGAGTTGGGCGGTATCCAAATTTTGATACCGTTAAACCGTGTCCACATTTTCCCGGGGTATACGGTATTACCGTTGCTAAGGCTAAAAAAAACAAAAACAAAAAAAACAAACACTTCGTAGCACTACAGTGGAGTCGCCTCATCAAATGGCAGCTTGCACCTATACCGTTCAGAAACAGAATAGCAAGCATTACATAGGCCTAATGATACTGAAAACATGTACAAAATTAGTAACTTTTATTAACAAATGTTTAAAGTGCAAATACAGCAGCCAAACGACGGAACAAAATAACAAATTGTCTGTGGGCTAAAGCTAACAAACCAACAGGAATCAAATAAATAAAATACTTGATCTTATCAAATAAGAAAATCTGAACAATAAATAACAAGACATAACCGAAAATGTGCATGTATAACCCTGTCCTGAGAACGCAGTGGAAAATACTGCTCGTTTGTATATTTTTAAAATCTATTAACATGAATCAAATAAATTAAACGTACAACTATACAACATCCCGAACCGTTTTCGTCCGTCAGAAAAAGCTACTCCTTATTGAAAATAAAAATATTAAGCTATTGAATGCAAAACCAGCATGTTCACTTTTTCCGGCTTCAGTAAGGCACGTTGTGGATTGACAACTTTGCCCGCGGTGCTGAAGACCCGTTCTGATGGAGATCTTGTGGCACAAACGCACAGGTATTCTATCAGAGGAAATCGCCTGACTCCATTGGATTTCCACCAAAGAAGGGGGTCTTCATCTGCCAGAATAACAGCCTCGTGTGGAAGTTGCGTTTGTAATAAGAAACCCGAAAACTTCTCACATTTCAGACTCAAAAACGGTGAGTCGTTTTTATTAACACGCGAGAATATCGGAAAGGAGCTGCGCTAGAACACAAAAGCAGCATGTCAAACGTCACGCCTTTTTTAAAGGGACCGCAACTATTATCAGAAGCAGTGACTTTATAACCAAGTGCTTAACCAAGAACTGAGCAAAACCTGCATGGCAAAGCTGTAACAACTCAGTTAAGAAGGTGAATTATGCATACATTCACGAGTGCACTACACTCGCGACAATATACAGTTGCCTCTGCTTCTGCTCGCTCCTCCACAGTGCCGTCACCGTCTTCATGCACATGTTACACACAGCCTCGTTGACATTAGCCGGCTCTCCCTTGTCATTTGGCCGAAATCCGAAATGCTGCCAAATTGCAGATGTTGTGTTTTTCTTTGGGACCAACTCGGCGCGGTCTGTCATGTTGTCTTCTCCTTCTCCCTTATGAGAGGTAATGTCACGTGACGACGCAACATCCAGGAACTTCATCGAACGTCATCTCTCCGATAGTAATATTAGTTTTAAACTGTAATAGTATTAAATTAACAAACACAACCACACATACATAAGTGCTGGACAAACACTCTTTATTTAGGCATTAAATTAATCATAGTTAATATTAGGGCAAGATTTTTATTTTTTTTTAAATGACGGTAATGAATCTGATACCGTTGCTATTTTTAGATACCGCAGTATACCGTATTACCGTCCAACCCTAACCAGGTCTAAACCTGGACTGGGCCTGGACTAAACCAGGTCTAAACCTGGACTAAATCAGGATTAAACGACCATGTGCCGCTGCTGGTTTCATGCGGCTGGTTTGTGGCTCGGGCTGAGACTACGCATTTCGGCAGTACACCGGGCGCCGCGGTTCGATCTCGTGCTCAGCAGCCCCGGATGAGGCCTGCGCATACACCGGGCAGTGCCGTTGGCGCCTGTGTCCGGCTGTGAGTCGAGCTTGGCGCAGCGCGGTGCGCGGTTGCCTTGTTTCGTGACCACGCGGGTGCGCGTGTCCGCGATTAGCGATTAATTACAATTAATGCATTTTGTTCGACCAACGTCTTGATCGACAATTAATCGTTAGTCGATTCATTGTTGACATCCCTAATTCCTAGCAACCTAATTATTCACTGCGATGAGTTTTTAAGCAATGATATTTCCAAGGAGACAGGCAAGTATAGTAACTCAACCATAAATGGAAACATCGTGCATCTTTAAAGAATACCTTTTTCAAAATGTTTAAAATGCTATGTAGTTTTTTTGTGTGTGTTTTTAGTATATAGAATGCTTATTTAATAGGCACACACATTATTGATATTTAAGTTTTACTGAGCAATAGTGAATCGAAATGTGAATAGCACAATAGTTTTTCATTATGTCATACTTCATCATATTTATTCATTCATATTCACATTCATTCATTCATTCATTCATTCATTTATTTAGTTATCCTTTATTATTTGTTTGTCTGTACATCTCCAAAGCTGAAAATGCTCTGTTCCACCTTATGATGTCATGAAGTGGTAGTGGTAGTTCTCACGTTAATGCTACTTTTTACCTTTTGTTTTGTAGAGATGGACAATTCCAGAGCTGAAATGATCCAAATGATTCTAGTGAAGACGTGAATAGCACAATAGTTTTTCATTGCGCCATACTTCATCATATTTACTTTTTGTTAAGCTACAAAGTACAATTTTTGGTAATGGTATAAAAATAACATTTATTTTGACTTTGGAAATATACCAGTTTTCACCAGTTTCTATAGTGTCGTCTCAAACCTGCTACTCGATGGATTCCTGATTTTTCTATGACTCGAGTAACAACAATACTCCAGTTCAAATGCCATTGCTGATGCTGAATTGATGTTGAATAAAAGACCCCTCCCCCCTAGCCCCCTTTCACCGGAGTGGAGTTTTGTCATTCCATAACAAGGGTCACCGTCTCCTATTGTGTGCCGAGACCCTCCTCGGCGAGCTCGATGGACTGCTGCTGGTTGAGTGGTGCCTCGCTGCATCCATACATCACTGGGGCCGACAGAGTGACAGACAGTGGGAGTGGAGATGTCAGATTGTCCTCTTCAGGCCACTGACGTCAAGCTTCCACCTCAGCTCTGATCTGGATGATGTGTGGGGCCAGGTTTAGCTATATGACATTCAACATGAGAAGTAACATTACATGATAGAGTATGTTTTAAATAGCATTTTTATGCACTGCTTTTTATCTGTAATATTTTTGTGCATTTATTTTTTTTTTTGTAAAGAGAGACAGACCTCTTTAAAGTTTTATTGTATGCAAATATTTATATCACAATTCAGTCTCTTTCACACTACATTCACACTGCAGGGCTTATTGCTCAATTCCGATTTTTTTTGTGAAATCTAATTTTTTTGCGAGGTCGTTCACATTTCCAATTAAATACGGCTTGTACGTGATCTCCAGTGTGAACTTTAAATGCCCAAAAAGTGTCCCGCATGCGCATTGGAGGACACAACAACGTCACACACAGCTCAACATGGACGCTATGAGTGAGCATCTGGCTTTATTAAAGTTGCTGTCCTACCGGAGCCAGCACATGTACGATACATTTGTTTTAAAGACAAGATTAAGGAGAAGAGCAAGGTTTTGGCCATGGCGTTTTGTGGGGCAGTGGCAGCAACCTCCATACAGAGGAACATGGTGCGGAGTCGCAGCCAAGAGTGGTGGGATTACTATGTGCTTCGCTGCTTCACTGACACGGAGTTCATACAAAATTTCCGTATGACAAGAAGAACATGTATGTACATTTGTGAATGCCTACTTGTACCACTCTCATGGGAGGAAACACGGGCAGGTCGGATAAACGTGACCTGGCCGTTCAGACTGAAGTCGCATGTCAAAAGATCAGATATGTATCGGTTTTAGGACCACATATCCAAGTGACCTGGGTCGCATTTGAAAAAATCAGATCTGTGTCATTCAGACTGTCATTAGAAGATCAGATACAGGTTGCATAGGGGCAAAAAAAAATCTGATTTGGGTCACTTCAGGCTGCAGTGTGAACGTAGTCTTAGACAAACTTGATTGATCCACAAGGGAAATTGTTTTGGGTACAGTAGCTCACTCATCAAATATAATATACTCTATAATATATAAAAGAGGGTAAAAACAAATGGATGGAAAAAGCAACCAAAGAGCAATAGACCTATGTCAGATGAGACATAATTATAAAAATTCAAATAATGATAATAAATGTATATGTACAAATCAAAATTAAATTGAAAATAGTAATAAGGTATAAAATACAATGTCATATAAGATACAATCCCAGCTATATACAGTTGTAGGGAGTATTGTCTAGGGAGTATTTTTTTCATTGAGTTTTTAAAGGTGCCCTATGCAATTTTTCCGGTGGGGGGCTGCAACCTGCTCATTTCCATCAAGATGCGAACCCTCCATCAGTAAAGGCACGTTTAAAATAATTAATAATTTTGACACAAGGCAAAATGGAGCAAGGACTTTTTGTAACCTATCACATGCACAAAAAAGATAATCATAATCACATTATACCATATACAAAATGATTCACATCTTTTTTTCATTTTTCATAGCAATACAAATATCCATAATGTAAAAACATGCCTTTTATTTTAGTATATTTTTTGGCTCAAAAATCTTACTTACTGAGGTCTAAAGCAACTGCACCAAAACAAAACGTAAAATACAAATCATTTTTCTATGATAATTTTTTCTGTTTTTCGGAACTTCGGGGCTTGCTGTGGGCTTTTCACGTGTAAATTATGCAGCCTGCCACTAGACATGAGCTCACTGGGGTCAGCATAGGTCAGCCCTTTATGGAATTCCTGCCCATAATGATTAATAACGGAGGTGTATTTATTACGCTCCGAGCCATCACCCGCATGCCTGAGTTTAACTATTATCTGTAATCCACTTGTACTTCCCCACAAGAGCCCATGGGTGCTTGTTATTAAGACATTGTTTCTTTTTCCTGTTCGAGTCCTGTACAGGATCTGCTAATGAACAGCCACATATTGATTCAGCGTAGACAACAAGGATGGCTTTGTTCCTCTAGAGTTTTTAGCTGTCCACTGCCTCTAAATTTGGCAACTCCGATGTGGTTCATTTAGCCCGGCTTCTGTCGTCACTCGCCAGCCGCTATGAAAAGGTTAGACTCCCTCCCAGTGATGTTGTTTATGTTTTTGGTGGATGGTAAACCTCTCTAAACTAGCTTCGTCTGAGAGCTTTATGCATTGGCAACATAGAAATAATGGCGAGAGAGCCTTGAAAGGTGATTTGCTAAATGTGGTCATGCTTTTCTAGCTTGAAAAATGTTTCTTGGAAAGGTAATTGTGAAAAAAAAGCCATTATACAGTGCTTTTAGTAAAGAAAAAAAAATGTAAGAAAGCATGATTGATGATTGTCAATCTGAACCGCTGGCCCTAACAATAAGCAAGCACTCATAAAATACATAGGAAAGGTGAGTGAAATGTCTTGCCCAAGGACACAACAAGAGCAGGAACTAATCAAACTAGCTGGAAAAAAAATATAAGAAAGCACAGTTGCCCATCTGAACCACTGACCCTACCACTAAGCAAGCATTCATTAATAAAAAGTCAGTGAAACGTCATGCCCAAGGACACAAGAGCATGAAGTAATCTAACTAGTTGAAAAAAAAAATGAAAAAAAAATTAAGAAAGCATGGTCAGTTTCAACCACTGGCTCTACCACCAAGCACTCACTCATTAATATATAAAAGGTCAGTGAAATTTATTGTCCAAGGACGCAGTGAAAGCATAAACTATTTTTTAAAACGATCCATAAATAACAAATACATAAATCATGGTAACAATACAAAAACTAGATTACGCTAGTACACTTTGTTCTTTTAAAAATACCCATTTTTCACAGTTCCATAAATACCTGTCCTTAGCGCCTGATTGCTACTGCCTAACCATCAATAACCTGACCTTCCAAGCAATCAACAAAAGCCTCCCATACGTTGCCAAAACAATCCCAGGAGAAGTGGTTTCCTCTTATTTAGCGCTGATGATTTTGTGCCAGCCACCCAAGTTTAAAGGGGTTATTCTGGATGGGGATGGCCGTAAGCCACTTTTAATTATAACAGCAGTAAAGGATGAAATTGAGCACGAATGAGGTGCTTTTGCGCATTGATTTTTTTTTTTTTTTCCACTCCCCATACACATGCGTACGCAGTGAGAGGAGGCTAAGACATCTTGTATATTTGTAGTGCCGACAAAACCTAGGGCAGTCACGATAACACGTTTTGAAGAAGAAAAACGGGCACTCTGCAAGCTGAGATGCCTCTCCACAGATCTGACCTGTAACTTGGTCTGGTTTGGTCTCCGTGAAGATACTATACTGTGAAAAATTCCAAACAAAGAAATTACATCTCCATGAAGGAAAGTATTTAACGAACCCTCCACCAGAAAAGTTACACAATGCACCTTTAAGCAAGTATAAACGATAAGTGATCATATCTAAGGGCCTGTTTACATGACAACTCTTATGGGTAAAAACAAAATATTTTATCGGAAGTGCCTGTTTAGATGGTGATGGTGTTTTTGGAGCTTAAAAATACAAAAAACTGAAACTGCCCTCCAAAGTGGAAAACTTGAATACGCTCCGTCGTAGCGTTTTCGTCTACACTGCCCAAGACTCAAAACTCTGGTCAAATCTGCTGACGTCGCGGACGCGTTTACGTCACATCGGTCCATATATCAGTGTACTTTGCTTGGCAGGACTCCCAGTCCACACCTTGTTGTGCCTTCGTTGCTTTGTAGTCTAACGTGGTCTGAAGCAAAAGTTGAACTTCTTCGTCTGACCACACACATTTTTTTTGCTACCGGTAGCCATGGTTTGTTTTGCTTTTCGCGGCGCAGATGAGAAGAAGGAAGATTCTACGCATGCACGCGGACATAGTGATAATGTATCACAGCACCACCTAGCCACCTGGCATGCATACCCAATCGAATTCCACACACTTTTGCATCACCGTATGCACACAGATTTTCTCCTGAAAACGCTTGTCTAAATGCGGAATAAAAAGTGAAGACGTAACGCCACTTTTGCGTCTTCTGTTCAGCCCGTCATCATATAAATGTAGTCTAAACCATAAAGCATAATTATCCCCCTGAAAATTATAAAAAATGTCCAAAATTGTCAAAAAATATGAACTGTAATAAAGTAACAGAATACACTTAAGAAGTTAGTTCATAATTCAAATCTTGACATCTCAAATAACTATTATAGTTATATATATACCAGAGGCCTGGGAGCTTGAGAGTTCTGCACAGTATCTTTGCTGTTCCTAGTACTGCACTTTTCTGGACTGAGATGTCTGATGTTTTTCCTGGGATCTGTTGTAGCCACTCTCCAGTTTGGAGGTTACAGCCCCGAGTGCTCCGATCACCACGGGCACCACTGATGCCTTCACCTTCCAGGCCTTCTCCAGCTCTTCCTTGAGCCTCTGGTATTTCTCTAGTTGTAATGTCCACCACCACAGCTCTGTTCTGTTGCTTATCCACCACCACTATGTCTGGTTGGTTCGCCATCACCATTCTGTCAGTCTGTATGTGGAAGTCCCACAGGATCTTGGGTCGGTCATTCTCCGCAACCTTCGGAGGTGTTTCCCACCTTGACCTTGGCCCGTACTCTGCACAGATGTTTCTGTACACTATGCCCGCCACTTGGTTGTGTTGCTCCATGTATGCTTTCCCTGCCAGCATCTTACACCCTGCAGTTATGTGCTGGACTGTCTGTCAGGAGCCTCTTTGCACAGCCTACACCTCAAACCCGGGTCCCCCGTGTCAAAGTCACTGGCTTGCTTATTATTGCCCCTTGGGGGGGGGATTCGAACCCGGGTCCCCCGTGTCAAAGTCCAGTGACTTACCATTTGAGCTATCCAGCCGGTGTGTATATATATTTACAGTGGTACCTCACCTTACGAAATTAATCCGTTCCAGAAGTGGTTTCGTAACGTGAAAAATTCGTAAGTTGAGTAGCTATTTCAATGGAAAAAGCCTGATTCATTCCAAGGCCCCGATCCAAGTTTTTTTTTTTTATAGTGTAACATTGTGTTCTGCGTCCTGATTGGTTTCTCAGACTGGATTTAAACTTTTCTCACATTTGTCTGTCGTTTAAACATTCAAACTTTCATAGATTTTCAACAAAATGTATTAATAAACTCAACCTCCAGCACTGTTATAGGACTTTACTTACGTATTTAAGCGCTCGGCGATCTTCTGCCACGCCATGTCTCTCGCCTTGGTTATTGCAAGTACATTGTAGAGTACCAAAAGCAACTTCTGTTCTGATGCGCTGAAATAATCGGCCCGAATCTTTGACATGATCGCGTTTTCGACAGTCGCTTGTTCAGGGCTTCTTACCTTCCCCGTGCACGCGTCTAGGCCCGGCCTGCTTAGGCCTGACTGAACTTGGCGCTGCTGAGGCGCAGCTGAAATGCGTTAGTGGAACGGCTTCAGGCTTTAGTCTAAGTTGTGGCTAAGTCAGGCGAGGACTTAGCACTTAGTCGCCGCTATGTTTAGCGACGTTCGTGGAATACCCCTCAAGTGCAAGAACTGAAGTAGCTCAGCTTTGTGTTTGTGTTGGAATTCAACAGACGCTGGAATGGAATGGCTGTAACACATGTAGAGGTGCTGATTTCAGAAAAAAATGCAGTGGGCTCTTTTTTTTTTTTTTCAGAACTGTATGTATATATAAAAAAAGAAGCAGCTAGGAAGATTGTGCACTATGTAATTTTCTGGTTTTCAGATCTAATTGCTTTTCCTACAGAGTTCCACAGTATATTATAGTTGTATATCTCCATGGAGACAGTTACAAGTTACAGGTCAAACTTGTGGAGAGGCTCACAGTGAGTACATACATGTTTTTTAAGGTAATTGTTGGCAGAAAAAAACAAACAAACTTGCAATTGAATAAATGCAAAATAGACAGTCGTTTAATGTCACACTGTGGAACTTTGCAGACAAATAAATTCATTTTCCATGGAGACAGTCAGTACCTCTCATCAGAAAAGTTTCACAGTGCATTACATCACAGTACATTTTAATTTTAAGTTTAATTTTACAATGACAAATAATAATGAATATAGGATAAAGGGGACAGACCTGAATACCATAGACTTGTCAGCCCTGGCCATTTTATTTTACTTTTATTTTATGTATTTATTTTATTTATGATACGGGGACAGTGCACAATATACTACATTAAACTTACCAGGAGAGATGCCCTGTGCCAGAGCTAATTTCTACCTGTAATCCCTGGTGCACGTTTTTTAGGTTAGGTCATGTTCAAATTAGAACTGGGACCTAACCCTTTTTAATCAATAATTTTAAAATACTGCAAATTATGAATCATGAAAGTAATGAAAAACTATCTAATGCAATACCTGTTGTAAGTCAAAAGTCAAAGTCAATTTTATTGTCAATTCTGCCATATGTGTTCGACATAGAGTGAATCGAAATTCCGTTTCTCTCTGGCCAAGCAGTGCAAAAAAGAGTGTACAAAATTCAATATAAAGACAATACAAAAACAAAATACAAAAAAAGCAGTGCAAAGAATAAATAAATACCGATTTACAGATGTGGTAAAATGTGCAATAGAATCGTGTAATCGTTGTCCTACTCTTTAACCCCTCTTTTCCTCTAAGGACCTATTACGAATCACCAGTGCCATTGCCCTTGATCCCGAACCACCGTTTTGGTACGATGTCACCTCACTTGGGTATCCCCATACCACCTTAACCTGCCCTCCAATCCCCTACAGGATTCTCAGGCCACTTCTCCCATCACCCACCCCCACTGTTACAAAAGATCAGTCGCTGTGGGACAAAAGGGAGATGACAGCATTGGCTTTTTACGCGTCTTGCTTGACATTTCCTCCTCTCTTTCTTGAAGACTTCTTAGTCCGGACCGCCTGCCCCGCACACTCCCAACGCCAACAGATGCATCCATTCGTCATGCATTAGAAACTCCACTCCGCGAGCCATCTGTCAGCTTGTGTCTGTTACCACGCGCGGGCAGTTTGTTGTCGCGGACCTATATACAATTTTAATGGCATGCAAAATATGCCCAGGCAATCTCATAACCCCCTGAACCTTGTCTAAAAGCTCATTCCAGACCTGTGCATGACCTGCGAAAGTGAGAGCTGAAAAATGCACGGCGTCACCATGTACCCAGTCATTCCAGAGCATAGGAGATGTTTGCCATTTGGTGCAACCCCTATACAGTTACCTAAAGCTACATGGGATGAGTTATTATTCCCATGTAAAATGAAATCTAACACAGCTGACCTGTTTCCTAGAAGGGCAAAGAGAAATTACATAGGCTGACATCGCAGTTACAGGAACAACTATACCAATCTATGCCATACTATATATTTTTTATTGTTTATTATATTTTTTCCTGTAAAATGCAAGCCTGCACAAATTCAAATTGCGAATGCATATGTGTATTGGGCATACAGTGAAAATGAAACATAAATATGATGAAAAAATATTCATATCATTGCAAGTGGGGCATTCAATCAAACTCCATCTACAAGGGATCAGGAAAAGTGTATTCTAGTGGAAGGACTGGAAATCCTCAAGTATAGTTGCGTCATTTTTACTCCCAAAGGCGTTGTGTCAAACCTGTCCCAAACACCTTATCCAAAATAGCTGTTCCTAGACTTAATCCAAATCCTACCTGTAACCTGATTGTGAAATACATATTAGAGGAACTGGATTTTCACCATTGCAAGACAGGGTCAAATATAACTCTTCTGTCTCAATGTACCAAAAAATGAACAAATTAATTTTTTTCCTGACTAGACTTAGAATTATCTTGATCTGTATAAGACCACATACCTGGATGACTGCGTAGATATTAGGGCCCAACTGATATGATACTGATAAAATGGCCTTTGGAGCTGCTGATAGCCGATATAACAACTGATATATTTAGTAATATAAAAAGTCACTGTAAATTTTCAAATGCTTCTAAAACTTAGGTTTGGCTCTATTGGATTTTAAGTTGTGTTTATTTAGGCTACATTTACTGTTATTTCGCCTCTCTACAGTCATATTTAAAGGCGTGTGCGCCGCCGTAATTAATTATATGAGTAAATGCGGACCATTCACACCTCTAATCACACATCATTTACACATCAATGCGTGTCCAGTGTATACAGCCACTATAGCCACTTTACTGTAGGCCGGTGTAAGAAAACAGGCTGTTTATATGCGGTAGTTTACAACAGCTAAGCGCTAACAATGAGAAAGAACGAAAAGTAGCTGCAAAACTGAAACATTTGCAACAGTAATCGCTCATACAGACACCTCTCAGATCACAAGTCTTCACAAATAAATGTCCTTTTAATCCTGACTCAAAATGATTGTCCATTAAAATAATATAATCCTGCATTTTTGACAACAGCTGTGTGTGTCCTCTGTCTATGGAACAGTCCTCTCTTCTCCACATTTGCACGTTGATAAAAACATGCAGTAGTTTTGTTGCTGGCCTAAACTGCACTGAAGTTAACTTTTATAGTTAGTATCTTAGATCAGACGCCAGAGCATTTAAAGCCAGCGCCTCGGGGTTGCGCACTGATGTAACGTGACTGTCTGGGTGCGTTCAGGGGCAGTACGGCAGACAAATTACTCCTCTGATAAATATTGATGCGGCGCCACATATTAGGACATTTATCTATCTCTAAATTGAATTAAATGGACGCAGTAGAGTCTATGCTTTATAATGAGGTGGACTATCGGCCCATATCAGCAAGATTTAGGCTGATAGCCGGCATTTCTTCAAGTGCCCACGTCGGCCGATATCAGTCTGTCATCTACATTTTTTTTGTTTTATTTCTCATTATGGTATCGAAATTGTTCTAAGTTCAAAGCCAGCTTTATTGTCAAAAAACATATGTACATGTTGCACACACAGGATTTGAAATTGCAGCGCTCCCTAGGTCCACAGTGAACATTAAACCATCTAATAAACATCTAACAGATCTAGTACATCTAAACAATAAACAAGACAATAAACACCATGCCTAAAACATCACATATACCCCTAGCAGAAGTACAAGACAAATCCAATGACTAAAACATTACATATACCACATATATATATACCTTTAACAAAATTGGTATTGAGTATCGAGTCTATTCCTTAGTATTGAAAATGAGTTTGAAATTGTAGTATTGTGACGACACTACATTCAGCGTGGAAGAAAGTTCACCCGGAGAAAGCATTTACCTTACTTGCAGATGCCCCATTCAAGTATATCTTAAAACCCTTTATATTGCCAGCCACTTTCTACAAAAGCACCTCTTTCATAACAATCTCCCTCATTCTTGGCCTTTTTGAGTCACCATCTCTCCTCTGCCCTCTTTCTGTGTTTGCTCATTGCAGGAGCTCTAATGAGAACACGGCTCTTATCTGCCCGCGCACCATGGGACAAAACGAAGCACACCTCTGCAGCCCATATTGTTACATTCAATCATTGCTTTGCCCCAGCCCCTCGCACAAAATGATGCTGACTTGGTTGTTGCTGATAGAAAGATGCCTATCGTTTTTCAGGGGCCCATGTGAATATGAAGTGCTATTGGCCTTTGAACTCTTGGGGTTCATCCTCTCTAGACCTTTGCTGTGTAATATAAGGAAACAGCTTGTCAAGGTAAAGGTTATCTGTTTGACTGATATGTTGTATTAAAGCTGCATTTGAAATAGATAAACCCATGTGGTTCGAGATGCAAATTTAACCCCCTTTATGCTTTAGGAATCTTGATTTTGTAAAAACACATTTCAATAACTGAAGGCATGCTAGTAAGATACTTTTACTATAGCTTAATTTAATTTCATAATATTCAAAGCAAAGCAAATGCATCTGGTCAATATTAACAAACATGTGGCACATCTCCTACTAGAAAAGTTGCACAGTGCATAGTTTTGCTGTATTACTTCATGATTTTGTTTCAGTAATTTATGATAAAAGAAGAAATTCAATTTGTCAACTGGACAAAGTTTGGTTGAAAACGTTTCGCCGCTCATCCGAGAGGCTTCGTCAGTTCTGGTTAGAGTGCTGGTAAGACACTTGCTTATATCTCGCTGCAGGGAGGAGCTAACTAGCTAACTACTTTCCGAAACTATCTTGCCTATTGGTTTCTGTCTTTTGTTTCTCTGGCGTCTAGATTAGCATACCTATTCATCCCTACACGACTGTTTTTCACACCTCTGGCCCTGACCTGGCTAGCCCTATTGTTTCTTTTGTTTGTTTGATCTAGGTTTAAGAATGGAATTATAGATGGGAGACAAATTATGTCTGACTCTACCATTTCTGTTTAAAGAAGGATTCTCTTTTTTGACAAAAATAGCCTCTTTAACTCCCCTCTCAAGCCAATTCTTTTCCCTGGCCAAGATCTGAACCTCACTGTCCTCAAAAGAATGGCCCGTGGCTTCTAGGTGAAGATGTACGGCAGATGACGGTCCACTCTGGCACGCCCGTCTGTGTTGGTACATCCTCTTGTGAAGTGGCTGTTTTGTTTCTCCAATGTAGCGCTCACTGCAGTCTTCACTACACTGAATGGAGTAGACCACATTGCTTTGTCTTTTGAGAAACAAAAGACAGACACCAATAGGCGAGATAGTTTCGGAAAGTAGTTGGCTAGTTAGCTCCTCCCTGCAGCGACATATAAGCAAGACTATATAAGCAGCACTCTAACCAGAACTGACGAAGCCTCTTGGATGAGCGGCGAAACGTTTTCGACCAAACAAACTTTGTCCAGTTGACAAATTGAATTTCTTCTTTTAGCATGGATTCTACCTGGACGACTGAGGGACTCTTCACGCATCTTTCAGTAATTTAGTGATCTCTTCCAGGTCCTATTCAGACCCTTCTTATAAATGTTCAAAAGCATGATACAAAACTGTACACAACAACTTGACAAACCAAAAGTAGTTTTATTAGCAGGTTGCATGCCGATTGTGTTGTGATAGCGCTGTGAAGGGGGAGTGACTTAGGACTGAGAGACTCAAAAACGTCAAAAAGTGAAACTTGGAAAATGTAATACCTTGTTTTTGGTAAATAT
The DNA here is from genome assembly GCA_036785185.1 of Paratrypauchen microcephalus. NCBI lineage: Eukaryota > Metazoa > Chordata > Actinopteri > Gobiiformes > Gobiidae > Paratrypauchen > Paratrypauchen microcephalus. Next base: position 8,986,945 of record JAVJIX010000015.1, on the reverse strand, counting down.
AATTTTCAAATCAATAAAAGTTACTGTATGTTATGTGTTATCGGTTAATACTCCATAGAAGTAAATTACCCCCTCTTTAAAGTCCTGCATAAAGTCCTGATATTCGTAATAATAATTTCCGTACTATTATTCCGAATATAAGCCGCAAGAATTTTATGGGATCATGTCGGTGTCTGGGATCATGTCCGTGTCTCGTAGGATTTCAGCAGATTTCAGGCTCTCCCGGGGGTCGGGGCTAGTTGTATCGATGGAGTGGATGTCCGGCTACTGAAGTTTAAGACGTTTCTTCTCCTCATTTACACACTCACCTGCATTTAACACATACGGGTCATTAAGATGTAGCCCACTCACTAATGTTCATTTAGCATCATAACTTATTTTATCACATGGCGATAAACTGTTTTAGTACGCTGACAACAGCTCTCACTCGTGTTGTAACTTCATGTTAACCGCACAGACAGCGGCGTTTTCTGCACTCAGGCTGTGTGTGCATCCACTGTGTTGATAAACGGATAATCCATCCATATATTAGCCGCATCATTGTAAAAGCCGCAGGGTTCAAAGTGTGAGAAAAAAAGTAGTCGCTTATAGTCCGGAAATTACTGCAAGTTTAAAGCAAAATTCAGACTGTAGAGTTATGTTGTGTTACCTGGTGTAACCTATATGTCTATAAATCCATTAAAGATATGAATGTCGTCATATACTATATCATATCTTATATTTTATTTTATATTCTGCCTCCCTGCACCTTTCCCTGGTCTATATTCTCTGAATCAATTACTTTTTGTTTCCCTCCTTTTCCACTGTATTGCGCCCGGATGCGTGTTGCCAGCCTTAGATTTCTGTCAGGAGCTGAAGGATGTCTGTCCAATTTTCTGCATGGATGGAACTGCTAGAGGTTTTGTGTGTTTTAAAAGCGCCTGTCAAGACGTGCGTTAAGGATGTATGGGCCCTATATCCTTGTAATTCTTCCACACACTGGCCATCTCTGTCTCATACATCCATTAGTGAGTGTATCAGGGATTTGTCATGCTGCTTTGAACACTATGTTGGACTGCAAAACATGTATAATCTGTCACAACTTGCTACAGAAATTTAAAAGGACGGCTGTTTAAAGGTCTGTGTCTAATATTTCATTTACTCATTTTAACTTTTCGGATAAAAACAAACATACATTGTGATTAGATTTGCAATTGATTATTCCATAACATTAACATTTGGCAACAGACTGGAATATAGATAAGATAATACAACTGTCACATGCATTTTGGACTTTTACGGGTTTAGTAGTATTTATATGTATTTAAGGTCCTACTAGGGGTGGGCGGTAGAAACGGTATGCAGTATAAATTTGGCCAACGGTAGAGATTTGGGTTATACCTTCCTATCGCGATAGTTCATTGCGTCACCACAACAAGGAAGGAGGAAAAATCGCTGCGAGCAGTGAACACATGGAGGAGGAGGAGCTCGTGAAAAAGACCGGCTCAACTTCTGTAATCTGGTCATGGTTTGGATACAAGGCGTCTGATACTGAACAGGAAATTGGAAAACAATCTGCAGAATATGCTGGGCGACAGTGATCGCAAAACATGGCAACACAAGCAATCTGTTCTACCACCTAAAAGCTAAACACGTTATCGAGTACGAAGAAAGCCAACGAACGCGCGGTTCCCTCTAAGCTGCGCGCCTGTGCAATTGCGCACTGCTCGCACATTCTCAGCGCACAAGAAAACCTCTGCAGCGCAGGGATGAAAGAGTTCCGCTTTTTTTTCAGCCGCGGGGTCATCTGAATACGGGGGAATCGTCCAGTATTCAGAAACAAAAGTATGTGTCTCGTATTAAACTTCTACCGGTGTAAGCCACGAGCACGCGCAAGCCGCGAGCACGCGCAGCTCTTTCGCAACAGCGTGTAGCGGGGGTGCAGGTCGGATGTCGCGCACAGGAGTCCAAAGAGCGCTCAGGGAGTTAGTGTGTTTGCTCAGACACATACAACATTAGGGGGAACATTGGGTGACACTCAAAAGCCAAGCCAGTTTTCAAGTGGGAGGAAAAAAGTTGGCACTACACACCAGCAGTCTATCACGCAGGCATTTTCAAAAGGCGTAGCTTATGATAAAAAAGCCAGCGGTGGATTGACATAACGAAGTCCATCGCAATATTCTTGTGTAACGACACGGTGCCTTTCCAAACCGTAGAGAGAAGCGGCTTTTTACTAGGCATGGTGAAGACGCTGGATCAACGGTACATGGCACCAAACCGCAAATATTTTAGCCAGGTGGAAGTGCCCAGACTGCATGACGAGGTCCGCAATCAAGTGGGAAAAGAGCTTCGTGACATAAAACACTATGCAACCACCACGGACTTGTGGTCGAGTCGCACTATGGACCCGTATATCAGCCTGACAATCCACTTTATTGACGACGACTGGAAGTTGTGCGGCAAATGCCTGTGTACGGCCCATTTCAACAGTACATGTGTACTGCAAACATCGTATTTCCCTGACGACCATACAGAGGAGATGATTGCCCAGGGACTCAGGGAAGAGCTCGAGTCATGGGAACTTGACGAAGAGTATGCAGGTATGCATCAGCACTGACACCGGCGCCAATGTTAAAGTAGTTTCATTTTCTATTTACATTGCCTTGTTCAAATTTTATACTACTTGAAAGTGAAGTTACTTGTTTTATGTTTTTTACAATTACAGTTTTGCACAATACATTTTCTTGTAGTAATATTCTTGACGTTTATGTTATTTAATAGTTTAAAAAACAGCTTCCTGCTTGAATGCTTTTTCCATGTGCTCTGGTGACCATTAAGAAGCTGTTAATACTGTTAACAGTTAATACTGTTACATACCAAAGTATACCGTGATATATACCGTCTACCGTCTATGGTTCAAATGATACCGTGATATAAATTTTAGGCTATATCGCCCACCCCTAGGTCCTACGTTACACAAAATTAACTATTGTGAGCTTTTAGCCATGTTAGAATGTTACCTCATCAAAACATACCTGTTGTTTGCATAATTTACACGGTTGAGTAATGCTACATCAAGTGGTAGTTAACACCTACCTTTTGTCTTTTGTTCAGTAGAGATAGGCTAGTTAATGTGTATGGAGTTTAAAAACACAGTGGGGCCCTTCCTGTATTACTACATAACATCATAAGGTGGAACAGTGTTTTCTTTTTGAGAGGAGAACTGAGCCTAAACATGCAGGGTTTGTGTGTTAAACTTGTGACAAACAAAACACAACTGTACATAATAAAAAAGGTTAAAACTCCATGCACAGCTTTCAGGTGCTGGTAACAGCAGGAATATTCAACAATTTAAAAAAAAACACACTAGTTTGACTTTAGAGTGAACAAACCTAATAATGAATAAAGAATAAAGTCAAACAAATGTTCGGTAAACCTCTTTTATACAACTGTAGATATGTTTTTGATGAGATAAAATTATTACATAGATCAGAAATGGCGTAATATAGGACCTTTTAAGGTTATTAAGATTTTACATTTTAGACAAAGCTAATAACATTTCCATGGAATCCAAGCAGTAAGCAGACCCTTCACTGGAAAAGTTACTTACTAATTACAGCTATTTAAATTAAGATTTCAATTGTGATCAACACTATTAAAATTGACCAAAAATCCCTATCTTCTGTCACTATTTGGTTTTGCTTCTTGGTGGACATTTTGACCTGCTCCTAGATGACCACCCCCACCCTGCCATGGGGGTCCTGCCATATCTCACTAGCCTCCTCCTGAGCCTGAATAGACTTATTGTACTGCTGCTGCTTTGCTCCATACTGCTAACTCTACAGGACCTCTACGCACACCTGTCAAGCCACGTCCTTGGCGCCTTGGGGTGCTGAGGCGGCCCAGTGCCCCCCTGCTGCACCCCCCTTATTGAACCCTTAAGACTGCACGTCAAAGAAATGAGCAAATAAACACGTGCGGCCAGGCTTGTAAAGATGTGGTATACAAAAAGGTATACTCAGGTGGTTCTGTTCATGCCAAGTACCACCTTAAAGAACATTTTCCTTTGAAAGTATTTAATTAAGTCAAATAAGTATGTGTAAATAAATAAGTAAAATGGCCATGAAAAATATACTATAAGATTTATGCATGTCTGAACTAAATATAACAGGACTTAACCAGGACTAAATCAGGACTAAACCAGGACTCCAGTCAATGGGACTGTGTTTATGGCACAGTGTTACTTTTCTCTTCAGTGGTCCATTATTTGCTTCCATGGAGATGTTCTTGCTTTGTACTGAATGCTCCATGACATTTTTTTTCACATAACAGATGTTTCTATTGTTTAAAAAAGTGTGTGAAAAACATGTTATTTTACTGTGATTGCAGCTCTTCCAATACAATGGATCATTCCAGAGAAATCACATCAGAAAAGTTGCAAAGTGCATCTTTTAAGTGTGTCTAAATCAGTGTAAAATGTTAACACTTAGCAAACAACTTTTAAAATGACCTTCTGATGTATACATACCTCTAGCATGCCCTACCCCACAATTTGAGAAGCGCTGACATCCACAATTGAACTTGATCTAAACACAGCATGCATACATTTCCACACAGTCCCACTGCATAGACTGGAGTTTATTAGAAACACACTTCTTACTTTCCCCCTCCTCAAAGCCAAGGTTATAGTTGAGTGATGCAGGTACGGCTGTTCAAAAAGGGTCAAGTTCCACATTTGCAGGGCCGCAGAGGGCAAGGGCACAGAAAGGTTGTGTGGTGCACTGCTCCAGGAGAAAAGAAGAAGTAAACTACATGAAACCTGATCCCCAGTTTGAATCAGTTGCAGGTTTGCAGTGGGACTGAGTGGGAACTGTGCATACGGCAGTGCATGGTAACTCTGTAATGTAAGGGGAACAGTTGGAGAATATTAGGCGCATTTGGAGACGGTCAAAATGTTAAATGAATTATTTATTTGGGTTATTCAGAAAGCATAGATCTTCGACTGCTTCAAAGGCGCCCCACAATCTTGCAGTAGTGCATTATAGTTCAGAAGCCACAAAAGAGGGCAATTGTACTTATTTATTCATGTTTTTTACTTTGTTGATATTGATTGTCTTTTTTTTTTGTTTTTTGTTTTTGTATTTTTCATGACGCAACACTGCAGAATCTTGCGTGTATCACAGATTAGGAAAATATGACAATGATTTGATTTGATTGGCAAAATGGCATGCACGAATCACTCCAAAGACAACTTTGGGTGAGGGAGAAAGTATAATAATGCTCTAAAAAGTTGATATTGCATAGATCTGATTTAAGGAGAGACGTATACAGATGTACATCTTCTGATCATTCTGGAAAGATAAGCTATTTTTTCATTGTGTCAGTGGATTGGACCAACGTGACAAAAGTACTATTCAAATAGATTCTTATCGTTTGACGGGTGTAGAATCCCTCAGTCGCCCAGGTAGAATCCATGGCAAAAGGAGAAGTTCAATTTGTCAACTGGACAAAAGTTTATTTGGTTTGCAGCTCATCCAAGCTGCTTCTTCAGTTTGAAGGTTGAACCTTCGTTTGAAGATTGAATGAAAAAAAAAAAAAAAATAGTGGAATCTCATCGTTTGCTTTCCACTGTTACACCTTGACAGTAAATTGTATTTTATATACTTTCTTTCACCTCATAACACGACATCTTTATTTTTGAACTCACTCCTTGAGGCTTTGATACACCAACATAGAAATCAATCCCAACAAATTCAAAACCTCCTTGGCAATAAAAAAACATAGGCGTTCAACCATTGCATAACCGTTGCCTGGATCTTCTTGTGCTCCAAAAACGTATTTAAAAATAACCCACCACTCTTCATTAAAATGGTGGATTAAACGCTTAATCAGACTGCATTAAACGTGCAAGGAAATGAGTTTATTTGGCCGACACTTGAGAGGGACCAGACTATTGGTAATCCTTTTTCTGCTGTGTTATTACGTCTCTCTTCTTGAGCACAACCCCACTCTGTCTGAATGAGCTTCTTGGCCTTGGCCCTTAACCTGATGCTGAGCAAATGTCCGGCTTTATGAGGCAATACCATCAAGAGAAACGGCTAAATGAGTGCTGGTGAAATGCATGTAGCGTATATGCACTCACAGAGGACCTACAGTGTCAAGTCCCAATGGTGTCACCCATATAATTATCCTTTCTACCGCAATGATGAGATGTCCAAGCTTTATGAAAGGTAGGCGTGATTTCCATAATGATCGCTTGTATTCTAATACTGACTGGTGATGTCTGTGCTTTTTCTCAAACCAATACCAAATAATACAGGGAACTAAAAGGTCCATATTACACTATTTTCTGATCTGTTGTAATGTTTCATCATCAAAAACATACCTGGAGTTGTGTTTTCTTTCATTCACATGTTTAATACACAAACTCTGCATATTTACACACTCATTAGAATCATTTGGATTATTTCAGCCCGGGAATTGCCGATCTCTACTGAACTAAAGGTTATGGGTAGATGTTGACTTGAAAACTACATGTCACTACATGACATCACAAGGTGGAACAAACCATTTTGAGCCAGCTATTATTTTTTTCAATTTCAAAGTCAACAGTTATTTCCACTTCCACTGAGATCTGTTAAATTAAAGGTTGAAAGGAAAGCCTATGCGTAGAAAATATTTCCAAATACACAATAATACACTTGTTTTGATTTCATAAAGTTGATATCTTTGTGAAAAAAGAAGATAACGATGATAATGCAAAGACTATTCAGATTATTTTAATGGTCTAATTGTCTTGCAGCCCATCTGTGTTAGTGTTACATTCTAATGCACTCACTCCAAAGTACTTTCAGATGACCGAAGATGTAAATGAGTGTGACTAAGGAACAGGGAAGCTGGCAAATAACTATACATAATCTTCTTGCAGTTGGCAGCTCCCTCAGTCAATCGTTATCAGCTTGTGAGAATCTAATGTGACCCGTGGGGATTGGCAGGGCTCCGTGCATTAAAATACTTGTCTCTGTTTAGTGTGAGGAGCAGTCTTGGTCTCTCCTGGACTGTGGTCAATACTGCTTTAATATTATTGGGTGTCAATAAAGTGATGGATTGCATTCGCGATGTGGCAAACAAACCAAAAACACCTTCTTCCCTCATATTGATCGACCTCAGTTCAGTTTTATTTTTTGTGTGTTGTCAAAAACAAACAGAAATCTTTCAGTATTGATTTCATGAACGTGGACACAATCAATCTAATCCTAAAAATAAAACGCCAAACTGACAGATGTTTCTCTCTATACCCCTCGATTAAAAAGCCCCTCAGATCATCATAATCATACATCCATTTGATTTTTGGAATAGTATTGATGCAATTGTGTTTTTTTTCCAACTCAAAACGCAGTTGACAGAACACGTGCATTAAAGGTCCCATGGCATGAAATTTTCACTTTCTGAGGTTTTTGAACGTTAATGTGAGCTCCCCTACCCTGTTTAGCCCCCCCCCCCCCCCCCCCCCCCCATGGTTAAAAGTTGCGAAATGTCTAAACTGAGCATTTGCGATCCTTTTCTGCGTTACAAAAAATCGAAGCTCAAACGGGCGAGTTTGAACAAGGCACCTTATTGACGTCAGATCGAAAAAAGAAATGCAAATGCAGTTCCACCCCCGTCTGTCTGAACTCAGCATCTCTGTAAATCACGCCCAGAGAGTTTGGACTGCGAATGCGCTAGGCAATGTGAAAAGCGTTTTTTTTATTTGCCTGGAGGCACGTCCGAGTGTTTCTAGGCTCGGAAGTCCTTTATCTGAGCCTCTGGACCTTTGAACAGCAGTGGTTTAATTTTATTTTCTGTGGAAATGTGTTTATTTTTCAATGGAACGCTTCAAATCTCTCCCCCTGTGCAAAAACAAGGAAATGGATCAGAGAGCGCTCAGAGCAGAGAGCGGAGCATTTGGCCACGCCCCCACCCTCTACTATTGGCCAGCTTTTTTCTCCTCATTTGCATTCAAGCAACAACACCCATTATAGTGTGTAGAGTGTTCAGAGTGAGAAAAATTACTCTTTCTCAGCTTATCTCTGTTTCTCATGCACTGAGTGTTGATTTTGAAGAAGGATTCATTTACAGTATTAGGGAACCATTAAGGAGCCATATAAAAGCATCAAGAAGTACCATGTCATGGGATCTTTAAGAACACTGAACTTCCAAGAATGTTTGCAAAGCTCTTGACGGTTGAAAGCGTTTGTCCACTGATCCGAAGGTTGGCAGTTCCAATCCTGCTCTTGACAAAAACATCGTCGGTAGAGCGGCCAGATCCACTGACCTGCGGGTTGGCGGTGTGATTCCAGCTCCCACCGATAAACGCTCTCGTTTGATCCTTGTGTGTGTGAATGGTTCCCCGATGAAAAGCACTTTGAGTAATGTGAAGAATTCCTCAGTCGTCCAGGTAGAATCCATGAATTTCTCCTTTTGCCATTTTGAGTAATGTGAAGGTTGAAAATTGCTGTATAAAAATGTGACCATTTACCAAGAAGTAGACATTTTGTCCTCTGCAGTGGTCATTAGACAACAGCTCTAGATGTTGGTCATGGTAAAGTGGCAGTGCTTTACTACAATGTATGGGAGCACTCCATAGAGAAAAGTACCAGAAAAGTGGCTAAAATACAAATGTATTTAAGTGAAGTCCCTTGATTGAATGCCTGGGTACAGCACTTGGTCCACGTCACGCCGCATTATACAACAGTTTACCTCAGGCGAGTGAGAAAATTTATATTTTTTCCCCGTGTCCCTCATTTGAAAGTCTGTCTAATCTGCGTAATAGCTGCGAGACTAACCATAATTGAATAACTGCATACTTCACACTAGAGTGCTGTATGTAGGTTAGCCACTTGTTAAAAAGATGGTCACATTTCATAACAGTTCCTCATTCATTAGCCATATCTTCCTTTCCTTTGGCTTTGTACTCATGCTTGGATGTGAGACAATGTCATAACCATAAGGCCATTTAATTTGTAGATTAGTGCTTTTATTGACCACAGTAATGCAGGACTTTGGGTCAGTGTTGGAGTTGCTACTTTTGAAATTGCAATTAGCCAATGTCAAAGGCTGCCGTTTTTGAAGTACCATCATTTCTTCCACAAACATAAAATATCCTGTTAAAACTCTGAACATGTTGTTGTACATGTTCTGAAAAATTCTTTTGTTAGTTTGCGATTCAGTCTTTTTGTCAATATCTCTGGATGCGTTTCAAATTTGAAATAGTTAAAATTGAACTTTGAACTATTATTAAAACAAATTGCAATCACAATGCCTGTTAAAAAAAAATCACAATTATGAGAAAAACAGATGAAAAATCTGTTCAGTTTAGGTTAAAGGTGCACGGTCATGCGCTTGTCTCATTAAACATTTTCTTTGCCTGGAATTTTGAACAATATTTCATTAAACTTGGCTTTCTCCATGGAGATGCTGTGAGGTCAAGTTGCCAAAAGTCAAAGTAAGAATGCTATAGAAATAGAAACACCCATCATGAAATAAAGGCACTATGGATACATTTAATACCATTTTCTGGAATATTCTTGGCAAAGCAGTGACATCTCTATGGCAACTAGCGGTAATGACTAAAGTAATACCGGCATTTGGTCAGTGTTGGGCACAAAGGAGTCGCTACATTTGCAGACTCGCCGGCCATTTCTTGTAGCGTTGCCCACTCAGCACATTTTCCACTCCGCTGATAAAATAAGCCAGTCTTTGATGAGCTTTGGGCAGGCCACGGTGTGCTGCCTCTGTAAATGCTTTTACAGAGAGAGACCACGCACTGTCGACTTGGATCGGTCATACAGGGACTGTGTGTGTGTGTTGGCTCTTCTCATGCGCACTCCCACTGAGATATTAAGGCACTGGCTATTGGCACTTTCTAATAATGGAGATATTTTATTTGCATCTTCCAAACTTGTAGCAATGTGTAAACAAAGGTGCACTTTAATCAGTTATACAGTACCAATATTGATGTTACGTAACCTATGCATAACTGCATGTTTAATTTATTATATTTTGCTTTGCATATTCCAGGTTTTGTAACCTTGGTTGTGCTATCTCACCTTTCACAGCTTAAATATGCACTCTATATAAGGGCCTGTTTACACGAGAACGCTTACGGGTAAAAATTACAAAATATTTTATTGGAATTGACTTTTGTTTAGACGGTGATAGCGTTTTGGGGGCTTAAAAATGCAAAAAACTCACACCGCCCTCAAAAGTGGAAAACTTGAATACACTCTGCCATAGCGTTTTCGTCTACACTGCCCAAGACGAAAAACTCTGGTCAAATCTGCTGACATCGCGTACGTGTTTACGTCACATCGGTCCATATACTGTATCAGTGTACTTTGTTTGGCAGGACTCCCACTCCACACCTTGTTGCGCCTTCGTTGCTTTGTAGTCTTAACGTGGTCTGAAGCAATAGTTGATCTTCTTCGTCTGACGACACAATTTTTTTTTGCTACCGGTAGCCATGTTTTGTTTTGCTTTTCGCGGCGCAGATGATAAGAAGGAAGATTCTACACATGCGCGCGGACACCTAGCCGCCTGGCATGCATACCCAATTGAATTCTACTGTATGCACACAGATTTCCTCCAGAAAACGCTCGTCTAAACACGGAATAAAAAATGAAGACGCAGCGCCACTTTTGCGTCATCATATAAACGTGTCCTAAATAAAAAAAATAATTAAAAAAGTGTCCTCCACCTGCCTGGAATGGTTCACCGTATGGCATATCTCCATTAAAGGAAAAGTAACGTTTTTTACAATTTGAGCCTTATTTCGGCAATAAAACAAGTTGTTTTACTCACCCATATCACTTTGGTGTCATATGGAGCATTTCCGGAGATGTTTTAGATTAGCGTTAGGCTAACGCCGTTAGCCTAGCGCGACTTATAGCCATAGATCGGGGCATTCCCCGAGCATGTAATATGCCCCGTGCGGGCTCCAAATAACACAAACTTTAGCACTTTTCAAATCATAGAAGCTCGATGTCTTTAGTCTACGATTTCGTTTGAATCAAAAGTGGCCTGTAATCCGAGATTTATCCATAGTTTACAGCTATGCGTTCCATGTTTGGGTCCCGGGAGCTGAGAGCACACTGGCGTCCTCATCTACTCGAAACTATGGATAAATCTCGGATTACAGGCCACTTTTGACCAAACGAAATCGTAGACTAAAGACATCGAGCTTCTATGATTTGAAAAGTGCTAAAGTTTGTGTTATTTGGAGCCCGCACGGGGCATATTACATGCTCGGGGAATGCCCCGAGCTATGGCTATAAGTCGCGCTAGGCTAACGGCGTTAGCCTAACGCTAATCTAAAACATCTCCGGAAATGCTCCATATGACACCAAAGTGATATGGGTGAGTAAAACAACTTGTTTTATTACCGAAATAAGGCTCAAATTGTAAAAAACGTTACTTTTCCTTTAAGAGAAGAACCTGAGTTACAGTTCAGATCTGTGGAATGGCAACCCTCCTCAGTTTTTTAGAGCAATAAAAACAGTCAACATTTAAGAAATACAGCATATATTATTTAATGTGATATACAACATTCTAGCCAAACATTGTAATAATTAATTAAATGAAATTAATTTAATTCAACTCTGATTTATTGGGGTTGAAACATATCGCTATGTTTGACAAAAGATGGACAAAAGAGCAGTCTCCCTCAGCTGTGACACTGAAGATTAAGCCGTCCAACTGAGCCTAAAAAAACACACACAAAAAACTGCTGGCTTGAATGGCTTAATGATCACAATGAGATTTTCTCTGAACTTCAAAAACACAGAGGAGCCATTACTGAGTTCTTAATGACATTACAAGGTGGAAACAAGCATCTGCAGATTTATAATTGAAAAGGAAACTAATTCATTTATGCAAAATATAGACATTTTGCTTTTAAATTCAGCCAGGGTAAATTTAAGTAAATAGTCTTAACATGTTTTAGAAGGAAATGCATTAGACTAATTTGTTAATAATGTGGCCGCTGGGCATCTTTATGGTGTGTTGAATGCACTAAATGTGGGAGAAAAAAGCTTTGGCAACACTGGTTTAAGTAAATTGCAATTCCTTTCCAAATTTGCCTTGGTGCACTAGGGAGTTATTAGCACTGTCCTACATCTCATTTAATGATACCACCTTAAATCGGCTGTGACTCCACAGCTGCATATTGCACTCACAGAAGCAGATGGCCTGTGCAGACTGGTGTTTTAAATTGGGTAGACCTCTGGACCAGCAGACTGCACCATATCACTGTGTTATGGTGTATATTGAATTAATTTGACAACTTAAGCTCGTACATGTGTTACCCTATGGACCCTATGGTAAAGCAGCTGTATGAACTAGGGATGGGAAGAGTTTTGGACAAAAGATTATTGTGAGACGAAACATCACAATCTCAGAGCTATTTGAGCTGTTTTTTGTAAATAATTACCGGTACTTGTAAATATTGCTTATGTGGTGTGTAAATAGTGTGTAAATAGATTCATGCTGTGGTTGTGAGATTGTCCAATTCCGAATGCTCTGCACTGGTCTGCGTGCTGTAATTTAAAAAAAAATTCTATATATATTATGTACACTGGATGATATGTCTGTTTTTCTACTGTATATATGTAATATATATTGTATTAAAAAATATATGACTTTAAAAGAAAGAACATGAGACTGGATGGTATTTAGTCACACTAGGCACTACTCGGGCGAACCTGATGACACTGTAGAGGCGAAATGCGTTATTCGCTCTAGACCCAATAAAGGAATAAGAATAAAGTCAAGCGAGTGCGTGGTAAACTTCTTTTTTTGGAATGATCACAATCTTAGACTTAGACTTGGACAAACTTTATTGATCCACAAGAGAAATAACTTGGACGCAGTAGCTCATCTTATACATTACTGACAGTAAATCAGACATGTATTTGAGCTAAATATCTTACCCAGTGTACAGATATTGTATAAGCATTCCCTGAGGTCAAAATAAGTCTGCTTCTACATCTTATTATAAAACATTTTACTGTCCAATAATCAGAACGTGCACTGTTAGCATGCCAGTTATTATTAGCTAGCTGCAAGTTGTGCTTTTCACATTAAGACAGTATAAAATAGGTACTGTGCGTATAATATGAGAAACGGCTAGCATGTTACATTTTGGGTAATTACCTTTTTCACAACAAGGCAAAGTGCTTTGAGTAGCCTCTATATTTTGCAAGACTACCCCTTTTTCATCTTTTTCATCCATGCTGCATTCAGATAACAAGAAATTGCAATTAAGCTGTGAATAAGCTGCTTTTTAATTTGGCAGGCAAAGCATTTGTTGGTGAGCTCCAGAGGATAACGAAGAATTGGATGAAAAATGGTCACCGTAATGAAATTATGTATTCCAACCACAGGCCACTGAACCATCTGATCTGATTGTGATTAGCTGTTGTCAGTGAACCTTCAACCTAACAGTTTGCGGGTACAATATGCTACTATTGTCTCATTCCCAAACACTTCCAGCCTGGCTAAATGACTGGCAGATGCTACGCTGACCACACCAGCTCCTTGGTTCAGTCTGGCCGACCTCTGGCGTCTGCTTCTCCCTTCGCCAAAAATAAATAAATAAAACCCACAAATTTGATCGTCCATAACGAAGGCAGATTTGACTAAACGCATCCCTAGCTATCACCGTATCGTCTCAAGCCAAATTTGGAGCAGACATTGTGCCCAGATGATAAAAGTTTGGCAACATAATGCAATTTATTTCTCTTTTTGAAGCGTGCACAAACGGGGAACTGTGTAGTCATTTTTGATCAAGCGCTTTTCAGCTCTAATTGGACTGCTCTGCTTTTCTGGCTTTTGCAATGATTTAAATGGTAAAATCAATTTAAATTATAATTTTCATGCACTAAATGTATTCTATGCTATTATACTCTGTTATTCACAGTGGTGTGGTGTTCGTTTTTGAAGCAAATGGAGATTAGTACAGAAGTTGTTTTAAATGTAGTTCAAACCTTTTTTTTTGGTTTATTATGATTGTAGGTAGCTAAGGAATAATGGCATTAAAGGCAAATTAACGTTTTTTTTTAACAATCTGAGCCTTCTTTCGGCAATAAAACAAGTAGTTTTACTCACCTATAGCATTTTTCTGTCAATTGGAGCAGTATCGCAGAACTTATGTTGAGCCGTTCTGTTCTAGTAATGATCCCGTATCCGTTAACATGGTGCTGTATCATTTGCTCGGGGCATTACTTTGCGGTGTCCAAATAACACAAACTTTAGCACTTTTCAAATCATAGAAGCCCGATGTCTTAATACAAGATTTCGTTTGAAGCAAAAGTGGCCTGTAATCCGAGATTTAGCCATAGTTTTGAGTAGATGAGGACGCTAGTGCGCATGTGCGGACTGTGCTCTCAGCTCCTGGAACCCAAACATGAAACGCAAAGCTGAAAACTATGGATAAATCTTGGATTACAGGCCACTTTTGCTTCAAACGAAATCTTACATTAAGACATCGGGCTTCTATGATTTGAAAAGTGCTAAAGTTTGTGTTATTTGGAGACCGCAAAGTAATGCCCCGAATACAAATGCTAACGGATACGCTACAACATAACTTTCTTCAAACAGCTCCAAATGACACGAACGTGATATGGGTGAGTCAAACGACTTGTTTTAAAGAAGGCTCAGATTGTAAAATAACGTTACTTTTCCTTTAAAGGTGCATTGCAGAACTTTTCTGGTGGAAGGTCCGCTATCTGCTTGTCTCAATGGAGATACGCTATATTGCCCAAAGTCTTCACTCACCCATCCAAATAATCAAGATTAGCTGTTCCAATCACTTCCATGGCCACAGGTGTATAAAATCAAACACCTCGGCCTGCAGACTGTTTCTACAAACATTTGTGAAAGAATGGGTCACTCTCAGGAGCTCGGTGAATTCCAGCGTGGTACTGTGATAGGACGCCACCTGTGCAACAAGTCCAGTCGTGAAATTTCCTAAATATTCCATAGTCAACTGTCAGTGGTATTATAACAAAGTGGAAGCGATTGTGAACGACAGCAACTTCGGCCACGTAAACTGACGTACTTGTGCAGAGGGGGGATTATGGTGTGGGGTTGTTTTTCAGGTGCTGGGCTTGGCCCGTTACTTCCAGTGAAAGGAACTCTGAATCCTTCAGCATACCAAGAGATTTTGGACAATTCCATGCTCCCAACTTTGTGGGAACAGTTTGGAGATGGCCCCTTCCCCTTCCAACATGCAACATTTGTGCACCAGTGCACAAATCGAGGTCTATAAAAACATGGATGAGAGTTTGGTGTGGATGAACTTGACTGGCCTGCACAGAGTCCTGACCTCAACCCGACAGAACACTTGGGATGAATTAGAGTGCAGACTGAGAGCCAGGCCTTCTCATCCAACATCAGTGTGTGACCTCACAAATGCACTTCTGGGAGAGTGGTCAAAAATTCCCATAAACACACTCCTAAACCTGGTGGACAGCCTTCCCAGAAGAGTTGAACCTGTTATAGCTGCAAAGGGTGGGCTGATGTCATATGGATTACGAGTGGGATGTCACTTAAGTTCATATGCGAGTCAAGGCAGGTGAGCGAATTCTTATTGCTTTGCCTTGAATGTTCCATGGTATGACATTAAACATAACCATGTAGCATTTATTCATTATGATATTTCTATTACTCAATAATACATTAATTCCTTCTGTGAATACGGGCGACTCTCCACAGATCTGAATTGTAATGTAGCGTAGTGCTGTAACCTTCTTCTCTCCCTTGTGATTGATTGGTTTAATCTATACTGTGGAACCTTCTAGACAAAGCAATAACATTTCCATGGAGACAAGCAGGTGGCGGACCCCGCACTAGAAATGTTACGCTGTGCAGCTTTAGGTTTTGAAGTTTAACTTTTCTGAATGCTTCATCACCATGGACTTTTTATTGGATTTTTTGCAATATGACATTAAAAGTAGTCTTGTGTGGGGTCACCGCTTCACAGATCTAGCAAATGAACTTAGCCTGTTGGTGTAATACCATAGTTTCATACGTATATTCCACCCAGAAAAGCTGCACACTGCACCTTTTTAATCATTATACATTATTTAGCACTTATTAGCTGACTTTTTTTCAATCAACTTTCTATTCAAATATTTCAGTTAAATTAATCTGTTAATTCCTCTCCTTTTTAATTATCTGAGACATCTTATTTACCATCTCTTCAGCATTCATCGTTGTAATCATAGCAGGTAAGACTTCAAACTAATTAGACTCCACGTACAGCTATTTATATTTCAACAAGCTCTGCTCCAACGTGACAAGTTTTTCAACAGTAGAGGTGAGATATCTCTGAAAGAATCTGAATTTACCCCATGTGGCTACTAATTAAATGGAACCGCTTTGTAATGCCAGGAAATGATAAAGAAAAAGATGCAAAAGATTAATTCATGTTCTGGCTAAGGGACAGTGGGCAGCAAGCTACTGTGAGGAAGCAGTGTGCAAAAATGTGGAAATGTGTGTGCAATGATTGATTTGATGATTAAAATGGATGTACAGCTCTGGAAAAAAAATAAGAGACTGCTGCATTTTTTTTCTGAAATTAGCATCTCTACATGTATTGCAGCCATTCCATTCCACCGTCTGTTGAATTCCAACACAAACACAAAGCTGAGCTACTTCAGTTCTTGCACCAGGAGTGGAATAAAGTCACCCAAAAACAATGTGAAAGACTTGTGGAGAGCATGTCAAGACGCATGAAAGCTGTGATTCAAATAAGGGTTATTTCACCAAATATTGATTTCTGAACTCTTCGTGTAAAAGTGTAAACATTAGTATTATGTTGTTTTAAAATGAATTTGATCTTATTTCTTTGCATTGTTTGAGATCTGAAAACATGTATCGTTTTTGTTATTTTGACCATTTGTCATTTTCTGCAAATAAATGCTCTAAACGATAATATTTTTATTTGAAATTTGGGGGAAGTGTTGTCAGTAGTTTATATACTCAAACAAAAATGTTCCTTTTGCCCAAACACATACCTATAAGTAGTAAAATCAGAAAAACTGATAATTTTGCAGTGGTCTCTTTTTTTTGTTCCCGGAGCTGTGTTTCATATTAAGTTGGTGCAGAAATATGGTTGTCAATATGTATTTGGTTCTTTTTACTGTCTTAACACATGGAAAAATAGAAATAGTTAATTCGCAGTGGCCCAGAGTTATTCTTCACTTACAAACTCATCACAGTGAATAATTATGACAGTGGTAAGTGCTTTTTATAACTTTCAGAGGCCAGAATGGAGTTTGCGGTCATGGTAACGCTAATAACCTTACACTTCCTTCCCCGACGGCATAACACTTTATATTAGATGCAGAGAGCACACAGCTGACTTATTTTGACCTCAAGAGCTGCTTATACAATACAAGACAGATTTTACTCAAATACATGCAAAAAAAGAGTGCAGGCCTTCTAAAAATGGCTATACACTATGACAGAATCTGATGTACAATACAGAGGTCCCTCGTTTATCGTGGAGGTTACATTCTAAAAATAACCTGCAATAGGCGAAATCCTCAAAGTAGTCAGTTATTAAACATGTTTTAAGGCTGTAAATGTCTCACCACACACATTATACACTTTTCTCAGACTGGCATTAACATTTTCTCACATTTCTCTCTCATTTAAACACTCAAACTTTCGTAGATTTTCAACAAAAAACTCCCGCTTGTATTTCACAGTTCCTCTGACCGTGCCTCTTCGTCCTGGCGTTGGTGCAGGCGTCTTTTTCCGAGTGAAGAACATAGTTATGGGTAGTTGTTGACACTCTTTTTTTCTTTTGGGCGAAAAGATCCTTATAAACAGACAAGCCACCTTCGATTATATTTGAGAACGCTTTGTCGACATTGTGGGTTTTGTCGGGGAGAAACTTGCAAACATACAGCACTTCAGAGTCACACTGCTTGTGGTCGGACATTTATAGAAATTTGGCAAAACTGAACGCATTCTGTACTGTACAGGAGACACAGCACAGAGGAGAATGACGCACAAAATCCGCGAAACAGCAAGGCCGCGAAAGGTGAACCGCGTTATAGCGAGGGTCCACTGTATAACGATGATCACATATATCGCAGAATTATAACATCATCGTACTGAAGTATATATTGTGTAGTATATCAAACTCTGAAGGATCCTGATTCCCAGCTGTGGGGTGTGAGGGGGGTAGCCATCAAAATGCTAATGTGCTATGGAATATTTACTGCACAGTGTTAATGCAGTTTTAAAACAGGCTCTTTGTCCTGCAGCCCATCCCAGAGCGCTGGTCGGGCCTTAATAAATCAGCCATTAAAAGCTGATGTGACCCGAATAGCGTCTCATGCACTGTGCGAACGAGACAACAGCTGAAAAATTTATGAAGATGCCTCTTAATAGCGGTCGACCCAAAAGAAAGCAAGACCCAGCAGTGAGAAAAAAAGAGATAACCACAGCTAAACCAACACGTTTTTATTGAAATTAGTCTTTTTATGTTTCCTTTATCATGTCAGCAGTCATTATAGAAAATTATTATCTTTTTATGTATTGTTTTTTTCGTATTAAGACTGGAAGTGATCAAAGCACTGGTCCATAGGGTGGCAGTAGCTAAGGAGGTTAAGATAGTCACCCACTTATGTAATATGTTTGATCCCCACCACAAATACTGTGTTAAAAGCATAAAGCATTAAAAGCATGTATAAAAAGGTATGACCATAGCATTCAGCTCTAGTCAAATGAAGCTTATTGAGGTTGGCAGTTATATGGAACTGAGCTCCATTTAATCGGATAATAGCAATTTAATTACGGGCAAAATAGCGAAATAAAAACACCAGGATCATGTATCGGGTTAATATGAAAATTTTCAGACCAAAATGACTCACAGCTACAGTTACAGAGAGAGGGGTGACAATTTTTCAATGTAAAGTCAAATGGAAGCAGAATCGGTGAAGCTGGAAGCGTGCCCATGCGCACTTCCTATTTAGAACACGACGGCTAGCGTGTTAACTATGTCCATTTATATACAGTCAATGGTTAAAAGTTGTATTTTATTTTGGTTTACTTACCTTTTGTTGTTGAAAGATATCTTGTGCTTTGTCTGTGAGAACTTGTATTTTTGAAGAGCCATTATTGGTGGTAACTGTAGTAAAATCATTTTGGGCACTTATTGTTGAGCGAATATTTTCAATGTGGTCTGACTTTTTCATATCGGTCTACAAATCTACACTGATGAAAAAGTATTTGTTTTGAACTACTTTTTTGGACATGGCTTGGACAGAGGTTCTGTATTATGCAAAACTGACTTCTGAATGTTTAAAGGTCCCATGGCATGAAATTGTCACTTTCTGAGGTTTTTGAACGTTAATGTGAGCTCCCCTACCCTGTTTAGGCCCCCCCCCCATGGCTAAAAGTTGTGAAATGTCTAAACTGAGCATTTGCGATCCTTTTCTGCGTTACCAAAAACACAGCTCAAACGGGCGATTCTGAACAAGGCACCTTATTGACGTCAGATCGAAAAATGCAGCTCCACCCCCCGTCTGTGTCTCTACTCAGCGTCTCTGTATATCACGCCCATAGAGTTTGGACTGCGGAGGAGCTACGCAATGCGAAATGCGTTTTTTTATTTGCGTGGAGGCACGTGCGAGTGTTTCTAGGCTCGGAAGTCCTTTACTCGACCCTCTGGACCTCTGAAACAGCAGTGGTTTAATTTTATTTTCTGTGGAAATTTATTTATTTTTCAATGGAATGCTTCTCATCTCCTCCTCCGCGCAAAAACGCGGAAGTGAGAGCCAGCCACATCGCACAGCTGAAGAGGAGAGAGTGGAGTTTGGCCACGCCCCCACCCGCTACTATAGGCCATCTCTGTCCTCCTCATTTGCATTCAAGCAACAACGCCCATAATGGACTGTTCCAGAGACATATTTATGACTCTTTATCATCTTATCTCTCTTTCTCATGCACTGAGTCTTGATTTTGGAGAAGGATTCATTTACAGTATTAGGGAACCATTAAGGAGCCATATAAAAGCATCAAGAAGTACCATGTCATGGGACCTTTAAGTCATGTTATAATGCTGTTACCTCAAAACATACCTGGAGTTGTTTAGTTTTATTCACATGTTTGAGTAACCAGTTTTTATTTTTACTCTACATCTCCAAAGCTCAAAATACTCTCTTCCACCTTGTGATGTCATGAATCAGTATTTTTCAATTTAACACCTACCTTTTTAGTTCAGTAGAGATAGGCAATTCCAAGGCCGAAGTCATCCAGATGATTCTAGTGAAGGTGTATGCAGTGTAAAAACACAGTGGAGCTCTTGCTGTATTGCCACATGACATCACAAGGTCGAAAAGAGTGTTTTCAGTCTGAGAAAAGAACTCTTACACAAGTGTTAATGAAACAAAACACATCTCCAGGTATGTTTCTGATGAGGAAACAATATTATGACATAGGTCAGAAAATAGCGTATACCTTTTTATCTGTAGTTGTTTCATTGTCTTAGCTTTTTTTATTCATTCATATTTATTTATTCAAGTCATAATGTTTCTATTAGTGATTAGTGAGAATTTCAAAGTAAAATTGTAAACTGTCATTTGACAGGTTTCCATAGGTGTTTTTGTATTGCGCCCCAGTGCGTCTAATCCTTAAGGCGCTTTGTGTTACATTTTTTGTATGAAAAGCACTTTATAAAGTTTGATTGATTGATTGATTAATCCTGCCGTTGTGTTCTTGCTTAATGTTCTTTACCTTGTACACATTTCACTCTTACATGGCTATACCTGTATTTAATCTCCCCTTGACTACCACTCATTTTATAATTTCACTTTTCCTTGAGTATATTTTTGAACTATCTTCGTTTTCTTCCAGGCCAGAACATGCTTGCATTTCCCGGGATGTAACATGGTGGATTTCTGAGAACTCTGAACTGCACAGCCCGTTCTTCACACAGGTATTGTACTATCTCCCCCTCTCCAAACACTACCAGCCTTGACAACCTGAGCCGAAATGGTCTTATTAGTGATCATGAATAAGCAATAGATCACGTTCAGCAGACTGCGTACCCCAACACAGCCCGGTAATGAAAAGCATCCGTGCGGGCCAATCCGAGCTTGTTCTTTCGGTGCAATAGGATGTTTATGAAAATGCTTCCCGATAGGCTCTCATCTTTGTATGCAAATCCACGGGACACTGCTGGTGAAGCCTTTAATTTGTGCCAGATTCAAGGAGGAGGCGGAGCAGCTTTTCGGTCGGCATACATGGCAACCGAGCATGTTTGGATTTCATTCCCTCCATGCAAATGATGTTTTCAGTGTAATCATGCAAAAGCACAGCTGGCTTCTATTGCTCTGTTCCTTGAGTCTCTCTCTCTTTCTCTTTTAACCTCGCTCTATCCTTTCTCTCCCACTCTACTACTACAAATTTTCATCCCAAGCACTTCTCTTTCAATACTGCCGCATGCACACTGATACTGGCCTGCTTTTACTAATATCACCAGATTTAATGCAAGCCATGTACACTAAATGGATTTCAAAATAGATTTCAAAATATGCTTTCTGATTATGCACACTTTTAAAGAAATAAGACTTTTTTGTTTTACTGTTTTACGTCATTGATTTTTCGGATGTAGCTTGCAGAGCTACTATGGGTCTAAATTGAAGAAGTGTAGAATGTTTAATATGAATTCACTACAAAACATATGAAGGCTGTACAATTTATCGCAGTCTAATTGAAAATGCATTTAGAAGTGTTAAGTTAATCATATCACAAATCTGCAATTTTTTTGGGTAATGGACTGTCCACTGTCTTTTTTTAATTACAGAAACCTGCTAACCATGTAGATTTGCTAAATGTATTTTATTCTTGTACTAGTTCAGCAGTTCATATTGTAGTCTTCTTTCAGTTTAAAATGTACAGTATAAACTGAATCCTGGTTTGAAAACCTACAGCTCTGGAAAAAAAAAGAAACCACTGCATTTTTTTCTGAAATCAGCATCTCTACATGTATTACAGCCATTCCATTCCAGCGTCTGGTGAATTCCAACACAAACACAAAGCTGAGCTACTTCAGTTCTTGCACCAGGAGTGGAATAAAGTCGCCCAAGAACAATGTGAAAGACTTGTGGAGAGCATGCCAAGACGCATGAAAGCTGTGATTAAAAATAAGGGTTATTGCCCCAAATATTGATTTCTGAACTTTTCTTAAAGGTCCCATGGCATGAAATTTTCACTTTCTGAGGTTTTTGAACGTTAATGTGAGCTCCCCTACCCTGTTTAGGGCCCCCCTCCATGGCTAAAAATTGCGAAATGTCTAAACTGAGCATTTGCGGTCCTTTTCTGCGTTAGAAAAAATACAGCTCAAATGGGCGATTCTGAACAAGGAAACTTATTGACGTCACATCGAAAAATGCAGCTCTACCCCCCGTCTGTGTCTCTACTCAGCGTCTCTGTAAATCACGCCCATAGAGTTTGGACTGCGAAGGAGCTACGCAATGCGAAATGCGTTTTTTTATTTGCCTGGAGGCACGTGCGAGTGTTTCTAGGCTCGGAAGTCCTTTACCCGACACTCTGGACCTCTGAAACAGCAGTGGTTTAATTTTATTTTCTGTGAACATGTGGTTTTTTCATTGAAATGCCTCTCTTTTCTTCCTCCCCGCTTAAAACGCGGAAGTGGGGCCAGCACAAAACAAGAAACCAGCGGCGCATTTGGCCCCCCCCACCCGCTCCTCTAACCTATCAGTGTCCTTCTCATTTGCATTCAAGCAACAAGGCCCAGAATGAGTTGTTCAGAGAGGGATTTTCTGACTCTGACTCTGTACATGTGTCTTTCTCATGCACTGAGTGTTGATTTTGGAGCAGGATTCATTTACAGTATTAGGGAACCATTAAGGCACCATATAAAAGCATCAAGAAGTACCATGTCATGGGACCTTTAAGTGTAAACATTAGTATTAGGTTGTTTTAAAATGAATTTGATCTTGTTTCTTTACATTGTTTGAGGTCTGAAAACATGTATCTTTTTTGTTATTTTGACCATTTATCATTTTCTGCAAATAAATGCTCTAAACGGTAATATTTTTTATTGGAATTTGGGGGAAATGTCAGTAGTTTATAGACACAAACAACACATACCTATAAATAGTAAAATCAGAAAAAGTAATAATTTTGCAGTGGTCTCTTATTTTTTTCCAGAGCTGTATATTGCAAATACAGTATAATATAATCACAACCTTTTCCTTCTTTCTAAACATTTCAAATTGATATCTTAAATTGACCTTGGAGATTTGGATTTGTACATTTTGATAAACATGCAAATAAGGCTGTAGGTGGCGTTTTCAGCATTCATTTGCAATCTGATTGAATAATGTGCTCAAGTCATTTATTCAAAGCAGGACTCAAATGCATTCACAATAGTCTTATTATTGTCCAATTGTGCAATGCCTCTTGTACACACCAGCTGAGGCCCTTGTCAACACCACCTCCTCGGCAGGACCCTCTCTATGTACAGACTGCAGCCAGCAGCCCCGTACCTCCCATAGAGCACTTGGCTTGGATTCAATTAGGGAGATTGTTTGCCCTTCAGTGTTCTGCCTTCCTCCCCCAATGACTCTCAAATGCCCCCCACATCCTACCCCACCTCCTACACACACATACATACACTCACTTCACTGTCCGACTCGTGTATCACTCGTGTTCACTTTCTATAGTAATTGATTGGATTTTTTATTTTAAAAGGGTATAGTTTAGTCAAACATAATTGCAATAGTCAATTAGTCAATCAGGATTCTTTTTTTCTTTTTCTTTTTTTTCTTTTTCATTCATGATTTTTGCTGTTACTGCAATAGCAAAAGATTAGATTACACAGGGATTGCTTAAACAAATTTTAACTGAATTTGTATCTGTAATGGCCAAATTCAAAATTACGTTGTTTAACAAAAATGTTTAAAATTCCACAATGGAACAGTCAGTGGTACAAGCAGATTAACCAGCGTTCTTACTAGGCTTGTCAAAAGTATCGAGAATTAGATATCGACACCATAATTTAATCCAGGGGTTTCCAAACTTTTTTCATCAAGGGCCACATATCTAAACACAGACGAAGCAGAGGGCCAGTCGAGGGCCATAGACTGATGCTCAGTCAATTATTGAAATATATGCATTTTTAACACGTTAGTCCTTTATTTATGCTAAGATCCTCAAAACCACACAATAAATATGAAATATTGTCTTATCAAGGTAGAGTTTCAAAAAACTTGCAGTCAAAAGTTCTGCTCAAGGTAATTTGGGCCAATTCACCTGGAAGCCAAGAAAAACTTGTCTGAGGGCCACATTTGGCCCATGGGCCATAGTTTGGACATGCCTGATTTAATCTAACAAAACTAGATACTAATTTGGACAAGTGTCGATACCAATAAATATCACTGAGACAGGACAACCAGTCTTATTCTGGCTTTATCAAAACTAACATAAGGCAATTATTTGTGAAATTACATTCTATTGTGGTATTGAAATCGGAATCGGTTTGAAATTTTAGTACTGTGATAACGCAAATTCACACACATTTCTTTTATTTATCTTTTGTATCTAGATAATTTTGTAATGTTCTCAGATAAAGTTCTTCATTTTATTGTAACCTCTATACTTTGTCACTGTAATTGTAAAACTAATAACTACTGACATCCATACAATGAACACCATATTGCATTATAATCCTAATTCCACTAAAACCTTTTTAATATGACTAAGTATCTTGGTGTAATGAAGTTCAGGCAAGTTGTCCAAAAAGATCTTCTACAATTGGATTAACCCTAAACTGGAGTGACCGCAAATTACACCGAATTAATCTTTGAAATGAGGGGCATAATTCTTCATCAGACTACATTAGAATATGTATTATCCCGGCTATTCCTTGGGTTGAATTCATGTGACATATTTCATCTCTAATCCGGTGTGTGATTGCTGAGCTCCTCCCATACTCCATCTCACTGCGGGGACATACGGAGAAAGCAGCGGGTTGCGAAACAAGTCATCCCAAATACAGGGCAAGGCTATTGTTCTCTATGCTCAGATCTGAATCGGCACAAGGCTGGCAGTGCGTTTAAAGACCTCCTGCAGCGTGCGTTGTTATTCAAATGACAGCACGGGTCTGGTCTCACCTTCAAACTAATGCGACCGTGCCTCCTGTGTCAGCAACCTTTACTGTCCTCTGCTCTGCGCCCCCCGAGTCCCACAAACAAATTAATTCCGGCGCTCAATAGAGCTCATGGTCTCTCAAAGCCGCGGTGTTCTACACAGTAAGACGATGGTGTGTTGTGGTCTCTCTCTGTGGATAGTTTGTGATGATTTGTGTGATGATTTTTCTTACTGATTGCCTTCTGAAGTGTCACAAAACCTTTTTATGTGAAGTTATTTAAGTATAAAAGGAGGGAACGAGCCATGACAAAGCAAGTAAACAAAGAGAGATTAAAGGCAAAGTAACGTTATTTTACAATCTGAGCCTTCTTTCGGTAATAAAACAAGTCGTTTTACTCACCCATAGCATTTTTCTGTCAATTGGAGCAGTATCGCAGAACTTATGTTGAGCCGTTCTGTTCTAGTAATGATCCCGTATCCATTAACATGGTGCTGTATCATTTGCTCGGGGCATTACTTTGCGGTCTCCAAATAACACAAACTTTAGCACTTTTCGAATCATAGAAGCCCGATGTCTTAATGAAAAATTTCGTTTGAAGCAAAAGTGGCCTGTAATCCCAGATTTAGCCATAGTTTCGAGTAGATGAGGACGCCAGTGCACATGCGCGGACAGCTCCCGGGACCCAAACAGGAAACGCAAAGCTGAAAACTATGGATAAACCTCGGATTACAGGCCACTTTTGCTTCAAACGAAATTTTTCATTAAGACATCGGGCTTCTATGATTTGAAAAGTGCTAAAGTTTGTGTTATTTGGAGACCGCAAAGTAATGCCCCGAATACAAATACTAACAAATGCTAACAGAAACGCCACAACATAACTTTCTTCAAACAGCTCCAAATGACACGAACGTGATATGGGTGAGTCAAACGACTTGTTTTATTACCGAAAGAAGGCTCAGATTGTAAAATAACGTTACTTTTCCTTTAAGTTTCAGTTTTAACTCCCCCCTTAGGCCAGCCCAGGACTAACAGAACTTGGCGCATTCTCGCTTCTTAGGCTAGTACCTTCTGGATGGCAGCTATAGTGTATTTTACAACCATCTTTTAATTCAAGCACGGGACAGGCACAATGTGTACAACTCTGGAAAAAAATAAGAGACCACTGGATTTTTTTCTGAAATCAGCATCTCTACATGTATTACAGCCATTCCATTCCAGCGTCTGTTGAATTCCAACACAAACACAAAGCTGAGCTACTTCAGTTCTTGCACCAGGAGTGGAATAAAGTGAAAGACTTGTGGAGAGCATGCCAAGACGCATGAAAGCTGTGATTAAAAATAAGCGTTACTGCATCAAATATTGGTTTGAAGTGTTATTAGTATTATGTTGTTTTAAAATGAATTTGATCTTGTTTCTTTGCATTGTTTTGAGGTCTGAAAACATGTATCTTTTTGGTTATTTTGACCATTTGTCATTTTCTGCAAATAAATGCTCTAAACGATAATATTTTTATTTGGAATTTGGGGAAATGTTGTCAGTAGTTTATAGACTTTATAGTTCCTTTTGCCCAAACACATACCTATAAGCAGTAAAATCAGAAAAAACTGATAATTTTGCAGTGGTCTCTTATTTTTTCCAGACCTGTATATTGGTCAGTGTTATTTAAAAATAAGATCCATGCTCCATAGTGGTCCATGGGTGCATAATAGTCTACGTGGTCTTACACTGGTTCTGATACAGGACAAGATTGTTCTAAAACTATGTAGGAAAGGTTAATTTCTGGCCTGTGAATGTGACTTCTTTATTATCAATACCCACAAAAGGGACAAAAATCTATTTACTTAATAAATCACAGTTACTGAGTATAATAACTTGACACTCTCTCCGAACTGTAACCACCACTGTTGCGCATTATTTGCCCTTGTAATGCTTTGCATAGGTTACCCATAGCTTCGGCCTTTGCAGCGAGCATTTGACCATAATGGCAGCTGATGAGATTAGCCCTGCCAGGCGTTTTGCTTCTGTTATCTTAAACCCCTGCCGTTTGTTTTCACAGCGCTCTTCCAAGTCCGGACACATCAATGCAATGCAAAAGCGGTCATTTGAATGGAGAGGCGAAGAGATGGTTTAGGGCCATGTCAGCAGTCTACCTCCAATTTGAATTTTTCTGACCAGAACTAGTCGACTTTGCACATATCTTTCTTATTGTCAGTCAGTACATTTTACATTCACACAGAACTCAAAGTGCGCTAACCAACTGAATTCAAATCGTCTTTCCCCCAAACCTCAGTCCACTCTTGTACCAGATCAAAGAAATTAATAGGTGCAAATGAGGCTACAAGATGTTCAGGTGCGTCTAGTAATTTAGCATTAGCTCTAAATCTTTGCTATAATTGCTAATAAACTTGGCAATCATACACATAACCACACTTCTGAAAAACAGATGAACAATATCTCATTTATGTTTGATGTTCAGACATGCTAGCA
This sequence comes from Paratrypauchen microcephalus, assembly GCA_036785185.1. NCBI lineage: Eukaryota > Metazoa > Chordata > Actinopteri > Gobiiformes > Gobiidae > Paratrypauchen > Paratrypauchen microcephalus. Next base: position 8,959,308 of record JAVJIX010000015.1, on the reverse strand, counting down.
ACTGCATTACTTACGAGTTATTTGCTCTCTGCAGTTCAAATAAACACATGGAAGCTTTTACTTTCACTTAAACATAATGATGAAATGACTCAATTATGAAAACACACAAGAGGGCCCTGAGTGGAGGGTCATGGTTTGTAATCACTGCTGATCTAGGTACACATGTTGAATATTTTGCTAGTGGCTACGTACCTCATGCAGTTGAACGCCTCTTCCAGTCTGCAGCTACTGTAATCTGACTGCATCCTATTATGTACAGACTTCGACCGATGTGTTTTTGGGATCTGGGCACCTCAGTTGTAGTTCCCTGATTTGCATGCATTTGGAGAAGTCAGTTTAAAGGTCCTATGTTAAGCAAAATTGCACTTTAAGTCATGTTATAATGTTGCTTCATTAAAAAAAACATACCTGGATTTGTCTCATTTCATCCACATACAGCTCTGGAAAAAATAAGATAAATAAGTTTTTTCTGATTTTAGTACTTATAGGTATGTGTTTGGGCAAAAGGAACATTTTTGTTTGAGTCTATAAACTACTGACAACATTTCCCCCAAATTCCAAATAAAAATATTATTGTTTAGAGCATTTATTTGCAGAAAATGTCAAATGGTCAAAATAACAAAAAAGATACATGTTTTCAGACCTCAAACAATGCAAAGAAACAAGATCAAATTCATTTTAAAACAACATAATGCTAATGTTTACACTTAAGACGAGTTCAGAAATCAATATTTGGTGCAATAAGCCTTATTTTTAATCACAGCTTTCATGCGTTTTGGCATGCTGATTTCAGAAAAAAATGCAGTGCTCTCTTATTTTTTCCCAGAGCTGTATGTTTGTGTAATCCTTTATTATTAGGCCCTGTCCCCACGACAACGTTTTTTGGTGGAAACGGGGAAGTTTGTGTTCGTTTGGGCCTGTCATCCACACGGCGCCGGCGTTTTTGGGGGGTGAAAACGGTGTTTTTCAAAAACGGGTTCCAGAGTGGAGAAGTCGGAGAACGCCGGGGGTCACGTTGCCGTGTGGGCAGCGAAAAACGCGACTCTTGGGAAAATGATAACTGACGTCGCGCTGCCGTAATCATCACGTGACCGGTGACCAGAAGGTAACCCTCCGCAGTTAACGACCAGATAACAACAACCATGGCGGACAATGGACTTGAGTATGTTTTGCAGACATTTGCAAGTTTATTTGCACTGCTACATCAAACCCTGTTTATCTGCAATGCAGTGCGACAACAGCGGAGATACATGCACAATTACTCACGTCAGATTCTTTTCACCCCGCTGCCGCGCCCGAGAACAACAAGAAGGGCCACCCGAAGAAAGTTTTGGGTGAGACCTGACAATGTTTGGGAGCGATCGATGGGACCCATGTTGAAATCAAGCAGCCATCCACCAACGCCATGGCCTTCATCAACAGAAAGGGCAAACATTCCCTCAACATACAAGCGGTGTGTGACTACAGGTACCGGTTTATGGACGTTACTGTTAAGTGGCCTGGCAGTACGCACGACGCACGAGTGTTTGCCAATTCAAAGCTAAACACGTATTTTAAAACTGGAAAAATCCCGTCAATGAAAAGGCAGATAGTGGACAATGAGGAGCCCATACCAATTTGAGGGTGTTGTGTGCTCTAAATAAAGAAATAGAGCAACCATTTCTTGTCTTTTTTTATTGAATGAAAATGTACCTTTTACAAACAGGCACATGCAGTATCACACACAAAAATATATGAAAGCATTTCTGTTTTCTTTACACAAATTCACACAACTATATAGCTGCCCGTTGGTGATGGTCCCCGGTTTTATATTCTCGCAGAAAAGCCAACATAATGTCAGAGTATGTTTAACATTCCCGTAGTAAGATCCAAACAAGCATTTTGCGTAAATAACACGAGCAAGGTTAACGAGAGTTCTACTTGTTAATGTCTATCTAATAAAACGATAGCAAGTAATACTAACTATCGATTTATAGGCAAAAACTCTGCTCACGCAGCGCAAATCTTCCTTCTGTGGCGTCTGTCTATGTTAGGGACGATCAACATTTTCACATTACCGGAGTGTGAATCTGCTACATTAGTGGAGCAGGGGGACAAAATAAATTCACGTTTGTTGACGGTCCCTAAAGTACACGTGTTTGCTTGTTTACGAAAGAGAAATAACTTTATGTGCATGTGCTCTTTGTAGTCTTGCGTTTCCGGTGGCTCTGGCTCTTTCCGGTTTACAGCGCCACTTATCGGTGTGACATATGTATTACATCGTTTTCACTCAGCGCTCCGTGCTCATCGTGACGCGAATGTTTTCTGATCCAACACGTGTGTGGACGAGACTTTTTTTTCACCCTGGGTAAAAAAAAAAAAAAAACAGGAACGTTGTCGTGCGGACAGGGCCTTAGTCTCCGTCTCCAAAGCTCAAAATGCTCTGATCCTCGTTTTGATGTCATGAAGTGGTAGTTTTCAAGTTGCCTTTTACTTTCTGTTCAGTAGCGTTAAAAAGCACACTGGAGAATATCCTGTATTACCACATGACATCACAAGTTTTTGAGAGAAGAACTCAGCTTAAGTATGCAGAGTTTTTTTGTTAAACATGTGTGAATTAAACCAAACAAAAGTCTGGGTATACTTTTGATGAGACATATTATAACAGATCAGAAAACAGTGTAAAATGTACCAGGCCAATTATCAGTATTTCCTGCATGTGGACGTAGTGAGTAAAAACACAGTGAAGTGGGCTGAGAAGGGACAACGGCGCGTCAAAACCCTCTAAATGAACAAATTATTTCAAAGGCACACATTGCTTTATGCACCGAGCCGCTGATAAACACAAATTTGTTGACCCTTCCACAAATTGGTGTTGTCTTGACAACTGCAACTGGCTGGAAATCCATTTGCTCAGACATGTTTGTGGTCATTTGGACTTGATTGGAACGGCTGAATCTGCGGGAGAATGGTACTTAGTCACTCACCACATAAAACAAAGAAAAATAATACTGTTTTTATGTCTTAAAAAATGTTTCCACCCATAAATGTGATGTTTACAAGCTTGGGGGTTGACAGTATATTAAGCATATTTCTTGATTTCATTATAATTTGTCTTAAAGGACCCATATTATGCTATTTTCTGTTCTGTTATAATGTTGTTACTTTATGAAAAACATACCCAGAGTTGATTTGTGTTTTGTTTAATTCACACGCAGACCATACATACAGTATTTAGGCTCTTTGAGTGATAATACAAGTGGAGCTCCATTGTGTTTTTATTCTCCACACGCGTTCATTAAGAATCATTTGGATAATTTGAGCCTTGGAATCTTCAGTCTCTACCAAACAAAAGTTAAAAGGTAGCTGTTAACATGAAGGATTACTTAAACTTGTGTGGATGAAACAAAACACAAATTCAGGTTTGTTTTTCAGGAGATAACAATCAATTTAGGAAAGTCATAGGACTTTTAATGGCTATTCTTGTGGTTCACACATAAAAAAGTGCATTATGCAACTTGCTTGTCTCCATGAACATGATATTGCTTTGTGAACGTTCCATGGTATGGCATTAAACTTAACCATTTTGTATTTATTTGGGTGTGGGCCCAAAAATACCTTGAAGATTTCAGTGAGCATGCGCCCTCTCCACAGATCTGGAGCTTGGCTTAGTGGTGCCAAATGCTTGTCTCCAGATAGATAATTTTAATGCCATGTGGACAGTTCCAGGCAAAGCAATGGCATCTTAAAGGAGACAAGTACATAATGTCCCTTTTTAAATAGAAAGATGCATCTTAATTAAAAAAAAAAATCATAATAATTGGCAAAATAAGGCCATTTTTATATTATAGCGATGCTTTGTAAGTTACCAAAATGTAATTTTATGATTGTACAGTGACGTGTATTTATACTGACAAATGCTTAAACCTTTAAGTTAGTTGAAGTCTGACCTTTTCACCTGTCCATACTGGAAGGACATGTTTTTGACAATAGCCCAAGTATAGCAGATTGACCGGCACATGTGAACGAGGCTATTTCAGTCTTGAGACGTGGTTAGCAGAATGTTAGGGCTGTCGTATGCCCTCTCCTGCTCTCCCGGTATCTGCCCTAACAATTCAACATCTTAATAAAACAACAGCCCTGACGGTGAACTCGGCACTGCGCTATGCTCCATCATCTCCCTCTGTCCTTATTCCCTTCTCTCCTCCACGTTCCCCGCTCTATCCTGGACGTGACCGTTTATGCTAATGTAAATCAACAGGGCGGTGTGCAGAGGACGATTAGATTCGAGCACTAGCATTCACTTCTGGGTTATTTCCTGATATCATCCGACATGACAGAAGAATTCACAGCAGCGGCTGAGCTAATTTGAATGACATTGATGTTATTGGTGCTCGAGGCATTGTGTAAGATATGAGATATGAGGTGAGGGACGAGCAACTAGTGATAAAGTAGCTTTATTTACAGCGATGTTGGGTGTAAAATGTAGTAAAAAAAGTTGTATTTGTTTATTTTAACAGCAAAAATACACAGTGGAAATTTAAACAAAGCAAGATTTAAGATGCAACTTTTTATCTATGATCTTAAATTTTGTAGTGGAAGTGATGATCTTTGTTTTGCCTCATATTGACCAATCTCAAACCAATTTTCATAGTGTATATTCTGTAAAGATTGTTTCTATTTGATTATATATATATATTTACATGCTTCTCTTTATCTTATTTATCTATTTTAATTTTTGCATGCTCTTGGCATCCAGTGTGGGCAGCAAAGTAAGAATTTAATTGTACAGGGAAACGTGTTTGTTTACTGTGCATATGACAATAAAAGGTTTGAATCTTTGAATTGAATCTACATTTTTGGTTCAATTTAGTTTTGTCATATTAAGAACCAATAAATTGTATTTAAAGATTCTATATTACACAGAATTGATTGTTGTGAGCTTTAAGCCATGTTAGAATGTTCTTACCTGCTTGAAAACATACCTGGAGTTTTGTTTTATTCCAATCACACAACTTGTGATGTCATGAAGTGGTAGTTTGCAAGTTAAGATTTACCTTTTATCTTACATTCAGTAGAAATTGGTAATTCCGGGCCTAAAATTAGCTAGATAATTCTCGTGAAGCTGTGTGAGGTTTAAAAACACAGCGGAGCGCTTCCTAAATATGCAGAAGAACACAGCATAAATAGGCAGGGCTTGTGTGTTTATAAAAGTGTCTTGAATGAATGAAACAAAACACAACTCTGGATATGTTTATGATGAGGAAAAAACATTATAACAGATCAATAAATAGTGTATTACCCTTTAATACACTATTTAAATAATTAAATTAAATAATTATTTCATAAAAATAGAGAACTCTGCTCCACAACTAATGTTTTTTTACTGACAGGAGTAGCTGCAGATCTACAATTTTGACATAATTTTTATTGCAGGGACTTCAATCACACATTATGTCAGTGTCCGGACTCTGTATGGGGTTGAGCCTGAGAGAAGTTGAGCAGCTCTCCTCTGTGGTTTGTCTTCCACAGTCTCTTCCTTGAACTACTCGTGCACTCGTCCAATTCCGCTTCTCTGCCAAGGTGTGCCACTCTAATCAGGTGTGCGTTTGATGTGCCGAGGCAGCAGCAGCACCAGCCTCACCGAGCTGCTAGATCTCTTCGGACATTAAGGCTAGAGGAGAGAGAGAAAGATTACCGCTAGTCTTTTTATAGATATCACTCCATCTTGTTCCTTTTAGCTCACTTATTAGTTTTAGCTATTCCCTCGAGGGGCACAACATGCTTTAAACTTGTACAAAGGCAAGGCTGCAGCCACATCCTCTGATTTGGCCGGTCACATTCTTGGCAAAGTGAATCTGGAAGAGTTTCTGTCAGTGTTGAAAGCCACTTTCACATTGCGCACTATGTTCAGTTGGCAGGTGCACAGGGAGGATCAGGCTAGCCCCAGGGAAATGTGCTTGTACTTTTAAATAATAACTGACAGCACGTCCCAAAAGTTGTGAATATTAAGTTCAGTGTTTTGATTATCATTATACTACAACTCTAGAGTGACTGCTACTATAAAAACTTGTTCTTGGGTTTGTTTCTTGTACTGAAGAGTTCTGGAGTTGGATCGCTAAGTGAATTGCATTCAGAACAGATAAAAAATATGAAGTGAATACACAAAGGTTACGTTCAGACTGCAGCCTGAAGTGACCCAAATCCGATTTTTTTCACCCCTATGCGACCTGTATCTGATCTTTTAATGACAGTCTGAACGACGCAGATCAGATTTTTTCAAATGCGACACAGACCACTTGGATATGTGGTCCTAAAACCGATACATATCCGATCTTTTGGCATGCGACTTCAGCCAGGTCGCATTCATTCGACATCACCAACAAGCGAGAGTGGTACAAGTAGGCGCTCACAAATGTACACAAACGTTCTTCTCGTCATATGAAAATTGTGTATGAAATCTGTCAGTGAAGCGGCGAAGCACATAGCAATCCCACTACTGTTGGCTACGACTCCACACCCACACTTTCCTTTTTACAGACGTTGCTGCCACTGCCCCACAAAACGCAAAGCCCAAAAACCTTGTCCTTCTCAATCTCATCCTTTAACGAAATAAGTTGTACGTGTTCTGGCTCTGGTACGACAGTAACTTTAAAATCTCCAAGCGCTCAATGCTAGTGTCCATGTTTAGGTGACTTCCGTAAACACTTTTGGGGCGTTTTAAAGTTCACACTGGAGATCAGATACAAGTCTCATCTATTTGGAAATGTGAACGACCTTGCAAAAAAATCGGATTTCACAAAAAACCCGAATTGAGCGTCTGAACATAGCCAAATACTACTTAATCTAAAAGCTACTACAACTACAAAATAAACGCAAATACTGCTTCATCTTTAACATATATGACTGAAACTAAGTCCCAAAAGTTGTGCATATTAAGTTGACTATTTTGATAATCATTACACTACAAGTATAGAGTTACTACTACTGCTACTACAACACTTTTCACAAGACTTTTCACATTTTCTATTCATTGTTGATTGGGTGAATTGTGTTTTAAATCACAATACGAAAGTTGACAACAAGAGAGCGATAACCAGCCGTATCTGGGGCGCTCGCGTTAATTAAGCTACTCGTCATTTAACTTTGGTTCTCTGCTCCACTCGTCTTTTCCTTCAGAAGTTGTAAAGTTCTCGTAAAGTTGCTGTCTGCTGTCATAAAGTGTTTTATATTTACCCTCCACAGCTGTAAACTTTCCGTACTCCATCACAAGTCATTCTCCGAGCTCCTGGATGCGATGCACGGTGTTTACACAACCGTAGTGGTTTTTGAGAACATATTTTGAAAGGGCATTGGAAGTTTATTTTGACGCGTGCCCATTTTCTGTCTTTCCCCCTGCTAAACAGCCTGTAGGCTTCGTTGACACTGCAAAATTAGAACTCCGACCTATTGGGATTACTATAACATAACACTATAGGACTTACTTGAGTACAATTTCTGGCTTCAATTTCCACCTTTTGACTTTAATAAACCTGGAATTATTAATTAACTGACAAAATTACTACTATTTGATCTAAAAATATGCCTCAGCAGTGTTAATTATTCATGTAACTAATTGACGAAGAAAAATATCAGACTGAATAGATGATTAGATGGCCTGAGACTGCCCTCAGCTCAGTACTTACCTTACTTTCCTATCAAATTAAAATGATAATAAGAAGACATGGCTTTCTTTCATTTTTAAAAAGTCATTCTTCTTTGTAAAATCAGACATGTCTGCGTGGCCGCTCTGTAGTAGGAGGTATAATCAGGAATCGTCAAATTCGAAGTGTCCTTTGGTCTGACTCAGGGGTGCAGGGTTTGGATTAATGGAACCTGTATTAACTATTCATAAATAATGTCAGGCCAATGTATTTAGTCTAGGAAAATGGTGACACAGAGGGATAATAAAAGCTTGTTTCTGCCTGGTAAACAGCTAAGTCAGTGATGATAAAACACCTCTTGAAATATGGGGAAAAAATGCAAATGTGTTTGATTTTTTTTCTAGAAATGATGTAAGAGAAACGGTTTTGATTATGATTATTACATAGGCTCCAGTGTTTCGCAAATATTCGGAGATAATGATTATTACTACCCTCTCTCTGACTCCACCAGCCATTCAAACATACTTAATAATAACAATTATCTTGTCATCGTCATTACAGTGTTCTTGGGTGTGGCATGTTGTGCTTTAAGTGAATATTTTGTTCTATAAAGATGACTACGTACTTTTTACTTTATTCCCACCATCTCCTTGTTGCCATTCAGTTATTGCTTTGTTGGAATATTCCACAGTATGGCATTAAACATTTTTATCTCCAGATCTGTGGAGAGGTGAGCCCGCTGGCAGTAATGTATGTTGTCAAGGTCTCAGTAAATATTAGTGCCATCAGGCGATTAAAAAAATGAGTCTAATTAATTACAGGATTTGTAATTAATTAATCTAATTAATCGTATTTTAATTTCACGTGAGAGATTGAGAGAGAGACTGAGAGACAGAGAGACAGAGAGACAGAGAGACTGAGACAGAGAGACTGAGAGAGAGAGACTGAGAGAGAGAGACTGAGAGAGACTGAGACAGAGAGACTGAGAGAGAGAGACTGAGAGAGAGAGACTGAGAGAGACTGAGAGAGACTGAGAGAGACTGAGAGAGACTGAGAGAGACTGAGAGAGACTGAGAGAGACTGAGAGACAGAGAGGGAGATTGAGAGTGAGAGACAGATATTGAGAGTGAGAGATATTGAGAGAGAGAATGAGGGAGAGAGACAAAGAGAGAGAGAGTGTGAGAGACAGATATTGAGAGAATGAGAGAGAGTGAGAGAGAGAATGAGAGAGAGAGAGAGACAAAGAGATTTAGAGTGAGAGACAGATATTGAGAGTGAGAGAGAAAGAGAGAGAGAGATATATTGACAGTGAGAGAGATATTGAGAGAGAATGAGAGAGAGAGACTGAGAGAGAGAATGAGAGAGAGAGACAAATATTGAGAGTGAGAGAGAGAGAGAGAGAGCGAGATATTGACAGTGAGATATTGAGAGAGAATGAGAGAGAGAGACTGAGAGAGAGAAAGAGAGACAGATATTGAGAGTGAGAGAATGAGAGAGAATGAGAGAGAGTGAGAGAGACAAAGAGAGATTTAGACTGAGAGACAGATATTGAGAGTGAGAGAGAGAGAGAGAGAGAAAGTGAGAGATATTGAGAGAGAATGAGAGAGAGAGAGACTGAGAGAGAGAATGAGAGAGACAGATATTGAGAGTGAGAGAATGAGAGAGAGTGAGAGAGACAAAGAGAGATTTAGACTGAGAGACAGATATTGAGAGTGAGAGAGAGATATTGAGAGTGAGAGAGAGAGATATATTGAGAGAGAGAGAGAGAGATTGAGAGTGAGAGAGAGAGATATATTGAGAGAGAGAGTGTGAGAGGCAACCCACGATTGAGTTTGTCAGTTTTTCTGTGGTCGCTTTGCTCATTCGTTTCCCAAATTCTGTGAGCGTGATTTGTTGGTTTGGTGGTTGTTGAAGTGCGCTCACGCTCGCTCTATCACCGGTAACAATGGAACTTGTCCGGACGTGTTTGTCGTTCAAATGATCCGTCAGGCTGGAGCAGCTTCGGTGATCGGAAAATTCTTTTTGACAAAAGCTACAAATCACCGCGTTCTTGTTGATCCTCCCATCTTCGTTCTTTTTATAAATAAACTTGCCGTTCAAAGGCCCGAGCACGCCAAATTTAAAATGTGCGCGCATTGAATTGCCGCTCATAATTAATTGCGTTAATTTTTATAACCTGTTAATTTGCAGTGTAATGAATTAATCTGATTAACACGTTAAAGGGACAGTGTGTAAGATTTTTACCTGTTAATTACTGAAATTGAAGATACCCATTCAAAAATACATTGTTTTCCAAGCCTTTTCACTTCCATCATGAAATCAAAGTATTCTTTTGGACTTAGATATAGTCACATAAAAGGGGGATCTTCCCCATATAGAGGCAGCCATTTTGAATACGAGAGCCGCAGAAGGACATTTGGGCTCATCCTTCGCCTCGGCTCCTGCTAACAGCTGCACAGCCGCGCTGCTTATGGGTCCCCGCTTCCCCCCTCCCCTTCCCCTTCTCTCCTTCGGTCCTTTGCTCCCATATGCAGCCGGGAGCGAAGGAAGGAGAGAAGGGGAAGGGGAGGGGGGGAGGGGGGAGCATGCTGCCGGATCACACATCGTAATGGATATAACACGTATTTTGGACTAAATTGTTTTACTGGATTTTATTCGCTGGATCCTTATGGACAGATTGAGACCAAGTTTATGATGAAATACAGAGTTTGACCTGTGCAAAGCCTTCAAAGGTAAGCTAAGTAAGCTAAGTTTTGTGCTTTTCTGTATAAAAGCCCCATGTGCTCGGGGAGTGATTGTTTTGCAGGGAAATGAATTGCATAGTCAAAAAGAGGAGACTGTAAGGTTTCATTTGATGTGTAGATTGTCATGAATCATGATCGGGATTGTGTGTTTTCATGCGAAAAGAAAAAAAAAAAAGTGAACGGGGGACCGCGGTTTATGTATACAGCGGTGCGCGGTTCGTGCGCGGGCACGCGAGATTTCGGCGCTACGTCGCGCCCGGGTGACCCTCGAGGTCTGCCGTAGCCAAAAGAGGAAGTGGAATAGCTAGTAACCACCTATGCGCCACGAATCCTACACACTGTCCCTTTAAACTGACAGCCCTGGTAAATACACTTGTAATTGAAGAGATGCTGCTTATATAAGTTTACTTCCATACTGTACAATTCCTATATTCCAGGCAAAATGCTAACATCGTCATGGAGACAAGCAGGTGACAGACCCACGACCAAAAAAGTTGCATAGTGCAGTTTTAAAGTTTGTCATGGGAACAGACCAACTGTTAAATACATTAAATACATTGGATATGGATAAAATCAACACCAAAATTCAAATTTCTAAACCAGGGGTCGGCAACCTTTACCACTCAAAGAGCCATTTGGACCCGTTTCACACAGTAAAGAAAACACTGGGAGCCACAAAACACTTTTGAAATTTAAAATGAAATAACACTGCATATAACATTTTTTTAACATCTTTGTGCCATAGAATTACATTTTGAAAATGAACAAACTAAAATAAAATGTATTTTAATTAAATACAGTGGTCCCTCGCTGTTTCGCAGATTTTTTTTTATAGTGTATCAATACGCATTGTGTTCTGCATCCTGATTGGCTAAGGGACTGTAGACCTTTGCCGATTCGTCAGTCATTCTCCTCCGTGTCTCCTGTACAGTAGGCTACAGAATGCGTTCAGTTTGCCAAATTTATTTAAACGTGATCACGAGCAGTGTGACTCTGAAGCAGTGAGGACTGAGCGGTCTGGCATTTGGGCAGATGCCAGAAGGGCCACGGCCGTGCGTCTCACCTGGGGCTGGTCGCACCGGTCATGCTGTTCTATTACGGATTTGACCACGAGTGCAGGTGCACATGTCCGAGCACACACTTCTCTGGGTGGTCAATGCGCGTTGGGAAGTAGCGGCAGTGTTTCTGCAGAACGAACCTGGAGTCCAGGCGGTGGAACCAGTCCTGAGAACGCACGGAAGCGTTCTCACTACAATAAAACCCGCAACAGCGCAGCGGCGCCTCGGTCAGAGGAACTGTGAAATACACACATATTTATACACGCAATATAAAGCTGATTACTTCACGGATTTAGCCTATCGCAGGTTATTTTTACAATGTAACCCCCGCGTTAAATGAGGAACCAATGTACAGAGGGACCAAAGAGCCACATGCGGCTCTGGAGCTGCCGGTTTCCGACCCCTGTTCTAAACCAATTTTTTGTCTTGTTAAAGGTGCATTGTGTAACTGTTATGGTAGAGGGTTTGTCAAATACTTTTTTCCATGGAGATATTATTGCGTTCTCTGGAATGTTTCACAGTGTGGCATTAAACCTTTCTTTCTTCACTATCGACCAAACTAGACCACGTTATAGGTCAGATCAATGTTAAACTAAACATTGTAGGCAAAGCAATGACACATCTGTAAAAAACAAGCAGGTGACAGACCCCCCCAACCAAAAAGTTACATAGTGCAGCTTTAAAGTTACCCATTGTATTTGCGTAAAGATTTAAACACTAAATGGTTGCTAACCTAGCTGTGATGCAGCACTTTCACCTTTTACAACCATTTTAAATTAAAATAAACCCATGCATAGTAAACGTTTTGGCCCTTTGCAACAAACTGTCTTATACAGAACAGACAATATTATGGATTTGCTTGGATTCCTTCTAAATACGCATATCCTTAAGGTGCTACCTCAACGGACCTGTCTGCTTTTACAGTGGCTTTTAAACCTGGGTCCTCCAATCTGCCTCTCTTGGCTTCTCCCCCTTGACTTATATTTACAACCCCGAGCTTGCAATAAAGGATGAAATTTATGACTTAGTTTTTAATTAGAAATAATGTCTTGTAGCGGGTAAGTGATAGATGGTTTAATCAATATATAGACTGCGGCAGGCACGATGACGGACGCCACTATTGGCAGGGTGCGGAGTAGCCTAACTCCGCAGCCTAACTTGTGTTTTGGTTGCCGTGAAATTATTTGAATTATTGTCAGCACTGTTTTCCGAAGGCTGTTTTTCCCTTCTCTGAGTAAGAATGAAGCAACTTTGTCACACCAATTAATTGAACCTCCAGAGAGCCGCTTTTGTGTTTCTTGTGCAACTGGTTGGTTTTAAATAAAATAGAGTTGACTTTTTGTGAATGGGAACTGACAAGCAGCAGGGACCACAATTCTCCAAATAAGGAAATAGATTTAATTTCACCGTTATGCCAGTTTGTGTGGGGAAAAATGTGAGGTGTGTTTTGAAGAGTAGAGTAATTAAATAGGAATCAAGTCAATGGGATTTGTTTGCTGGCACTGGGGATGATTGTGTAATATACGCCCGGGAAAGAATTATAGCACTCGACAACAAAAGTTTACTAGCATGGGTTTTAAATAAGAAAACGAAAGTGGTACGATGGAAACGGGGCAGAATTCTACCTCAAATATGGCAGATATGACAAAACAATGACTCACTATTTTTCACCTCCATACTGAACAATATCAGCTTTCAATTCTATTTTTATCTATACAAATAAAAAAAAAGTCTTTCAATTTTAATTTTACCATAATTGCCATCAACACATGAAATCGTCAAATGACTGAATCTCGATCTCACTTAAAATTTGATTATTTGCACAAAGCCAAATTTAAATATGACTCATCTATCACATTGTTTATTCTACTTTCTACAGATGGCTGGATAGTGTACCCTTACTCTCACTCTTCTTACTGGGGAACACACAAAACCTCAAATAAATTGAAGGGAAATATCAGCACCTGGGCTGGGGAGCATTTTGTGGTCCAAAAGAAATGATCTAACAAAGGCTTTTTGCCTAAACTGTGCCTAAAAATAAAAATAAAAGTAAAAAAGTTTTGGACATTGGCCATCTGAGTGCTTCCTGCATTTGCATAACGATGGTGTTTTGGTGTGCTTTTTCTGTTTCATTTGAAAACAGAAAGCTAAAAAAAAAAATAATAAAAAAAGTAAATAATCCATACTTCATACAGCTGTATAACAACTCACCCTTATGCAATAGATAACTCCCTAGATAATACTCCCTACAACTGTATATAGCTGGGATTGGACATCTTATTTAATATTGTATTTTATATTTTATATGTGTTTTTATTCTGAATTGTACATATACATTTATTATATATTTTTTATTTTTATAATTATGTCACTGGTCTATTGTTCTTTTTTTGCTATTCCATTTATTTTTTGTTACCCTCTGTTATATATTATATTTGATGTGTGAGCTACTGTATCCAAAACAATTTCCCTTGTGGATCAATAAAGTTTGTCTAAGTCAATAATAATAATAATAATAATAATAATAATAATAATAATAATAAATAATAATAAAAAAGCCACTGTGCCACCCAATCACGTCAGTTTTTTAAGGGTCTAATTTATATGTATTAATATACCAATTTCAAACAATGTCTAGTTATAGTTGTGCCGTGGACATATATAATATAGATATGCTAGGCTATTTACATTTAACTGTACCCTACTTAAAGGTGCATTGCGCAACTTTTCTGGTGGAGCTTGGATACACCATTATTTTGAGTATATAATACAATATTATAACAATATAATACAATATTTTGGGTTCGACTGCATGCTGCATATTTTAGTGTTAGTAAACTTGGTGTACATGACTATGGAGATACGATACCTTCTCTCCAGACCACCTACCCCAAAGAAAGCCCTAATTGAGAGTCTAACCTTATCCACACACACAAACACAATATTAGCCCCATTCAGAGATGACCCTTACAATGGCGTTCTTTCTCATTGATTAGTGTTGCGTTCAGTGGCCCGGGGCGGGGTCAGGGCTGTAATGACGACTGCGCGCTTTGTGTTCATGCTCTCTGAAATAGAATAAGCAGAATGTCATGGATCCTTGGTCTTTTTAGTCAATGGTTAACTGTTCTCCCAAGCATCCAAGCATGTTGCCCCATACCCCAAACTCTTTGCACCATTCCTTTAAGAGATTAGAGGAGCAGCCAAAATATATTTAAGTAAGAGTACTGTTACTTCAAAATAATGTTAAGCAGGTAGAAGTCCCCAAATACTTGTACTTATTTCTTGGACATTGTGTAGACATAACAGTTTGGGCATAACATCTGGTTTATAATTTGAGTTAATGTACTTTTACTCGTGTAAATATTCTACAGTAGGAGGAAATACTCCTACTGTATAGGAGTATACAGTAGGAGTAATACTAAAAATACTCTAAAAGTACAGTTTTATCCAAAAACTACTTGAGAAAATGTACTTGTAACAAAGGGCGTGCAAAAATCTCAAAATATGATATTAAATTTTATCTTTATCATGAACTGTTTTACTGATATATTGACTATTTTTGGGTATATTTTTGCAATTTCTTTTGTGACTGCACTACAGTTTTGTCACTTATTTAATGAAACAAAAGTTGTTTATGTGATCCACTTGATATATTCACTGTTTTGATGATTAAAATAGATTATATTATTGCTTTAACAAAGAAATAGTGTTGCTAAAATGCGTTTGGTTCTTAAAAAACAACAAAATATTACAGCGTATCATGCCATATCGTGGAAATACTGCATCCTGAACCATGTATTGAGGAACCCTGATTTCCAGCCCAACTTGTAGCTGACTACTATCCATCTCTGGTCCCTTTCCATCTGTCTGCATGTCATAGCTTATCTCTTCCCTTTGTGCAATATAAGCTCACAGATA
The DNA here is from genome assembly GCA_036785185.1 of Paratrypauchen microcephalus. Taxonomy (NCBI): domain Eukaryota; kingdom Metazoa; phylum Chordata; class Actinopteri; order Gobiiformes; family Gobiidae; genus Paratrypauchen; species Paratrypauchen microcephalus. The sequence goes on along the minus strand of JAVJIX010000015.1, from coordinate 8,943,966 downwards.
AGCTACATCTAGAGGCCCCCAGTTACTCATGTCTGCCTTGTTCATTCACCAGAATCCACTAAGTCCCATTGAAGCTCATTTCCCATACACGCAGGTGGGCCATGTCGTAAATGGGATGCCCCGCCTGGCCTCTGCTGAGCAAACAGAGACATCCAGTCATCAGGAATGCTTTTGTATTGGCGGGGAGCACCACGTAATGCCCGCGATATGAATGTGCAGTGCAAAGAGTACACACGACTAAGTCCACAACAACATGCCGCGGGTGGGTAGGTAGCTTTAGCGTAGATTAGCCGTGAACTCAGGAATTATTCTTTGGCTGCTGAAAGATGGGTGCTGCGTACAAGGAAAACATGATTCTATAGGATTTTTGGGAAGTGTTTATCCATAAGCTCCCGTAAGTCTCCAGGTGTCTGCAGTTGTTATTCATAGCTATGAGTGGGATTTAGGTTGTCTGTGGTAAAGAATGGCAGACTTCTCCTTGTATGACACACATTTGCCATTTGTCAGAGAAATAAATTTTATTTAATTTCAAAATCATTTAGACGAGAACGTTCCTCATTAATAACGTTCCTTATTAATAAACTCATCCATGGTGACAAGCAAGTGATGCCTTAGGCCAGATCTGTGGAGTGATGAACCAGCTCATAGTAAAAATGCATTTTTTTTCCAGATAATGGGCAATAATCCATCTGTAATTCAATAAATGCAAAATAGATTTTTAAATCTATACTGTGAAACATTCAACATCCAGCAGCTGGCAGAAGTTTAAAGCAGACTTATTCTGCAAAATCGGCTTTTCAGAGTTATTAATCATGTTATACAGTGCCGTGAAAAAGTATTTGCCCCCTTCCTGATTTCTGTGTTTTTTGCATATTTATCACTCAAAACATTGTCAGATCATCAAACCAATTTTAATATCACACAGAAACAACCCAAGGAAAGACAAAATTCAGTTTTTGAATGATGATTCCATTTATTAGTGCACAAAAAAAATCTAAACCTATCTGGCCCTATGTGAAAAAGTAATTGCCCCCTTAATCTAATAGCCAGTTGAGCCTCCTTTGACAGCAATAACTGTAACCAAACGTTTGCGATAATTGGTGATGAGTCTTTCACACCGCTGGGGAGGGATTTTGGCCCACTCTTCTATGCAGAATTGTTTCAATTCTGCCATATTGGAGGGTTTTCTTGTATGAACTGCCCGTTTAAGGTCACACCACAGCATCTCAATCGGATTTAAATCCGGACTTTGACTTGGCCACTCCAAAACCTTAATTTTGTTTTCTTTGAGCCATTCAGAGGTGGACTTGCTGGTGTGTTTTGGATCATTGTCCTGTTGCATGATCCAAGAGCGCTTGAGTTTGAGGGCACGAACTGATGGCCGGACATTCTCCTTCAGGATCTTCTGGTAAACAGCAGAATTCATTTTTCCGTCAATCACAGCAAGTTGTCCTGGTCCTGAGGCAGCAAAGCAGGCCCAGACCATCACACTGCCACCACCATGCTTTACTGTGGGCACCATGTTCTTTTTATCAAATGCTGTGCCATTTTTACGCCAGATGAAACGGGCTGCAGACCTTCCAAAAAGTTCAATTTTAGACTCATCGGTCCACAAAATGTTTCTCCAAAAGTCTTGAGGGTCATCAAGGTGCTTTTTGGCAAAGGTGAGACGAGCCTTTGTGTTCTTTTGTGAAAGCAGTGGTTTTCTCCTGGGAACTCTTCCATGGATGCCATTTTTGGCCAGTGTTTTTCTAATGGTGGAGTCATGAACACTGACCTTAACTGAGGCCAACGAGGCCTGTAGTTCTTTCGATGTGCGTCTAGGTTCTTTTGTGACTTCCTGAATGAGCCGTCGTCGCACTCTTGGAGTAATCTTAGTTGGTCGACCACTCCTGGGAAGGGTTGCAACTGTTCCCAGTTTCCTCCATTTTTGAATAATGGCTCTGACAGTGGTTCGCTGGAGCCCCAGAGCTTTGGGAATGGCTTTGTAACCTTTTCCTGAATTATAGACTTCTATCACTTTTTTTCTCATTTGTTCTTGAATTTCTTTGGATCGTGGCATGATGTGTTTGTTCTTGAGATGTTGTAGCCAACTTCACTTTGTTTGACAGGAACTATTTAAGTGATTTCTTGATTCAACACAGGTGGTGACAATCAGGTGTGGGTGTGGCATGTAGAACTGAACTAAGTTTTCTCAAAACTGTGGTTAGTCACAGTTAGTTTGTGATTTAACAAGGGGGGGCAATTACTTTTTCACATAGGGCCAGATAGGTTTAGATTTTTTTTGTGCACTAATAAATGGAATCATCATTCAAAAACTGAATTTTGTCTTTCCTTGGGTTGTTTCTGTGTGATATTAAAATTGGTTTGATGATCTGACAATGTTTTGAGTGATAAATATGCAAAAAACACAGAAATCAGGAAGGGGGCAAATACTTTTTCACGGCACTGTAGTTGTTTCCCCTCATCATTTACTCAACCATTGTATTTGGATCCATGCCATATTTGCCATGGATTCTACATGGTCAACTGAGGGATTCTACACAGATTGTATTTGGAGTGATTCATGCATGTTTGAGCTATCTTTAATCGCTTATTTTCAAGACCCCATTTTGCCGATCAACCCTCGTTGTGACCGGTATAGGCTCACTGCTCTGTACTCACTTCATTCTCCAATTTTATTTTCTTAATCAGTGATACACGTAGGATTTGCTCCCTAGTGTGATGCGCAGCTAGTAGGGGCTGACAGCATGCAGTGCTTTCTTGTGGTGTTTATGGCGACGCCAGCTCCCAGTGGACACCACCATTTCCTGAAGTCAGTCGGAAATCAGACTTGTTTCTTTTATCAAGTCATTTAATGGACATAATGGTCCTCCGATGTCATAGATTAGAACAACAGAGCGAGATACAAGCACAATAGGTCTTCTTTAACCCTAGAGCACCTTCGCTATAAAAAGTAACACCATCACTTTTGCTGGGTATTTTTTAACTGATATAATATACCCAACAGAAAGTACTTGTCATGAAAAATAGATCAAAATATGACAACACATCATAAATTAGAGTGGTTTTCTTTTATTTTCAACTGTGGAATGAATAACAAAATGGAAAAAACATAGGAAGACCCTAAAAACATGCTCCAAAATTACAGAAAAATTAGGAATGTGAGAACAAAAAAAATCCTTAAAAAAAAAAAAGATACTGGAAACTTGGTCTTTGGTCCACCCATTCCTGGGACATGTGAGACTTCCCTGGTGAAGCACAGACTCCTTGACACACGAACAGTTGCAGGAGAGCGGAACAAAAAATAGTATTTCAGTGGGTAAAAATTACCAGTTGACTAAAATATTGTTTTCACCATAAGAATTCCCTTTGAAATCACCACTTTGTGATATTTATTCATAACCACTGCACTAAGTAAGGATAGATACACATTCCAGGACCACTCTTACTTACCTATTTTTTACATCCTCTTACATTAAATTCATTACATTCTTACATTCCTCTTTCACTATTGCCGGGTGAAAATCACACGAATGCCTGTAGGAAAAAGTGGGCTTTGGGGTAGGGAAACACCTACACCTTCAAAGATGTCAAAAACAATGGTGAAGCTCCCCAGGGACCCACGACACTCGAAAAATGCAACATATTTCAAGTGAAAATCACCCAGCGACAGTGCTCTAGGGTTAATGGATGAATTTGGTCAAAGCAGACTGTAATAGGATGGAATTTGGTCTTATCTAGAGCAGAACAACTAACGGAGATCTTAACTTTCTTTGCTTTTTGTATTTTTATATCTTTGCAAAGTGATAATTGTTTTGAGACTTTACATCAAGTGTTGTACTTCAGTAGTATCAGATCCACTGAGCCTTAAAAACAATTACAAACATACAATGGCGAAGCATGCACCTAAATTAATCACTTGTACCTTTACTGATCCCTCGTGGCCCGAGTGGGTATCATTTGGCCTGTGGGTTGTTTCTCTGTGAAAATAACCCTCTTCCTCCCACTTCAATGACATGTTAAAATAAGATTGTACCAGCCTCTAGTGCCCCCACACCTGCCTAAAGGTAATGGTGTAGTCGAGCACACAGGTGGGGGTCAGGGTGGAGCATGATCCCTGTTCTGTCCAGTTAATTAGGAATTAGACAGTGGCGCGACCCTTTGGATGTACCCCGTGTACGGAATAATGAACGTCTACAAGTGCGGTTGACCTCGGCAGAGAATAGAGAGGAATCTTTGGCCACCACACGCCTTTTCATTAAGACTTCCGACCTACGCCGGCTTTTGCAATTATGCGCCTACCCCTTTCCACACTATTTCACCCAAGAAATATTTTCAATTTACTTTAAGAGGCCAAGAGTACTTCAGTCTAAATTAGATTCTCATTTGACACTTGATCTATGGCGTATAGCGGTTACACATTCACTGAAATGTATAGACTACAGATTAAATGGAATGCAGAAATCCTTTATTTCGGTTATTCATCAACTTATAATGATTGATTCTGTTGACTGCAGGTTTGCTTTATAGCATATTTCCTTTTGTAATTATTTTAAGCCCTATATTAATTACACATATTCGAGGTAACCTTTTTAACATCATTATTACGTTGAAAACTAAATGTATTGACCTTGTCTTGCAATCGTACGGCTAAAGTGCCATAAAGTCATGTCTGTTTTTACATAATGTAGTATGAAATTTTAGGAATTTTAGAAACGCACGCAAACATACAATATATCACAATTAGTGCTGTCAGGTGATTAAAAAACTAATCTAATTATTTACAGGATTTATAATTAATTAATCCAATTACATTTTAACCTCGTGAAAGAGAGAGAGGCAACCCACTTTGTGATTGAGTTTGTCAGTTTTTCTGTGGTCGCTCTACTCATTCGTTTTCCAAATTCTACAAGCAAGTTTGTTGAAGTGCGCTCACGCTTGCTCGATCACCGGTAACAATGGAACTTGTCCGGACGTGTTTATCGTTCAAATGATCCGTCAGGCTGGAGCAGCTTCGGTGATCGGAAAATTATTTTTTTTACAAAAGTTACAAATCACCACGTTCTTGTTGACAGTCCCGTTCAAAGGTTCTGGCAGTGATTTGCTCACCGCACAGCAAATTCAAAATGCGCGCACATTGAATTGCCGCTCATAATTAATTGCGTTAATTTTTATAACACGTTAAATTGCTGTGTAATTAATTATCTAATTAATGCGTTCAACTGACACCCCTAGTTTTTACATAATGTACTATGAAATTTTAGGAATTTTATAAATTTAGAAACTCTTTGCACCATTCCTTTAAGAGATTAGAGGAGCAGCCAAAATATATTTAAGTAAGAGTACTGTTACTTCAAAATAATGTTAAGCAGGTAGAAGTCCCCAAATACTTGTACTTATTTCTTGGACATTGTGTAGACATAACAGTTTGGGCATAACATCTGGTTTATAATTTGAGTTATAATGTACTTTTACTCGTGTAAATATTCTACAGTAGGAGGAAATACTCTAAAAATACTCTAAAAGTACAGTTTTATCCAAAAACTACTTGAGAAAATGTACTTGTAACAAAGGGTGTGCAAAAATCTCAAAATATTATATTAAATTTTATCTTTATCATGAACTGTTTTACTGATATATTGACCATTTTTGGGTATATTTTTGTAATTTCTTTTGTGACTGCACTACAGTTTTGTCACTTATTTAATGAAACAAAAGTTGTTTATGTGATACACTTGATATATTCACTGTTTTGATGATTAAAATAGATTATATGCACACAAATGTACAATATATCACAATCAAATGAAATCACAATTATTTAGATAATAGAAAATCTGTAGTTTAGACCTCTACAAACATGTTTAGAAATGGGATGCTTGTATTAGCTGTATCTTCAGAATCAGAAAGACTTTTATTGCCATTGTCAAGTGAACAGAATTCACAAAACTAGGAACTTGTCTCGGTGATGAGGTGCGAACATAAAACAATAATAATAGTAATAACTAGAGTATAGACACTAAATAATAATAACTAATATATAGCTATAATATAGTAAAAAATAATAAACAATCCAAATAACAAAAAGGTTCAGATGAGCAGCATCAGATTATAGCTGGATGTTATTATTATATGATAATAATTTATACTTCCACTTCCACAGTCTAGCCTCAAATTCCAGATTTCACTGCATTGCACCATAGGCATAACTAAAGATGATAAAATAAATATATATATAAAACAATAACACCATGGAATCTCCTGTGTCTTTTCAGATTTTGGTATAGTGTGTACCGTACAGCCCACATCCCCATCTTCATATCCAATCATTTGGCCCAGTGCCTTGATTCAAATTGGGGATTGGCTGCATGGTAAACTACATGTGCTCAGTGGCCGTATTATTTTATCACAAATCGCAGTGCAGCGTATGGGGGCGGTGTTGGTGGTGGGGGTCTGGATGGGTGAGGGAGGGGGGGCAGAACCGAGTCCACACGCCCCAGTGCACAGTCTGGCAGTTCTAGTGAATCACCGCCCCGTCACAGGTGGAGGGAAGTGGAGCTGAGGGATTGGCAGTCCAAAGGTGGCGTCTGGCCTTCTGCTGCTGCTGCTGATGAGTGAGCTGTTTGGATTGGCGTCCAGCGGAGATGAGATGTCACTGTTCTGCAAGACTGTGCTGAAAGATTCATTCATTGTTTGTGTGTGTGTATAAGAAAATATTTTTCAGATTACAGTTGACTTTCTATTCCGGATAGACAGTAAGTCATAGTTGAGACGATGCTGTGACTTGAAGTTTTGATTGACGAGATGTGACAGCCTTACTGGAAAATGGTAAATGCAAGATCTGAACCACTCATTTGCAGATTAAATTTAGATTATATTTTCTTTTCAATTAGTAAAAAATAAAGCATAATACATTAGACTACAAGGTTACCAAAAACCTCAAGGGGATTAACATGAAGTAAACTCGATACACACATATTTGAATGTGAGATTCATCAGTCAATACAAGCAGAGATACACATCAAGAAACACTAATCCATGATATGTTATAATAATATACTTATAGTCATGTGCATTTAAATATTTCCATTAATACTTAGACTTGGACAAACTTTATTGATCCACAAGGGAAATTATTTGGATACAGGAGCTCACTCATCACAATATAATATATAACAGAGAGTAACAAAAATAGATGGTATAGCAAAAAAGATAGCAAGAGACCGGTGTTAAATGAGACATAAATATAAAAATAAAAATAATAAAAGTATATATACAAGTCAAAATAAAATAGAAAAATAAGTAATAAAATCTAAAATGACAAAACAAATACAAAATCACAGGTATATAGACAAGAACGGCAGTGCAATAATATACTGATTGTACATGCAGCTGATCTGACCTTTATTTTAACACAAGCTGTCCATAAAGAAGTAAAGAGTTTTTTAATTGGACCTACAACAACTAAATGAGTCTCTTGCACATAAAAAAGCTGTCACAAGCTGGCAAGAATTAGCCAAAAGTTTTTCAGCTTTTATTGAAAATCAAACATATAGATCATCATATAGATCACAGGCTCATGTTTTTTTGTTTGTTTTCTTAAATATTTAGTGTGTTTGCTGATGTTTGCATCGCATCACCATTGTAACTGTTGATCATTCCCCCATAGACATACATGTAGAACACCCCAGCGTGATGTTACTGCAAAGTACAGTATCTATACTAATAGGCACTGTACTAACTGTTCTACTACTTGATATTCTTACACCTACTTTTTCCACCTCTGTATTTGGAAGTACAATTTTTCATGTAGCTTTTTTATCAAAGTCCTCAGTTCTCCTCACCAGACCTTCAACAGCAGTTCCTCTAACTTCGTTAAGCAGTTTCTTACCGCTCTTTCGCTCTCTTCTAACCCCCGTCTCTCTCCCTCCCTCCTCTCTCTCTATATATCTCTGTTCCTCCCTTTTCTCTAATGGCTCTCAGTGGTGTCGCATAGCACCGGCTTGTTTTTCTGCTCTTTTGTGTGCAAAGCATATAGGGACGTAGATTGTGAAACTGCGGGGGTATCTTGTTCCTTTTTGACACTCTTATTGTCCTCCTCCTGTGGATTTGTGTGCTCCGGAAAAGAAAGCCTTTCACTGTAATTGGGTGTGAATGAAACACTTGCACCTTGCTATTGTCTATGGTATGGTCAGCTATCGGGCCAGCGGTTAGACAAGCCAGGAAACAAGTTACATAGGAAGTTAAGTGGGATGTAATATGGAGCAACATTCTTAGTCAAGTGTTGCTTTTTGCTTTGGTTTTCAAGTGCTTAGTGAGAGCTGAGGTAATTTGAACTTTTAGCAATGTGATGATGGTGCACTATGTAAGTTTTTGGAGATGTTACAGCTGTCCCTGAAATGTTCTTGCATTTATTTGATGCATACGTCTTTATGGCTCAAAAATATCTTGAAAGTTCTGCATTATTACTGTAAGCAGGCTTATCTCTTCACAGATCTGACTTGTACCTTGGTGTGGATCACCTGCTAGTCGCCATGGAGATACGTACATTGCAGGCAACACAAGAGGTGCACCGATAAATGTGCTGTTTTATACTGGATGAATATAAAATTGTGAGACACTTGGACAATTTTCAGTGTCCATGTTGTCCAAAAAGCATAATAAAAGGTTTAAAACAGGGGTGTCAATCTCATTTTGGTACGGGAGCCGTATCCAACCTACTTTAATCCCAAAGGGGCCGGATCAGAAAACTCATGGCATATATACCCCAAAAATAGCAATAAGTCCAAATATTTGTGCAGAGAAATGCAAATCTATTACAGAAGTCTTTTTTTATTTGATGAACTCTTTCTTTTACAAAAAATTATAAAATTATGAATAACTTGAAACTTTACGAAAAATGCATTTCATCACAAGCATACAGGTTTCCCATTCACCTCCATGAATGAATAGGAATTAGTCCATTTGCACTCGGCGTCCACTTTTCTCATTTTGGTCAACAGTCAAAACGATGGTCCTTTAAGAGCGTTTGGAAAGAGGCAAGTCTTCATTTGTGCTGCTCTGGTGGGAGGGGCCACGCACAGAGGCACTGGAGACGCTGCTATGCTAAGCTGCGCAGAAAAGAGGTGCAGAAAATTACCAATATTTTAATAGAAGATTCAAATATAATGAAAATATTTTAATAGAAAATCAGCTGGACTAAAGGTCTTGGAGGACCGGATCTAGCCCCCGGGCCGCATGTTTGACACCTCTGGTTTAAAAAATGACATTTGCAAGTTTTTGGGTGGAGAATGATCTGACTTGAATAATTTAGTTGCTTTTGCGCAATTTATAGCTTTTCGCCCAGACATTGCCTTAAGAAATTACACATTCTGACACACTTAATAAATCCCCCAATCGAGCCGTAAAAGTCGCCGCCGCCCTTTGATTGAGAGCCCCCTAGTGGTGGCCTTGACAGAGCTAAGTAGTGCTATAATGCAGCCCTGACAGGAGCCTGGGTTTGAGCAGACAGTTTGTGCTTCGGCCCAGGTTGCCGCGTGGCTATAGGAGAGTGATTGAGAGATTCTTCGGGGCCTAATTGTGTCTGTACCATCTGCCTGCCGTTTCCCTGACGCTGCCAGCCATGTGACAGTGTGTGGTGGGTGCGCTGATCACCAGATGTGGGCACCTACGGCGAGACTTAGCGCTGAATTAAGACCAAAACTCCCCTCTGCCGCCCGGTCTAGAATGCAGTCATAGCGAGGAGACTTTTTGAAACTATCTGAACTGATAAAACGTACGACAAAAGATTGCGTTTAGCTGTAGGGTGGTCAAAAGTATAGAAAATTTGATGCTAATTGATACTGAAATCCATATTGAAACTCATACTCATATGAGCAAGTACAGTATCGAATAACATTTGAGCTTTCCTGAACAGTTTTAGGATAATTTTGAGCGTTTTCACAACCTTCAGAACGCTAAGATAAAGAAAGTACTGTTATTTTGTCTATGAAAATTACATTCTATTAAAAAGATGTGTGTAGAATCCCTCAGTCGTCCAGGTAGAATCCATGGCAAAAGGAGAAATTCAATTTGTCAACTGGACAAAAGTTGAATTGAATTTCTCCATTTGCCATTCTATTAAAAAGGAGTATTTTTTTAATCGTCATTGTGTATTGTAATCGGTATCAAGTAGTAAGTGAAGTTTGAAATTTTAGGACGGTGACAACACTACTTAGCCACAATTTATTTTTCTAGTCTGCACCATATGTCTACATGTAAAATAATAGACGTTGGATGTAATTAATGGTAAAAGTATTGCAACACTCTAGACCTCAGTAATATTTAATACAGACGGAGAAGCTAAATTTAATATTGATAAAATGGAGATTTATTTTGTAATATCAAGTTATTGCATCTAGTTATGAGTAGAAATGCACTGGTTCAACACTTGTGAATTTTAACTTTTGGACATTTCATAATAAAATACTGTGTAATCAATAGGGAGACCTGACTCTGGGGAAAAATATAGAAAAAAATGGATAATATCACATTTCCAGAGATATGCAAAATTACACGGAGTATTGTTCATAGTAAAAACTCTTAAAGGTCCCATGGCATGAAATTTTCACTTTCTGAGGTTTTTGTACGTTAATGTGAGCTCCCCTACCCTGTTTAGCCCCCCCCCGGTTAAAAGTTGCGAAATGTCTAAACTGAGCATTTGCGATCCATTTCTGCGTTACAAAAAATCGGAGCTCAAACGGGCGATTTTGAACAAGGCACCTTATTGACGTCAGATCGAAAAAAGAAATGCAAATGCAGTTCCACCCCCGTCTGTCTGAACTCAGCGTCTCTGTAAATCACGCCCAGAGAGTTTGGACTGCGAATGCGCTAGGCAATGCGAAATGCGTTTTTTTATTTGCCTGGAGGCACGTCCGAGTGTTTCTAGGCTCGGAAGTCCTTTATCTGAGCCTCTGGACCTTTGAACAGCAGTGGTTTAATTTTATTTTCTGTGGAAATGTGTTTATTTTTCAATGGAACGCTTCAAATCTCTCCCCCCGTGCAAAAACACGGAAATGGATCAGCTGAGAGCGGAGAGTTTGGCCACGCCCCCACCCTCTACTATTGGCCATCTCTTTTCTCCTCATTTGCATTCAAGCAACAACGCCCATTATGGCCTGTTCAGAGAGAAAAAAAATACTCTTTCTCATCTTATCTCTGTTTCTCATGCACTGAGTGTTGATTTTGAAGAAGGATTCATTTACAGTATTAGGGAACCATTAAGGAGCCATATAAAAGCATCAAGAAGTACCATGTCATGGGATCTTTAAAAATGAGCTCAATTAAGTATATACAGTGATATTTTTAGACTATTTTAGGTTAATTTAACAGTTTATTTACCATTCTATAAGATTTACCTGCATGTTTTAGCACATTTCTAATAAAACTGCCATTATATTGTTTGGCTGTCATTGGAAAAATATCCTAACGATTTAATACACTCAGATATCATCTAAGCCTTCATTTCACCAAGTAGAGTTTGAAATAGAAAAGTTTAAATGGCATGTAATATAATTTGATAGTTTCTGTTGATTTAAACAATGCTGTGTCCACACTTTTTGTTCAATTTATTATTTCAAGGTTCTATTTGAAATGTGGTCATTGTTGCTGTCACTGTGGCTATTGATGTAAAAGCCTGAAAAATGTCATTGCATATATTTTCATAAATCAATGTACCCTGCCCTTCGTACTTCCACAATAAAAAAAACAAAAGGGCTAAATTCATTCTTTGCAATTCAGTAAATCTATTAGAATAGCCAAGGGAATGTCTGCAGTAATGGTATTGACAAGGCACTTTCAAATCTCCATTGGGATTTCTATTGATTAAAATAATTCGTTTTTTCTTCATGATATTTGATACTACCTCCCCCTACACATGTACAGACCTGTCAATTCCCACTGAAGCAACTGGGAGAAGTACTTTCACAGTGATTGTTTCTTCCATCTCCTTGCAGCTATACAAGACAACGAAAAACTACAAACTATTGCTACTGGATTTGGTCTATCCCCATATTGCCACAGAAATGCTACTGAAAGACCATGAATGTTCGGACAAAATATATATATACAGCTCTGGAAAAAAATAAGAGACTACTGCAAAATTATCAGTTTTTCTGATTTTACTACTTACACTGGTCTACAAGCGAAATGCTTCCGGAGCAAAAGTAGTGAAATTTTTCTTGGTTTAGGTCACTAATAAAGAAAAAGTCAGAAGTGCTGATTGGCTATAGTTTCCAAGATAGTATTGGGTCAAAATAGGAAATTTATGCAAAATAAAGCAAAAACAGTAGTTTATCAGAAGGTACAGTGTGTCTACAAGCAACCAGTTCTATCTGAAAGCCTGTCTGCACATTCCAATACATTCATTTTATGTCTAGAGTTTTAGCATATATCAATATATATAATGTACCGTATTTTCCGCACTGTAAGGCGCACCTAAAAGCCTTCACTTTTCTCAAAAGCCGACAGTGCGCCTTATTATCTGATGCGCCTTATATATGGATCAATATTGGTTAATCATGGCTACCGTAGTCAGCCACTACTGTAGCTTCTATTCTATGCGCCTTATAATGCGGTGCGCCCTATATATGAAAACAGTTTAAAAATAGGCCATTCATTAAAGTACACCTTATAGTGCGGAAAATACGGTATATATTATTATTATGTCATTACATATCTTAAATACATTAGCTAACCAGCACAGTTATCAATTAATTTTCAGTTCATCTTATCAATATAAATGAGATTTAGCCACTTTTATCTCTTTGTAGACCAGTGTTATAGGTATGTGTTTGGGCAAAAGGAACGTTTTTGTTTGAGTCTATAAACTACTGACAACATTTCCCCCAAATTCCAAATAAAATATTATCGTTTAGAGCATTTATTTGCAGAAAATGACAAATGGTCAAAATAACAAAAAAGATAAATGTTTTCAGACCTCAAACAATGCAAAGAAACAAGATCAAATTCATTTTAAAACAACATAATTCTAATGTTTACACTTAAGAAGAGTTCAGAAATCAATATTTGGTGCAATAACCCTTATTTTTAATCACAGCTTTCATGCGTCTTGGCATGCTCTCCACAAGTCTTTCACATTGTTCTTGGGTGACTTTATTCCACTCCTGGTGCAAGAACTGAAGTAGCTCAGCTTTGTGTTTGTGTTGGAATTCAACAGATGCTTCTTATTTTTTTTACAGAGCTGTATACATAAAGGTACTCTTTATAACGACATAATTTCGAGTATAGTATCTAGTTCCTTTCCATCACTGCTTTTAACACATTTTGCTGTATATGTTCTACTTTGCAATAATTTGTTCACCAAGGAGGCCACCCTGAATCGGACAGAGCTGCTGCGCCAACGAGAGCGCTTTTTCAACTTCCAAAAGGTGTTTTAATCAGCTTCCCCCATAAATAATCCACGGGCAGCTGAATATTTATGCCACTTTGAAAGTAATGTGAGCGTGTCCACTATCAGACACTCAAGTGAACTTGTAGGAAGCTGTTTTTCCACGCTACTCTTTGCTCACTGACACAAAAAAAGTGATAGCACTAACCTGAAACCCGGCACCTGTACAGAGACATCGCGTTACCATCTCTGCACATGTGGCCGTTACAAGATGACGTATGCGGACTATTGGAACTTGAAGCCTCTAATGTATTTTGTCGAGTGGGTAAGCATAGTCCAAATCTGATGAATGATTGTTGTGTTTTTCACATTTATTGCACAGTAACAGTCCCCAAAATGACACTGTTAGAGCATTTCAACCAAGATATACAAGCACATACATTATTAGTGCCTGTAAAATCTCTTAGAGGACCCTTATCCATGAAATTCTGCTTTAAATGTTATGTATATACATATAAAAACAAAACAAAAATCAAAACAACTGAACATTCACACAGATGGATATTACAAAGACCATCCTATTATTCAGATTTAAATAAAAGTTTAAATACCTTCTTTAAATAAGCTAACAAACATGACCATGTCCTATTAAATTTATCTTCCTGACCCTGCAAAGAATGTTGATTTTATAGTTTTAACCATTTTTAGCTTTATGTATTTTAACTGTTTTTAATTATTGTTTTTATTTAGGACTAACTCTTTATTTTCATGTTTGTATGCTATATAATTAAAGTGGATTGAATTGGATAAAAAAAAAAAAACATAATAAATAACAACAATTAAAAAAAACATTATTTAGGTGTTTTTCTTATTTCTTACCGTGAGAAGTCGCCTCTCCACAGATTTGACCTGGAACTTGGCCTGATGGTTTCACCCACTTTTCTTGTTGAGGATTAAGTTAAGTGTGGAATATTCAAGCAATTACAAAAAAGAAAGAGAAAGAAAAGGTACACAGTTCACCTTTAAAAAGTTTCACACTGACAGCGTTTCTCATTACTTATTTTAATTTGTGTGTTCTGCAAACACTGCCAAAAAACTTTTAACATTGTGTGGAAACAATACAAAACAGATTCAAACAACACATTTTCAGGAGCCCGCGATCAATACGAGCACTGATGGTCTTGTTTAGGTCCATAAATCAAAAAAGGTGAGGGGGACTAAAAACTTGGCGAATGCGAGCTTGCTTGTGACTGTAATTTCATGCGTCAGAGACTTGCTTAACCTCACAAATCATCTCACCTGTTGGAGTTCCAACTAAGTCAGCTCTTTCAGGTCAGATTGTGTTTAAAGATCAGATTAAAGTCCAACAAACCCCAGACAGAGCGTGACTTCAGTTAGCATCACGCACCCAGGTATTGTTGATGACATCAGCTGCAAATATCAATAGAAAAATGGCTCATTTTAAAATTTTGAATCATTGTCTTCTTTTTACAAGCTTGAGATTCCACAATATCCTGTTTGTCATTAACTTAGTACATATATTATTCTATTTATCCAGTTTATTCTACAGCTCTGGAATAAAATAGGAGACCACTGCAAGGGTTATTGCACCAAATATTGATTTCTGAACTCTTCTTAAGTGTAAACATTAGTATTATGTTGTTTTAAAATGAATTTGATCTGGTTTCTTTGCATTGTTTGAGGTCTGAAAACATGTATCTTTTTTTGTTATTTTGACCATTTGTCATTTTCTGCAAATAAATCCTCTAAATGATGATATTTTTATTTGGAATTTGGGGGAAATGTCAGTAGTTTAAAGACTCAAACAAAAATGTTCCTTTTGCCCAAGCACATGCCTATAAGTAGTAAAATCAGAAAAACTGATAATTTTACAGGGGTCTCTTATTTTTTCCAGAGCTGTATGTGTGTACAGAAACAATTTTGAAAAATCTGGCATCTGACCAAAAGTTTATTGGAGCAACGCTGCAGTAATTACTGAAAGCCAACATTTTCTCCACTTGCTATTCTGTGTATGATAACAAGGTCACATTTTAGCTGTATTTTAAATGTCCTATATTATGCAACACTGACTCTTGTGAGCTTTAAGCCCTGTTATAATGCTGCTACCTGGAGTTGTGTTTTGTTTCATTTACATGTTTGAGTAACCCTTTATTAGTCTATCTCCAGACCTCAGAATGCTCTGTTCCACCTTGTGATGTCATGAAGCTGTAGTTTTCAACTTAACAGCTACGTATTACCTTTTGTTCAGTAGACATAGGGAATTCCAGTGCTGAAAGTATTCAAATGATTCTTGCAGGATCTGTGCATTAAACATGTGTAAATGAAATAACATTATAACACAGATCAGAAAATGGCATAATATTGACCCTTTACAGAGTCTAAAATATGACCGGTCATCACTGCGGCAGCTATTTTACACAGAGAATTATAGAACTTCCATAGACTTTAATAAGATCACGTTTTACCAGTCGGTCGCTGTCTATAGAAATACTCCATGTCCATCGCCCTCATATGGACTTTAAAACCCTGCTGAACTTTGTTGTTGCAGTTTAACAGCCTGATTCATAGAGTTATCAAGCCAAAATCAAATCTACATGCAACTGCTACGTTCATAAAATTCTAATAGTAATCTACGCCACAAAGCAACTCTATAAACTTGGGAATTAATTTACCCACACATTTTTTTTGATTTTGCTTGGTTTAAATTGGAGAAAAAAATCTGTTAATTACAAAAAAAGTCAAGTTCTGGTGAGCTCTAGTTTTGTTTTTTTTTGTCAGTTTCATTAAGCCACATCCTTTATATCTTGGCTGCTGTTGGCAATAGGGACATTGGCGTGAGTGTTTCATATTCTGCATATCCCCAAGTCCCTGCTGTAATTATTATTCAGTAGATGCACTGTTTGGCACAAGGACAAAAGTTAACATAATTTATGCAAGGCCGTCATCAGTTTTTGAGAAATGGCGCAGGTCTTTTCTTGGTGCTTTTAACTAAATAGATCGACTGGTAGGACTGGACATGAAACCGCGGGTAGAACAAGAAATAGGCTGTTCATAACTCGGACAAAAGGCAAATCAGAGTTGTTTTTTGTTTCATTCACACATGTTTAACACACAAATCCTGCATATTTAGGCGTGAGTTCTTCTCTTAAACAGAAAACACTTTGTTCCTCCTTGTGTTCCATACACCTTCACACCCTTCAGTCTCTACTTAACAAAAGGTAAACAAACAAAACACAACTCCAGTTATGTTATTGAAGAGGTAATAACATTATAACATGGCTTAAAGCTCACAAGAATCCATTTTGGGTAATCTAGGACCTTTAAAGGTACAGTATGTAACTTTCTTGAGGTAGCACATCACCATGAATCAAAGGACATCATATCGGTTGGCTAGAACACACTGACCCGTATCTGTAAACACCCTGCACTGCCTTACATAGCCTTCCGCTATGTAAGGCCAGTTCAGTTCCATTCAGTTCATCAATATTCTCTGTACTTCACCATTCTCTTGCCCCCCACCTTCCCATAATGTATACCAAACAAAAAGACGCCCCATGTTAAACCGTGGCGCTGTGTTTTGTCCTATCTGTTTGTGACTATTGTTATCGATTGTATTTGCATACAGTCAGCGGCCCCTCTCTGTACCGATACTTTTTCCGCTTGGCCAGAGAGAAACACAATTTCGATTCACTGTATGTCGAGCACATATGGCAGAACTGACAATAAAGCTGACTGTCTCTGCATGAATTCCTGAAAATGGAAAGTTAAAGGTCACATGACATGGTACTTCTTGATGCTTTTATATGGCTCCTTAATGGTTCCCTAATACTGTAAATGAATCCTTCTTCAAAATCAAGCCTCAGTGCATGAGAAACAGAGATAAGATGAGAGAGTAATATTTCTCTCTCTGAACAGTCCATTTTGGGAGTTCTTGCTTGAATGCAAATGAGGAGGACAGAGATGGCCTATAGTAGAGGGTGGGGGCATGGCCAAACTCTCCGCTCTCAGCTGTCCGCTCTGATCCATTTCCGCGTTTTTGCGCGGAGAAGAGATGAGAAGCGTTCCATTGAAAAATGAACACATTTCAACAGAAAATAAAATTAAACCACTGCTGTTCAAAGGTCCAGAGGCTCAGATAAAGGACTTCCGAGCCTAGAAACACTCGGACGTGCCTCCAGGCAAATAAAAAAACGCATTTCGCATTGCCTAGCGCATTCGCGGTACAAACTTTCTGGGCGTGATTTACAGAGACGCTGAGTAGATACAGACGGGGGTGGAACTGCATTTTTCGATTGACGTCAATAAGGTGCCTTGTTGAGAATCGCCCGTTTGAGCTGTGTTTTTTCTAACGCAGAAAAGGACCGCAAATGCTCAGTTTAGACATTTCGCAACTTTTAGCCATGGGGGGCCCTAAACAGGGTAGGGGAGCTCACATTAACGTTCAAAAACCTCAGAAAGTGAAAATTTCATGCCATGGGACCTTTAAAATCAATTCTCAGTGGAGATAAGTTTATGCCATATTGTGGAATATTATAGCCCAAGGAAAAATGTACAAATTGTTCAAGATAAAACAAGCAGAAGTAGCCAGTTTTGTTTTTGCACTCTTGGTTTTTTTTAGCTCGACAGATTCTTAGTCCGTCAGATATAGTGTTTTTAAAGCGAAGACCTTTTGCCTCTCAAGTGGTGAAATTTTTCCACTCTAAACTTTTGTCCAGTTGACGGAATTGAATTTTCTTTTGCTATGGATCTTGCCAGGGTGATGAGCAATTTCACAGAGAACTTTGGCCCTATAACTAAACTAATGCTTAACAAAAGAAAGCTTTATACCGACTGTAAACTTACTGTGAATTCTTCTCATTGGGGATTCTGTACATGTATATGTTTTTTTTTTCATTTAAAGTATTTGGAGATGAGCAGCTCTGGAGGTGTCCTGGTGAAATGACAGAACTGGAGTTATTTTTACAGTGCAGGGCTCATAGGAGGAGAGTCCACAGAGAGGGACGCTGCTATGGCACGTCCCAGGAGATCGGGCTCTATATTTACTTTAATGGAAAAGAGCCAGCTATAAAGCACCTTCTGCCTTCCATGTCTTTTAATCCAACTATTTTCTGCACTGGTGGTGGCTGTACATTTTAGTTGTAATGCATGATGTATACATAAAATAAACTGGGTGAAGAGAAAACTCAAAATTTGACATGGTTGTGACGCACTTGTGAAGTAATATTCCATTATTTTATATTGTTACTTTAAAGGGATAGTGCGTTTTAAAATTTTTTTTTAATCTGTATGGGTTTCCTTCTAAAAGTTACGTGTGTTGACACCGGCTTACCTCTGACAGTCTCAGCTGATCCCGGTTCGGCTCGCTTTCTCAAGCCCACGTAGGGAGGTCCGGTAGCTTCTCTGGAACATTAAATAAAGCTTGTTTTTCTTCTCAAAACAAAACATTTTCCAGAGAAGCTACCGGACCTCCCTACGTGGGCTCCAGAAAGCGAGCCGAACCGGGATCAGCTGAGACTGTCGGAGGTAAGCCGGTGTCAACACACGTAACTTTTAGAAGGAAACCCATACAGATTAACATTTTTAGAAAAAAACCAAAAAAACGCACTATCCCTTTAACTTCTAAAATATTTAATACCTGATTCCACAAAAAAATAAAATAAAAAAATCCAAGCTTGGATATCCAACCATAAAAGAACAATATGAAAACCATAAAAAAGCAACTGCTAAGGACACACAATTGAATCCAATCAGAGACTCCAGTCAGAGACCAAGGAAACAGCTGCCTGACTATTCCAGACCCACAGAAGGAACTAAGTGGAACAGACCCTTTAAACCATCTGGTCCTCAACTGGACTAAAATCATGACAAAAGTAATGATGTAAAAATTATTCCAAATAGCCAAATCTACCACAATTTGGTAAACAAAAATGTTTAGACTTGTAAAGGGGCTGTACTCAATGTTATTCTCATAATAAAGTAGAATTTCATGTGCCCCAGTACAGATATATTGCAAAAGCAGCTCTTATATCTGCTCCACTGTGTTGTTAAACTCCATATTAGAATCATTTGGATGATTTTAGTCCTGGAACTGCCAATCAACAAAAGGTAAAAGGTAGCTGTTAACATAAAAACTACCACTCCACCAGGATGTGTAGATGGTGGATACACACAACTCCAGGTATGTTTTGGAGGAGTAACAGCATTCTAACATGGCTTAAAGCTCACAAAAATCCATCTTGTGTAATATAGGACCTTTTTAAAATAGTAAAAATCAACTACATTGTCTTTTATGCCTAGACTTCAGCCATGGTGACCAGATTCATATTCCCTGAAGTCCAAAGTCCCTTGTTATTGTTCATCTTGAAGTGAAGCCCACTTAAAATACACTTGTGAATTCTGCGTCTTCCATCACTGTCTCCACCCCGGCCCGGTATGAGCTGTAACAAATGGTCAAGTGCCGCGCTGACAACCCAATGTATGTCCAGTATAAGTGGGATATCAGGCAGGCGCGTATGGATAAATGTTATTATGTGTTAAATATGGATGTCTTCAAACGCAGTAGACTTAGAGGTCACATAAAGCAAGATAAGTGCCATATGATTTAATGTCAGTAAAAACTGAGTTGTTCTGGCTAAGGTTTTGGTGTAGTACTTGTTTATTTATGTACTTCTTTATCTGTATTTGTTATTTATTTGACGCAAATAGAAAGGAGATGCAAATTATAGAAATGAAAAGAGTGCGTATTATTCCTGTGATGATATTTAGATGATGTTAAATGTTCCAGTAAAATTCATGAGTGAGGACATTTTAATGGAGTGTAAAATGAACCACAAATGTTATGTATATCCTTATTTGAGATCGTGTGCTTTTAATTTAATTACTTTTTAAAACTTGATATTCTAATTTTGCTTCTATCCTTGCTATATTAACCATTTTGAACAAACAGTACTTCCAGTATACAGCATATTTCCACACATGGCCTCCATGTTTTTGTTTGTTTTTGTTTTGACAGTGCAGATATCCTGTAGGAGGCATTCATTCACTTCAAGATAAGATAAGATAATCCTTTATTTGTCCGACAATGGGGAAATTGCAGTGTCACAACGCAAGTTTCAGAAACAAATCCGAAATATTTCTTCAACATGCTCATATTTGTCATTCTAAGGGCAATTTCCAATAGATAATTTTTCTTGCATATATGGTAAAACGGTTATATCTTTGTTTTGCGTGTTTGCCGATATCTACGTACACTGCTAAAAGTCATTTGGAGGCATATGGTGTGGTGCCCTGGTACTCTCGTACAAACTGCAGTCATCTCAGTGTTAAGTGCTTCATTTATCACACGAGCATGAGGGCTATTGTTTTTATAAATGATTTAGCAGAAGGCCACGGCACACTGTAGACAGGACATAATGTGCATAATTAAATAGTTCAACACACGCATACAAAGTGCACTGACTTCACTTCACGCCTCTGCTCCTCCTGTTTGAAGATGCCTGTAATCATAAGTGTGTTACGCAAGTACATTGTGTTGAGAAAAATCTGGATTAAAAATCTGTGTTCTACTACAAAAAAGTAGTGACTTTGGTGTTGCCACTGTAGTTGTAGCAGTAGTAGCAGTAGTTGTTTGCTTAACTGATGACATCCTCATTAGCCTCTGCAGCGTTCCTAATTTTCATTATGCTCAATCACTTCCAAGTAAAACAATTACTCACATATGTAGAATCCCTCAGTTGTCCAGGAAGAATCCATGGCAAAAGGAGAAATAAAATTTGTCAACTGGACAAAAGTTTATTTGGTCCACTCAAAGGACAAAACACCGAGCCACAAACAAAGCAATGTGGTCTACTCCATTCAGTGTAGTGAAGACTGCAGTGAGCGCTATATTGGAGAAACAAAACAGCCACTTCACAAGAGGATGTACCAACACAGACGTGAGAGCCAGAATGGACCTCAGTCTGCCGTACATCTCCACCTAGAAGCCACGGGCCACTCCTTTGAGGACAGTGAGGTTCAGATCTTGGCCAGAGAAAAAACTGGTTTGAGAGGGGATTTAAAGAGGCTATTTTGTCAAGAAAGAGAATCCTTCCTTGAACACAAATGGAGGTCTCAGACATCATTTGTCTCCCATTCATAACTCTATCCTCAAACCTAAATCAAAGCAAACAAAACAATAGGACAGCCAGGTCAGGTCCAGATGTGTGAAAACACCCATTATGGCCCTGAATGGTTCTGCTAACCCCACACTCCACTACCACTGCATATTTAATAGGCCCACCTAACTAACAGAAACTGTAAACAAATAGGTGTGGTAGTTTCATAGTAATTTCATTGTAGTTAGCTCCTCCCTTCAGGCAGATATAGGCAGTGTCCACCAGCGTCTGACCAGAACTGAAGAAGCAGCTTGGATGAGCTGCGAAACATATTCAACCAAATAAACTTTTGTCCAGTTGACAAATTGAATTTCTTCTTTTTCCAGTTACTTATGTAATATTAATAATATATTTTTACTTTCTACTTTAACTTTGTTATAACTAGGACAGTCCCGCTGTGAGTCCTGGCCCCAGGGGACAGCCTGATGCACATGTAAAAGTAAACCACACTACCCTGACATAGGGAGAACATGTAAACTCCTTCAATTCAGTATAACTTTATTTATTCCTGAGGGGCAATTTAAGCACACTGAACATTAAAAACTTAATAGTAAATGGTCTCAGTGTAACCTCACATACAGAAAGGCTCGTTTGCAATCCCTGCGAATTGAATCTTGGACCATCTTGTTGAGCAGCTGAAGCCACCATACCACCCAAGCACTAGTCCAAGTTTCGTTGGAAAAAAGTTTAAGATATAATGGCTGACTAGTTTACTAAATATTTGACCATACTAGTTTTAACAAAATCATGACACTATAGGTGGCGTATTAATATGAGTAGTAATTGTTGCTGTAGCACTAGCTTTTCACCATAGTACAGATGTTTCCCACCTCTTGCTGTGTTTTTTCCTTCAGCAGCCAATCTCAGATGAAGCCTTTCTCTGAGTTTGGACATTGTCAGTCACTGCTCTGAGTGGAGGTATGTGGCGTACAGGAACACAGATGTGCATTCAGGCTCTCACTGGTTTAAACGGAAACGTGATCCAGGCCTGCAGCCCTCAAACTTAATAAGAGTGCCCTGGTGTTAAACGCATGGGTCACGCTGTCCACAGGTTCTCAGTGAATGAAGACATATTTGGACTTTGGCATGCTGATTTAAGCACAGCTGCACTCACTCCATAGGTTTACTCTGCTCAGGGAGAACTGCAATGGACTGTTGCGGAAATGGAAAACGATATACATCATTTCTTAACTGGTGTGACTGGGGATCTACTTTCGCGACTTTGTGAATAGCAATGGGATCCTGGTGGAAATTAGTGTTGGAAAAACATGTAAGCTTTAAATTTGTTAAAATGACACTTTAATACAAAAATCTGTGAATTTAACTTTTTGATTTCTTACACACAAACCTTTTAAAGGCCCTATATTACACAAAATGAATTCTTGAGAGCTTTAAGTTGTTGTTACCTCAAAAACATACCTGTAGTTGTATTTTGTTTTGTATTTCGTTTCATTCACACATGTTTAAGTTATCCTGTATACATCTGTCTCTGTATCTGTCTACATCTCCAAAGCTCAAAATGCTCTGTTCCACCTTGCGATATCATGAAGCAGTAGATTTCAATTTAACAGCTACCTTTTACCTTAAGTTCAGTAGAGACTCACAATCGCAGGGCTGAAATCATCCAAATGATTCTAGTGAAGGTGTATGGAGTTTAAAAACACAGTGGAGAACTTACTTTATTTTCGTTTGAGAGAAGAACACAGCCTAAATATGCAGGATTTATGTGCGAAACATGTGTGAATGAAAAAAAAAACACAACTCCAGGTATGGTTTTGATGAGGAAACAACTTAACATAGATCAGAAAATAGCGTAAAATGGGCCCTTTAAACAAATTGAATAGTAATGAAAACACAAGTCTATGTAGTGCTTTTCACTCTTTTATACTCACTTTTCAATTCTGTGCATTATTCATTCACTTCACACTCAAGCTAGTATTGTATTGCAATGTGGGTGAAGTGTCTTGCCACTGGCGACACAACGTTTTTGCCACTGGCACCCCACAGTTCCACCTGATTTTCCCAGCACTCTCCCATCCACATTCTAACTAGGCCCAACCATGCTTAGCTTCTGAGATCTGACGTGCTCAGGCTTTTGGTTTGGCCACAAGACAGGGAGTTTACCAATTAAAATAACTTGTTTTTACTCCTGCAATGTTTTGACCTTTTTTAATCAATGACCACTTTGGTAACTTTGATCTTGCACAGAGCAGTAACCCAACAATGGGAACAGCATAGCCTTATTGGAACACGTCATTAAAATTTCATTACAGGATTTGGCAACTGGTAAGTAAAAGCAATTGGTTCGGCAGACTTCTGGCACTTATTCCCGTATCCACTCAGCCCTGGATCTATCCGCCATCTCAAGAAACATTAACATAATGGAGAAAGAAACAATATAATACCATATTAATTGTTCTGTCAAAGTACCTGGAGCATTAAGCAAGGGCATTAAATTTAAACAAATTTTCATAAAACTGCTGTCAAATTTCTCCCGCACTTAAATCTGTCCGCATGCTTACAATGCACATTTATGCATGGCCTGCCTTGAGCGCACCTCATTTTCCCACAATCCTTTTGGTCCATTTGAATTTTTAAGGCATCGTCAAAGAAAGTGGCAGCCTCAGCGGGTAGGGCAGCAATGACTGAAATGCAGTGAGTTATTGGTGCCATTTGCGGTGAGCACCGGTGCGTGGTTATCACTGAGGTGTGCTCCAAATCTGAATAATGATTTGAAGGGGCCGAGCAGACATGGGAGGAGGACGTTTCCACTTAACATGTGCCCTTTATGGAGCGGTGACAGGACGAGACGCCAGACCTGCTGGGGATTGTGGGAAATATCAAGTGTCAGATTTGAAAAACAAAATTAATTTAGTTTGGTGTTTACAACTCGGAATGTAAAATGTCAAGAGGGATGCAAGGGGAAAACGCCGAACTGTACAATCTCCTTAAAACCCGTGTGATTCCTTTGTTTTGCATTAAATACGTTAACATTTTAAAACAAATATAATCATTAAAACTGACAAAAGTTGAAGGGGTTAATTTAACCCTTCTTTAATTTAACTTTTCTAACATTCATATGGACAAAACACCCAAAGGATAAACACCGAGTCACAAACAAAGCAATGTAGTCTACTCCATTCAGTGTAGTGAAGACTGCAGTGAGCGCTACACTGGAGAAACAAAACAGCCTCTTCACAAAAGGATGTACCAACACAGATGTGCGAGCCAGAATGGACCTCAGTCTGCCGTATATCTCCTTTGAGGACAGTGAGGTACAGATCTTGGCCAGAGAAAAGAACTGGTTTGAGAGGGGAGTTAAATAGGCTATTTTTGTCAAGAAAGAGAATCCTTCCTTGAACAGAAATGGAGGTCTCGGACATCATTTGTCTCCCATCTATAACTCTATCCTTAAACCTAAATCAAAATAAACTAAGAAAACAATAGGGCAGTGAGGTCAGGTCCAGAGGTGTGAAAACACCCATTATGGCCCTGAATGGCTCTGCTAACAAGACTCCACACTCCCACTGCATATTGAATAGGCTTACCTAACTAACAGAAACTGAAAACAAAGTGGTGGGATAGTTTCATAGTAATTTCATTGCAGTTAGCTCTTCCCTGCAGCTAGTTATAAGCAGTTCCACCAGCACTCTAGCCAGAACTGAAGAAGCAGTTTGGATGAGCTGCGAAACATATTCGACCAAATAAACTTTCGTCCAGTTGACAAATTGAATTTCTCCTTTTGCTAACATTCATATGTCTTACAAGTTGTGCCAATTGTGGTAGTAGTAGTTGAGTAGGTGTAGTTCCAGTAGAGTAGGAGTAGTAGGAGTAGTGGTAGAAGTGGTAGCTGTAGAAGGAGCAGCTGTAGTAAGAGTAGTAGTTGGAGTAGCGTAGTGGTAGTACTAGTATTTGGAGAAGTTGCTGTATTACATTTTTCATGCTTTCAAGTCTGAAAAGCTGTTGGTCAAAGAGTAGGTGGCATAACTTTACATAATAAATTTTTTTTAGTAATAGTTGAATTAGATATATGAAAGTAGTTGGAGTAGTCATAGTTGGAGTAGTGGTTGTTTTTGCAATATATTTTCCCTGCTTTTAAGACTGAAAAGTTGCATGTCAAGCAGTGGGTGGCAAGACTTCAAAGGTAAATTCAAATATTTTTCATTAGTGTCAGTTATATGATTTTTGAGTGTTGATATTTTGTGTATTATTTTTTGACCAACCCCTTGAGTTTAGCTTTGTTCACTGCTCCCGTAAAAGTCCTTTTAATTATCTGTATGCCCTCATTTTTTGTTTTCTATTTCCAATTTGTGCTTCTATTATTACCACAGATACATTAGCTTTTTGGCACAGCTTTTCTCCCATTATAATGACTCATACAAATGACAACTAAACCCCAAATTGCTTGAAGGTTATGGATCAGTCACTATGACATTAAGCAGCTCTAAAACATTTGTCCGAAATAGGGATGTCAACAATTAATCGATTAACGATTAATTGTTGATTAAGACGTTGGTCGAACAAAATGCATTAATTGTAATTAATCGCTAATCGCGGACACGCGCACCCGCGTGGTCACGAAACAAGGCAACCGCGCACCGCGCTGCGCCAAGCTCGACTCACAGCCGGCCGCAGGCGCCAACGACACTGCTCAGCAGCCCCGGGTGTACGCGGCTGGTTTGTGGCTCGGGCTCCGAGTTTCATGCGGCTGGTTTGTGGCTTGGGCCCCGAGCCACAAACCAGCCGCACGAAACCAGCAGCGGCACGTGGTGGTTTAATCCTGGTTTAGTCCAGGTCTAGACCTGGTCGAGTCCTGGTTTAGTTCTGGTCTAGACCTGGTTTAGTTCTGGTCTAGACCTGGTTTAGTCCACGTTTAGTCCTGGTCTAGTCTCTTAGCCAATCAGGACAGAACACGATGTTACACTATAAAAAAATGTTACACTAGGTCTATAAAAAATAAAAATAAAAAAAATAAAAAAATCTGCGAACCGCGATAGAGCGAGGGATTACTGTATTTTGTTATTCAGCATCAATACATTTGTCTGCTTTTTACTAAGGAATAATTAATTGAGGAATATACAATATAATAATACTATGATATATTTTTGACTCAGTGTTATGTATACTATAGCTTATATTCTTAAAGATCCTATTGAAACACTAAAATTCAGGTGAAAAACGCCGCTTATCAGTTAATCGTTAATCAATCGATAAGGTCAATCAACTATCAATTAATGAATTAATCGATAATTTGCATCCCTAGTCCGAAAGGTGATATATTTGCATCCCAAACAGTCATCCACGAAAAATCCAGCATATCTCGTCTCGATTCGTATCACTGCGCTCACATTAGCTGCCTGTTGACTCGTAAACTTCCCCTTACGGCGGACCGCACCCGCCGTACACTTCCGCTAAAGGTTAACAGGCTAATAATAAGTAATCGTAATAGGCACGCAGTGATACGAATCGAGACGAGATATGTGAATGCTACCTATGCTGCTGGATTTTTCGTGGACAACTGTTTGGGACGCAAATATATCACCTTTCGGACAAATGTTTTGTTTTGAGAAGAAAAACTAGCTTTATTACGAGTCCCCGTGAACTTACCGGACCTAATTACCTGAGCTCCAGAACGCGAGCAGAACCGAGCTGAGCGCAAACTGTCAGAGGTAAGCCAGTGTTACCGCATGTAACTTTTAGAAGGAAACCCATACAGATTAACATTAAAAAAACAACAACACGCTATCCCTTTAACACTATACTGTGAAACATTCCATACAAAGTAATAACGTCCCCATGGAGAAAGGCATTTGACCGACCCTCCGCCAGAAAAGTTCCACAATGCACCTTTAAGTGTAGTGTCCTTTTGTCCAAGTAAGCTTTGGCATTTTCAGGGTCAACTACGTCCATAAGAAGATGACTATAAAGTGAGCATAATGACATATGTCTTTTGCCTTTTTGTTGTGCACCAAACAGGAGTGCACTCTCGTAGATTCTACCCTCATCAATCACACCAAAGACTTGGAGAGAGTTGTAATGCGTCAAAAGATGAAAGTCATGATTCTCTGTGATAGCGCTGTTAAAATTTCGGCTCCTAAGTAGACATTATTACAATGTGGTGTAGCTGGAGGCAAAATTATTGGCAAAAACACGAAAAAACAAGTCTTCTACCTCCCATGATTTCCTGTTTACATGCACACTGGGGCAGGATAATGAATGCAAACACGCACTCACATTGATCATTCTAGAAAAATAAAAAATAGAAATATTATACTCTGTGTGTTTAATTATTATTTCTAAATTGTGGTTTCTATTGAGATGTCATACTCCCAGATGAGGCGTAAGGGCAAGTTTTCACCATAGATTACTTTGCCATGAAATTTTCAAAAGGTGAATTAACAAATGATGAACCTGGTCATTTCTATTATTGATGAGATACAAGAACTCATTGTATAACAAAGAAAATCTGCATTTTAACAGTATAAATTTTAGCTTATTGGCCTATAGAATGCTGTGTTGTTATCTAAAACCCGGCAAAACCATTTATTGTAATGCCTGGAATTAGGGATGCAAATTATCGATTAATTCATTAATCTATAGTTGATTGACCTTATCGATCGACTTACGATGAATTGATAAGCAGCGTTTTTCACCTGAATTTTAGTGTTTCAATAGGGTCTTTAAGAATATAAGCTATAGTATACATAACACTGAGTCAAAAATATATCATAGTAATATTATATTGTATATTCCTCAATTAATTATTCCTTAGTAAAAAGCAGACAAATGTATTGATGCTGAATAACAAAATACATTCTTTATTGAAAATAAATTTTTTGTCGTTTTTTTGTAAAAAACGAAACTCGCGCTTTTATTGCGGCTATATACATGCAGCTTGACGCAGAGCTCCGTGATATGAAATGATAAAAAAATTAATTGATTGGGGAAAACATTTCACTCACACACACGCACAGTCGCACACACACACACACCGGCACACGGGCCGGACAGCGGGCTGCTTCCACTGCACTTTCACGTGGAGCCTGCTATGGCCCGGAGCGGAGGAGCACGTGCAGCGTGCCGCGCACGTGTTCACGCAGACAGCGAGACGCGGAGCGAACCAAGCCGCAAAAATTGGGTGGGGAGGAGAACATTTTGCACTGCTTCTAGATCCGGCCGCGGATGTAACGCTATGGTCCTTCTCGCGAGTGGGTTCACATCTCGTGTTCACATTCCAGAGTAGCGCTCTCTCCTCTAGCGATTAGTTACAATTAATGCATTTTAATCGACCAACGTCTTAATCGACAATTAATCGTGAGTCGATTAATTGTTGACATCCCTACCTGGAATATTTCTTAGCTAGATTTATTCAATTTCAGGTGTTTTAATTGTTCTAGAAATACTTGTTAATCTCCATGGTGATAGATCTATACCGTACTGTAGAACATTCCGGGCAAAAATAACATCCCCACCAGAAAACTTCGCCTCTAAATGTCTGTCTAATCTCTGACGAAACACAGAAACACCCATGATGTGTATACACTCTGCCCTCTCTAGTATATTTAAATTGCTTTTACCAATTATCCAATGTTTTTGCACATTCCAGTCTGGCCTGATCACACCACTCATTTTCCATTCTGTGTTTGGAAACATCCATCAAGTTCAATGATGCTTCTCCAAATCAAGATGGCACCGGATTCTGCGGCTGAGAGCTCACCCTGGTCTGGGTGTGCTCTGTCATCTGTCTATCAGAGGGAACCACAATTATCCCAATTTATGATTTGTATGCAAGCCAAGAATCTCTAACTAAGACCAGTTTTGTAATTTACGGCATGCGGACGACATTATTGGCTGTAATGTAAAGTTTGAACCCCTTCCTGATTGGAAAATGAATATAATGGCTCTCGAAGATGATGATGAAGTTAGCTGTGCCAGCCGGAGGCATCAGCTGTGTATTTTGGATGTGTGTCAAAAAAGCCCCTCTCCCCAAACCACCCTCCAAGGCAGACACCCCACTGCGCTCAAACCAACTGCTCAAAAAAAATCACATGCCAGACTGGTGGAGTGTCCCGGGGACCCCTGTCTGAGTCCTGTCCAAATAAAAAGAAAATTCTGGCTTGGAAACGGACTCCCAAGGGCGCTAGATATAGAAGCAAAAAAGGAAAAAACATAGTGGTCACAGAAGGGTAGGAATTTGAAGGGTATGGGGATAGGATTTCAGAGTTTGCTTTTAAGGTGGTCCCCCGCACTCTTGACGGCCTGGTGCGAAGCTTGAATAGCATTCCAGTGTCGGACTGATACAGGAGTGAATTGAAGGGAATGAGAGGGGAAAGGATGGAGAGGCTCGGAAAGACTCCTGCTGTATGTATGGAAAAGTGGATTCTGACAGGACTCTCTAGTACCATACCCCAAGACTAGAGTTGGGACTGCACTGTTGAGCGGTGGGACTTAGTAGTTAGAGCTACAGCACACATACAGTTTGGTCAAGTCTCTCTCCCAGCTCTTTGAACTTTTATATCCTGTCCCTGCAAAGGCCTAATGTTGTATGAAAATTTTGAAACTGAATGTCAAGAGTCATTCTTAACATTCAGTACTACTTTTCATACCCCATTTATTACTAAAAAGAGATCACTCTTTTCAGGTAACAGAATGCAATCAATTCAACACAACATAATTAGGGATGCACCGACACGATACTGATATCTGATATCGGCCCCAATTTTGGAAATACGGTGGATCAGATGTCTGCTTCCAAGATATTGGTTCAGCCGATGTCACATTTTAGTCTAATTGGTGTAATAAGACTATTTGCTAGCCAATGTTGTCCCAAAATGTCTCATAATATTAAACTTGTGTTCTACAAAGCTTTTTAGTAGTTACAAAACACATATGGATTTTTTTTAACCTTGTGCTGTTTGTGTTTAAAGGAAATAGGGCAAAGACTAAACATATTATGGTATCAGCTAGGGATGCAAGTTATCGATTAATTCATTAATCTATAGTTGATTGACCTTATCGATCGATTAACGATTAACTGATAAGCTGCGTTTTTCACCTGAATTTTAGTGTTTCAATAGGGTCTTTAAGAATATAAGCTATAGTATACATATAGTATAACACTGAGTCATAAATATATCATAGTATTATTATATTGTATATTCCTCAATTAATTATTCCTTAGTAAAAAGCAGACAAATGTATTGATGCTGAATAATAAAATGCAGTAATCCCTCGCTCTATCGCGGTTCGCGGATTTTTATTTTTTATTTTTATTTTTTCAATTTTTTTTTTTATAATGTAACATTTTTTAATAGTGTAACATTGTGTTCTGCGTCCTGATTGGCTGAGAGACTAGACCAGGACTAAACGTGGACTAAACCAGGTCTAGACCAGAACCAAACCAGGACTAGACCAGGTCTAAACCAGGTCTAAACCTGGACTGGGCCTGGACTAAACCAGGACTGGACCAGGTCTAGACCTGGACTAAACCAGGATTAAACCACCACGTGCCGCTACTGGTTTCGTGCGGCTGGTTTGTGCCGCACGAGACTACGCATTCCGGGCGCCGCGGTTCGATCTCGTGCTCAGCAGCCCCGGTGCGAGGCCCGCGCGTACACCGGGCAGTGCCGTTGAGTGAGCGTGGTGCGCGATTGCCTTGTTTCGTGACCACGCAGGTGCGTGCGTCCGCGATTAGCGATTAATTACAATTAATGCGTTTTGTTCGACCAACGTCTTGATCGACAATTAATCGTAAGTCGATTAATTGTTGACATCCCTAGTATCAGCTGATATTGGGTACCGGCAGAGCCAAAGTATGGGTTTGGGAACAGAAAAACCTAGAGCAACGCATCCCTAAACATCGTAGTTCCTAAAATCCAATCTTATTTCTCTAACTCTTGGATACTAATTCCAATACAGATCAAAAATAATATGAGTGCCAGTGATTATAAATCCTAATCTCTGCAAATTTGCTTTAAAAATGTAAAAATTTCCAAAATAGCTTTAGGCACAATGACTGTATGTATGTTCATTGCCGCATTAGTAACTTGTTTATGACATCGATGTTTTTCTTTCAGATTTTAAAATATAATTAGTTAATTTCACATTGTTGATTTCACATTAATCATCATTTATTGTAATTATGCACCAAAACGTATCATTTGTCCCCAAAACAGATAAAACAATCATCTTTTAATCAACATCACAATTGGGAAAACACTTACTCACTGCAGCATTGATATCTTCCATATTGATTGAGAAAAGGCCAATGGCATCAACCAACACTCTGTTATTCTGTCTGCATAAACTGGCAGGCAATCTCATTAACGGACCTCACTCGGGTCGGCTCTGCAAAATCTCCCATGTATTTTTTGGGGGGTTGCAGCAGTAACTCTGCAAAGTCAAACGCAATTACTGACTTCCTCGACTCGCTCCGGCCCCGTGGAGAAGGGAGCAGAGCTGTTTGTGGCTGGATGAATAACATTACACCAGAGGGCAATTAGGCCTTGCACCCGGGTCGCACGCCCTGATGGTGCTAAGCTACGTCAATTAAGAGTGTTTTAGTCTGGGCAGTGCAGCAGGATAGAGTCAGCCGGGGTCAGGAATGCACTGATGAATCACAAACAATAACATGACGGACTCAATTCAGGAGAGGTGTGCTAGACATGCTCTTTGGTTCTCAGTGGCATCACAAGTGGCAGAGATTTGGCTGTAGTACAGTTGTCAAGAGTATTGAAAATCTGATACTAGTTGATGCTAAAACGAAACTAGATTTGACATTTGAGCAGGTATTCGTACTAAAAAACACAGGTTCACAGGACAGAAATGAACCTTTCTGTCCACCAATACGAAATCCACATGCATTACTTATACTATATAATATGTGCAATACGAAATTCATCTGAGCAGTATTACCACCTCTGAAATACTCTACTTACACCTTATTTAATCCTACCTGTACCCTTGTATTTTATTACATATTTTTATTATATTGTTTACTTTTTCCCTTTTATTTTTATTGCATGCTATTAGTGCATCTCGACTATCTTAGCGAGTCAACAGGCTCTTCTGATCCTAAGCATTTCATTGCAATGTTGATTCTGCATATGACACATAAACAATCTTGAATCTTCTTGAATCTTGAGCTTTAGAATGATCCTGAGCTGTATCAGAACAAATATAAGAGCATATACCCCCATGGTCTACTATGGAACCTACCTGGAAGTAGGGGTCGCGATAATAACTTTCACAATATACTGCATCGATTCTTGATGCCAAAAATCGATTGTTGATTAATTAATTATTAATAAATACATAATTTAATGATTAGTTTATTTTTTTTTAATAAATCCTATGCACTTTTTTCTTTATGAAAGGGTATTGTTTGTTATGATGGTAGCTACCTCCAAATGGCAAATGTTTGAACATCATTTTTTGTTTTAGAAAAAAATCCTATGCACTTTTTTTTGTTATTGGTTTGGTTTATTTGTTTTTGTTATTCAATAAATTCAGTTATGAATTGAGTTGCTCAGAGTTATGTATCAATTGAAGACACTTCCCAGACACACAGCCACTGATATATTTGCCTGGAAGAATCCATGACTCATCGCTGTACCAGCGAGTGAGTCTGGTAACGCTTGGTCCAAAATGCGCTGCGGTTGCGCGTAGACAGACAGCTAAGTGAACCAATCAGAGATTGCGCCATCTTGATTCAAAACTGAGGCGGAACTTCCGCTGCCTAAGAGTGACTTTGCGGGCAAAGGCGGGGGCACTGACGTCACCATCTTTGAACGAATCAGAATCGCGGAGTCCGTTTGTAACCGGAGGAGCGAGAGTGGATGGAGGGTGTCCAAATGGTATCGCGCTGTATAGGAAATACAGAGAGATATCATTTGGCTGGCCAGGTAACTGATATATAAGTTACCCTCTTTTTTTTGGGTACATTTTCACTGAAGTATGTCGAAAATATTGCAATGCATCGCAATAATTCAAGTATCGTGATGCATCGTGATAGTATCGCATCGTGGCATATGAATCGTGATTCGAATTGAATCGTGACTTCTTTGCCAATACCCACCCCTACCTGGAAGACTGAGGGATTACACAGATATAAGACCACATGGTAATTTAAAAGAAAGTGCTTTGATTTAATGTTGAAAATCACATTCTATATTGTCTAAAGAAAGTTTTTTAATTATAACTGTGTTATCAGAATCGGCATCAAGTATTGACTCTTGGAATAGCGTTTGTAATTATAGTGTTGCGGCAACACTAGGCTGTAGACCTTGCAATTAAAATGATTCAAGCATTTCACTGACAATTAGAAATAACTGACTTTGGCTCTAGATTAAAA
This sequence comes from Paratrypauchen microcephalus, assembly GCA_036785185.1. Lineage (NCBI taxonomy): Eukaryota > Metazoa > Chordata > Actinopteri > Gobiiformes > Gobiidae > Paratrypauchen > Paratrypauchen microcephalus. The sequence continues at coordinate 8,910,050 of JAVJIX010000015.1, read as the reverse complement.
CGTAGTATATTGGACAACCCTACGTTAAAGGTTAAAGAATATAGTCGCAATTTGATTCTGAATCATGTTTCAGTTCCATGTTTTAAATGATGGAGTCAGCACAGGGAGAACATGCAAAATCCTTATTGTGTGAGAAGTGCAGAGAAGAAAGATAAAGTGGCTACTCTTACCTTTGTTGAACATTCATTGTAGTATTTTTGTTGCATACTAGTTTCAGCCAATATTCCATGAGTAAACTATAGCACTTAAGGTGTTTACAGTCAAATTCAATTCTGTAATCTATTCTCTTTTTTATGTTTGCAACTCTGATTTGATCCTAGTAGCAGTAATTTTAACATTATCTAAAACAGTTCAGCATTTGCTTTTATTTAGCAGACCTAAACCTGGAATAACCTAGCCCGTGTTTGTCTTTAGAGAAATGCTTTTCACTGGCTAACCTTACAGCACCATTTCCAACACCGCCTAATTGTTTACGAACACTTTAGAAGCTTATATTGTCCAATTTGTCCCGCCGACTAAAACCTCTAATGTCACTTCTTTCCTGTAGCTGTGTTGGTGTGTTACTGGCTGTGTACAGTACATGTGTAGCTGGACCAATCACCGCGCCAACCCTCCACTGGCTGCCCGCTGTAGCCTGACATTCGCTAACTATCCCCTGACCATTATGTGGCCAGCTTCACCCCGGGAGACCTACGCTTTTAGATTTCAAAAGGTCCAAACCCAAACAGGCGTCGGGACCACAGCCTCACAAGGGGCCAAGGTCAGAGAAATGTAACGCCCATGCTTCCTTAGAGTTCGCTAGGAGACCCTGTGGTCATGCTGTGTCCGGCCATCCACGCATAATGGAAAGTACGCTTCCTTCTTTTTTCTGGATTTCAGGCAAAAAAAACAAAACATCAAAGTTCTTTCCTCTGCGGCTCATGTTCAGCAAAGATGGAGCATGCCTCTGTACCTTCTGCACTGTAGAGTCTGTGATCCCTTGGCGTTAATTTACTTCATTAAAATCCCTTGAGTTTGCAGATTTGCACTCTGTACCAAGTCTTTAATGGTTTAATTAGAATTAGTCAGCATCGAGTGAAATTAAGTCTGCTAATTTCTAAGAAGTCATTTAGGACAAAGTGTGAGGGTGCTTGTACACAATTAGCTGATTCCCAAGGAAGATGTAGTAACTTGGTTGTGTTTTGAGTTCGGGTAAGGCCGACCTGCTAAAATTGTTTGTTTTGGTGTGTGGATCAAAAGAAATGGTCAGGTTTTTGTTTATTAAAAGTGTTATATTACACAAAATGGATCATTATGAGTTTTAAGACATGTTATAATGTTATATATACAGTATAATAATTGTTACCTCATCAAAACTATACCTGTTGTGCTTTGTTTCATTCACACAAGTTTGAGTAACCCTTTATTATTAGTCTGTCTACATCTCCAAAGCTCAGGATGTTCAGTTCCACCTTGTGATGTCATGTAGTGGTAAGTTAACAGCTACCTTCTACCTTTCGCTCAGAAGAGATTGGCAATTCCAGAGCTGAAATCATTCAAACTATTTGATTTAAGGTCTATGTTGTTGTTGTTTGTATGTTAATTTTTGTGTGAATGAAACAAAACATAACTCCAGGTATATTTGTGATGATGAAACAATATTATAACATATATCAGAAAATGGCATAATTTGCAATAATGCAATTTTATTTGTTATCATTGCTGAGGTTGATTGTACTTCTAGGCACGTTTAGGAGTCAGTAAAGGAACTCTTTTTATGTCTTGGTATTTTTCTCATTATGAAATATTGTCCACAGTTTAGAAAGCATAGTCAAATGAAACAGAAATTCACAAGGTACATTTACGGAAGCCGACAGAGGCCATGTTCATAATGATTATTTTCCACCTTAATAATGAGAAAATTAACTCGAGATCTTAGAAAATGACACAATTAATTTGTGATCTCGAGAAAACAAAACTGTGATCTTGAGAAAACGACCTTAGCTGGATCACTGTATCTCCGTCGGTAAAGACAAAGCCGGGCCAGTCTTCTGCGGAGGTGCCGCGGACTAATCTTGAAATTATCCCGAATTAAAAGACGTAATGCAGTCTTTCCCTGTGTCAACCCCTGATCAAAATATTGCCTTATCAGCTGATTATTATTCCAGACATTCTAATGACCAAAAACGCGTCTATTCATAATGAGAAATAGCCCCGAAGTCAGCCTGTCACAACGTGGCGGTAGACGTTTCAGTTGTTTTCTCGACATCACGGAATAGTTGTTTCATTTTCTCGAGATCTTGAAATAACTGTTTTGTTTTCTCGACATCACGAATTAATTATCTCGTTATCTCAGGATAACAAGGAAGAAAATATTATGAATACGGCCTCTGTCGACTTCCATATACATTCATTGATCACCTACAATATCAGATTTTTATGGCGGTTAAGTGTCTTGCACAAGAACACAACCACAGTATGAAATCTGGTTTGTGGGGATCAGACCACCAACTTTGATCCTCTCTACCAACTGAGATTTTTTGGCAACACTGTGGATCTAAAAAGACAAAATCACAAATTCCAACTTGAAATGTATCGGGCAGTTGAACAGAGGTGACTATGACCCAAGGCGTCGGAGCTATCTCATCAGCTTTTCAGATCCCTGGTCAGACTAGGCACCTCCAGACCTGCTGTGATTTGTCAGAGCTTGAGCACTTGCCTTGACAGGAGAGAGAAAGCAGGAGGAGAGGGAAAACAGAGGGAGACAGAAAGAGAGGAGGGGGGCTGCTCTTTGTTCAGAGCCAGGCCCTAGAGGATGTTTGCCTCCACCAATCAGACTCTCATCAAACTCTATTTTAAACTGGGCTGAGAACTGGGAGAGACAGTACACATCCCAGTCTCGTTTCCGAAATTGTGGTTTGCCGATTTGTAAATTCAAACCTCATTGAACTGTTCTGACTTATTGACTCTTTTGCTGGCAGAGACTTTTTGGTCTTAGTTTTGCATTGCCTAAAGTTCTGATTTAGAACTATTTTGTTGTCAATTCTGTTGTTTTTTCCTCATAATTTAGTTGGAAATTCTTGGTAATTAAGATTTTTTAGAATAGTAATAAGGAGCAACTCAAGAAAAGTCAAGGACCCTTCAACAAACTGTCCTTTTCTTAGTACATGGTCCATGAAAACTGTTACAAACCTAAAAACAGAATACACAGTGTAAATCCTTTAAGACAGTTCTTGCATTCCTCCTGCTTTTTGAACTTGAAAGTTGAGAGGCTACAAGTTCACAAGTTTACTCTTGCCTGATAATCGATCACTCCGAAGTAGGGAGGTCGTGACAGGAAAGAAAGAGCCTCTTGCATCACGTTTTGTGTTTTCTAGAGGTCAGCACTGCAACCCTAAAGAAGCATACAAAGCAATTCGCTGCCCTGACCTTTGACCTCTGTGTCAACAATGTTTAGGTCATTATTTACATTTAAACATGGCTGTGGTTCTTGACTGTGAGAGAGAGGGCTCAAGAGGGCAATTTTTCACACTTTTTTCCAAATTATCTCTAGAGTTGAATGTTGAAATTCAAGGCCAAAAAACTATGCACAAATTAATATTTTATTTCATTGTTTATATCCACGAATTAATACATTAACTACAAAATTGTAGTTAGTTATAGCTGTTATGCTTTCTACAAAAGTTTTCAGACAAGTCAAAAGTTCAATATTTAAGTGATCCAGTAAATAATCCTTTTAAATAAATAATACATTCATTTCATTGCATTAGTAAGCTATATTGTATTGAGATGTGGTGTTGTAAAAATGAAATCTGAAAATATAGAAATCTACTATGTGATAATGAAACAAAGTCGGTCTGAAACTGTGTCACCCTTTGCCCTGTTTACTTATGCATTACCTTCAATAAATGATTAAACTTCCTGGTGCAAAGAATGACAGAGTTGTGAGCGATTGAAAATTGCGACAGGGGTCTTCTGAGTTCACGCGCCCTCGCCCCCAAAGGTGCTGGACAGCATTTCTGAAAAAAACAAACAAACAAGCAAAAAAAAAACAACAACCCTCATTCATTTATATGTATGAAGCCCGCATTTAAGCAACATTGATGGACACATGCAAATCTACCTGCCTCGGTTTCAAAAAGACTTTCTATTCTTTATTATTGCCTCTGCCTCTGCCTCCGCTCCACTTTGCTTTCTAATTGAGCTGTGATTTCTGCCCAGGTGGAAACTATTTTGAAATCCCTGCGGTCATGACCACCATTGACTTGTCTTACACCTCTCATTTCCAGACCATTTACAACTTATTTTTGCTTTGGTGACACTCACAACGTGATCATATGACTCACCATTGCAATTTGTGCAATCCAAACACAGACATTGCAAAGTAAAGTTAATGGACTCTGGATCAGTTGCACTGTTAAATCCAGTTAAATAATATTTTCCTTACCAAGGATGTTTTTATTATTATTGTTTAGTTTGAATCGTTTCATTAATTTTTGTTACCCTTTGACTAGAGATCGGCCGATGTTTTTTTTTTTTTTTTTCTTTCATGGTCAATGCCGATCCAGAGAATTGAGAGAAACTAGTCTGGTTAACACCTGACCATATCACAAGTGAGATATGGGTCTGGGAGCTCGCTTCGAAAAATCCCGTAGCGGAGGTGTGGTTAGCGATCGCCAACGGCCGTTTATTGGGCGTTATGAATGTCTATCATTGAGCGTATACGTAAGTCCATAGCCAATCATGTCAGTTGTCAGTTCAAACTACAAGCTTCCGTTTGTCATGTAGTACGCGTAACCGTCTTTCCACCCCTCCCCCGCTCTCTGATTGGGGCCCTAAATCTGGGACTCTCGCTTGGACGAGCTGCCAGGCCGCCTTCCAGTTCGAAACGAACGGAAGCGGCCTGGGAATTCCCAGGCTAGAGAGAAACCAATCGCCGATAAGGTCTAGCGATACTTTTTGGCCAGTATTTAATGCAGATTTTTATATTTTTTCACCATCTGTCCATCTGTACTTTTGAGAGCCCATCCTAGCAGAGCTCCTATAGATTACTCACCTGACCCAGTTTTATTCACAGTAAATTTATAAACATAATCAAAGTGGTCAAAAGAGAAAACTAAGATCTTTAGTAAATGTGAAAATAAAATAAAAAAGTTTACTATTTACTAGGGCTGGGAATATTAACGCGTTAATCGTGATTAATCGCGATTAGAGTTATGATCGCGAACATTTTTTTTAATCGCGAAGTTTTTCTCGAGTTTGCCAGCATTTTCCGCAATTCTACCATCCATATGCAGCTCATTTGGTTGTATTAATTAAACTCATTGTCGGTTAAACGCGCTATTTTGAGTTTGCTAGTATTTTGTTCCTTCTACGCATCCGTAGGCAGCTCGAGCGGGCTTCAATCATTTATTTACAATTTCTCAAAGTAAGCACTATTACTGGTTCATTGTTACTTTTTCCTTTCTCTGCACTTTTTTGAAATAAAAAAAATGGTGAGAAATACTTTGCATTGTGAGTTTAACTTTAGATTCGAACGGTCTTACTGCAAGATATCAATTTTAAACATGCAAAATAAATCACGATTAATCGCGATTAACTATGAAATTTCTGAGATTAGTTGCGATCAAGAAAATTAATCGTTTGACAGCCCTACTATTTACTGAAAGAATATTATTTTAAAGATTGTGTGTGGCATAATGATTAGAGCTGCATGTGTTTATATTCAACATCTCGCCAAATTTCTTTCTTTCCCCTATCTATCTTGCAAAAAAACCTTTCAAAATACACATACTAATAATAAACCCAGAAAAAATATTGAAATCAGGGAATGTCTAAATGGCATCAGAACCCCCGAGGATGTTTTTCATATTTTAAGATTTCCAAAAACAAGACAGTAGAAGGTTGCATTAACAAGGCAATCAAGGTCTTGGTCTATGTTGCATGACTCATGAAGCAGTCAAAACGCCGCCCCGTATCAGTAGCTAAGGATGTTTTTCACGTTTTAAGGTTTTCTTTAATTCCAGTGCTCTCGGCTCAGGGTTGAATAATGATTTTGAAATCCGTGCGCCGTTTGGGATGAGCTTTATTGACATTGGAATTTGCCGTAGCTCGCGGTTCGCATATCTGTGTTGAAAATGCTGTTGTTACTCCATCTTGTGTGTATGGCGTTCATTTTCTTTCTCTCTCCTTCCTTTTCTAAATCTAGCAGCAAATTATGCAAATTATAGTATGGTTGTGAGGGTACAAAGTGAATGGAAATTGAGACCTGGAAAAGTCTCAAAGTAAATGAATGAGTGTGTTTATGAAGCAGGTGCCCTCTAAACGTGGTTCAGCAATGATGAGGTATGAGGCGAAATTGGATCTGTAATTAGAACTATGGCTTGGTTGGGCATTGTTGCAGCCAGGTGTAAACAGGCTCAGCTCCTATTGTTGTATTTCCTCATAGTTAATGGTCTTTCAAAGTGGCTGTAGACCATATGGCTCGCTCAAAACGTCCGCTGAAAAATGAAATCGTTTAAAGAATTGACCATAAACCTTCTATGCCATTGACTTCTGGATATCGTCTTTTTTCCGCCACCTCTATCCATCATCGCCACAACACTGCCAATAGTGTTGACCCACACCGTATATGTAAAATGGCTTTTGTCAGCATAAAACATTGAGAGTAGATTAGACACTGCAGAAATCGATATCTGTTGGATAGAAGGAATTACCTTGAAGGCGTATGAAAACAAACACTTTATTTTATTAATTTGTATAATTTTTTTTATTAATCATCTATATATATATATTTTATTCAGTTTTTTTTATTGTTTTATTGTACAGCTCTGGAAGAAAAAATAAGAGACCACTGCAAAATTATTACTTTTTCTGATTTTACTACTTATAGGTATGTGTTTGGGCAAAAGGAACATTTTTGTTTAAATCTATAAACTACTGACAACATTTCCCCCAAATTCCAATTAAAAATATTATCGTTTAGCGCATTTATTTGCAGAAAAGGACAAATGGTCAAACTAACAAAAAAGATACATGTTTTCAGACCTCAAACAATGCAAAGAAACAAGATCAAATTCCTTTTAAAACAACATAATACTAATGTTTACACTTAAGAAGAGTTCAGAAATCAATATTTGGTGCAATAACTGTAATTTTTAATCCCAGCGTTCATGCGTCTTGGCATGCTCTCCACAAGTCTTTCACATTGTTCTTGGGTGACTTTATTCCACTCCTGGTGCAAGAACTGAAGTAGCTCAGCTTTGTGTTTGTGTTGGAATTCAACAGTCGCTGGAATGGAATGGCTGTAATACATGTAGAGATGCTGATTTCAGAAAAAAAATGCAGTGGTCACTTATTTTTTTTCCAGAGCTGTATTGTATTGTATTTTTTTTCATTTATGATACTTGCGTAGCACTAATCCAAGTAGCAGGCCAGTTTCACTCTGACTTCCCATGTTTGTTGCCCTTACGTTCTCATTGGTCGTGGTCGGTGATTAATGGCCGACAGGTGAGAGTTGCCATAGTAACCAGCCCACCTGAGCGCCACTCTATAGAAACAGCGTTGCCATAGCCTCTTGCATATACTGCAAATCCTGACCTTCAAATCACAAGACGATCTTCTCATCACTAAATCAGTTTGATGACTCATTTATCTACAATCATTCTTTATCTATCTATCTCTTCCTCCTTTCTACCTATTACACTGCCTCATCCCTTCTTTTTTCCCCTTCTTTGTCCAAGATCCATTTGTGCTGCATTAGGAAATATATGCTGAGGGAGCAAAGATAGAAAAAGGATAGCGTCTAAAGCTTTGCATTATAATGGAGCCCCATCCACAACCAGATTTGCCCCGGCTTTGTACCACGCATCCATCTGCATTCATTGTCTAGATCAGCTTGTGGGTTTTTGCTCTCCACTGGTGGAATGTAACAAGTCCTCGTGTATGTGTACTGTTAAATATTTGCAATGGTAATTTGTTTTGAGACTAGCTTTCTTTTATAGCATGTGCAAGTCATTTCCTCTAATAGTCCGTGCTGCTATTGTCTTGTTGGCGGACGTGTGTTGTGTCTTGGTTGGCGATTGCGACGCTTTTGTGTGCGTAGGGCGGCAGAAAGATGGTGATGGTCCCATTATTTAACCCAAGCCATCAGTCACACTCAACAAGCCTATCATAAGGGCCCATTCGGAGACTGCGGCGGGGCTAAAGTTAGCGCTATTATCTGCCTGTCAGTGGCTAGCTGTGTTAGGGTCCCTGGTGGAAAACCAATTGTATGAGTGAATGCCTTGCTGCCTGCGTTGTCAAGCTCCAGGGATGCACATATTGCCTTGAAAGACCACTTTTCCATTCAGTCCTCATACCTCTCATCTTCTCGTTTACTGTAGATTCTCAAGAAATTGATACAATTCTTGATAATTCCCATACATTTTTGATACTACTAATACATGGAATATATTTGATTTATTCAGAAAAATTATTTTAAAATTTATTTTAAATAAAGAAGGGCCAATATTTTGCTATTTTCTGATCTACAGTATGTTGTTTCCTAATCAAAAATATACCAGGAGTTGTTTTGTTTCATTCATACATTTAACACACAAGCCCAGCATATTTAGGCTGCTTGTCTCTGTACACCTTCACTAGAATCATTTAGAGACTTTCAATCCTTTAGTTTTCTGTTTCTGCTGAACAAAAGGTAAAAGATAGCTGTTAATCTGAATACTACCGCTTCTTGACATCATAAGGTGAAGATAAGATGAGGTAAGATATGCCTTTATTAGTCCCACAGTGGGGAAATTCCAGTGTTGCAACGCACAGATCAAGAACAGCAGGAAAAAGTAGCATGCAGTAAAACAAGATAATAAATAATGGCTTAAATAATTTAAAAATGGACCTAAAAATAGACTCTCGAAACAGAGCATTTTGAATTTTGGAGATGCGTGAATGAAACAAAACACAACTCCAGGTACGCTTTTTGGGGTTACAATGTTGTTACAATGGGGTTACAATAACGGCTCACATTTCCATTGTGTCCATTTTGTGTCATATAAGACTTTTAAAAGCATTCATTTAAAAATGTCAGATAAGACTAAAAGTGAAATTTTTTGTGTTATCTTGTACAAAACACATTACTTTGAAACCACATTTTTATCATTGCCAACATCATACAGTTATAAAGTAATATCCATATTGAAAATGAGGATAATTTATTGTCTTTACACACTGAGACTTGTTGCCAGAACAATAAATAAAATATATATATAGGAAGAATTTTCCTGTATTAATTTATTTATAGCACACCACCCAGTAATTGGAGCTTTCAACTTTCATCAGACCATTCTCAGTTTGACCTTGCTTTGCGTTATAACATTGACCACTCCATGTTAGAAGGTCTGGAAGCTCAACCAAGTGTAGAAAATCATCTTTAACTGTGGAAAAAAAAAAGGTTGTCTTGGCTTTAATCATCTCATCTCCTCAGATTTCCAAGTGAGTGCTCATCAATCAAGCCATATGCAGACAGCGTTCTTGATTAATTTGCATTTCATGACTAAGGCTCATTTGCATATGCACACTGTCTGTCTCATAAAAATTACCCAGACCTCCTCAGTGCTACTGCGATAAGCATCTGGACATGCAAGAGTTGAAAGTGGGAGATGTCAGTACTTAACTCGGCTACATGATACTTACTTCATTACTCCTGTCTATACATGACTCTGTGTGGGTGGGTATTTGTTGTGTGGGAACTAAAAACTGCACACTTTCTATTGAGCTATCTACAAAAATTAGGTTCATTACAGGTCAGATCAGTAAGAATCATAGACTGTATAAAGAAGTTGACTAAAGGGAGTATTCAAGATGTACAGCTCTGGAAAAAAATAAGAGACCACTGCATTTTTTTTCCTGAAATCAGCATCTCTATGTATTACAGCCATTCCATTCCAGCATCTGTTGAATTCCAACACAAAAACAAAGCCGAGCTACTTCAGTTCTTGCACCAGGAGTGGAATAAAGTCACCCAAGAACAATGTGAAAGACTTGTGGAGAGCATGCCAAGACGCATGAAAGCTGTGATTAAAATTGCACCAAATATTGATTTTTGAACTCTTCTAAAGTGTAAACATTAGTATTATGTTGTTTAAAATGAATTTGTCCTTGTTTCTTTGCATTGTTTGAGGTCTGAAAACATGTATCTTTTTTGTTATTTTGACCATTTGTTATTTTCTCCAAATAAATGCTCTAAACGATAATATTTTTATTTGGAATTTGGGGTAAATGTTGTCATTAGTTTATAGACTCAAACATGTTCCTTTTGCCCAAACACATAACTATAAGTAGTAAAATCAGAAAAACTGATAAATTTGCATTGGTCTCTTATTTTTTTTGTCCATGGAGATGAGCCTGATTCGCACCATTCACCAAAAAAGTTACATTGTGCACCTTTAAGATATGGGTTAAAAATGTTAAAGTTTGAGACTGTGTGTGGGTGTGTGCCAGTGGGTGGGGTTTTAAACAGGCGCGACTTGTAACATCATACGTACAACAGACACCGTGGTGGCTCTTGTTACGTTATTGTTTAGGTGCTGCTGTACAAATCCACGTGGGATTAATGAGAAGTGTCTGGAGTTTCCAAGGCGCAGGAAGGAAGAGGTATGCCCCCAGGTGGTGATGTCTGACTTTTCCATAGTTTATTTAAAAGTGCACTGGTCTCCCACCTGCTTCTCTCCATGGAGATTTTGTTGCTTTGCCTGGATTTTAGCATGGCATTAAACTAAGTCTGCATCCCATTTCTCTGTCTTACCCCTTCGTCTTACCTCTACCCCTTGGATTTGTGCGTTCATGTGAGGGCAAAGGGTGTCCAGATTCTAATTTTGATCTAATTTTTGAGGGCTACATACCCCTTGAAACGAAGTATTCTCTCAACCAGACTTGAAACGAAGGGGTACGCCTACAAGCTCAGGCAGGTTTTGGGATCAGGATGGCAGCGTCACATCGACCAGCAAGGGAGTCTCATAAATGTATTTTCTAGGGCTGCAACGATTAGTCGACAACGTCGACGACGTCGACAATAAAATTTTGTCGACATGAAATTTCATTGTCGACTAGTCGTATTATTTAAGTATCATTTTAATTTGGAACTTAATACTCGTCTGTATCAAGAATCCGCAGGGCCAACAGCAAACAGTTCAATGTCTTTGTTACACATCTGCTCCTTCACTGTACAGTGTCCAGGTTTACACCATTTCTCGTTCAGAAACAGCGCTATTCCACCTCCCTTCTTCTTCCCGCTCTCCGTGATTTGCGGTGTTAGCCATGTCTCCGTAAAAACAATGACGCTAGCGTCCCTGTACTCCTTCTGAAATCTAACGAGAGCCACAAGCTCGTCCGTCTTGTTGGCGAGGGCGCGCACATTCCCCGTTACGACGGAGGGGAGGACCGGCCTGCAGCGTCTCTTCTTTTCCCGGAGTTTACGTCCCACGCGGCATCCACGGCGTGTCGTCCGCAGGATCTTGTCAGGGATAACATGCCTGTCTCGGGGGAACACAACAGCCCTGCGCAGCACCATCAGCTGATCCTTTGTGTAGATGAGCGGAGGACAGGGTCCCTTAAGCCGAGATAGGTAAATAATACTTATAATAATAATCCACCAAAAGTGCGGAAAAAATGCAGCGTCGAGTGCAGCCCAAGCTTAACGAACAGTGTTGACAAAAATATTTACAAAAGTGGGGCGGTTTAAAGGCAAAAAGTTAGGAAAATTACGGAAAAGTGCGGGAGCGTTGTGACGGGCAGCTAGCTCGCGCCAGTCACTGTATCTGCATGTGAGGAATATTCCAATATTAGCACTAGTGCTAAACGGAATGGTGGCCATACGCAATTTGCTCACGAGTCATGGACAATCTTTTTCATTCCGAATGTAGTCTAGTCGTGTTTTGGCAGTATTCCCTTAACAGAACGCTGTTTCACAGAATACTTCAACTTTTTAAAACTGGATACTGACAATATTCCGCTTTGAAACGGAATGCTTAAAGCACGCACGCGTAACTGCGCTCACTAAATACCAACGTTAGTGTCGTGTCCATTATCCTAGTAATTTTTTTTTCATGACTAATCGTTACTAATCGTCACTGGATCTATAGATTAATCGACTACAAAAATAATCATTAGTTGCAGCCCTAGTATTTTCAGCAGTTGTAATTATCGATTAACAGTTTAGCATGGTTTACAATTACGACGCTTATGTTCTACGTTACTTTTAGTGAACTGTTGCGGTCTCAATTGTAGTGATGTCTGTTTAGCCAACGTTATCGTTTTCATCAAACTTTCATGCATAAACAAGCTAGTTTTTTTGTTGATCTGAGGTACCCAATAATCCTTAACATTTGTTTACGTTTGCGTCAATTGTTGTCGCCTCTGTAGACGTAGCAGCCAGGTAGAGGCAAGGGATGATGACGCAAATCAAGTAGTAATCGAGTGGGGTCCCATTTCTTAGGGGAACATTCGTACCCCGAACCCTCTCAGCTCGGTATCGAGGGGCAAGACAAAGACATAGATAAAGGGGAAGGGGTAAGACAGAGTAATGGGACACAGCTTTAATCTTGTATTTACTTTCCAGCTGTCTTTACTGGGCGGCAGTAGCTCAGATGGTGGAACATTTGTCCCAGTCCCACTCTTGAAGTAAAAATATCGCTGGTAGAGTGGTTAGAACCACTGACCCCACAGGTTGGCGGTGTGATTCCAGCTCCCACACATGAATACCGTCATTGTGTCCTTGGGCCACCTCGCCCCAGTGTCAGCGTACACTGGTGTATGAATGTGTGTGTGAATGGGTGATTGGTTTCTTGATGTAAAGCGCTTTGAGTGTTTTGAAAGTGGAAAAGCACTATATGAAACTATGACCTTTTACCATTTACTCAGCAATACCTTGAAAAACATGTCGTCCTGTCCAGTGATTTGACCTGGTGACTCCTCCTCCAGTCTCCATGAAGATAAGTTTAATGCCTCTGAACAACGTTTTTTTCCTTATACCTATTAAATGTCACATGTTAGATTACAACACATAGTAACAAGGCTTTAATTTAAGCACAGTCTGCTTTCCAACCTGAACAAAAAGTACTTGGAGCTGCTGTAAATGTAGGCCATTCAATTGTATGTAAATTCACAATTGTTTATTTAAGCAAAAGAAAATGTAAAATAAAATGCAAATCAGTCGTTTGAACAAACAAAGTGAATGCCATTATCTCTCCCTCTTCAGTAGTTTCTTGTGACAAAAACACACTCGTGAAAATATGTTCAGATCATCAAGAAGTGGACTATAAAAAAAGATATTTTACACAATCAACTTCTTTTCTTCTTTTGCAGATGGAAATTTGTTAGTACATTTCCAGATGGTGTTATTCCTCCTCCTACTATTCTCTGCTTCTTCTTCTTCTTTTTTTGTTTTTGTTTTACTATACTACAACTCCTTGATGGTACAAAGCTGTTTGTAAAGAAATACACACACAACTACACAAGAAAAAATGAGACACTGAAATGTATTCAGTATTCAGTATTGACCACTGAACTAAAAATAAGTGCAATCTGCTTGTCTCCATGGAGATGTTATTGCTTTGCCTGGACTGTTCCGTAGTCTGGCATTAAAGGGCCCATATTACACTATTTTCTGATTTATGTAAAAATGTTTTCTCATCACAAACACACCTGGATTTGTGTTTTATTTCATTCACGCATGTTTAACGCACAAACGCTCAAACAGAAAACGCGTCGTTCCACCTTGTGATGTCGTGGTAATACAGGTACAGTGCTCGAGTGTATTTGTGAACTCCATACACCTTCAGTATAATAATTTGGATGATTTCAGTCTTAGAATTGCCGATTTATACAAAACTAAAAAGAAAAAGCAGCTGTTAAGGTGGAACAGAGCATTTTGGATTACTCAAACGTAGGTATATTTTGAGGAGGTAACCAGGTGTTATGCATTACTGCTAAGGTATTTTGGAGCAATTAAAAAACTGTAATTGAATAAATGCAAGATATATAGCTCTAATGTAATGTTGTGGAGCATTCCAGTCAAAGCAGTAACATTTCCATGGAGACAATCAGGTTTTTTTTACCCTCCAGCAAAAACGTTACCTAGTGCACCTTTAAATATTGATCATGAAGGTACTTTAGATTTGCCTCCTGTTATTTCTCTCACTCTCACTTTTCTCTTCTTACACTGAGAAGCAAAAGAAAAGTCAATTAATTACGACTGCCAGGTTTGATCTGTGCCCAATCTGCACTGACGGGAAGAAAAACAAATCTAGCACTGGAAGTTGTAAAGATTTTAGTGCGAGGTTGTAATGAAGAAATGGTCTTTTTGATGCAGCGGCTGTCTCCAAATGTTGGCCAGCTTATCTAAGGGAGTTATCCCAAATCCCCATCTAAAGAGCGATACCCTTGAAACGTCAGCGTCATAATGTATCATACCACTCCTGGTATACAAGACATGTTGGACCGCTCTATCTCTTTTCACTGAACTAACTCCAGCTTTTTCCAACAGTTTGCTCATAAATATGTATTCTTATAGTGCGCTCATTTAAATTGCTAGTGGCATTACCTAAGCAAATTAACAACTGTGACAGGGGGAAGCCTTTTGTAATTTCAAAGCAACACCTGCGCTACAACCATTACCGCTGTTATCACCTTAATGTGTGAATTTGTGATTATTGTAATTATTTTACACATAGAAACGAAGACATAGTTTGTTTGTCTGTGGTGTTTGCTATACGTTTACGCAGAGGTGAGTAGCATTCTGTTACATTTACTTTTATTGTACTTCTTGGAGTGGTTTTGTAAGTTGTAATGCATTGTAACAGTACTCTATGGCTACGTTCAGACTGCAGGGCTTAAAGCTCAATTCAGATTTTTTTGTGAAATCCGATTTTTTTGCGAGGTCGTTCACATTTCCAATTAAATGCGACTGGTATGTGATCTCCAGTGTGAACTTTAAACACCCCAAAAGTGTCCCACATGCACCTTGGAGGACACAACGAGGTCACATGCAGCGAACGTGCTCAGTGTTTACGGAAGTAGTCTAAACATGGACACTAGAATTGAGCGCCTGGCGATTTTAAAGTTGCTGTCGTACCAGAGCCAGAACATGTACAAATTATTTGTTTTAAGGAAGAGATTGAGAACGAGAAGCTTTTTGGTCATTGCGTTTTGTGGGGCAGTGGCAGCAACGTCCGTAGAAAGGAACGTGTTGGTGCTGAGAGTAGTGGGATTGCTATGGGCTTTGCTGCTACACTGAAATGGACTTCATACACAATTTTTGTATGACGAGAAGAACATTTGTGTACATTTGTGAGCATACATTTGTACCACTCTCGCTTGTTGATGACGCGTAAGTCAAATGAATGCGACCTGGCCGTTCAGACTGAAGTCGCATGCCAAAAGATCGGATATGTATCGGGTTTTAGGACCACATATCCAAGAGGCCTGGGTTGCATTTGAAAAAATTGGATCTGTGTCGTTCAGACTGTCATTATAGATCAGATACAGGTCGCAGAGAGGCAAAAAAAATCGGATTTGGGTCACTTCAGGCTGCAATCTGAACATAGCCTAAGTAAATATTTTATATTAAGTCTACAAGTGACAATAATCTTATAATTTTGCTTCCTCACCAACAACATACCTGGAGTTGCTTTGTGTTCTTCTCGGAAAACACTCTGTTCCATGTTGTGATGTCATATCATAATACAGGTAAGAGAGTACTGCGTTTTTAAACTCGCCTTCACTAGAATCATTTGGTTCATTTCAGCCCTGGAATTGCCAATTTCTACTGAACTAAATGTAAAAGAAGGTTAACTTAAGCTACTGCTTCATGACATCATAAGGTGGAACAGAGCATTTTGAGCATTGGAGATGTAGACAGATATAATATTAAATGTGTGAATGAAACAAAACCCAACTCTGGGTATATTTTTGATGAGGTAACAACATTATAACAAGCCCACATGAGTCAGTTTGGCTTAAAATAGGATCTTTAATTGACTTGAATTGTCCAGGCAGGTTTCCCAAATTATTATTATTTTCTCTTGAGTAAAGTTTAATCTTCTTTGTACTTCTGCTTGAATCATAGTATTTTGAAATTAATAACTACTCCGTCTTATGGGAGTGATCGACCCCCATTAAGATAATATTCCAATCTTGCAATGGCGCCCAAGATACCCCCAGCCAAACAGTCTAAAACTAAATGTAACTAAAGATAACTAGGTTGGGCATCTGGCTTAAAACGCTGTTCAGTACGCAAATTACGGGCACAAGAGAAAAGCCGAAAATGTACAGAAACGGTGATAAAATTGCATCAGTGGTATATCTTGTTTTTTGACCTGCCGAGCCACTGTATCAGGTTTGAAGTCATATTTTATTTAGTGCTGCCAGGGCTGTCGAGGCATTTTATTAAAAGAACAGTTTACTCACAAGGATATTGCTTTGATCAAATATAGTCGTTCCCATCACAGTCTAATGTCTTCAAGCTACTGACGTGCTGCATGTATTAAAGAAGTGAAGGCAGCAATAGCACCTCAAACGCTGAATTCAATCATAATCAGGCCCTAGACAGAAATAAACCAAAAACGGTGCCAGTGACTTACATATATTTCTTTAGGGAGGCAAAATTTACAAAATGCAAATTATGAAATGGAAAATTGCCCTAATCCTAGAGTAAGGCAGTGTATTTTCCGTTTGAATTATTATATTAAAGAATCATTTCTGGAGCTCTATATAGCAATGCAAAGAAATTATTTTCAAAGAGGGTGTGTTATGCAATCCTTTTTTTGTTATGTTGTTGTTCACTCATCAAAAACATGCCTGAAGAGGTTTTAGATGTCATCCAAAAATGTTTCAGTAATTTAGCAATCTCTCCCAGGCCCTATTTGAACCTTTCTTGTGGTTAGCTGTAAGATTCTTTGCAATGCAAATCAAAAGGATGATACAAAACTGTAACTTGTAAAAACTTCAAGCAATGAGCTGGCGTTTCATTAGTCGGATGCACTCTGATTGTGTTATGATAGCGCTCTGAAAGTTGAGTGAAAAGGGAGACTCGGAGCATAAAAAATGAAAGTGAAACTTATTCAAATTTCAATACAAAGGCTGCGTCCCATTTCTCTGTCTTACCCCTTCGTCTTACACCTACCCCTTGGTTTTGCGTGTTCATTTAAGGGCAAGGGGTGTCCCGATTCAAATTTTGATCAAGGGCTAGGGCCACGACCAAGGGCTACATACCCCTTGAAACGAAGTAAGCTCTCAACCAGACCTGAAACGAAGGGGTACACCTACAAGCTCAGGCAGGTTTTGGGATCAGGATGGCAGCGTCACATCGACCAGCCAAGGAGTCTCATAAATGTATTTTCAGCATTTGTAATTATCGAATAACAGTTTAGCAGGTTTACAATTATGACGCTTATGTTCTACGTTACTTTGAGTGAACTGTTGTTGCGGTTTTGATTGTAGTGATGTCTGTTTAGCCGACATATCGTTTTCACCGAACTTTCATGTATAAACGAGCTATTTTTTTTTGTCGAGCTGAGGTACCCGATAATTCTTGACACTTTTTACGTTTGTTTGCGTCAGTTGTTGTCGCCTCTGTAGACGTAGCAGCCAGGTAGAGGCGAGGGATGATGACGCAAATGGTAACCGAGTGGTGTCCCATTTCTTAGGGGAACATTCGTACCCCGAGTCCTCTCAGCTCGGTATCGAGGGGCAAGACAAAGATGTAGATAAAGGGGTAAGACAGAGTAATGGGATGCAGCCATAGTATCCACAAATATATCTTTTCCAAAACAATAAAAGATAACATGGTAATCTAAATATGTTATGTATTAGCAGTTAGTACCCCATAGAAGTAAAATACCCAATCTTTAAGATGCAGTTTATTGGGCCTATCCTTGATAGTAACCACTTCTTTTTCTGATCCATAATTTACATGATTTAATACAAGTGTCTTCTACCTGTATACTCCACTCCTGCTAAAATCTAGACCTTTTTTATTTTACATATTTCAAATTGCATCATGAGCCCTGTATGACACCACTAGACTCTATGGCAAAGGTCTGTATCAAATCTGCAGCCATTTTTGTGTTGTAATATTGATTTGGCAACTTTAAATTCCCACCAGCTTTGCGGCATTTCACCTTTTGTAACCCAACCGTCCCACAGTGGAATAAACCAAGGCCACATTAAAGGCAGTGCAGCTCGGCTAAAGTGGCGAACATGTGGCGCACTGCAGTGTTGTGTGCACTGGATCATGACTGATAGTAGATTAAATAGAGAGCGCAACCATTAAAGCTGACTTAACCTTAATATTATGATATGGGGTTTAATGGGGATAATCTCATCGGAATATATTGTACACACGTCCTACTTTTCATAGGACAAGGGGCTGTAACATTTAACGTGCTATTTTTTTTTTTCTTGACATTTTTTTCCCTACACATGCTTAGGGCTAATCACAGCCAATGTTAGCACCACATAAATCTCATTGGTATTGGGGTTAGCAGTTGATTTCAGGGCACAGTAGCAAAGTGTTGTCATACATTAACTCATTCTGGTTGCACTTTTATATTATTTTATGCTTTTCCAAAATAGTTTGAGATTAAAGGTCCTCTAAAATGTAAAATAGATTTTTGTGATTTTTAAACCATGTTATAATGTTGTCACCTCGTCAAAAACACATCTGGAGTTGTGTTTTGTTTCATTCACACATGTTTGAGTCACCTTTTATTGAGCTGTCTAAAGCATCTCCAAAGCTCAAAATGCTCTGTTCCACCTTGTGATGTCATGAAGCACTAGTTTTTAAGTTAACAGCTTATTTTTACCTTTTGTTCAGTGGAGATTTTCAGTTCCAGGTCTGAAATTATCCAAATCATTCTAGTGAAGGTGCATGGAGTTTAAAAATACAGTGGAGCACATCCTGTATTTCCACATAACATGAATGTGGGAAAGAGTGTTTTGAGAGAACAACTTCTGTTTTAAACATGTGCGAATGATCCAAAACAGCCCCAGGGTCATACAGCTCTGGAAAAAAATAAGAGAACACTGCATTTTTTTCTGAAATCAGCATCTCTACATGTATTACAGCCATTCCATTGCAGCGTCTGTTAAATTCCAACACAAACACAAAGCTGAGCTACTTCAGTTCTTGCACCAGGAGTGGAATAAAGTCACCCAAGAACAATGTGAAAGACTTGTGGAGAGCATGCCAAGACATGCCAGAGCTGTGTTTAAAAATAAGGGTTATTGCACCAAATATTGATTTCTGAACTCTTCTTAAGTGTAAACATAGTATTATGTTGTTTTAAAATTATTTTATCTTGTTTTTTTTGCATTGTTTAAGGTCTGAAAGTATCTTTTTTGTTATTTTGACCATTTGTCATTTTCTGCAAATAAATGCTCTAAACGATAATATTTTTATTTGGAATTTGGGGGAAATGTTGTCAGTAGTTTATAGACTCAAACAAAAATGTTTCTTTTGCCCAAACACATACCTATAAGTAGTAAAATCAGAAAAAACGGCGCTCTTATTTTTTTTTTCCAGCGCTATAACATCGCACCATTCACCAAAAAAGTAAACTCAAACAAAAATGTTCCTTTTGCCCAAACACATAACTATAAGTAGTAAAATCAGAAAAACTGATAATTTTGCAGTGGTCTTATTTTTTTCCAGAGCTATGTGTTTGTGACATGGGAAAAAATATAGATAGATTATAGATCAGAAAACATGCACTCTTTTCATAAATGGGCCCTTTAAACTCAAACTATAATGTTCCTGTAGGGATGTTGCATTCCTGAATGTGGGAAAAAACACAGTTCTATTTATATTTGTTTATTGATCCTATATTACAATAAGAGCTTTAAATGGGCGGATCTGAACTCAAACTTGGCATCCGTTGGTCTATTTCATATCAAATGGTCAATCTTTAGATAGAATGATCATTTTGGTGTTGCTTTATTGACCCTAGTGCTTTTCACTAGGGCTCAGTACATTATTTTTTAACTTTTTGTTCATGTACTAGAGCAGTTGTTTACATTTATTTTAGTCTGATTCTAACTGGCTTTATCTCAGCAGTGATGTCATTCATGCCTCATTTGTGGTTAGACATTTTAATTGTGTGGAATTTATTTTTTGGAGGAGGGGGCGTGTGCAGTTTTGCAGGTGCTAAAACTCAAACTGTGACGTTGTGGCTCGTGCCTGCAGGAAGAGGAACGCTGCTGCGATTTACATGTCAATTACTGTCTTTTAAAATATGACAAGGGTTTTTAGGCGCGTTGATTTTAATGTAATCACAGCTATAGCTTCTTGCACTTGCTTTTCACAGCTCCGTGGGGGTGATTTTTGTCTTTGGTGGGGGAGTTAACACTTGGATGAGCAAAACAACAACAGAAGATCCCAAAATACACTCAACGGTGCGCCTGATCACACCCAGTATGAGCCCGTGGATGACTGGAGATTGAGCAACTTGCTTAGTGTCGCTTGACGACAACGTGCAGCCCACAGAGCCATAAGGACTGATAATAAAGCCACCGCTCCGCCATCTGCCGCGTTGTTCTTACTTGAAAATATGCACTATTGTTCTCATAAAAAGCATGATTTACTGTGAACCCTAACACTGGAATTATCTTTTAAAATGTTGTTTTTATTTTGTGTCATTGCAGATTTGAGGCTGCATCTGGCTTTGGTTTTGGCGGTCTGGTGGGATAAGTGAACATTGCCAGAGGAAGGAGGGAATCGTTGGAATCACAGGCGTTTGCCAAACAAAAGGACTCGCGGACTGAACTCTACTGGGACGTCGGGCAGCGGGCGGTAAGAGGCGGAGGCCATGTGGTCCGCACGGCTGCTAGTCTTCGCCAGCCTCTTCGCTCCGGCCGCTCTGGGTGAGTCTGCCATTCACTGTCTATTACGCAAACATTGTCTATTTAGTACCAGAAAATTACAGTTTAGCTACCATGTGTGCACTTTTGGTTTCACTCTGGTCAGCTAATCTTTTCAGGATGTTGTCAGACCGATAAACAATTTCCAAAACAATCTTACCATTTTATTTATAAGGTGGTATTTAGTTTATTAAAGGTGCACTGCACAACTTTTCTCCATGGAGACGTTATTGCTTTGCCTGGAATATTCCATGGCATGACATTAAAAATATCCTTTCCATTATGGGTGTTCCTATTGCGCAAAAATAAAATAATTCCTTCTGTGAAGAGGGGTGGCTCTCCAGACCTGAATTGTCAAGTAGTGTAGTGCTGTAACCTGCTTAATCTATACTGTGGAACATGCAGTAACATTTCCATGGAGACAAGAGATAAGATAAGATAAGACTATTGATCTCACATAGGAGAAATTCACAAGCCACAGTAGCTCCAGGCAGTTTAGTGCAAGAGAAAGTTTGAGGAAGAAAGTGCATGCAGAGAGAAATAAGTAATAATAAAATAAAGTAATAATAATAAAACAGTAACTGAGAGAGTTTGGAAAAATATTGCATGTCTGGACTATATGGTGGAGTTGTACAGTCTGATGGCGGTGGGGATGAAGGATCTGCGGTAGCGCTCCTTCTTGCACTGGGGGTGCCTCAGTCGGCTGCTGAAGGAGCTGCTCAGCTCCTCTATAGTCCGGTGCAGAGGGTGAGAGGTGTCGTCCATGATGGACGTGAATTTGGCCAGCACCCTCCTCTCAGCCACCTCCTCTACAGAGTCCAGAGGACAGCCCAGGACAGAGCTGGCCCTCCTGACCAGCTTATTATGTCTTTTTCTGTCCTGCTCTGTGCTGGTCGGGGCCCAGCAGATGACAGCGTAGAGGAGAGCAGAGGCCACCACAAAGTCATAAAAAGTCTTGAGCAGAGGCCTGCACACTCCAAAGGACCTCAGTCTCCTCAGGAGGTGGAGGCGACTTTGGCCCTTCTTGTACAGGGCGTCGGTGTTGTGGGACCAGTCCAATTTATTGTTGAGGGGAACACCCAGGTACTTGAAACTTTCCACAGTCTCTATGTTCTGCCAAGCAGGTGGAGGACCTCTACTAGAAATATTACAGTTATTTAGTAGTATAGTCTTTATTTATTAGAGACCATGTACAAATTCATTGTTCCTTTTTTGTTAGTAATTTGTGTATATGGTGTAAACTGTAAAACTTCCTTACACCCCCAGACCCCGCCCACCTTCCTCCCTCTTCTCACTTTTCTTTAGGGCCCGTCCACACAACAACGTATTTGGTGGAAACTGAGAAGTTTTTATTCGTTTAGGCCTTTCGTCCACACGGTGCCTGCGTTTTGGGTGAGCGAAAACTGTGTTTTTAAAAAAAAACGGGTTCCAGAGTGGAGAAATCGGAGAACGCATAAAAAAAACAAAACACCAGGAGCGTTGTCGTGTGGACGTAGCCTTAGTCTTCCATGTACTGCGCAGTTTAGTCCCTCTTTAACCTTGATTGAGCTGCTGCTACTTTCCATCTGCAGTCCCCAGGCAGGAGGACACAACAATAACATACACACATTACATTACATTACAATTACATTCCTGTACTAACATCTCATTATAATCATTCGCTCAGTACGATACACATTACACCATTACACCATTCTATTTCCTCTGCTGAGTTACCTTTACAAAAGCAAAAATGCAAGAACGCTACCAGTTTTAGAGGTCGCAAGAAATTATGCAGGTAAATGATATAATGGTACAATCGTAATAGGCATCTAATTAACAACATTGTGTTATTGAGGAGAATATGTATAATACAGAAATCCCTTGGCGAGCTACTTGGAAAGGGGTGGAGAGCTACTGAGCTACAACCCCCTGCATTACACAATAAGATGTCACAATTTCAAATATATTATATGGTTTACACAGAATATTACTAGTACAGTTTAATTTGACTGATGATGACCCAGTTTGAAAACAAAATACTAACAAAAAAATAACAAACTCTATGTAGATTAGCTCAAATACTTTCTAAATAGCACTGAAGTTCCAGAAGCAGAAGCAGCATAACAAAATCAGGCACACAGCATGCAATATTAAAAATTTGCATGTTCCTTATTCTTTCCAAATTCTATTTACAGATATGTTTTTAGCTAATCAGTGCAAACACAACAGCTAATCTCTACATTTTCCATCTGCTTTTGTAGCCACAATGCCGAACTCTGCAATTCCGACAAGCCTGGTTTTGAATCATAATGCCCCTTGCGCTCTGTATAAGTGTCAGATTCTGTCAGATCAACTGCGGTGAAAGCAGGATGGCGTCTGACTTGTTCTTACAGTCTATCTTATCTTCTCACTAATTAGCAGCTTTTTATTCTCTGAACTCCCCCCAAAACTTTTTGACTTCCCTTTTCCTCTCATTTTCCATCTATTTTTATTTCCCTTCTGGAAAATCTTCCCAAAGAATCATTAACACTGTTTCTCTGTTGTAATGTTTTTTTCGCAGTAGTATTATTACACTTAAGACTTTTTATAGCCTGTTGTTTCACACATTAAGATCTTAAGATTAATTTGCTGAGACCTTTGTCACTCACATCACAGTAACGAGCTGTGTTTCCGGCGGAACGTGGAGTGGCGAAGTAATGAAGCCATTTAAATTCAGATTAAAAACAAGTCCAAGTTGTAGTGGGTGTGGGTTTGTATGGTCTTAGCTGGTCACAATTAACAGGGGTTTAGATGCAAGGAGTGTTGGGAGAGGTGCAATGGCCCATAAAAATGTTAATTCGATATGGCTAAAATCATGAATGGGAGTTCTGAAGCTAATTGAATTGTTTGCGCTGCAATATCAACGTAAAGTGCAGGCGGCAAGGTTCACAATAACGCCGTTAAGAAAGCACACTCGAGTACGGTTTGTTTCGCCTTACACCCCAATACGGAAGCACATTTCTGTCTTCTAATGTTTAAAGAGGCTATAAAATCAAGCTGAACATTGTGAGGTGAAGAAATTGGGAAAAAGATTGAAATAAAGAAAGTACATTAATTAATAAATTCTTATTTTTTGGCTAAAATAACTATGAAAACGATGCATTAGCCAATTTATGAAATGTGTTTTTATTAAAATTTTTATATGATGTGAGACTAAAGAAATGGGGGGAAAAAGAGTGAAAACCCAACAAATAAATAAAAACTAAAACCTTTCTTTGGAATGTTTTCAGGTTTGTCAACATGAGCCATGTTGGTGGAGATGCAAGCAATAAAAAATGACCAAAAATGGAAACAAAAATGTATACTTATATTCTATTTTTTGGCTAAAAAGTAACGTACTGTGGCTTTAACTGCCAAAACAATGCATTAGCCAATTTATAAAATGTGTTTTTTAAATCAAATTTGTATATTATGTGAGAATAAAGAAATGGGGAAAAAAACTGAAATAAAGAAAATACGTAAATAAATAAATTCTTATTTTTCGGCTAAAAAGTTACATACTGGTTTTAACTATGAAAACGATGCATTAGCCAGTTTATAAAATGTGTTTTTTTGTTGTTGTTTTTTTATCAAATTTTTATATGATGTGAGAATAAAGAAATGGGGAAAAGAGGGAAATAAAGAAAACAAAAAAGCTAAAACCACACTTTGGAAAATTTTCAGGCTTGTGATTTGAGCCACGTTGGTGGAGATGCAAGCAATAAAAAAATTACCAAAACTGGAAACAAAAATTTATACTTGTATTCTATTTTTTGGCAAAAAAAAAATTACATAATATGACAAAATGATGCCAAAATGATGCATAAGCCAATTTATAGATTTCAACTGTTGCATACGGTTGATAATGAAGTTCTGGGGTCACGTAAAGACAGTCGGCTGCCATGGCAACGTCTAAATTTAGCTCCTGCTGCCAATTTTATTTTAGGATCTATATTCTGTCTGTCCAATCTGTCAAACTCAGCGTTATTGTTTACCAACACTGAAAGGGTCAATTGGTCAATTATCGGAAGTCATTATTTTAACCTTTGACCTCGCCCTTGATTAGCATTGACGCTAAAGTGCTGTGTCAATCATGAAGCATAACTCTTTATTGCTGTCTATATTTACACAGCCCACTTTTGGAGCTTGTGATTTCATAGGTTAAATAAACTAAATGAAAATCTATTGCCCACAAAAGCTATTGGAAGAAAACTGTGTGTCCGAGATTGACTCCGCAGCATATTGATATCCCATTGGCTGGACAAACACAGTCTCGGCCAATTACAAAGTGTCACCGGGCAGAATTGATAAAACCACATATAGAAGCTGTAGACTGAAAAATGTGTTGGCGACGTGCGCGGGAACACCGGGTCAGTTGTCTTTGGCAGTTTTAACTCATTTACCACCAGCTTCATGGATTCACATTAGCAAACTCCATTTTTCTGCATGTTTGGACTGATGAGGGTGCTTTCCTGTCTGCAATGCCATCACTGCATCCACTTACATCCGCGTCGTATGGTAAAGTAAAGGAAAATAGATCGGTCACTGTAAGAAAAATACATTTGGAGAAGGTGGGAGGAATGCGTGGTTTGTGGTTAATGAGGCAATGCATGTAAAAACACCTGGAGTTTTTCTAATTTAGCTTCGTAAATCATACAGGGATAATCAATCACTCATTGATCACAAAGGGGAGAGTGACATCAGTCTGAAAAACAGAGCAGTGGTTTTGGCCCCAGGGCTGTAGTTAACGTATAAACAGCTTTCCTTAAACATTAACAATCCAACCACATTTTATGTTCTGTTGTGTTCACTGTAAGTCAGATAAGTCACTATTTAAAGGTGACTTTTCGAATGGAGAGTCTCTATGGTGATGTTACAGATTTGTCTTGAATGTTCCACAGTATGAGATTCAATTTCTATTAGTGCTGTCAGGCAATTAAAAAAAGCAAATCTAATTAATTACAGGATTTGTAATTAATTAATCTAATTAATCACATTTTAATCTCATGAGAGAGGGAGTGAGAGGCAACCCACTTTGCGATTGAGTTTGTCAGTTTTTCTGTGGTCGCTTTGCTCATTCGTTTCCCAAATTCTGCGAGCGTGGTTTGGTGGTTTGGTGAAGTGCGCTCACGCTCGCTCTATCACCGGTAACAATGGAACTTGTCCTGACGTGTTTATCGTTCAAATGATCCGTCAGGCTGGAGCAGCTTCGGTGATCGGAAAATTCTTTGTGACAAAAGCTACAAATCACCTCGTTCTTGCTGATCGTCCCGTCTTCGTTGTTTTTATAAATAAACTTGCCGTTCAAAGGCCCTGGCACTGATTTGCTCGCCGCACGCCAAATTTAAAATGCGTGCACATTGAATTGCCGCTCATAATTAATTGCGTTAATTTTTATAACGCGTTAATTTGCAGTGTAATTAATTAATCTAATTAACATGTTAAACTGACAGCCCTAATTTCTATATCTGTTTTTGACAAGCAGGTGGCACCACCATGGCAAATCAAATTATTGATCAGTTCTGTGGGTAGGTGAGGCCACATTCACACAGATAGCTTGTTTTTCAACATATTTTTGCAGTCAAAAGGCCTGTAATTATTAAAGATCCTATATTATACAAGAATTTTGTCAACTGTAAGACATGTTAAAATGTTTTTACCTCCTCAAAAACACACCAGGAAATGTTTTGTTTCACATGCTTGAGCGACTCTTAATCACTAGTCTGTCTATACCTCAAAGTCAAAAGGATTCAACATTAAAACATAGATCAGGAAATAGTGTAATAATAATAATTAATTAATTGCATTTATATAGCGCCTTTCATGACACCCAAAGCGCTTTACAGTTCATTGTTCATTCACTCCACACTTGGTGGTGGTAAGCTACTTTCTGTAGCCACAGCTGCCCTGGGGCAGACTGACGGAAAGCGAGGCTGCCAATCTGTGCCATCAGCCCATCCGACCACCTCCGACACTCACGCACACTCCACTTTCATCCTAGGCAATGTGGGTGAAGTGTCTTGCCTAAGGACACAACGACAGTTTTTTGCAACTGGCGCCCCACTGTGGCACCTGGAATTCCCAGCGGTCTCCCATCCAAGTACTAACCAGGCCCTGCCTCGCTTAGCTTCTGAGATCTGACGGGATCAGGCTTTGACAGGCAGGTATGGCCACAAGTCAGTAATACAGACCCTTTAAATGAATGTAAGATAGAAGAGTTACAGTACATGGGATATTGTGGAAAATTCCGGACAAAGCATCTCCATGGAGACAAGCAGGTGATAGACCCCTTACCAGGAAAGTTGTGCAGTGCACCTTTAAGGCTTGGCAATCTGTAGTTACACAGAACAAGAATAATTCAGCAAAAATAATAAGTTAAATAAAGCACATTGGTGATTAGTGTTGATTAATGTTTAGATTAACATAGAATATATATTTATAATCTAATGGATAAAATGAGATCTATTGTTCTTAATTTTGTACATTTTGAAAAACGTCAGGATCCCAGTACTGTAAAATGGTGGACACTGATTTTTCAAGCGCGCCCAATGACACAAGTAAACCCTGTCTAATTGATCATTCAACACTTCCTGCTTGACTACCTCCAACAACAAACATTTGGTTAAGTCTTGAGTAGCCCCCCTCTCTTGCACACTCCCACACAAATGTTGACATACTATGTAAACAATATGGCAGTTCCCTTAAAGAAAAAAGCTGTAGTTTGACACTGGGTCTGTGCTTGGTGCTGTAAGCCGTCAGCACCAGATGTTGCAGTGAAATGTACGGCAGCTGCCTGGCTTTAATGTGGAGTGGGAGTATTCACAGTGTCATTGTGAAAGAGGAGAGAGAGGGTCCTCCTGGGAGTGCTGGCCTACTTCAGCATGGTAATCTATAGTCCCCTCAGTCTGTATACAGGCACGGGCACGGATTATACACAAGATGGTGATTCCAGCATGTAATGGGACAATATATAAGCAGCACCGATGTAAAGATTTCACAGGGTTTTGCTTGTTGGCAAGTTTGAACACGGCAGTTTTGCATGTTGTGGTTGTTGTATCAAGGGAAACCTTGTATTTCCTTTAAAGTGCAGCAACAGATTTGGTCCAGATTTTGTACATCCAGCATTCAGAGCATGTTAATTATTCACCAGTGGAAAGTTTTGCCCTCACTGTAAAGCTAAAAACAAATAGCATACTAACGTGTACCTCTTGATTATCTGATAATAAGATGCCTTATAAATAGATGCAGACATGCTGTGGTTTAATCCTGTTTTAGTTCTGGTTTAGTCCCGGTTTAGTCCTGGTTTAATCCCGGTTTAGTCCTGTGCACGCACATACCCTGCTTTCACCTAATATCTCCATTTGATGCAGAAATAATATGATAATAATATGACTCAACCCGTGTTGCCGTGTTGTCCGATAATTTGCGTATCTCCACGCCGACCGCACTCTGTACATGAGCTCCGGAGAAATGGACGTGTCCCGAACGTGTCCCGTGTCCCGTCAAAGGAGTACTGTCCATTTTCATGTCCTTGTTCTCTTGAAATAAAGTGTACATATTCACGAGCTCCTCACAACTGATAGGTGAAGAGGCGGAAACACAACAGTGCTACTCAGAACATGATTTCTTTCCAAAAAACAAGCCAAATTTCTGCAAAAAAAACGAAAATCACAAATTAAAAAAAACGCGATTTTCTCGTTTCACGAATGCCGAGTTGTAGCAGGGTTTCTCGTGGCGGGTCACATCTCTCAGGAGCTGCTTATGCAATATATCCATACTGGCTCAAAAACAATTTTGATCAAATACGTTAGGAGCAAATCAGGTACAGTTGATTTTATAATCATTTATATCTTTTATGAGGTTTGTGTAATCCTATATTGCCGTGAATTTGAGGTAAGTCAAGGTGTTCAAACCATTTTTTGTTGACCCGCAGACTTTCTGCAGAATGTAGCTCAATAATAACACAAAGTACTTTTTCTTGCCAGCTGAAGTATTTCTCTCTCTACAACCACACTGCATGGAGATACAAACCTAAAATAAATGTTCCCAGACATATCAAAGATATAATGGCCCTGTCAAAGTTAATGTAGAGCGCATTTATCTGGATAACTTGTATTGATCACCTGTCTAGCCCTTCACTTTAAATATGTTTTAATATGTGGACCTCGGTGAGACAAGGTTGGACTATTGTCTTCACTATCATGTTTCTGTCTATGGCTCTGTACTTGCTTGCGATCTACTAGTATATATTGGGATGAATTTATTGCACAATACATGTAATTATTTGTTCAGAAACCTTTCATAACATTTTTATATAGAGCAAATTGAGTAAACTTGAACCCATTTCTATTGTTTTAAATAGAGCAATTTACAGTATGTTTTAGAGTTGTCAAAAGTATTGAAAATTACATTCTAATTTATACTTAAACTAGTAAAGAAAAAGTATCAATACTAAAAAAAAGTCCCATTTATGTGACAGAAATGAACCTTTCCTCAATAGGTTTAGAATGATCGTGAGCTCTATCAGAACTATAAGGCCACGTGGATTAATGTACAACCATGGACCACTATGGAGCCTACTGTACCTGGGCAACTGTGGCATTGCAGAGATACAGCTCTAGAAAAAAGAAAAAAAAAGAGACCACTGCACAATTATCAGTTTTTCTGATTTTACTACTTATAGGTATGTGTTTGGGCAAAAGGAACATTTTTGTTTGAGTCTATAAACTACTGACAACATTTCCCCCATTTCCAAATAAAAATATCATTGTTTAGAGGATTTATTTGCAGAAAATGACAAATGGTCAAAATAACAAAAAAAGATACATGTTTTCAGACCTCAAACAATGCAAAGAAACAAGATCAAATTCATTTTAAAACAACATAATACTAATTTTTACACTTAAGAAGAGTTTAGAAATCAATATTTGGTGCAATGACCCTTATTTTTAATCACAGCTTTCATGCGTCTTGGCATGCTCTCCACAAGTCTTTCACATTGTTCTTGGGTGACTTTATTCCACTCCTGGTGCAAGAACTGAAGTAGCTCAGCTTTGTGTTTGTGTTGGAATTCAACAGAATGGCTGTAATACATGTAGAGATGCTGATTTCAGAAAAAAAATGCAGTGGTCTTATTTTTTTCCAGAGCTATATATATTATATAGAACCACATGGTAATATACAAGAAATTACTATGATTTAATGTTGACATTCTATCGACTCTATTCCTTGTAGTGTAGTAGTGTAATATTGAGGAAAAACAACCTAAATTAACCAATGGAAATACTTATTCCAACATATAGTTACATATTTGACTACTTATTAAAAACCAACAGTGCTACTTCCTCATGTTACTTTACTTATGTCACTATATGTATGTCATTTGCTGTTATTGTATTGTTATTAATGGCATATGTGTCCTAATAATGTGACAGGCGAGTAGAGATCTTGATAAATGTTTAGAGAAGTTTAATTAAGGAGAAAAAATAGTGCTTGTGTAAGGTTTGTTGGATCTTGTTTGTGCTCTGGCTGGCTTCCTTTTTTGTTTGTAAGTAAAGCCGAGTCAGATGAGATTAGAAAAAAGGTTCTGTCCCAGATGCTGTCAGTGGGCTGGAAAATAAGTCAACTAGAGCGCATCTGTATCATTGTTTGGGTAACAGCAAAAAAACTGGGAAATGGCGATGCTCGAAACACTGCAATCATGAATAACAATATGGGGATTTTCAATGCGAGCTGCACAGATTCAAGCAAAACATTATGACTACAGATCGACGATGTGAAAAGATCTCATTATGGTATCTAATATATTAAAAATGCAGTCTGTAGCTTTTCTGGTGGAGGATTTGCCATCTGCTCGTCTCCATGGAAGCGCTATTGTTTTGACTTTAAAGGTGCATTGTGTAACTTTTCTGTTGGAGGGCTCGTCAAATGCTTTTCTCCATGGTGATTTTATTATATTATTCATTTGCCTGCATTATTCATTTTCCCAGTATGGTATTAAACCTTTTTATCTTCACGGAGACCAAACCAGACAGGTCAGATCTGTGGAAAGGCAATCCCGCTCACAGTCAGAATGCAAGTTTTTCCATTATATTATATTTTTGAGCTATAAAACCACCTGTAATTGAATAAATGTAAGGTATAGATGTTTAAAGTGATATGGTTTAACGTTCCAGGTAGAGGAATGACATATCCATAGAAACAAGCAGGTGACAGACCCCCAGCTAAAAAGTTACACAGTGCACCTTTAACATTCTACAGTATGGCTTGAAACCTAGAGATGACCATGTTATAAGGTTTTTTTAAATTGCTCTGTTGTAATTTTAAATCAAATTAAACTTGTCAATCTACAGCTGTGGAAAAAATAAGAGACCACTGCAAAATTATAATTTTTTTTCTGATTTTACTACTTATAGGTATGTGTTTGGGCAAAAGGAACATTTTTGTTTGAGTCCATAAACTACTGACAACATTTCCCCCAAATTTCAAATAAAAATTTAGAGCATTTATTTGCAGAAAATGACAAATGGTCAAAATAACAAAAAGATACATGTTTTCAGACCTCAAACAATGCAAAGAAACATGATCAAATTCATTTTAAAACAACATAATACTAATGTTTACACTTAAGAAGAGTTCAGAAATCAATATTTGGTGCAGTAACCCTAATTTTTAATCACAGCTTTCATGCGTCTTGGCATGCTCTCCACAAGTCTTTTCCACTCCTGGTGCAAGAACTGAAGTAGCTCAGCTTTGTGTTTGTGTTGGAATTCAACACTGGACGCTGGAATGGAATGGCTGTAATACATGTAGAGATACTGATTTCAGGAAAAAAATGCAGCGGTCTCTTATTTTTTTCCAGAGCTGTACATGGTGACACCAGGCCCTAAACTAATTCAATATTATGGATGTATTGCTCAATAAATTCCAATATTCCCTCTCTATTTATGGTATAAAACTTGGCTAACATTACCTAGCATATGGCGTGTGCATTCGTCACGTCTCTCAGGTAAAAGGTTATACTCCATAAGATGCATTACAGAGACAGGCCCACACAGCGTGATCCCCCCTCCCTATCATTCATAATAAGTTCCCCCGCTTGTGTGGAGCTGGCCACCTTACAGACACCTCTTGTTCCTCTGCGTCAGGTATGCCTCTGATATATTAGCTGCGCCCACCCAAACAAGGGCACGCTAACTCCACCAGCCCTGTTCCCGCACCCGATTCACTTAATTAATCTGCTCATGCCAGGGCTCTGACTTCATCGGTGAAGGCATCCACGGATTTGCCTAATTTGCTTAATTAATTAAACAAATGATTTATTCACGCTCGTATTTCAAACTTTTTTTTTCAGTTTTGTATACAGGCCTGTAGTGTTTGGAGGTGACTACACAATGACTCCTGATGTATTAAATGGAAAAAGCTGACAGATCACGTCAATACTTGCACTTTTTCATGTAAAGGATATTGACCTCAAATTTATAAGCATAGGCCATTTTGTTTTGGTTGACCAGTTGCCAAAAATGCACACAAAGCTTTATATTAATTGCACAAAACATGTTTACACAGCTCTTTTACAGTCGCGGGTAAGTTTTTAGTAAATTTACATAACATAATTTGGATACAATAATTAACATTGGCCTTGCATATCAGCCAGCAGTTGCTCTGAATTCTAAACAATCAGTACTGGACACCTGTAAAACATCATGTTTCATCACTTTTCCACCTCATGCAGCAGTCTGAAGAACTTCAGTTATTTTGAAAAGAGCTCTCTACTAATTTCAGATTTGATTAAATCTGAGATGCCATTAGAGGGTGACTCTCCAACTATATGTCTATGTCAAATTTGGTCATGATATTTTTCAGAAAATCCAATGCATATTTTTTAGAAATATTTTGATTTGTTCTACTTCATCACAGTGTGTAGAAACATTAACTGACAGTGGTTGTAATGAAATTACATAAATATTAAATGAATAGTAATAAACAATAACAATAAATAAAGTGATGGAAATGACTCTTGTGGAAATGACAATGTTTAGCCTTTCTTTTAAAATCTCATGACATATTAGCATGCTAATCTCTGTTTTAGAGTTAGCATAAAATATACTCAAAATACACATATATGTGTATAATAATATAAAATGGTATTTTGAGCTCCTGTCACATCACAACTGACGTGGTTCAAGTAGACAAAGGTTTAAAAAAAAAAGTTAAGTTACATTTTGTGGTGGAAATGACAGTGATCCCTAGGGACAGGTGTTCTTTTTATGAAAAATAAACAAAATACTAATATATCTTTCAAGCATATGATATTTTTCATAGAAATAAGGAATGTCTGTGGCATTTGACAATGAAGTTACTGTTGAATCAAATTTAATTTCAGTCTTATGAGAGTCCAAAACCTGACCAAGTGGGCCAAAAACACTCAATATAAAAACATATTTTATATAATAAAAAGAGTAATTTATCTATCATAATTTTTTTCTAAGTTTGTCTTTGTGTCTGTGCAGCTTGAATTAAAAAAATTACAAACGTGTTTTTGTTTTTCTTATTTCTTCCTGGGACATACATTCTTTGATAGTTGGAGAATCACCCTAGATTGTAACTTTTGCATACATCTTCCTCAACTGCTTTAGAGGTAATTTAAATGGAAAGAAACTTGTCAGTGTGTGTTTATTACAGGCCTAACATGCCATTGCTTTGAATTTGAAGGAACTGGAGAGACACAAAGATCAAATTAATGTCCAGTAATTCGGCATTGGAGAAGTTGAGCTACATATCTAAAGAAAAATGTGAGGACTTTAAAGATATGTGATTGCCCTTTTTGCCCAGTATAAAGAATTTTGACATCATGTAGAAACAATCATTCCATTTGAGTGAACTGTGTGTTTTCGATATCTGCATTTGTCATGAATAAACCCTTTGCTCGAGCTCTAGTATTAAAAATAAGCAGGCTTCAGAGTGGGTAGGTGTCAGTCATTTGTTTCCATTATCGTAATGGTGGTGCATGTACTGCGTGATGAAAACCTTGTAGGCATAGGTAAATTACGTATGCATTAGCCTCAACATCACATCCGGAATACAAGCTCTCACAGTACATTTTAGAGTGGCGCGTTCATAATGAAGTTGACATGGGTTTTGTTTTGTAACGCATTAGGTCCTTAGAATTGTGGGAAACATATAGACCAGTCAGGTATAGCGTCATGACCACTGACAGGTGAGGTGAAAAACACAGATTAACCTGTCACTATGGCACCTTTTAGATTGTGGCAAATGAGTGTTTTATTTCTCCAGTGTTGATGTGTTTTAAAAGCCAGATGCTGCCCCTCCGACCTTCAGCAGTTATTGTCACTTTTCTCATTCAGTGCATTCAAATAGTGAGTGAAGAGTGTGTCAGTGTGAATACAGTTTGAACTCTTGCAATATATGGCTGAAGAAAATATAAAGGATATAGAACTGTAGTATTGAAACAAATTTATTCCACTGACACAGTAACCCTTAAACAAGTTTATAAAAATAAATCTAAATATGCAATATTGTTAAAACCTTAGCTGCAATAAATAAATAAATAGCAGAATGAAACACTTTAGTTGTTAGAGCATAGAGTTATAGTACTGTATTTGTTTTTACTTCTAATTCTATGATGATTATGTTTTGATTTGTTTGTATTGTAATTTTAATGTCGTTCTTATTCTGTAAAGCCCTTTAAATTACTTATACTTTTTGTATGAATTGTGCTATACAAATATTTGAGTCATAGAAGTGACTTATCTTACGCCCAAAAATGTAATGTATTCATTTATTGAACAATATGCCAACATAGTAATTACACACGTGGATAAAATTGTTGGTACCCGACGGTTAATGAAAGAAAAACTCACACTGGTCACAGAAATAACTTGAATCTGACAAAAGTAATAATAAATAAAAATTCTATTAAATTTAACCAGTGAAAGTCAGGCATTGCTTTTCAACCATGCTTCAACAGAATTATATAAAAAAATAATAAACTCATGAAACAGGCCTGGACAAAAGCCATGTTGAGTGTAGTACACACCATGTCACAAAACGGAACAGTGACGATCTGTAGCCCTACAGGCCCACTGACTGAGAACAAGATCGTAGACACCTCTGATGCTAATTAGTGGACACCCCTTGAATTAACATGTCCCTTTGGTCACATTATTTTCAGTCTTTTCTAGGGGTACCATCATTTTTGTCCAGGCCTGTTTCATGAGTTCTGTTGAAGCATGGTTGAAAAGCAATGTCTTTCATTGGTTGAATTTCACAGAATTTTTATTTATTATTACTTTTGTCAGGTTCAAGTTATTTCTGTGACCATTGTGAGTTTTTCTTTCATTAACCGAAGGGTACCAACAATTTTGTCCGTGTTGTCGTAGTGTTTTGCCCAGTGGTGCAAAAACAGTAGAAGCTGTCAGTGCTGGGATTGAACCACCAACCTTTGAGATTGGTGAATACAGGCCTCTCTCTCTTTATCTCAACATTTTATCTCAACGGCATTCATTCTATTCACTGTAATCTGCGTATTACCTCATCTGATCTGAGGCACTTTTCCCCCCAAACACACCCAACAATTTACATAATTGCATTTAATCCATGCTCATTGTACAGTGCATTAGCATACTGTAGCATGTGTGGGCTAGACCCAAGAAGAATTAAGTAGATGCCCGCGTGTATTTGGTCCATTTTGCCATGATTGTGTTTTCTCATTTGGCAGAACAGCTTAATTAACCGAGTCTTTTCACTTGTGATTATGGTTTTGCCCAAGCCAGTCTTTGCATCACGAAAACGCTCATTCAAACAAGCTTGCATTTTAGTTCAAAGAATTGCATCAGTCAACTAATGTTTGTTTTTGGCACACATTTGAGTAAATAAAAATGGCCTGAATTCAACTAAAATAAACACTAAAATATGAAACTGTTGTCAAAACTAGATACTAATTTGAGCTTTAGAATGACCTTCAGCTGTATCAAGTATAAGACCAATTCCTTAGTCACAATGCCTGTTCCTCCAAGTATTTGTGAGCTATAAAATCACCTGTAAATTAATATATGTGAGATAGAGCTGTTTAATGTTGTACTGTGGAGCATTTAAAGCAGAGCAATAACATTTCCATAGAAACAAGCAGGTAACGAACCACGGTTATGATAGCGTGTCTTGCTTAACTGACGAGAATCTAAGAAGGAAAAAGGAAAATTGAGCAGATTTACAAAAACTTTTGATAGCGTTTAAAACTCCAATTTCAAATGGATTTCTTGGAGTTTGCGCCAAAGTCTTTCATAGTTTGTTTTGCCTCTCCTCAGAGAAATTGATTATATTTTTCCTTGTAAGCGCTTCCAAGAAAGAGATAATGGCGGAAAAATGCTTTATATTTGTACAACTCGGGCATCCACAGTCTTATTCCGACTACTGATGCCATAGCTATCTGGATATTCTTTTGATGCTGTTTTTACATTCAGAAAGCCTACATAGCAATCATAGAATTTCAATTTTCCAGCCCCTTTTAAATGGCAGTCTATTTCTATTTGATAAAGCCAGTGCTGTGTTTTGTGGCATTTGGCACCGGGATCCGAAAGCTCTTTTTACGTTCTCCAGTAATGAGTGAAAAATCAATACCTGCTTGATATGGGCGAATAAAAAACTGCCCTCTGTTGCCCACTGCATTTGGAAACATAGTACGGACATTGCCAAATTGCTGTCAGATCAGTCCACCTTTGACAAATGACTGACAGCAGCATTAGCAATAGCGGGTTGGTGTTAAATACTTCAGTATGTTTTATAGGTATCCAATCAGAGTTCAAAGTATATCTTCTGAATACTTGATTTACACTGTTGCATAGTACAATTGGGATTCAAACTGGACTGGCTAAGTGGTGTTTAATGAGGGAAGTATTGACAGCAAGGTCAAGTGGCACTGGATGTTGGTTTACGTTAGCCTGAATACTGTGAATGTGCACATGTCAAGACTGGATACAGATTTTCACAGCTGCACTCATATACTGTATAAAGCTCAATAATAGGAATTGGAATTTATGGACAAAATAGCAAAATAAAAACACCAGGATCATTGTGACGGCAGGGTCTATTCCTATGTAATTACTTGGTGTAGTGAGAAGGATGTTTTTGATGGTTTAATGAAATTAAGTTCCCAAAAAGAAAGTTTGAAGAGTGCTATATACAAGACAGTGAAACAAAAAAAAAGATATTTACAATATATACACACAACTGCAGAAATCTGCTTCATAAATCAGCTAGTTTGTTTCCTTCCGTGTACAACTCCAGGACCAGACTGACTGACTGAGGGAGGGAGAGTGGCCCCCTTTTATCCCCCAAGCCAATTAACACAAAAATACTGGGTTTTCCCCATTAAAACCCATTTAATAATAATAACAAAAAGATAAATAGAAAAGAAAAATACATGAAAATACATTGTGCAACATGGCCATGTCCCTGCACCTGTAGCAGAACCAGTAATAATATTAATAATTTACTTGTGTAGTGTGTAGAGCGGGTTAATATCAACATTTTAAAACCAAAATGTCGAGGCTCACGGCAGCGGTTAGAGAGAGGGGTGACAATTTATCAATAGAAAGTCAATTGGAAAGTCGATGGAGCCGGAAGTGCACCAATGAACATTTCCCGTTTCCAATGTGGTGCCTAGTGGTTCGAATCCCGCTCTCTACATCATTGGTTTAGCGGTCAGATCCACTGGCCCACAAGCTGGCGGTGCCATTCCAGCTCCCACAGATGAATGCTGTCATTGTGTCCTTGGGCAAGACACTGCCTCCCCCCTCCTTGCCAGTGTCTGTGTACACCGGTGTATGAACGTATGAGTGAATGGGTGGATGCTTTCTTGCTATAAAGTGCCTGGAAGTGCTTGGCTTGATATTGGAAAGACTCTGTATAAAAATGTGACCATTTAATGAATCATAGGCTACGTCCAGACTGCAGGGCTTAATGCGCAATTCGGATTTTTTTGTGAAATCCGATTTTTTTGCGAGGTCGTTCACATTTCCAATTAAATGCGACTTGTTTGTGATCGCCAGTGTGAACTTTAAACACCCCAAAAGTGTCCCGCATGTGCATTGGAGGACACGGCAACGTCACACACAGTGAACGTGCTCAATGTTTACAGAAGTCGCCTAAACACGGACGCTATCGAGCACCAGGTGATTTTAAAGTTGCTGTCGTACCAGAGCTAGAACACGTACAGCTTATTTGTTTTAAGGAGGAGATTGAGAAGAAGAAGGACAAAGTTTTTGGTCATGGCCTTTCATGGGGCAGCGGCAGCAACGTCCGTAAAAAGGAAACAGCCAAGAGTGGCAGGGTTGCTATGGGCTTCGCT
Source organism: Paratrypauchen microcephalus (assembly GCA_036785185.1). Classification (NCBI taxonomy): domain Eukaryota; kingdom Metazoa; phylum Chordata; class Actinopteri; order Gobiiformes; family Gobiidae; genus Paratrypauchen; species Paratrypauchen microcephalus. The sequence continues at coordinate 8,871,796 of JAVJIX010000015.1, read as the reverse complement.
TCGTCACTGACACAGAGTTCCTACACAATTTTTCTATGACGAGAAGAACGTTTGTGTACGTTTGACTTTACTTCAGCGCAGAATAGTGACGTTTGTTGCTTGTTCATGACGTGTAGGTCGGATGAATGTGACCTAGCAGTTCAGACTGAAGTCGCATGTCAAAAGATCGAATATGTATCGGTTTTAGGACCAAGTGACCTGGGTTGTATACGAAAAAATCAGATCTGTGTCATTCAGGCTATCATTAAAAGATCAGATACAGGTCGCATAGGGGCAAAAAAAATCAGGGGTTGGGTCACTTCAGGCTGCAGGCTGTACATAGCCATAATGACACTACCAACAAGTTTTATAAGTTGCATAATGTCTCAGGGATCAGACTACACGTTTTTATTATTGTTGACTGTAAATGCCCTATTCTGTACAGTGCATGAAAAATCCAGATAGCCATGATCCAGAGAGTGCTGTCATACTGAGGCGCATAAAAATAATATATTCCCCCTTTTTTTTTCATCCCTGCCTGTAAAATCAATCCAGCATGTCCATGGAGCTTGTATGTGCCATGTTTTGCATTCTGTTGACACTGTAGCATGGTAACTTATATGTAAATCCATGAAAGACCTGCACCTCGAAGTCTTTTTACCGCCATCTGCAAATGTATAGTGGAGGTGTGAGTGAAGTGAGCAGCCGCCCACATGCATGATAAATTGTTACCGCTGCAACGCTATGATTACAATACAACCTTGAGGCCACATTGTAGGCATTTTGCTAATTATTCAAATTAGGATTCCTTGGCGTCCAACACAAATAAACTGCAGTGATGTTATTTTAAGTGCGTGTTGGTAATGGCTATCTGGAGAGCAATCACGTACCTGGCTTTGCAATTACAATGTATTATTCCCTTTATGATGCTTAAATGTGTATGCAAAATAGTAGACATCATTTTAATTGCTGCTGGTGTATAATGCTTTGTAGTGTTTTTGTAATATTTGTTGATTAGATTTTGGATTAGGATATTATTACAGATTTTTTTCTATATTATATTATCATAAAGCAATCCTTTGTTAGCCACATGTTCAGATAAATTGCGAAAATATGTTTTGTAAGGGGATACACATTTTTATTAAGTAGTGGTCAAGCCCCCTTGCGAATGCCTGATTAGATCTCAGAAGTTAAAGGGACAGTGTGTAGGATTCGTGGCGCATAGGTGGTTACTAGCTATTCCACTTCCTCTTTTGGCTATGGCAGACCTCGAGGGTCACCCGGGCGCGACGTAGCGCCGACATCGCGCGTGCCCGCGCACGAACCGCGCACCGCTGTATACATAAAACGCGGTCCCCCGTTCACTTTTTTTTTTTCTTTTCGCATGAAAACACACAATCCCGATCATGATTCATGACAATCTACACATCAAATGAAACCTTACAGTCTCCTCTTTTTGACTATGCAATTCATTTCCCTGCAAAACAATCACTCCCCGAGCACATGGGGCTTTTATACAGAAAAGCACAAAACTTAGCTTACTTAGCTTACCTTTGAAGGCTTTGCACAGGTCAAACTCTGTATTTCATCATAAACTTGGTCTCAATCTGTCCATAAGGATCCAGCGAATAAAATCCAGTAAAACAATTTAGTCCAAAATACGTGTTATATCCATTACGATGTGTGATACAGCAGCATGCTTCTTTACACGAGGCTCCCCCCTTCCCCTTCTCTCCTTCTCTCCTTCACTCCCATATGCAGCGCGGATGAGCAGCTATTAGCAGGAGCCGAGGCGAAGGATGAGCCCAAATGTCCTTCTGCGGCTCTCGTATTCAAAATGGCTGCCTCTATATGGGGAAGATCCCCCTTTTATGTGACTATATCTAAGTCCAAAAGAATACTTTGATTTCATGATGGAAGTGAAAAGGCTTGGAAAACAATGTATTTTTGAATGGGTATCTTCAATTTCAGTAATTAACAGGTAAAAATCTTACACACTGTCCCTTTAAGTAGGGCTGGGCCTGATTACTTTGTTGGTAGACCACTGGAAATACCAGGTGCTGCAGTGGGGCTGTTGTTTTGGCAAGGCACTGCACTCATATTGTCTAGTAACCAGCTCAAAGTAATGCATTTTTCAATGCATTTTTCAATAGATATTTGTTATTGTGTTATTTTTTAGAAGCATCTATAACTGAATTAATGCTAGTCCAATTCATAACTATGGCTCCTGATGGTCCCAAAGACCCGCTTTAAAACACGGGGGGGACCGATCCTTTCAGGCTGTGGCCCCCAAATTATGGAATGCCCTGCATTTAGCCCTCCGTGAGGCAGACTCTATTGACTCTTTTAAAAAGCAGCTTTTAATTGATTGTTTGATTTGAGTTTATATATGTTGTATACTGCACTCTGTAAAGCACTTCGTGATTTTATCTGTGAAAGGCACTATATAAATAAAGGCTTACTTACTTACTATGGCTGCGTCCCATTTCTCTGTCTTACCCCTTTTGTCTTACCCCTACCCCTTGGTTTTATGCGTTCATGTGAGGGCAAGGGATGTCCCTATTCTAATTTTGATCAAGGACTAAGGCCAGGACCGAGGGCTACATACCCCTTGAAACTGTCAGCTCTCGACCAGACTTGAAATGAAGGGGTACGCCTACAAGCTCAGGCAGGTTTTGGGATCAGGATGGCAGCGTCACATCGACCAGCCAGTCTTATAAATGTATTTTCAGCCGTTGTAATTATCGATTAACAGTTTAGCATGGTTTACAATTATGAGGCTTATGTTCAACGTTACTTTTAGTGAACTGTTGTTACGATTTTAATTGTAGTGATGTCTGTTTAGGCAATGTTATTGTTTTCATCGAACTTTCATGTATAAACAAGTTAGTTTTTTTTGTCAAGCTGAGGTACCGGATAATCCTTGACATTTGATTACATTTGTTTGCGTCAATTGTTGTCGCCTCTGTAGACGTAGCAGCCAGGTAGAGGCAAGGGATGATGACGCAAACGGTAATCGAGTGGTGTCCCATTTCTTAGGGGAACATTTGTACCCCGAGCCCTCTCAGCTCGGTATTGAGGGGCAAGACAAAGATGTAGATAAAGGGAAAGGGGTAAGACAGAGTAATGGGACGCAGCTTATGGAGCATTTCCTCAAAAATAACATAGTAACTCATTCAAACAGTACTGAAACTATATTCCCCCTGTATACAGTATAATATGTTAATGAATATTAAATTTGAATAACTGATAAAAATATGAATATTTTTGTCACACTGTTGCTAACTAAAAAAGCTAAAAAAAAAAAAAATACTGTCATCCAAATATCCTGATGTGTGATTGTTTATCAGCCTGTACTGTTTGTGTCTTTTTGCAGTGACATTGAACCATGTTTCAGTAGCAGCTCTCAGGACTTTGTGAATACGTACTTCACCCCAAATGGCACACTGCAAATGGCTGTGCTCCTACAGTGAAGAGTTGTTGTCTCCTGTCCCTTTTCCCCTCAATTTCAAACATGCGCATCATAAAATGTTCTAGTTTTTTTTTTTTTTTTTTTTTTTTTTTGGACGTCAAATTTCACAACAACATGACATCCCAGCTAAAGTAAAAGGGGTTTGTTCAGCAGGTGAATGTGTTTTGTCATTGTTGTTTGGTACTTTGTAAGCAAGCATCTACCAGCATGGCAGCGATGAATACAGAAAATACATGTGTTATTTCAGGATAAGAAAAATGTAGGGCTGGGCAAGTCAGGGGGGGAATGAAACGAATCACGATTTATTTTTTTTACATATTGATCGATGCGTGAAGAGTCCCTCAGTCGTCCAGGTAGAATCCATGATAAAAGAGGAAATTCAATTTGTCAACTGGACAAAGTTTGTTTGGTCGAAAACGTTTCGCCGCTCATCCGAGAGGCTTCGTCAGCTCTAATAAGAATGCTGGTAAGACACTTGCTTATATCTTTCTGCAGGGAGGAGCTAACTACTTTCCGAAACTATCTCATTGGTTTCAGTCTTTTGTTTCTCTGGCGTCTAGATTAGCATACCTATTCATCCCTACGACGACTGTTTTTCACACCTCTGGCTCTGACCTGGCTAGCCCTTATTGTTCCCCTGTTTGCTTGATCTAGGCTTAAGAATGGAATTATAGATGGAAGACAAATTATGTCTGACTTCACCATTTCTGTTCAAAGAAGGATTCTCTTTTTTGACAAAAATAGCCTCTTTAACTCCCCTCTCAAACCAATTCTTTTCCCTGGCTAAGATCTGAACCTCACTGTCCTCAAAGGAATGGCCCGTGGCTTCTAGGTGAAGATATACGGCACGCCCGTCTGTGTTGGTACATCCTCTTGTGAAGTGGCTGCTTGGTTTCTCCAATGCTCACTGCAGTCTTCACTACACTACATCTTAGCCAGGGAAAAGAATTGGTTTGAGAGGGGAGTTAAAGAGGCTATTTTTGTCAAAAAAGAGAATCCTTCTTTGAACAGAAATGGTGGAGTCAGACATAATTTGTCTCGCATCTATAATTCCATTCTTAAGCCTAGATCAAGCAAACAGGGGAACAATAAGGCTAGCCAGGTCAGGGCCAGAGGTGTGAAAAACAGTCGTTGTAGGGATGAATAGGTATGCTAATCTAGACGCCAGAGAAACAAAAGACTGAAACCAATGAGATAGTTTCGGAAAGTAGTTAGCTAGTTAGCTCCTCCCTGCAAGATATAAGCAAGTGTCTTAAGAGAATTCTTATTAGAGCTGACGAAGCCTCTCGGATGAGCGGCGAAACTTTTTCGACCAAACAAACTTTGTCCAGTTGATAAATTGAATTTCCTCTTTTATCATATTGATCAATGTTGATTTTCAATTTGATCTTCCTTCTTATTCAAAACATAGGCACAAAGAGCAGGGCGTCAGGATCACTACAGTTTTTATTACGTGTTGATAGGACCAATAATTCTGGAGAAATTCACATTTAAAAGTTGGAATGTACAATATATTAAACCTAATGCATACATGCATTACTGTTAGCAGCAGAATTAGTCTTTGCGCTAAATTAGGTAAGAAAGAGCCAATGAGAAAAGAGCCGATTACTTTCCATAACTTGGATAATAATAATAAGAAGAAGAAGAAGAAGAAGAAGAAGAAGAAGAAGAAGAAGAAGAAGAAGAAGAAGAAGAAGAAGAAGAAGAAGAAGAAGAAGAAGAAGAAGAACAAGAAGAAGAAGAAGAAGAAGAAGAAGAAGAAGAAGAAGAAGCAACAGAGCAGAGAAAGAGGACAAAAGATGAGGATGTCTGGATCAGAGAAAGAGGGGGAGCGTCAGACAGCACCACACACCCAGAGAGGCAGAGGGAGAGAGTCAAATTTTAGTCAAATTGTGCAGATTTAAGTCAGTGAGGAGACATAAAGGGACACGCTCAGGCTTCCTTGCAATTTTTCCTAAACAAGAACGTAAATCCTCGTCAGCATCAGACGCTCTCACTGCCACATAATTGTCTGTAGACCTATCGATAAAAATGCGCATGCCTTATCGAGATCGACCAAAGTTGAGATTGCAATCTATCGATGTTACTATTTTTAACAAAGCCCTCTGTCCAAGTATGAGAATTGTTGCAATATATATATATATATATATATATATATATGTTATTTATGTTATATATGTTTTTTTTTATCCATTATTTATCCCTGTAGGGAAATTATTTCTCTGCATTTGACCCATTCTTCAGGAGCAGTGGGCACCTCATCTTTCAGGCGCCTGGGGACCCATCTCCATGATCTTATTGCTAGGCTCGGCCAGGACCTTAGCTGTAGGATTTTACCTATGGAACATGTTTTTGGGTTGATGGGGGAAACCGGAGTGCCTGGAGGAAACCCACCCAGACACGGGAAGAACATGCAAACTCCACACAGAAAGAAGTTTGCATGCAGAAAGGAGATGTTATTATTATGTTTTGTGTGCTACTCCATGGCGCTGAACTGATCTATTTTGCGTTTATTCAATTACAGATGATTTATTGCTTAAGAAATGGTTGAAAAACTGAGTAGGGGCACCTCTCCCCAGATCTGACCTGTAACTTAGTCTGTAACCTGGTCACATGAGCCTATACTAGTCTATGTGGTCTTATACTTGTTCTGATCCAAGATCATTCAAAAGTGATTCAAGATGTTCAGTATATTTTGATGCTTTTGACACCCCTAATATGAGTTGCATGCATTGTATTGCTAATGCATATGCTTTTGTCCTCAACAAATAGAAACACTATTTCTCCTGCTCAAATACATTTATTCCAAAAGCAAACGTAGTTCATGCCAGTGCTGTGCTTGAGCTGCAGAACTTGAGCTATGGTGAAGAATTTTAATTTCCACAAACAAAGAAGGATCTGATAGCATTGAGACGCAGAAAGTCAATTAGGGCCAAGATGGTCCGTGACCCGGCTTTACACTTTTCTCTTGGATTTGTCACCGAACCAATGGACCGAGCACAGTAACTAGTGATTTCAGCCCCACAAATCAATATCAAGTATTGTAAAGTGGGCATTCATACGGGAGGGAGGTGGGAGAGATCAAATGTTACCGCTCGCAGATTAGCCCATGAAACCTTGGGATAAGAAAGCCAAAGGACTAAGCAATAGAGAGATGCTTAGTTGTGGCTTTGGCCGATACTGCAGATGGCCTTGCATAGGAATTCAATACAGTCACTGACAAAAGAAGGTCCACTATTGTGAATGTTCCCACTGGGATTCAAGGCTATTTCCTTATTAATTGTGCTTGGATTAGAGGAAGTCATGTGTTCATTGAATTGTATATAATGGGTTTCATCTGTTGAGAAATAATACTGATATTGAATTGACCTAAGGATTTTAATCTCTCTGTTGGTATTAGTCCTGTCAATCGATTAAAATATTTAATCGTGATTAATCTTGTGATTGCGATTAATCACCACATTTTTGTTTCTTGAATCATCATTTTAATATTCTTATCAACACAGAAAAGTGGATAGGCACCACTTTGTGCAATTTTTATTTTATTTTTTTTAATTTCAAACCATAACAATTGTTATTAAGACAACTTTGTCTCGCATTCCACGTTCATGAAGCGCTCTGCAACAGTGTCAGCGAAGTGCCTCTCTTGTGTCCCAAGTTCCCACTGAGGTGAAATAATGTGCTGTGACCCCGAGCTAGTTTTCATTACTGAGGGACATGCCAACACCTGCTGTACTAAGGGCGCACTCACACTAGGACTTTTGGGTTGTGCTGTGCTCCGGCGCAGTTGCCTGGGGTTCATGGGCAGGGCCGCTGACGTCGTCGCGTGCCGGAGCTGGTGCTTTTGGCAGAGAGGGTGGGTCCAGCGGCATGGGATGTCTTTTGAGTGGTGAATAATTTTTTCTATATTCTCTTATTTATTTAGTTTATTATTAAAAATAAATAGTCTTATTACATCCAAATAAAGGCCCAACCAGGATATCGACTGGAACAATACCCAATCTGGCAAATGTATCTGATACCAGTATGGGTATCGGTGCATCCCTACTCTTATTTGCCATGTTTTGAGATAGTTTCTTTCTTTTATAGTTTAGTTTTTTTAGGTCTTTTAGGTGTAAAAAAAATCATAGTAAAACACTGACTATTAAAGAAACCATTCACTTCTGCTAAAAGTAGGGGAAAAGTGCACAGGCTGCGAGTGATGCAAGCTGTTTCATTGTTTGGACAAAAGCCAAGGCGGAGCACTTCCACAGCCGTATATGTATTTTATGCACTGCACCTCGCAGATATACAGTCCCTCCCAGCTGTATTCCCCCAACAACAGCACAAATCTACCACAGCGGCCCACTTTGAGTTATACATATGTGCAGAATGGAAGTTCCGAAGGGTCACTGCCTGTTTTGAATCTTGCGTCACAGTCTTTAGTCATAGCATCATGGGAGGAGGTGTCAGCCCACACCATAGATCACTGATATCCAGGTTAACGGCACTCCCCACACTCACCTATGACCTGCTGCATAAAGAATGACTCTGGTTTATTGCATTCTAGGGCAGTGTGAAGTAATGGGAAGATGGGACATGGGCTAGTCAGAAAAATATGAGCTGCTTGTGATTGGAAAGACACAGATCGGGGTGTTCCCAATGTTTTGTAAGTATTAAACAAATAAAAATGACAAAATGATGACTAGAAATGTTTTGTCTTTATTGTTTCGACCAGTCATGGAGGTGTTACAATATTGCAATGATACCCCCGATCTCCATGAAGACAACCAGGTGACACTACCAGGCACCAAGTTAAACCACAATATTTTACTACAGATAAATATTGTGCTAAACGATAATATTGAAACTACTATATGCCATTGACACAAAGCAGGATAATCCCACTAAACCCATCCTTAGAAATACTATATCCTTAAAAGGCATGACTTGCAAGAAAAAATGAAAAAAAATAAAAATAACAATTGAAAAGAAATTGTACACACAATAAATATATAAGCTGATATAGTAATTATCGTGACAGTCTCTCACACTAACAATGCATGTAACTGGTATTTGAGCAATACAAATGTAACTTGATGCCAATCTAAATTTAATGCTATTTTGTGGAATATTCTCCAAGCAAGTGATGGACCCTCCACTAGAAACGTTGTGTATTGCACCTTTCAGACATATTTAAATACCGATCTGAATCCAGAGTCTCAAATGGATCGTGCGTTCAACTCCATAATCACTGCACTATCAACTTCACAGCCAACTGTTCGGTAATTTCCCAAGAATGTTACCCACCCCGTTTCTTGGCATGCGCTCTTCCTTTCCTACCGGATGTGGAGAATACCATAGCAAAGATGTCTGTTTCGGGACGAGGGGGGCATACCAAAGCCAAAAGCCATAACTTCCCCAGACATCTCATTCTCTCTCTGTGTCTGCCCCTAGACCTTACAAAAGACCAACTGTGTCAAATGAGAAAAATTGCAGGTGCGCATTCCCCGACTCCCGCCTCCCCCTCTTCTTCTTCCTCTCCTCCACACACATATTAGCTTCCCTATCCCTGATCAGTGGACCTCATTTAGCGGCGAGGGGAGGGCGGAGAGGGGGATCTTTTTGCAGGCCCATAATACAGTCCTTTCTGTTCAAAGAGATGGTTGAAGAGAGGAGCTGAAACTGGAGAAGAGGAGTGAGCGATGTCATTCCGCAGCAGGCAGTCGCATCCAACAATATGTGTCCCGAATTTTATGGGCCCACTGCAGATGTTGCACTGTGGGGTCTGTAATAGAGGGTATTTTGTATTTTGGGTGAAGACAGTAGGAGCCATTCTTCAACCGTGACTCGGAATTTAACCCCCAAAGCCCCCAAATGGTTGCATTTGAATATAAATCGTGTTGGTTTATTGCACTGGGGACTCAAACTTTTTTTTTTTTTTCTCAGAGTGGCAAAATGAATATATTAGTGAGCTGAGGTCTAAACCTTTATATTGTTTTGCCTGTACAAAATAATAAAAATAGACTTTACTAGAGGATTTATGATTACATTGAGGTTACGATACAAAAATTTCAAACTTAATTTCAGTAGGTTTGACCTTCACACACACACAGACAATCGATCCTGATCCCCCACAATGATAATAAAAAAAACACATTTTATTTAGACAATATTCTAAAACTATTCAGGAAAGGTTCATTATTGCCCTGTGAATGTGTCTTTTAGTGGTTGATCTGATTGATTTTAGTATTGATACCTGCTCAAATTAGTACATAGTTTCGATACTAGTTTTAGGATTGATGGAAAAATTTATTGTCATTTTTTTTTTCTCGACTGAAATTTTTTTGCTATTTTGTTGCTACAACTGATTTGCATACATAGCTCATATAGGTTTTGAATTGATAAATCTTTTTTTAATCAATGCACCGTAAGAAGTATTTCCACAACTCAAAAAATGTACAGATAATAAGAGATAATTAAAGATAATAAGAACATTTCATCGTCACTTTAACAAATCCCATGCCTATATGCAGTATTTGTAATTTAATTTGGCATACATTTTTTGCTGTTTACCTTTATGTGCAACTGTTCCTTACTAAGTTTGCCAAAAGCTTTATCTGTTATATTGTAAAACACATCCAATCACAACACAACAAATCCTGCAATGTAGCTCGATTGGCCTCAAATCCGTCCTTTGGTTCTGTCGTATTTCATGCTTTTCCAGCTCTCCGTTAGATTCCTGTCGACATTCATGCAATTCCAAGTCGCCTCATCCATATTCAGCATGATTATCTCTGCACAATAACCCCAGCGTCTGATACCTGTCTCTTTGTAAGCACGTTGGAAAAAAAGAAAAAGAAAAAAAAAACGCCATCAAAGCACATCATTGCAGTGCGCCACGGATATAGCGTAGCATAGCCGAGGCAAGCTAATTTGAGCAGCAGTCTTGCGTTTGCGTGTACATGTGGAATAGGATTACTCGTGCTCTTGTGGGCGGTTGTGGAAGCGGGTTCTGTTGTTGTTTTTAACCGTCTAAAACAAGCTGCACATGCCTTCTTTGTCCTCAAATCAAATCTCACCCACATTTCCTTTTATATTTGTATTCACTGTACAGGAGTTCTTTCGTGTTCTTGGCTGTAGGCATCACTTCAGGTTGCTTGGCCTTTAGAACAAGCTTGGGATTAAACCGTAGCCCAATGTGTAATGCTGTTGAACATTGTTGCCGTTGCAAGGTGAAATGAAAAACATCTCTGCATCAGCTGCTTTAGAAATACGACATGTAGTATACATATTGTACCATGTCTTTACTAGCACAAAAAGTAAGCAAAACTTCTCTAGACTCTAGAAATCACTCTATACACTTTAAAACTGCTGCTAATAACTGCTGTTGCACATTTATGTTTGCCTTATTTGCAATGCACATTCTATTGCACATTTTACTAAATCTGTAAATGGGTATTTATTCTTTGCACTACTTGCACCACTTTTTAGATTTTGTCTTAGATAGTTTTTGTATTGTCCTTATTGTGTATTTTGTACACTGTCTTTATTGCACGGCTTGGCCAGGGTTCACTCTACAGTATGTCAAACACATATGGCAGAATTGACAATAAAGTTGACTTTGAACTTTGAACTTTCTGTAAATTTGTCATGTAATCAGAGGGACCACAGATGGTGTATTCAGATGGATTTTTCTGATCATTGTCCAGTATCAATCAAAAATAGTTCAAGATATTTCAGGTAAGGGTACAGTACTTCATTATCCCATTAAGTAGTCCTGGAGGTTAAAAATGTTTTTCCTTTTGTTTAATTTCATTTAAGACAAAAAAAGGACTTGACTCTTCTCAAACCAAATGCTTTTACTGACAGATGGCTTTTGATTAAAAGGACGCAAGGATATCATTGATGCTTTAAAACTAATGGATCTCAGTTCAATAAATTGCACAGCCCTACACCTAAAATGTTTGCTTTGACCCACCTTTAAAATACTGTTGGGAACCTTGGACATATAGTACACATATACATACAGCTCTGCAAAATGATCAGTTTTTCTGATTTTACTACTTACAGGTATGTGTTTGGGCAAAAGGAACATGTTTGTTTCAATCTATAAACTACTGACAACATTTCCCCCAAATTCCAAATAAAAATATTATCGTTTAGAGCATTTATTTGCAGAAAATGACAAATGGTCAAAATAACAAAAAAGATACATGTTTTCAGACCTCAAACAATGCAAAGAAACAAGATCAAATTCATTTTAAAACAACATAATTCTAATGTTTACACTTAAGAAGAGTTCAGAAATCAATATTTGGTGCAATACCCCTTATTTTTAATCACAGCTTTCATGCGTCTTGGCATGCTCTCCACAAGTCTTTCACATTGTTCTTGGGTGACTTTAATCCACTCCTGGTGCAAGAACTGAAGTAGCTCAGCTTTGTGTTTGTGTTGGAATTCAACAGACGCTGGAATGGAATGGCTGTAATACATGTAGAGATGCTGATTTCAGGGGAAAAAAATGCAGTGGTCTCTTATTTTTTTCCGGAGCTGTGTATTAAAGTAATTTGTACTTGTCATTTTAGACAAATCTGTGTTGTTTCCCTGTCCTTTATGTTGTTTCACCCCTTTTTTAACATGTATGTAGCCATGTTTGTTTTTGACATAAACCGAGCATGTGTTTCTCTGATTGGTTAATGCGCCTCTCAATCAAACCCAGGGAGACAGGATATGACTTTAATCCATTGTAAAGTTTAGTCAAAGCAGGTGGTTCAGGGTGGTAAGAAAATAAAATTTGAATATGGTTTGGGAATCTTTGGTACCTTTCTCTTGATTTACATCAAAGCTGGATGCACTTAACTTGAGGATTAGCCTACTGTGCATGTGTTGAACAGTTATGACAGCTTGTGCACAAGGGACCGTTACAAAAGATTAACTAATGTAACACCACCTGCTAAAGAAATGTGTATGGAAGCGCATTTAGCAGACAAGCGGTCAGAACCCTTAACACTGTGATCACATAGATCGGTTTGGGTTATGCCTGATCCAAGTAGGGTGCCACTAAATTGACATCGCCGGCATTTCCCCATAACACTTTGGGGACACTGCAAGAAAGAACTGATTCCCATTTGACCAACAAGTATCAAGGGAATCGAAACAAGACGGTGTTATTTAAAATTGCCTACACCTTCACCGGTTTTCCACTCCCAAGGGACAACACTCCCCCAATGAATATTACATTAAAGTGGGTGTATGCACTGGAAAACATTTGTGTCAGACCGTGCAAACCACTGGGGAGGAGCCGGAGGGAAGCTGGCTGTGGTTAACTGACGATATAGGCCGCTTTAATCTGCTGATGCCACCAGTGCATACATTCGCTATAGCCTAAAGGTGTGTTATATGTGTAGCCTTAGGTAGTCTATATATAGCAAATTCTCATTCCGATGACGGTGGAAACAGATGGGATGTTGCCAAAGGTGGACTGACACTGCATGTTTTTACTCTAGAGATTTGCACACATTTTAATGAACGAGAACCTGATTTGGTCTATTTGTGTTTTTAGTATTACTTTTTGAAACTTTACATATTTATACTGCAGTTATTGTAGGGTTGTTGTAGCGATAAAATGGTAATAACAGCCTCATGATTGCAATGGTAGTAGCTATACGGGGATTATAGCAGGAGGAGTCAGCATTGTAAGTAAAAGTACTTCACTTTGTTCAGTTGCTTTGGAATATTACTCATTAAAGAAGTACAAACTAGTGACTCACGGATGTATTCCAAGTGTCAGTGTAAAAATATATATGTATATTTGGGAACTACTTCTCAAAAGTAACGGTGAGAGTGACTGTCCTGACACAATTTTATTTTTATTCATACAACATTTATTTATTTATTCATAATTTAGTCATATGGTATTTCAAAGGATGAAATGACCAGAAAAATAAGATGAAGTACTGTATATCGTATTTGAAGGAGCGGTGCAAGAAACACAACCGTATTACTCAAGTTGAAATATGGTGTCAGAAAACTACACTACCAAAAGTACAATTTAATCACAAATGTATTCCAGTAAATGTGCTTGATTTATGAGAATACTAATACTGATGAGTAGTAGCAATAAATAGAAGTAAATACATTAAATGTGATGTTCATTATTATCCGTTTGTTATTGTTAAAATGCAGCTATAAGAACAAATGGCGCACTCTCTTGTTTTAAATTACTGAGTGGTATTGTTATAAATTGCTTCGCTGTATGAGTAATTCCAAAAATACAAACTAATGTTTTTGTCAAGCTAAAAATACAACAACCACATATTCATGAAACCATATTAAAATTTCCTCATTTCTTGTTCTTCATTATGTGAGTAAACATTACAGCAGTAGTGTGCTTTAATTGGTTCTATTTTGTATTAATTCTGTGCCTTTTGCCCCTGGATATTGCGTTGCAGCAGAAATTAAATTCATAGAATGGGGGGAAAAAAGGACAAAATGTGTATGGTGAGAGAAAACAAATCATGATTCAGTGAGTTTGGAGATTGTGCAAGGATGGCTTGGATAAAACAACATGGCAAATAAGTTCACTCAAGGACGGAACAACTACGGGCAGCAATTTTGAGCTAGAAAATGCAGTTCCCAACAACGCCATATTGTTTATGCGTATTAAAATATACACTCAGCAGTGCTCAGTGGGAATCTGTGACTTTTCTTTCACATAACAACTAACTTTTTCATTCAGGTGCATTTATTCACCTCAGCAAATAAAAATTAAACTTCTATATTTACTATACACCTATAAATATGCATTTATTTGAAATGTTATGTTTCATCTAAATTGCATAAAAATGTAAATGCTGTAACATTACTCCCATTATTTATTTACAAACTGTGTGCCCTGAATATAAACAACAAAGTGGATTTGATGTGTACCTCTGTATGTAAGAGTGGAAAAAACAAACCGAAAAAAAACAACAACTGTATCACAATTTCAGTTTGATTGGTTAAAATCACCTCACTCGCTCAAACAATGTCAAATAAAATAGCAAATTAATAGATCAGATTACAGTTACATTTCTGGTCAGCTCTCCCCCTGCTTCCGAGCACGGAGGTCCAGTGTTCTTATATGTATTTTGTATATATTCCCCTTCTTTGGGTTGATTTCCTTACAGAACTACAATTTTCCCAATCATCTTAGCTAGGTATTCCTGACCAAGATCCTGGCTCGAGAAATAGAGATGGGTTCCCAGGGGTTGCACTGTGGTCACACCTGGCTGGTTAAAAGAAGGGTCAAATGCAGAGAACAAACCTTTTCTAATACACAGTCAATTAAATCTACAGAATTATATAGTTATCTTGTTAGCAAGGAGTTTGTGAGTTGGATTATTTTGAAACCTTTAATTTTGGCTCATATGAATAGAAGTGGTCAGTTTATGTGAGTATGCACTTATAACAAGTCTAGCCCCATACTGATCTTTTCACATACCAGATAGCAACTGCATTCATTTCGGCTAAGAAAAGTATTTCCAAGGTGTTTCTGTCATCAGCTTGTGCAGTTGTCGAGCTCCTTACAATGGCCCCCGAGTTGTCATGGCAATGAATAGACTCTCGCTATAGTTCCTCTCTGGTAAAAAGGGTATGGTGCATCAGACACAGCGTATGTTGGTGTCACCCGCTGCCAGACAGGTGCATTGTGTGGGAACAGAAAGATTACATTGCGCAGCCATTGTCAGAAGAACTCTGAACTGGAGCCTATTAAAGCACAACTGTGGTTTTTAAACACACAAGAGGCAGTGCAGCAGAGAGCCTCAATCTGGTGCCAATGTGGATCCGACTGTTGTTGTTTTGTGCTAATGAAGCAAGTCAAATGAGGACTATAAAACGCTATACGTTCTTACATATTTTGACTGTTTTGCTTGGGTCTGCTGCTAAGTTTTAACATAGCATATTGCTTCTTATTGCTGCCTTGTGAGCTTGTGCAATATTTAATATTTATTACTGCTAGAATGCCTCACTATTGCTTTAAGGGTGTCTGCTACCTGCTTGTCTCAGTGGAGATGTCATTTCTTGCCTCAAATGTTCCACAGTAGGCCATTAAACATACATTATATCCCTAGCATTGTTCAATTACAGGTATTTTATAGCTCAAAAATGCCTTAAAACATAAAAATTCTTGCCATGTGCAGCTTGCTTCTCCATAGATCTGACCGTTAGCCTGTCTTGATTGTGATTACTAAGTTTATTTCCATACTGTGGAATAGAAAATTACAAAAAACTGGAATATCTCCATGGAGACAAGTAAGAGGTGGACCCTACATCAGAAAAGATAAACAGTGCGCCTCTAAATAACAGACTTTCTCAAATGATGTTTTGATTATGTACACATTTTTGGAGGGTATGCTTTTTCCAAGGTCTATGGGCTTTTGTGTGTGTCAAATGGCAAATACTTTTCTTATATCTTGCATACCAATTTTTGTGATTTGAGTTTTTGGGCATCATCACTAATAAACTAATTTGTGGATGATCCTTTTGGATATTTCTTGAGAAAATACTGTGTAATTCTGAAAATTTGCTCTTGCCTCTGTCTATGAATGTAGAATTGCATTATCTGAAAGCCATCAATTTGCACGATTAAAAAAATAAGTAAATAATTGAATTAGGAATTGATGGATAAAGCATTTTCTAAAAACTAGATTGTCCCAATTCAGCTCTGTGTCTGGTCATTCTAAATCTGTAATAAGTAAAATATTTAATACAATGAAATAATAAATAAATAGCAGTGAAAAGGGAAAGAAAACGTAATATAGTTTTTATTGTATGAATTCATCAACCTCCCCAAAGACTTATATACTTCTCAAATAAACATTGGGAAACTACATGCAGCCCAGAACCACAGCACCACCTACACAATGACCCTTTTTCCTCTTCGTGTATGCAACCCCTTTTTGAATGTCAACCTTAAACCTTAACCTTATGAAAATTACTGCTATTGCCAAGCCCTTCAGCCCTATCTTAACAATGAACACCCTACTGCCACTTATATGAGCCTGTAAGCGCAGATGCACTGTGCTCTCCTGCGCTGTTAGCAACCTCTCTGACAATGTGGACCAAGAAAAGTGTGCTTGCTCTTCCAGCTCCAAATCAGCCTTTTGTTTCGTTTTCCTTGACCTCAATTACCACGGGGGCACACGTACTATACTATACAAGCTTGTAGAGTCACGCCCGCCGCAGTAGAAGTTGTATGCGCGCGTGTGTGACAGTGATGGTATTGGGTTTACCCTTGTATTGGGAGGCTTTGTACTGTAAAGGTGGGGGCTGATGTTCCCTGCAGTGATGCCGTAGTGCTATGTGGGCGGTTGGTTGGGGGTAGGAGCGTTGAAAAGAGAGGAGGGAGGATGGAAGAAGAAAACAAAGACCAAGGAGATGGCTGACAGGGAGCGGGTGCCAAGATCATGCCGCATCCTCAAGCTCAGAACATGTGATGCCCGCTGCTTGACATTGCATTTTGTTGAACTATTTTATACTTTGAATGACAAACAACTGCTGATCAATGGCAAAAACAATCTCTTGAAGAGTTAGCTGTGATGTATTTTGGCTTTTACTGTTCACGAAATGGCATAAAGGTGCAATACAGCTCTGGAAAAATATAAGACCACTGGATTTTTTTCTGAAATCAGCATCTCTACATGTATTACAGCCATTCCATTCCAGCATCTGTTGAATTCCAACACAAACACAAAGCTGAGCTACTTCAGTTCTTGCACCAGGAGTGGAATAAAGTCACCCAAGAACATGTGAAAGACTTGTGGAGAGCATGCCAAGACGCATAAAAGCTGTGATTAAAAATAAGGCTTATTGCACCAAATATTGATTTCTGAACTCTTCTTAAGTGTAAACATTAGTATTATGTTGTTTTAAAATGAATTTGATCTTGTTTCTTTGCATTGTTTGAGCTCTTAAAACATGTTTCTTTTTTGTTATTTTGACCATTTGTCATTTTCTGCAAATAAATGCTCTAAACGATAATATTTTTATTTGGAATTTGGGGGAAATGTTGTCAGTAGTTTATAGACTCAAACAAAAATGTTCCTTTTGCCCAAACACATTTACCTGGCCAGCCAAATGATATCTCTCTGTATTTCCTATACACCGCGATACCATTTGGACACTCTCCATCCACTCTCGCTCCTCCGGTTCCAAACCGACTCCGCGATTCTGATTCGTTCAAAGATGGTGACGTCAGTGCACCCGCCTTTGCCCGCAAAGTCACTCTTAGGCAGCGGAAGTTCCGCCTCAGTTTTGAATCAAGATGGCGCAATCTCTGATTGGTTCACTTAGCTGTCTGTCTACGCGCAACCGCAGCGCATTCAGTGGATCAAGCGTTACCAGACTCACTCGCTGGTACAGCGATGAGTCATGGATTCTTCCAGGCAACAAACACATACCTATAAGTAGTAAAATCAGAAAAACTAATAATTTTGCAGTGGTCTCTCTTTTTTTTTCAGGATCTGCCACCTACTTGTAATGTCACGAAGGTATAATTTCAAATTTGATTTCGATACTAAAGAATAGAATCAATACGCAATACCAATTCCAATACCATGGTCGTAACAGAAACACACTTGAATGTAATTTTCAATATTAAATTGTTGTAATTTATTTTATTTCGGCCTTATATCTCTGTAATCCCTCATTTGCTTTGTCTTATACAGCTCAAGATCATTCTAAAGCTTTCAGGAAAGGTTCATTTCTGCCCTGTGTATGTGACTTTTTCAGTATCGATACTTGCTCAAATGAGTATTTAATTTTGACAGTGATTTTATTACCTGATTTTTTTTTTCCAGACATTTCACCTGAAAAATTACTTAGTGGACCTTTCCTGAATGCAAAGGTTTTATAGTTTGACAGTGAGACGTCAAATAAATGAAAACCAAAAGTCTACCTCTTGAAAATGGGATGTTAGTGAATGCAACCAGTTCACAGTTTTGTTATGCTCTGCAGACACTTCCTTCACCTGAAACTGTTGTAGTCATTTTCACACTTATTAATTTTGACTGCTGCCTCGGTAAGGAACTTGCTATGACATTTTTGGTTAGAGAATGTCATCAGACTTTTATACGCCGATACAAAATCTTCAGTAAATATACAAATGATGTCAGCTGCTCTTGTTTCAACCTATATCAATGTTCATGATGGCTACTTTATTAATACCAAAAGATTTATTTCCTTAGTAAGACAAGACAAGTTTGATTGACACTTTCAGACCTGTTGCTGCATGTTGCTTCTCAATCCGTCTTTTCGCCCTCTGTTGGAATTTGCAAGTAGCATGTCGTGTTGCCAATTAGTGCAGTTCAGGAGCGTTGGAGGTGAAACAAATGGTTCCTGTATTCTGCCAGCCTAGAATGGAATATCTGTAGCCCGTCACTTTGAGTAATGCTAATTGTCCCTCGCAACATCATTGGTCAAAGTGTCAGAAGGGATCAGGTCCATTTGAAGAGTTTACAAGACGAGCTTATGAATGCATCATTAGTGGAACTCCTGTCTGCTTACCAATCGCCCCTTCAGACTCCTGCAGTGGCTTTGTCTATGCACATCAAAAATCTCATCATTATCTGATTTGTAGAGTTTATTGAAATGTCATGTAAACAGTTATATCTGAGGCGAGTTTTTTACTGTTTATTTTCACATGCAGGTTTTGACAAGGAAAAAATGTGCAAAAAGGGCAAGCTAATGTGGCAAATACAGAAATGAGACCATTTTAAAGATCATATGAATTGGGAATGCACTGATCAGTCTTTTTCTGTTACAATACCAATATCGATACATTGCCTTTAAGTATCTATTGATATGCGATATTACCTGGCACCAGTGTAAAAGGCTTATTTCTTTTAAAGATAGTTATGGCACACTTTTCCACCTTCAAGGCACCCAAAGCGCTTTACAACAAGGAATCGCTCACCCATTCACACAACAGCAGCATTCATTTGTTGTAAAGCGCTGGAATCGTACCACCAACCTGTGGGTCAGTGGATCTGACCACTCAGATTCTGACCATTCAGTTTTTTTATGTCAAGGATTTGAACCACCAACCTTTGGATCAATGGACTACCAACTGAGCTACTGCCACGCTACTAAGGTCATGCTTCTTCATCCCTGCGCACCCTCCTGCATGATTATCCCTACAACGAATAGTTAACTTATTATACACGAGATTCCATTGTGTTGTCTAACTGTTATTTATCCTTTAAATAACTGAGATTGTTTGGATAAAAGTTCATATATTATGAGAAGTTCTATGTCAAAATCGGCCTGTAAATAATCTTAATATATCCAATCAAGGATCCAACCATTATCGGCTTAACCAATATTATGAAACTGGTACCCGATCCAGCTAATGTTTCAGTTTTCAGTCATTGCGAGCCCTTCCAATACTATCTAAAAAAAAATGTCCTTTTCCTTATAATTTCCTCCCATGATTTGCTCTCCAAGATGCCGAGATTGTGCGCCTTGGGCCATATGTAAACGCAAATTACTTGGAGAACAATTTGCCTCAACTGTTTGGCACTTGAAGATAATCCCTCATGCCTTATTGAAAATGGTTGCAAAATGTCTGGAGAGTGACTTATTCTATATTTTCGCCCCCGTGCTGGAAATGTCATCTGTTGTAAAGGAGAAGGCGGCGGTGACAGGTTCCCATTGGTCTAATCAAATAAGGCTATCTCTGCTGGTGTGCTAATTAATCAGTCGCTCTGGGGGTTGGACCCATCCAGCCCCTCTCCGAGAGACATTTGATCTGTTGAATCAGCTCCTCTCCATCTCCTCCCCTTTGCCTCTATATATCTTACATTAATTCAATGAGGTCATGCTTCTTCATCTCTGTGCACCCTTCTGCATTTTTTTAAACACATTTTTAGTTCTTCAAGATTATCCCTACAATAAACCAGACACTTTATTATGATGTTATAAATCTAGATTTAAGACTATGGACTGATACATTTCTCCAGTGGTGGAGTACTGGCAACTTGTATTTAAAGGTGCACTGCGTAACTTTTCTGGTGGTTACACTACCTATTTGTTGCTTTGACAATATTACTGCTATGTCTGGAATGTTATGCAGTATGGCATTGGACATCTATGCATCATTTATTCTTTTAAGAGTCTTTTTTATGGCTCAAAAATACTTTGCTTTTAAGATATAACTGATGAGGTTGCCTCTCCACAGATCTGAGCTATAACTAGCGGAGTCACCTGGTTGTTTCCATGGTGATGGATGAGCTTAATGCCAAACTGCGGTGCATTTAGTCCAAAAATAACAGAGAGAAAACAGAAATATTATGCAGTGCATCTTTTTTTAAAGTACAGTTATTTGGTTGAATGTAAATCAGTCTTTTGCAATTTGCTGGTCTTTATTGATGCTTAATTGGAGTATACCATTTGGTCAGTTATCTGCAGTATGAGCTCATGTAGTTTCCTGCTATAGTCTGCTTCATCCTGATTACATGTGTGTGTGTGACCTTAGCTGTATCTATATGACACATATTCTTGAGATGACCTGAAACAACACTGTATGAATGTCTACCCTGAAGCAGCTGTGGGCATAGCAGCTTATCACCTCTGAGTTTCAGTGTAGATGAATCATACAGTGTGTACCCTTTTGAGCTAATGATACAGCCACTGCACCGTAGTATGGTAAATGGTCACATTTTTATACTGCACTCTTGTAGCTTCAGGACACTCAGAGCACTTTACATCAAGAAACCACTCAGTTATTCACACACAAACTCACACACCAGTGTGTACAGACACTGGTGAAGTGTCTTGCCTAAGGACCCAATGACAGTATTCATCTGTGGGAGCTGGAATCGTCAACCTGTGTATACGACGGCCCAGCTAATGATGTTTATGGGTGATTCTCCAACTATCAAAGAATTTGTGTCCCAGACAGAAGTAATCAAAACAAGAACACTCTTGTCATTTTTTATTCATGCTGCACTTACTAGACACAAAGACGAACTTACAAAAAATAGATGAATAAATTACTATTTTTATTATATAAAATATGGTTTTATATTGAGTGTTTTTGCTATATGTCCTTTGTCCCTTGGCCAGGTTTTGGACTCTCACTCCCTCATAAGACTGAAATTAAATTTGATTCAACAGTAACTTCATTGACAAATGGCACAGAAATTCCTTATTTTAATGAAAAACATCATGTGCTTGAAAAATATATTAGTATTTTATTTATTTTTCTTAAAAAGAACACCTGTCCCTAGGGATCACTGTCATTTCCACCACAACATGTAACTTTTAACTTTTTTTTAAACCTTTGTCTACTTGAACCACATCAGTTGTGATGTGACAGGAGCTCATGTTAGCATAGCAGCGTTAGCTCCATGGAAAGAAGGGAAACAAGAACAAAATTAAGGTAAAGTTTTGCAAAACCAAGAGTAGGTTTATTGGTTGTCATTTCCAAACACCTCATATTTCCTTTAAATGTACAAATAATGAGAAAAATACCATTTTATATTGTGTGTTTTGAGTATATTCACGCTAACTCTAAAACAGAGATTAGCATGCTAATATGTCATGAGATTTTAAAAGAAATGCTAAAAAATTTCATTTCCACAACAGTCGTTTCCATCACTTTATTTATTGTTGTTTAGCCTATTATTTATTTAATATTTATGTAATTTCATTACAACCACTATCAGTTAATGTTTCTACACATTGTGATGAAGTAAAACAAATCAAAATATTTCTAAAAATATGTGTTGGATTTTCTGAAAAATATCATAACCAAATTTGACTGTAGTTGGAGAATCACCCATATGTGGAAATCCAACCTTCAGATCAGTGGACAGACACTTCATACCAACTGAGCTACTGTCTCCCCAGTATTTGTATGTTGTAGTAGTGTTATTGTCTTTGTAGTAGTGGTTGTGGAAGCAGCAGCAGTAGTAGTACTAGTAGCAGTAGTTCAGTCACAATCTTAAACTCATTTAATAAAAATATCAGTGCTTGAGCATTTCTTTAAAATTATTTGAGGTAGAAGTATAATATATATATAAGTACTTTTTCTATGATGCAAATAGGCTAATAGGGCTGGGATGCAGAATAGTAATGTCCCTCTACTTCCTTTGTCTATTCACGTAACCATGGAAAGGGACTTGCCCACTGTTCCCATTGAAAACTGCCAAAAGCTGAGGCAGATTTATTTTAAATTTCTATGGTTGGAGCGACATTTTCCACATGACCTTTGTCCGTGACCTTTCTGCTGCCCTTTTTAGTGAGTAATTGGGGTCTCACTTGTGTGTTCTGTCATTTTGCACGCAGCTGTGAAGATTATGATTAAAACCAGTTCAGCTGGTTCGAAGTTTCAGCCTTAAGGGTGACTCGGGGTGACTATACTATACTTGGATTATCAAAGTAATTCATTTGTTTTACATTTGCATTACATTTCTTTAAAAATGCTGGTAAATGGTTTGTAGATCAAATTGAAAACAAGAATAGTGGTTTTGTTGATCAAGTATGAAGGAATTGCAGTTGAAGTTACGTGAAGTTAAGTGTTATGTGTTATGGTTACGCGACGGTTATAGTGACAGTTGTAGTAGTTGTAATGTCAGTTGGAGTAAATACTGATAGCAGTGATTTGCGGGCTTTTATGTCAGATGCCACACAATCACATTTCTGGGGGTTAAGGCTGTGTCCCATTACTTACCCCTGTGTCCCTTTACTTACCCCTACCCCTTTATCTACGTCTTTGTCTTGCCCCTCGATACCGAGCTGAGAGGGCTCGGGGTATGAATGTTCCCCTAAGAAATGGGACGCCACTCGATTACCGTTTGCGTCATCATCCCTCGCCTCTACGACGCAAACAAACTTAATCTTTGCGTCAATGTCAAGGATTATTGGGTACCTCAGCTCGACAAAAAAATTAGCTTGTTTATACATGAAAGTTTGATGAAAACGATAATGTCGGCTAAACAGATATCACTACAATTAAAACCGCAACAACAGTTCACTAAAAGTAACGTAGAACATAAGCGTCATAATTGTAAACCATGCTAAACTGTTAATAGATAATTACAACTGCTGAAAATACATTTATAAGACTGACTGGTCGATGTGACGCTGCCATCCTGATCCCAAAACCTGCCTGAGCTTGTAGGCGTACCCCTTCGTTTCAAGTCTGGTCGAGAGCTGACTTAGTTTTTTAGGTATCTAGCCCTCGGTCGTGGCCCTAGCCCTTGATCAAAATTAGAATCGGGACACCCCTTGCCCTCACATGAACGCGCAAAACCAAGGGGTAGGGGTAAGACGAAGGGGTAAGACGGAGAAATAGGACGCAGCCTAAATGTCTTACAGGAATTAGGGTTTTGACCACTCCTAAATAGTTTTAGAAACAATTTGATCTACTATGTATCAAAACAACTATTGATTTATCCTGAAAATAACATTGCATTGCTATCTAGTTTTAAATGCTTTTCTTTCTCTCTAAAATGTAAAGTTTAACATTTTTTGTATAGTGACGACAACACAAAGGGATCAAACAACAGTAGCAACTCAGGCCAGATCTGTCGCCAAAACTCTGGTCTTCCATTATATTACCAAATAATTACCCAAGGAATTTTAAAAGAGGAAATATATGGCTGCATTGATGATTGAAAAGTACATGGAACCCAATATAGTCTGTGTTTTGATTTGCATGCTGCTGTCAATGAGGCTAGGAGAAAGTGGAAATATGAGCTCAATCAATCAGCGCCAGGCCCCAAATGTAATTACTCCAGTTGTTGACTAGAGCGGTAACTTGAGACTGCTCTGGCATGGACGTGGGTTCCTACATTAGACAATTGACTTTGCCTACTTTGTCTTTTTGTTAGCTTTTTTAGATACTAACCTGGAATGAACTCATTTTTTTCATGTAATAAAGTAAATTTTTATTTTAACACAGGGTATAAAGCAGTCCATAAATCAGGAAGAGCGCTTGCATGCTAGTTGGCATTAGCACAGTGATGGTAAAACTACGCTCTGGCCTCTGAAAGTTATGAAACCCTCTTATAAACTCATTGTGGTGAATAATTAGGATACGAGGAATGCTTAAGGCAGGTGAGGAATTACTTTGAACCACTGCAAACTAGTTCTGTCACATTTTTAGGACAGTAAAAATAGCGTACAGAGCCTTAAAAATGTGTTCATACTTGTCCTGGTCCTGGTCTAGTCCTGGTCTAGTCCTGGTCAGGTCCAGTTTTAATCTAATCTTATTTCTGTGTTAAAGTGTAAATACCCCAAAACTCTCCCTGATTTCAGTTAGTGGTATTTCATGCATGATGTTTTAATTTCAAATTGAACTTGTGAGTCAATTGCACTATTGTTCACACAAATGCTCTTGACCCTTTTTGTCTTTGTGTGTTTGTTGTGATTCTTAATTCTACTTTTCTAAAAGGGTGGAATAAATTTCACTTTTAAAAAGGGATGATAATTGATGGCTTTCATTCCCAAAAGTGAGTACAATTATTCCAAAATGTGATGTTTGAAAAGCTCTTTACTTTTTTGCGGATGGTGGAATCATTGCATGACAAAGTGGCATGACACCTTAATAAGTGGTTTGTAGGTTCATCGTGTTTTCAATATTGTTGTTGTTTTTCACTGAAATGATAATTGATTTTGTGAAAGACTTTTTTGGAAAGTGTACTTCGATCACATCTAAGAGAAAATAAGCAAGACTTTTTTTAAATTTTCTTCGTCCACTTCAATCTTGTGTGGCTTATATCATAATGTTTGTACTAGGCTTTATAACAGACAATTCATTTTAGTTGTCTGGGTGAAATAAACATGCTTGTGAAGTTAGATTTTTAAAAGGTTTTTAGACCCATTTATGCTAGTTGTCACTTTTCAGACTAAACTCCCTAAAGTATGTGCATTCTTTGTACAGTTTTAGTTTACAATGTCTCATAATATACTCACAGTGAAGAGCAAGGTTCTTGGTTGCTTACATTTTAGTTCAAGGTTGCATAATTTTTCATGTTTTTTGCTTGGAAATAAACGCTGAGTGTTTCATTGATTTTGCAGCCAAAAGTGACTGTAAAGCAATTGCAGTTGGTTAATGTTTACATGGAGAAAATGTCATTGTTTCACTTTGTATAAGACATTTCAGAATAGCAGAGAATGTTTGCGAAAAGGTACATTTTGTAACTTTTCTGGTGGGGAGTCCGTCACCTTGTCTCCATAGAGATATTATTGTGTTGTCTGCACTGTTCCACAGCACAACATTATAATTGTATATCATTTATTCAGTTAGATTTGGTTTTGTTGCTAAAGAAATACTCTGAAAAACTGGCATTATTATTATGATCATCTTTAACTTAACATGACTTGGTAGTGTCACCTGCTTTTCTCTATGGCGATAGAGAAGTTTAAAGCCATACTGTAGAACATGGCAGCAATAAGCTAGGGATTTGTACATCGTGTATAGACTGCTATTACTGTGTTACAATTTTCTAGCATTAATTCCAGGTCAAATAATGTTCCTGATTGTCTTTTCTCTCTTGGTGACCTCTGATGTGTGGTTCAGCTGCTCCGACTCTTGTCTGAAACTATGTTTATATGAATCTATAACTGCCTCCGTGCCCCTTATCACTCAGGCCAGTGTTTATGCTACTTGATCATTTTTTTATTCTTGCTATAAACAAAATAAGCCTATCCAGCATTCTCACATGCAGCACGATGTTGTTGTAAGTTATAAGGACTTGATGAGTGTGATCCAAGCATAGTCTGTATATATGAATAGACATGGTTAACCCACTAGCCACCACGTTCCAAATAGGAAGTGAGCACAGGCGCGCTTCCGACTCCATCAACTCCATTGACTTCACTTTCTATTCAAAAACTGTAGCCCTCTCTCATTAACTGCTGCTGTCAGGCCTGTCAGTGAGGTCTTTAAGTGTTCATATTAACCCCCTCTACATGATCGTCATGTTTTTATTTCACTATTTTGTCTGTAAATTAAGATGACATTAATAGCAGACAAATCACATGCCTTCTTTCCCTGATGTCACTCCCACAAGCATTAGTATCAGGAGGAGCGTTACCTTCAACAGCGTCACTCCGGATTAGCTCTTTGGTTGCTATAATACTCGTGGCTGGAAACACAAATATGGGATTCAGCTCCAAATTCTCCACTATTACTGGAGCCTCAATGAGCTTCATTTGACTGGAGCCGAACACTATGGGTGACATCACATTCCTTTAGTCCTCTTCAATATGCAGAGTATGGATCCAAATGACCAATGGTTTTACGTATGGTTGCCTGAAAGGTGCACTATGAAACTTTTCTAATGGAGATTACGCCACCTACTTATCCTGGGAAATGTTATACTTTATTGTCAACTGTATTTGATTTGAACTTTGTTGTCAATTCTGCCATATGTGTTCAACATACAGTGAATCGGAAGACAAAATGCAATTTAAGACAATACAAAAACTATCTAAGGACAAAAATCTAAGAGCAGCGCAAAGAATAAATTCTTATTTATGTGCATTGAAAAATAAAGATAAAAATAAATGTGCAACAGTAGTAATTTCAGTAGTAAATGTGCAACAGTAGTAATAGAACTGTGACTTTAAACTTTCCTCTCAATGGAGACAATCAAGGGAGGCCATACCTGCTTGTCCAAGCCTGATCCCGTCAGATCTCAGAGGCTAAGCAAGGCAGGGCCTGGTCAGTACTTGGATGAGAGACCGCTGGGAATTCCAGGTGCCACAGTGGGGCGCCAGTTGCAAAAACTGTCGTTGTGTCCTTAGGCAAGACACTTCACCCACATTGCCTAGTATGAAAGTGGAGTGTGCGTGAGTGTTGGAGGTGGTCGGAGGGGCCGATGGCGCAGATTGGCAGCCTCACTTCCGTCAGTCTGCCCCAGGGCAGCTGTGGCTACAGAAAGTAGCTCACCACCACCAAGTGTGGAGTGAATGAACAATGAACTGTAAAGCACTGTGGGTGTCATGAAAGGCGCTATATAAATGCAATGTATTATTATTATTATTATTATTATTATTATTATTATTATTATTATTATTAAGGGACACCAAGGTCAAGAATCTATATTTTTCAAGGTATTTTAGTAACATAAATGACTATATACTATTGTAGTCTTAACATACAATTTTTTTCTATATTCTTTTATTTACTTGTTTTATTATTATTATTATTATTATTATTATTATTATTATTATTATTATTATTATTATTATTATTATTATTATTATTATTATTATTATTATTATTATTAATTACCTTGTCTGCATGCACTCTTTTTGTTCTAACTTTCTTTTGCATTAAACTGCCTTGAGCTAATGTGGCAAGTGAATTTCTCCTGTGTGAGATCAATAAAGTCTTATCTTATCTCTCTTATAAACACATCTAACTGAATAAATGCAAGATGAGTTTAATGACAAACTGGAACATTCCAGGCAGAGCTATGGCAACTCCATGGTGGGGTACCATCAAAAAAGTAGTCCACCTTTTAAAAACAACTAATAAATGGTTACCTCCCACAACTGTGTAACCTTATGTTAGGTCACTCACTGCGATCTTTATCACAACTGTAGTAAAAGATATGATGCCTTAAGGAACACTAGGCCACGTTACCTAAAATGCACTCTGCTGTTACTACTCCCGAATGGCCGTTATAGATGCTTATTTTCTTATCCAAATTTACACTAGAGCTTTGTCCCTACGGTTGATCATTTTCCATCTTGTGTTGACTTGAAGCCTTTGTAGTGTTGTCCATCCTCCCACTCCCCACAGCAGAGCCCTGTCCGCCCACGAGCTCTAAACTAGAGTGGACAACCTATCTCATAAGTCTCCTGGCCTGACCTTTTGATTGTAGGCTGTCAGGTTATTTAAGCGTTTTCCTGGATTAAATGCAGCTGTAACATGTATTTGTGGTGAGAAAATTGCAAGTGTCAGTTTAGGTTAATTCTTGGAATGAATCATGCTTCTTTTAATGCAATGTTTCGCAGTATGTTTCTATGACATGGATTCTAAGTTACAGTCAGAATAAGTCATAATAAACTGGTTGCATAGACATAGTGTTGGTCTAAAAAAATAATCAATTTGATTTTGAATTTAAGGAAAAGTCTTGATACTGATTTTGATATTACAGTGATCATAAACATTTTTTGAAAATAGAATGATTTTTTTTTTCAACACAAAATAGCATTACTGTTTTTATAACTTCATTTGGACTTATCAAAACCTTTTCAAAAGCTGTTTTGGAAAGATTAAAGTTTGTTATCTTTAGAATCAATAGTAATTGTGTATTAATATCTCTGTATTGATACTTTTGACAAGCAAGAAAGGCTTCATTTTTGGTGTTGTTTACTCCCAAATGAGTGTTTTCTCTTACTCATTCAATCGGTTTTATTTTACAGTTCTGACCTATTAAAGAAAGGAAAATCATGCAAATAATTTGTATTTTTCTATCCACAGCTTTTATTCGAGCCCCCATCCCCATGGCGGTTGTGAGGAGGGAGTTGTCCTGTGAATCGTACCCCATCGAGCTGCGGTGCCCGGGCACTGACGTCATCATGATCGAGAGCGCCAACTACGGGCGAACTGACGACAAGATCTGTGACGCCGATCCAGCGCAGATGGAGAACACTCGCTGCTACCTCCCGGACGCTTACAAGATCATGTCACAAAGGTAGGACTTGATTTAAAAGCAGTGTGTGAAGTATTTCAAACTGAATGTTGTCATGTTGTAGTACAGTTAAAGAAGATTGATTGCGCTTGTGACTGCAATAGTGACATCCACGGATCGTTATAATTTGGACATTTTAAATCATGATGTCCATCTAAAACGACATAATAAAATAAACAAGTCAGCTGTCTTCCGTGTTAGAAAACTGCGGTGCAGTTCGGCAAAATGGCGTCTTGAAAATAAGCAATTTTAGATTCATCAAACATGCACAACTCTCTCAAAGTAGAACTTCAAGTGAGTAAATGTTTCGGGAAAGAATTACAGTATAATGTGGTTAAAAGCTTGGGAAAGTCAATTTAGCATAATGGGTCCAATTTAAAGTTAAGTTCTGAAAGTTAAAGTTAAAATGTCCACAACAACTAACATGCTAAGAACACGCTAGCATTACTTCCAGGTTGGCAGCTAAAAGAATTCAACTATAGATGGGCAAAAATCGAGGACAGCTGCTTTAAACCTTGCCCTTGAAAATTGCAAATAAACCCTGTTTTGCAAATTCAGTTGGAGTAATTCTGTTAATCCAACTCCTATAAATAATGGAGTTCATACACGAGAGCCATTAATATGCTGGCTTTTAATGCATTCTGTCTGGTGCCATTTTTCCACAATAACAGGATGTACTGCAGGCATAATGCGCTTATTGTAAACTGTTAAGGATTCATTACTTGAAGCATCCAAATGAAGCATAAACACATTTAAAATACACACTTTAGCTTTCTCTGATTCGCACCAGTTGATGAATTTACCCTGAAGGAGAAAAATCAATGCATTCTAGAAATAATTCCTTCTTGGACTACAAAATAGTTTGCTTTTTGCCGGTTTTGTTTTAGAGTTATTACCCTGTGACGCATATAGCGGGACACAAAGCCCAATTTGTCCAGGCGAGACAAGGGCTAGTGTGACTATGCTAGGAGTAATTGTGGACATTAACGTAATCTATAGACAACTGTTGCTGTCGTAAACTGTGCAGGAAATGTATAGGAGATTTGTGCTGCATATTTTGACTCCTATATTGACTTAATGTAGCACTGGATGCACAAATGGGGTCTAGTTTCTTGGATGTTATTTTCAGTGAGTTGGATTTTATCTAAGATACAATACCATATGTCCCAGAATACCATATATCTTACTTATTTTCCCTTTTCTGTTGGAGTGTTCGATAGCTTTTGGTCTCCGTGGAGATGTTATTGCTTTGCTGAGAATGTTCCTCAGTTTGGCATTACACTACTCTAGTTGCACGAAAACAAGAAAGTGACGCTGCCAGGCCAAGGATGAGGTCAAATTTTCGGAGAGGCAACCCCACTCACAGTAATACATGTTTTTCAAGGCATTTTAAGAATAAAAACTTTTGTAATTGAATAAATGCAAGATAAATATGATTAAAAGTAGTAAAGTACTTTTGCTTAACTACACCTGAGAGCTCCACTATGGTTTTGAACTGGACTGGAAAGTAAAAGTATTTATATTGATGCTGAAAAGGCATTAAAGTTTATTTTTATTATGTCCATAGCTTGAGCAGACAAAAATATACAAAAATAAAAAGGAACAAAAATATAAATTCTGTTGAGCAAAATTCGGCACAAATCTGTATCGAAACCACTACATGTGATGCTTTATTAGATTTCAAACTCTGTGCAAAATACTTTTACTTAAGTTGATTTCTTCATGTTATACTTTAAGTACTTCTTCTATTACTGTTTAACGTACAGTGGAAGGAACATTGCCAGCAAAGCAAAAACATATCCATGGTTAACATATCCAAAAGCATGCATTTAAAACACAGCAAGGATTACATTTCAATGCAAACATTTTAGTGTAACTATTGAGATAATCAGCTGTGAGAAAAATACACGACGAGGACAAAAATATTAGTTTGAAACATGTTGTTGGATAATGGATGCCCCCTGTGGTTCCCTTGTTCCGTAGCCACCCACACTCTGAAAACTCTGCAGGAAAGAATCAAGGGGCGCTGCTACTGTCAACAACAGCATCAACTATCAACTACTTTTGAAAGAAGCATCATTTTAATACATTTTATTCGAAGTGACAGAATGTTAACATTAGCAGCTGTTAACTTTGCTCCAAACCGGTGGCTGTGGCTGTCTCCAAGTTCTTTGTTATGTATTATAATATTAAATGGCCCATATTACGCTTTTTCTTAATTATTTTGCAGTTTCCTCATCATAAACAGCTTAAACTGCATATATCACTAGAATCATTTGGATAATTTCAGCCCTGGAATTGCATATCTCTTCTTAACTAAAGGTAAAAGGTAGCTGTTAATTTGACAATACATGACATCATAAGGTGGAACAGTGCATTTTGAGCTTTGGAGAGTCAATTTTGTGTAATATAGGACTTTTTAAATGTAGCATAAATATCAGTTATGGTGGTTATAATGGGGTACGTTGTTCAATTTTTCTTCATTTGTGCATAATTTTAGATGCCAGAAATGGTTAAGAGAATCCAGTGATATTCGTAATGGTTGTGCAAAAGCTAAACATTAGCATGCATAGGACAGCACGACAAATGAAGGCCGCCCCCAACAAGTCCATTGTGGCGATGTCACTGCGGTTGCTAGGCTCCTGTGGCTAAGCTCATTATGGCTGTAAAGAAAACAAGGACCCAACAGAACTCACCAATTTAAATCAAAGACTTTTCATTACTCTAAAAGTCACCCTGGGATGGAGTTTTCTTAAGCGTAAACTCATGATATGCACTGAACCTACTGCTGAAATTACCATATTTTGGGGGGAAAGGCGCAACAAAAACTGAAAATTAATTGACACAACAGACAAAAAAAGAAGAAGAAGAAGTGACTTTATTGATCTCACACTGGAGAAATTCTTCTCTGCATTTTAACCCATCCTATATATATATACATATATTAGGAGCAGTGGGCAGCACACACATTAGGGCGCCCGGGGACCATCTCCATGATCTTCTTGCTTCGGTTTGGTCAGGACCTAAGCTGGAGGTACCTATGGTGCATGTTTTGGGTTGGTGGGGGGAAACCAGAGTGCCCGGAGAAAACCCATCCAGACACGGGGAGAAACATGCAAACTCCACACAGAAAGGCCCAGGCGACCTGGGGATCGAACCCAGACCATGCATGCAAACTCCACACAGAACACACACGGAAAGGTCTGGGCGACCCGGGGATCGAACCCGGAACCTTCTTGCTGTGAAGCAAGAGCGCTAACCACTCAGCTACCGTGCGCTAACCACTCAGCTACCGTGCCGCCAGAAAAAAAATAAAACTGACAAATATATGGGTTGCTCTGTTTAAAGGTGCACTGTGTAACTTTCCTGGTAGGGGGTTGTTTCCATGGACAAATTAGTATTTTACCTGAAAGGTTTCACAATATGTCATTGAACTGATCTTATGTTGCACTTATGCAATTACAAGTGTTTTAGTGCTCACAAATACATGCATTCCTACAGTTAGTGAGCTCGCCACTCCACACATCTGACCTGTAACTTGGCCTGGAGGCATTGTGGGCTTGTCTTTGGAAATATATAAGTCTGATGCCATACTGTGGGACATTCTAGCCACAAGCAGGTGAAAAACCCTCCACCAGAAAGTTACACAGTACACCTTTAAAGATTCAAACAGTTCACTTTATGTGGTAAGATGCAATAACAATTTTGAATAAAATGGGGGGGGGGGGGGGGGGGGGGATTGGTATGTTATGTCAAAGTCAAAAGTCAAGTCAAAGTCAACTTTATTGTCAATTTGCCATATGTGTTCGACATACAGTGAATCGAAATTTCATTTCTCCCTGGCCAAGCAGTGCAAAAAAAACAGTGTACAAAATACAATATAAAGGCAATACAAAATCTATCTAAGACCAAATCTAAAAGCAGTGCAGAGAATAAATAAATACCTATAATGTGCAGTGTGTATCATGCAATGTTTATGCGTAATAAACATTGCGAGAATCTCACATTAGTGGATCATTCATTTTTCATTAGATAACTGAAGCTAGTGCTCTGAAGATCTACCAATTTGTCTACTTTTCCAACCTAAAATAAGTTTACCATGCAACATGCAGAATGTTTGTGATGTATATTTAAAATGATTGCATAAACTTACTTGGGTATATCACATTACGCAATATTCAAATACTTAAATCTATCTTTCCCACATTAATTCCTCTCTTTGCGGTTTCATAATCACAAACACCAACAGTGATTCATATCCGCTTTCATTATTTTGTATCTAATTCTGTACACTTTCCCCCATGCACTATGTTTACATGCACTCCATAATGCAATCTCTGGAAACAACCCAAGCGGTGTAATAGCATGATTATAGCATTTACATGGTTCGCTGTAACCCGATCCTCTCTGTAATGGGTCTTGTTTGATTAGGGGCTAATTTGTGCTGGGATCTGCTGCAGCCCACGAACAACAAAGAGGAAACAGGAAATGGGGGGCGGCCAGTGATGGTGCGCTCTTGTGTGCTAACTTGCTTACACTGTAGGCCTTTGCGTTTCATGGTTTTATATATATAATTGACCCACTTATCACTGCTTTTGTTATTGTTATTGACCCCAGTTGATTATTTCTGTTTACCAGTGATTGGTTTTGTTGCCCTTGCAAGATAGGATACTGTAATACTAGTAATAGCCTTACAAAAGCTCCAGCATTGAGCCGATAGAATTGCTGGATAGCAGCGTTATTGAAGAGGAACCCACAAAACGCCAAGGCCAAAAACCTTGTCCTTCACCTTCTCAATCTCCTCCCTAAAACAAATAAGATGTACATGTACTGGCTCCGATATCACAGCAACTTTAAAATCTCCAGGCGCTCAATGCTAGAGTCCATGTTTAGGCTACTTCCGTAAACACTGAGCACGCTCGCTGCATGTGACCTTGTCGTGTCCTCCAATGAGCATGCGGGACACTTCTGGGGCATTTTAAGTTCACACTGGAGATCACATACAAGTCGCATTTAATTGGAAATATGAACGACCTCGCAAAAAAATCGGATTTCACAAAAAAAATCCAAATTGAGCATTAAGCCCTGCAGCCTGAACGTAGCCTTAAAGCGCTACACTGCATTGGCTCTTCAGGCTAACTTCTTGCACACACAAAACATTCAAGGCGAGTGAAGTGTCTTGCCTAAGGACACAACACCAGCACTTGATCTGAGCAGTTTTTGAACTGCCTTCTTATACACAGTTAACCCTTTCAGTTGTGAACACTATCCGCTATTGAGTTGACTTGGTTTGCGCTTTCAGTCGTATGAATAGTATCTATATAAACAAAACTCCCATAGGAAATGCCCGAAACCTATCAAAGACAACAAGGCTAAGCATTGATGTACAGAACATGGTATAGACAAAAACAATAGGGGGATGTGAACGGGAAGCTTTGTGCTGTAATAGGCGTATTCCCAATAGGCTGTGGGAATAACACTGGTGTGCGCAATGAAATTACTGATTGGGGAATTCGATTGCTCAGCTTGGTTATTTTTCTAGCTCGGTGTCACGGCATTCTGGGACACTCACTAGAAGCAAGCCACTGTTAATGTTACTATTAACACCTGTGCCTTTTCTATTATTTCGAATCAGGATATTGGTTCGTGTAAAAAGGCTAGAGACACCACCCAGGGCCGGAAAACAGATATGAGCTGCTAATGGTGCAAAAGGAGCATGGGATAAATGGTGATCAGCAAGTGATAATTTTAAAAAAGCAATTCTACCCTCTTAGTGGAAATGTTGTATCAGAGATGGGCCAATTATCTTAGCCTCATCTTGTAAATCTTGTAAATGTTTCGACCCCGAATGACTGCAAATGAAAATGATTTGAATTTGAATCCACATTACAATACACATACTTTGTTTTAGCTAAGATTCCTGGGGCGCCAAGTTCAAAGTTCAAAGTCAGCTTTATTGTCAAAAACCATATGTACAGGTTGCACACACAGGATTTGAAATTGCAGCGCTCCCTAGGCCCACATTGAACATAAAACATCTGATAAACAAGACAATAAACACAATGACTAAAACATCCCATATACCCATAGCAAAAGTACAGTAGACTTGTATAGTACAAATATGTAAAATCGCACAATGTGTAGAGTAATGAAGCTCAAATGGTGTCATTTAAGTGTCATTTCAGCAGCAGTGTAATTAAAGTGTCATTTAAGCAGCAGTGTCAGTGTTATTTAAGCAGCAGTGTCATTTAAGTGTAATTTAAGCAACAGTGTTGGTGTCATTTACAAGTGCCATTTAAGCAGCAGTGTTGGTGTCATTTAAGTGTCATTTAAGCAGCAGTGTTGGTGTCATTTAAGTGCCATTTAAGCAGCAGTGTTGGTGTCATTTAAGTGTCATTTAAGCAGCGGTGTTGGTGTCATTTAAGTGTCATTTAAGCAGCAGTGTTGGTGTCATTTAAGTGTCATTTAAGCAGCAGTGTTGGTGTCATTTAAGTGTCATTTAAGCAGCAGTGTTGGTGTCATTTAAGTGCCATTTAAGCAGCAGTGTTGGTGTCATTTAAGTGTCATATAAGCAGCAGTGTTAGTGTAATTTTTTTTAACTAAAGTAGTAATGCCAATTCTGTTAATTTAAATTTGCTCAGTGGCGCTTGCTGATATGTTTGTGTACTTCAGTGTGCTTTGTGATTTTTTTTATTTAACTACCATTTGTGAACCTTATGGTCATTAGTTACCATAGCTGAATAGCCCTGAGCAAGCTTGCAAACTTTTAATATAATTATAATTTTTTTTATTTTAGGAAAGTGTAGGGAATAAATGAATGAGAAATTCATTTCTGGAACTGTCAGGTGGGCGGTCATGTTGAACTCCATTACTCCTATATATGTGTTATTAATAGATGGCAAGCCAATAGCCTGAATCCTTTGGTTAATAAATTCTTAACGTTAAAGTTCATATTATTATGCGAAAGTGACACGAAAGTGAGCTTTTAGTCATGTTAGAATGTTGTTAACTCTTCAAAAACATACCTGGAGTTTTGTTTCAGTCACACATGTTTGAGTAACATTTTATAATTGGGTCTGTCTACACGTCCAGTTCAAAATGCTCTGTTCAACCTTTTGACGTCATGTAGTTGTTAACAGGTACCCTTTATCTTTAGTTCTGAAAGAGACTGCCATTTCTGAAATCATTCAAATGGTTCTAGTGAAGGTGTATGTTTTAAAACCTAGTGGAGCTCTTCCTATATTACCACATGACATCACAATGTGGAGAGAGAAGAACTTCTAAATATGCAGGATATGTGTGTTAAACGTGTGTGAATGAACCAAAACACAAGTCCAGGTGCGTTTGTGACGAGGAAACAACATTATAACATAGACCAGAAAATAGCGTAATATGTTCCCTCGAAACTGATGCATAATCTCGACCCAGCAATCCTCCTGTGTCTCTATTGCACCTGCGTATGTGCTCTCACCAGTTTTCCTTCATTAACATTCCCCTCTCGGATGAGCATGATCCCGGGCTCCGTCGCTGCCTCCGTCCGTGTGCCAACCTCGCATCCATCACCCTCGGTCGCGCTGCCATGTCACCACCCCTCACTACCTGTCAATACGCATTTAGTCCCCCCGCTCCTCCGTCCCCCGTCTCCTAGCGGCATTCGCCAAGCCACCTACCTTGGTCATCCGCTCACAGAGGTGTGTTCTGGGGCCTGTTCTCTGGCATGTGCTTTTAAGTGAGCAGTAATAGCAGGCTGTATCTGAGTGATAGCACGCCGCTGCGCTTAGGAGTGCTGTAATGCATCTCAAAGTGATCACTGTCTCACACCGAGCTGTGACAGGCCCAAATGAATGGGCCTCTTTCATTAGCAATTCCACCTTCTGCACTGGCGCCACACCATCCACGGCCCTTAAATAAATATGCCTCCTATAGATAAGAAACACGGCTAGTCACTTTAAAACCATGTATAATATTTAAATTGCACAAACAGAATAAGTGAAACTGATTCCACTGAAATAGAAAGTTTAAACCATACTTTTGAACATTCGCCATGGAGATGTACCCAAATAGCCAAAGGAACAACATTTCCATGGAAACAACCAGCACAAGGCCCTCCTCCAGGTTATAGTCAGGTTATTGGAGATGCAAGCCCAGTAAATATGCAGTTGTTGACATAAAAAGAAAAAAAAAATGTTGGTTGAGCGTCCAGATCCACTGAATGAGACAAATGAATGCTGTCCTTGGGCAAGACACTTTACCTGCGTACATTTGTTGTAAAGTGCTTTGGGTGCCTTGGTTATATAAAGATGTGACCATTTAAAATGTTACGTAAGCTGGTTTTAAAGGTGCACTGTGTAACTTTACTGGGAGTTGTCACAAACTTATTTCCATGGAGATATTATTGCTTTGCCCGAAAGGTTCCACAGCATGGCATTAAACTCATCCATGTTACATTTATTCAATTACTGGTGTGTTTAACTGCTCGAAATACTATAGAAAACACACTTTCCTACAGTGGGTGAGCTTTTCTCTCCACAGATCTGACCTGTAACTTTATCTGGAGGCATTGTGGGCTTGTGTCCATGGATATAAATGAATTTAAAGCCATACTGTGGGACATTATAAACAAAGCAACGATATAATTATAATATTTCCATGAAGACGAGAAGGTGGCAGGCCCTCCAACCAATGTTCCCCCTAATTTTTCATGTGTCTGAGCAAACACACGAACTCCCTGAGCATTCCTTGGACTCCTGTGAGCAACATCCGACATGCACACAGTGGCCACACCAGTATCACACCTGAGATCATGGCAAGTTACATAGCTTATGAATCAAATCACTGCAGTTATTTCTGTTAGATTACTTTTAATATAACAGATTTTTTTTGGTTCACTTCTCAAAAATCTGTTCATGAACTTTGTACATGTTGTATGTCAGTGTGAGGGTCAGTGAAACATTGAACATTACAATATTTTGAAAAATAACCTGTGTATATACCTGTGTATAAACCTGTAAAACCACATGAAGAGAGATGTTTTCAGCTTGATAAATATAGTCTACATGTAGCTGCAGATTTTTTAGGGATGATTGTAGGACCTATAGGACACTATAAGATGGGTCTTTCTCAAAATAATGATCTCCAAAATAAGTATACATTTTTATCAGTTTATATCTTGCTTTTTAATCATTACCCAGTTTATGTAATTTTGTGAGAGTGACAGAGCTCTGTGGTTTAACGCTCTGGGGAGAGGATTCACACTTCACACAGAAAGTCTAGTCTTTTTGCTCACAAAAACCTATGGCTTGGACAGAAACAAAGAAAACAACCGAGGATTACATTATGGCTCTACCTGTCTCCTCTTCTGTTCTTCCCTACGTGGAGTGTGTGCGGGCGGCGCTCCCGTCGGCTGGTGCGGACCTGCCGCTCTGACCCACGGCGATGCGCACGACAACTATGGTCTTACTGAAGGATGCGAGCGAAATGAATCTGTTTGTAGTTGGCTTGTCCCTAACGCATGTGCACATTCACATGTGCAAACTGAATCTATCAGATTGGATTCCGTGTGTCAAACCAGCGCTGAGTTCAGGTTAGATTTTATTTTATGCGCTGAAAAGGATTTGATGTGCGCACTGAACGTCTGGGCAGTGCGCGATTGCACACGCGCGCACCTTAGAGGGAACACTGCCTCCAACAGAAAATTACACAGTACACCTTAAATAAAAATGTATGGTTTTTGTACCAATATCAGGTTTTGTTTTTTTTTAGCTCAAAAGAATTTCAGTGGAACAAAACATGTATTTGCTGAAATGAAGTCCTATATTCACACTGAAATAGCGGTGATGAGGCATACGAGGGTGATTTGATTTAGCACAATACGCACCTATTAGCATAGTCCATGTTTGCACTTGCTGTTAATTCCTCCATTTCCTGCATGGGTTATTTTTAGCGTCTGCTCGGAGGAAGCTGTTGATTGTGTCTTTTCTCCACATGTACGCTGTAGTGTCCCTCTTCGTGCCACATCTCTGAAAAGCCCAGGCCACTCATGCTATCAAACAACAATGACCCTTTTCTCATCACAACCCTTAGCGTCTTTTTTTTTTCTTCCCATTCCCCCTGAAGGCACCGCACGGCCTTCACGGACAGTAATTACAGGCTATATCAAAGCTATATATCACCTTATATCTCGGCAGACCCAGACCGGCACCTTCGGGGACGGCTGATAGCATTGTGGCAGGTTTGTGCATGACCCCTGAAGGAGAGGAGCAGGTCAGGAAGACAGTAAGCAGTCCACCAATCACAGACCAAACCTGCGAAGTCCACACTCTCCTTTGGGATGGCGTATTGTGGGTGTATTTTTATTTTAGGTCAGTTTTTGGCAGCTTTAGTACAGATTGGCAAAAAGTTACATTTGTCCAGAGTGAGGTAAAAATAATTATTGGTCATTAAGTTGGAGTGCTGCCGTATTGATGTGTTCTTGGATGATTCAGTTATTATTGTCTATAGTCCACTCCAGTCACAGTATTGCAGCTGGTTCAGGCAACTCTTGATCAACCTGGATTGAAATTTAGTTTTGTTTTGCTTTTTTTCCTCTTTAATAGTTATGTTACAGTTTTCAAGAACACAACTTCCTATGCATAAAGTTTTCTTACAATGCATACAGTACATTACTTTTGATTATAATTAAATATCTGTTTTCTCTTACGGAGTTATCAAAGCAACTCTTGACACTAAACACTAAACTATAATTGTTGCTACGATTACTATAATGATACTAAGAGCTAGAATTATGAAAATTGCACAGACATAATTAGCATATTTAAGTTGTTTACTTACTGTTTTTATATACTGTTTGGTAATGTTTAGGAATAGATACTGAAATGTATATTCATAATCATAATAACAACAATAATAATAATAGTCAGTTTGGTCAGCACTTCACCTGTAGGATTTTACCTATGGTGCCCGGAGAAACCCACCCAGACACGGGGGAGAACATGCAAACTCCACACAGAAAGGCTTGGGTGACCCAAATATTATAATAATAATAATAATAATAATAATAATAATAATAATAATAATAATAATAATAATAATAATAATAATGATGATAATGATGATAATAATGATAATAATGATAATAATAATGACTAGGACAACTTTCCTGCAAATTTGAAATCAAAACTGCGAAAACTTTATATTATTCTTGGCAGCAGCTGACACTCCACAACTTTCCCTGTTATTAATGTCAACGGAGGAAACCAATGCAGCCCATCCCATTATTTACTTCAGCACACTTCCTTTTAGAGGCTGAGTGACAAATGGATGTGGAATACAAGCTTGAATGAATGGAAATGATGGAGGGATAAGGAAGCAGATGGGAAAATCCGCCATACGCTCCTGCTCTCATTATCATTGGCTTTTGACCTTAATTCCAGCGTGAAGGATTTGATGAGATATTTGTTTTAGCGCGGGATAGAGGATCAGCTTCAGAATCCCACATGGTTCTTTTAATCATTTAAAATTCTCTCATTTCATCTGGTGGTCATGGGGATGGCTTTATGACAAGACATTTCTGAGG
This sequence comes from Paratrypauchen microcephalus, assembly GCA_036785185.1. Classification (NCBI taxonomy): domain Eukaryota; kingdom Metazoa; phylum Chordata; class Actinopteri; order Gobiiformes; family Gobiidae; genus Paratrypauchen; species Paratrypauchen microcephalus. The sequence goes on along the minus strand of JAVJIX010000015.1, from coordinate 8,831,094 downwards.
CTGCCGTGCTTTGCTTAATTGTCCAGTGGACGATGAGAATTAAAAGTAAAGGCAGGTTTTAATAATCATAGTATAGTTTTATATTATTTTATATTATATTATTGCTTTGTTTTTAGAGGTTTGTAAGAGAAGCAAGAAATAGCCATTAAATAAAAAAGATTGGCACACTTGCAGCATTTAGCGTAAAAAAAAAAAAGTCTATTCATTGGTATTTAGGTATTAAAAACTAGGACTGTTGTCATAGCAATTGGCAATGTAAATGCTTTGTGGGCTGTTGCAGTCTTCATGTATTGAATGGTCCTTAAAATGGTGCCTGTATATGCAACATTTTTTACTTTATCCCATTGAAATGACATATGCTTTTGTTTTAAATGGTTAATTTCCATGGCATAACTTTTCATTGAACAGTTCTATGGGGGGGGATGCTTCCTGAAATCACTTTACATTGATTTCATTGAAGTTCATTTTTTGATTTGTGTTTAAAACTGTAAAAAATGTATAAATAAAACCTTCCTCTTTTGAAATAAATACATTTAAATAATAATAAATAAATTGATCATTCAGACAGTACATAGTTCAAATATTCAAATGTTTCTCTTGTTCTTTAGGACTGTTTTTTCTCAAATCGTGAAAACATTCATACTTTTAATAGTTGATACCACGTAAACAAACAAGTTCTTTGACATTAAAAGGGGCCTTCACGCTGTGCAGATGTAAGCCTAATACCGTCATTGTTCATGCACGACCCCTGTGTATTTCCTGTTTAAAAATCAAGCCCTGGCGTTGACATGCAACTCCCCTAACAGCAAGATGCCAAATGAATTTATGCATTAATATTGGAAGCGCAAATATCATGCTGAGAGATGCTTTATATTAAACATTAATTTCTCAAGCATTACAATGAAAAGTCTCCAGCTATTGTTTACCATGCACGACAATCCACTTAGCCTGGATTAGATTCCTACTGGCGTTCGAAATATTAGCCCATAACACACTTTGTTTAAATAGCCTTCTCTGCTGCATATGTTTTCTGATTAACTTTTGCAGGTAGCGTTTATTGTGAATTATTACCAAGTATTTATATTCATTGTGTACGTGCAAGATTCGCTGGTTTGTCTTGATGGTTGGGGGCTGTTTTTCAATGATGCAATTATGTGTTGAGCACCTGACAATTATAGAACAAAAACATGAGCGATGTACGCAGCAGGGGACAACAGGCTGGGGTAATAGTATGAACAAATAGAGAATAGTGGGTGGTTTTGGATGAGTATTAATATGCAGGGGACATTACAAGATGCACAGATAGAAGAGCACATGAGTCCGGTTTATCTAAGTGTGTTATGTTTGATCCAAAGACTATGAGTGCATTCACTTTTGTCCTGGTTTAAGATGTTAATCCTGATACAGATTTGATATAGGTCTGGTTTATTATTATTAAAGAAATTAATGACTTTGTCTGTTGCCTTGGAAGAAGGCCTGTCACAATTCGATTATTTCATTCTGCGATTTATTTATTGCAGCTCGTGATTTTTTAACAATATTGTACATTTAGAATAGTTATGTGGTTTTAAATCTCCTTTAGGGTTTCAGTATTATTGTTTATCGTCTATACAGCTATGAAAATAAAAAAAGAGACCACTGCATTTTTTCTGAATTTAGCATCTCTACATGTATTACAGCCATTCCATTCCAGCGTCTGTTGAATTCCAACACAAACACAAAGCTGAGCTACTTCAGTTCTTGCACCAGGAGTGGAATAAAGTCACCCAAGAACAATGTGAAAGACTTGTGGAGAGCATGCCAAGACGCATGAAAGCGGTGATTAAAAATGAGGGTTATTGCACCAAATATTGATTTCTGAACTCTTCTTAAGTGCAAACAGTAGTATTATGTTGTTTTAAAATGAATTTGATCTTGTTTCTTTGCATTGAAAACATTTATCTTTTTTGTTATTTTGACCATTTGTCATTTTCTGCAAATAAATGCTCTAAACCAGAGGTCTTCAACAGGGGGGTCGCGACCCCTAGGGGGGTCGCGGAGGTACTGCAGGGGGGTCGCGAAAATAATATAATTTTATATTTTATAGTGTAAAATACAGTATTAACCTGTGTATTATTTCCTTGTATTGGATGTACCATAACAGAGTAGCAATGTTTATACATGACACTAAGCTCAATTTAATATAAAACACAATTCTATGCCATATATATAGTAAGGGGTCCCTGGCTCAGTTCGCCATCTGTTTGGGGGTCCCTGGCCTGAAAAACGTTGAAGACCCCTGCTCTAAACGATAATATTTTTATTTGGAATTTGAGGGAAATGTTGTCAGTAGTTTATAGACTCAAACAAACATGTTCCTTTCGCTCAAACACATACCTATAAGTAGTAAAATCTGAAAAAATTATAATTTTGCAGCGGTCTCTTCCTTATTTTGGAAGAAGGCCTGTCACAATTCGATGTTTCATTCTGTGATTTATTTATTGCAGCTCATGATTTTTTTTAAAATAATATTGTACTTTTAGAATAGTTTTGTGGTTTAAATCTGCTTTGAGGTTATTGTGTCAGTGGCATACATTAGTTTCAGCATTATTGTTTATCGTCTACATATACTGTATTTTTCGCACTATAAGTCGTTTCATGGTTTTTAAAGTACATGCCTTTCAAGATGAAATCCTGGTTCCTGGTCTCTGATTTTACAAAATAAATTTCCCCCAAAGTGTGACTTATATATGTGTTTTTCTTCTTCATTGCACATTTTTTGTCTAGTGTGACTTGTACTCCTTATAGTCCGAAAAATATGGTATTTCAGCAATATATCGTACTTAAAAATGTGATCGTGACAGGTCTATTTGGAAGTTATATGTTGGGGGCCTTTTTGGCTTGATGTTTTTCATTAGCGCATTTAAAACCCCTGAACATTTGTGGTTTCCAGTGTCAAGAAGACCTAACGTGAATTGAACATGAATAATAGACAGTGGTTATGAGTAAATGGTCAATTTCAATCTGTCCTTTCCTTCAGTGTCCCATCTGTAGCAGTGCTCAGGTACTCGTCTCTATAGACTTCATTAGGACTGTCTTCGCTGGATTTTCCCTGTTGTGCTTTTCTTTTCTTTTTTTCAGTTTATGAGGGAAACCAGAGTACCCGAAAGACTCCAACCACTCAGCCATCGTGCCGTTAATGTCAGGCAGTCTGATTTTTACATCTTTTCTTTATCCAACACGGTCATCAAGCATGAAATTTGATGTGTCCTGAACTCTCTACCAGTTTGACCGTTCTCTTTGTTGCTAGTCTAAGGCTGCGTCACATTACTCTGTCTTACCCCTACCCCTTTATCTACATCTTTGTCTTGCCCTTTGATAATGAGCTGAGAGGGCTCGGGGTACGAATTTTCCCCTAAGAAATGGGACAACACCCGATTACCGTTTGCGTCATCATTCCTTGCCTCTACCTGGCTGCTATGTCTACAGAGGTGACAACAATTGACCTAAAAAAACATAAACAAATGTTAAGGATTATCGGGTTCCTCAGCTCGACAAAAAAAAAACTAGCTTGTTTATACATGAAAGATCGATGAAAACAACTATTAAAACCGCAACAACAGTTCAGTAAAAGTAACGAAGGACATAAGTATCATAATTGTAAACCATGCTAAAATTGTTAATCGACAATTACAACTGCTGAAAATACATTTATGAGATTCCTTGGCTGGTCGATGTGACGCTGCCATCCTGATCCCAAAACCTGCCTGAGCTTGTAGGCGTACCCCTTTGTTTCAAGTCTGGTCGAGAGCTTACTTCATATCAAGGGGTATGTAACCCTCAGTCGTGGCCTTAGCCCTTGATCAAAATTAGAATCGGGACACCCCTTGCCCTCACATGAACGTGCAAAACCAAGGTGTAGGGGTAAGACGAAGGGGTAAGACAGAGAAATGGAATGCAGGCTTAATCCTTGACCAATGGAAATGCGGCAGGGCTTCAGGAGGGATTAGACGTGACTGAGTCCTGTCACACCAGTGGTTTGAATCAGCCATAACATCCATGTACTGAACGCCCCATGGACTTTATTACAAGTTTAGAAAAAAAAACAATCTAGAAGTTCCACCGATTTTATTTTAGACACTGTGTATATTACCCACAGGCACCCTCAAACTGGTCTTTGCCTGCAGATTAATAGCCGAGACTGGGGTAGCTCACTAAACATGGGGGTTTTATAATGTGTTAAAAATGGAAGGAGGAGGCTTCAGTCCATTTGTCAGCGAGGGGAGTGAGTTTCACTTGGATGGATGCAAACAGTAAAGAAAGGGCTAATTCAGAGCAGAGCAGGTGCCGAGTTGGAGTGCAGGGCGCTTAGAGCGCTAGGCATTTTGGATTCCTCTGTCAGATAGAAACCAGCCTCACTGCCACACACACTTTCAAACTCTTTCAGTCTTTAATTGGCACGTAGGAGTTCTAACGTACACATTTGATGACCTGGAAATCACTTATTTTCTCAGATGGAGTAGAAAGTTCTTTTGACCTTTGATAACTTTGCTGGTTGTCTATCTCTTCCCTCAGATCAAAACAACATACTTTGATGCTGAATAATTTGGATTTGGAGACAGTTTATACGTCTCGTCTTTTTCATCCCTGCAATTCTAAACATACAATATAACATTTTCATACATAATAATGTCACCCCCAGGTAAAAGAACCTGCAAAATTACATTCAACACATTGATTTAAGAATTATTAAATTGAACCTATACACAAATTAAATGTATAAATTTAATAATAATGACTAATTATCATTGATCAGCTTTGGTCTTTGGGGTATACAGCTAGTCCTCTCTCAGTAGAAGCATGTAGTTTGGAGTAGATATCCAATGATGTTTTTTTTGTTTTGTTTTCCATGCAACTGTACAACAACTCACCCTTATGTAACAGATAATACTCCCTACAACTGTATATAGCTGGGATTGGACATCTTATTTGATATTGTATTTTATATTTTATTGCTTACTTTTCTGTTTAATTTTGATTTGTACATATATATCTATTATTATTATTTTATTTTTATAATTATGTCTTATCTGACACAGGTCTATTGCTCTTTGGTTGCTATTCCATCTTTTTTTTTTTTTTTAACCCTCTGTTATATATTATATTTGATGAGTAAGCTACTGTACCCAAAACAATTTGGGTACTGTACCCAAAAGTCTTTTGTGGCAACTACCAACTGTTTAGCAGAGATGTTTTTTTTTTAATGCATATTTCAGCAGCTGGTTGTAGGGCTGGGCGGTATACCGGTTCATACTGAATACCGGTGTTTTTTTTTTTTTTTATGATATGAATTTTTCATTTACAGGAATACCGGTGAGTGTGTACATGCAAAAAGAGAGTGCGGGAACGTTGCGCCGGAACGTTACGCCGGAACGTTACGCCGGAACGTTACGCCGGAACGTTACGCCGGAATACCGCTCACCACAAGGCCCTTGCCGAAATGGGACAGGTCCATGGAGTTGCTCCTGAGACACGTTGCTAACGCAAATGCTAACAACACGCACCCGGCAATTATGCACACGGATCAATAACCCTCGAATTGGGACACGGCTACAGTGTGTGTTGAGCGGTCAACAACATGGATTTTGTTGTTAGAAACAGAGGAACTTATACCGAAAAGAGGAGCCGTGTCAGTTGTGTGGAAGTACTTCGGCTTTAAAAAATCTGGCACTGATCAAACAAACGTATTCTGTAATGTTGTCGGGCCAAAGTTGTAGCGACTCAGACATCACCACACGCGTTTGCTAATGGGACTGCCTACGACGAGAAAAGCAAACGGAACGATATTACCAACGCTATTACTATCCACTTCGCCAAAGACATGGTACCACTTAGTCCTGTTGAGAAAAGAGCTTCAAGGAGATGATTAAAGCACTGGACCCAGATATGTATTACCAAGTCAAATTTACTGCAGTATTTATTCTCTAAATTATTAGGAAATGGGGATAACACCTAGTCATGCATGAAAAAAAAAAAAAAAAGTCAAATACCGTGACACCTGTACAATATCTGTAAATCAAGCCACAAGAAAGGTTACATCGTTACCAGCTTCTGCCATCTTAACTTGTCGCCTTCCCTGTTCACTCAATTAGTACATGAATCCTTGTGCCCTCCTGAGCCATTTCCTTGTCTCCTTTCCTTCATACCTCCCAACACTATTTCCTCACACTCACTGCTCTGTCTTTCTAATAGGCTTGAAGTTACGACACGTAGTACAACCTCTCAGTCGAGTTAATACTGTACTCGAGAGGCTACTGAGAGCCACATACATTTAACATTTGCAAAGAACATGGACTCACCTCAGTGGTTTAAAATAAAGTAGTTTCACCTTGTTTCATTTGGAGGACCTATGCCTACAACTGTTGGTCTCTATTATTTAATCTACCAAGCCTCTGCACTTTTGCTATTCTGTAATTTTACTTTTCACAGAATTTGCAAATGTTCTTTTAGAAATGTAATATCGATGTTGGATGTATTATCAGGGTTTATGGTCGTTTTACATAATTCACTTTGATTTATCTTGAAGTGGGTTAATATTCGTAGAGACGTAATTTATATGTAAATGCAATGTTTGTACTATCTGTTCACGTCAAGACCTTTGGGTCTGGCACATCACTGCAAGAATCAAAGTTTTTAAATGAACAGCATGGACATTGTTTTATAGCATGTCAAGGTTTTCATTAATTGCTCCATACTTTATTGACATAAAATCTTGTTCAAAATGGCAGTTATGATTTGACAGCAAAGCTTATATTCATAATTCTAATCCAGGGGTACACAGTTATTCAAAAACAAAATAATTATGTAAAAATGTCTTGCAATTGAGGTTTGAGTGCATAGTAAATTTCCATTTTCACCTACCCCCTTTCTCCGCCCACAGCTCTGCACTCTCCAAAATGCATTGCTAAATATTTTTTACCAAATTACAACAAATACTTATTAGTTATATCGCTGTAAACCATCTCTGCCAACAAAATCACGCATGCAAAAACTAGATGGAAGTTACAAATGTGTTCAAACAAACAGCTACAGCAAAGCAAACATTTTCTACACAAGATCAGGCTCAGAGTCCACTTCTGGCTAGCTTCACCCATTGTCCCATTCATTCCCCCTATTTATGTTTTTTTTTTTTTTTTTTTAGCTCCACAAAGTCATTCTTTTAAGCTCCCAGTGCTGCTCGAGTGGCCTCTCCTGCCTGCCCTGTGCTAGAGAAAGCTAATTATGTATGCCAGGCTATTTTCTGACCAGGGAGCATGTCAATATTTCGCAGCGGGAGGGCTCTCAGTCGCTGCGCGCCACATTCTTATTCATGAACCTTAATTCCATCAATGGTCGTCTCAGCCACTGGACCCCCCCCCCCCCCCTTCCTTTTTTTTTTTTTTTTTGCTTTTAAAGACGAGTGCTTGTAGCTGTCACACAGAAATGCAGCGCAGTAAAAAGGGGTAACTTGTAGCTCCGCCCACATGCCATTTCCTTTGAGAGATGTGTAAAAATGTTGTGAATAGAAAAGGGGGGATGGCTTTTGTGGGTGTCGGCATGGAGCTAATGTATATGCCCGATGAGGTCAAGAGAATCAAGTGTGGGAGGATAATAGATTGGAATGGCGTTGACGGAGAGGGATCCTGATCACAAGTACTTCTTCTGTGTAGCCTTGGCTTTGTCTGTTCAGTAGAATTTCTATCAAATATAAATACAAGTTTTCCTAATTGACACACATTTTGAGACATTCACGAATAAGATATCATTAAAATTAAACTAAACTAAACCAACTGGTCACCACCAACCGCTACAACTACTGGGAGTCACAGTCACCAACACCAAGTACCAATGAATACTGACCTGGTTGGCAGCAAAATGTCTGTTTAAAAAACTAAGGAAATCCAGTTGGTTTAGTTTAATTTGATGACAACATTAATGTTTGTTGCTATAGAGCTGCATCTGGTGGTATATTTGTAGTATGCAGTTTGAGCATTTGTTAAATTGAAGAATTCAAGAGAAATCGATATTATATTTTTAACCTTCTTTCTTAATAAATAAGAACTACCACATCCATGTAGGCTTGTCACGAAAACAAATTTTGAAGCACGATATGGTTAAGATTAAAATAAAGCAAGCGTAATCCCTGTACACCCTTTTTAAATAGACAGTATCGTTAAAAAGCATGAGCTGCAACAAATAAACAGCATAATGAATCAATAATTATCTCTAAAAGTGTCTTATTCAATCCACTACAGCTCAAATCTTATCGTATTACAACAAAAATAGCAAAAATCTTCCCACTTTCACAAAGAATAGATACACAGCCTAAAATATATTGTTCCAGATTTCATATGAACGATAAATTGATATAGTAATTATTGCGACAGGCCTATATTCAAGGTTTAGCTTAATTTTAGGTAAGAGTTCAAGATATTGCAATTGTAGAGTACCATTGTATCCTGAATGGTCTTGCTTTTATAGTTGGCCATATAAAAAATCTTTCTTCTTTGTGCTACAATACTTTTAACATAATAACAGATTAATTACTGAAAATTAGTACCAAAAATGTGTTTTTGCTAACGCTAACTAAGTCTAACAAAGTCTAACAAAGTGGAGGAACTCTGGAACAAATAATCCATGATAAACAGTAACTTGTGTGGGTTCACTCACTGGTCACTGATGTCATTAAGAACACTGCATTTTTCCAATTAATTAAACAGTTAATTAACTAAAGAGGCACTTGATAGATCACACAGTCCAGTCCTTTTCATGGATCTGTCCTAAATTTATTGACTTTCTTTCCTGGCCAATGTTCTTCACGCCAACTAAATTATATTACATTCTGTGCAGTGTTTTTATCATACCACACAACTACAGTCTGTAAAAACTCTCCGTGATTTCAAATAGACTTTCTGATGTGTGTTTTAGTCACCTGATTATATGTGACATCGTTTAATCAGGTAATTTCAACAGAGATTAGCTGCCAATTTCCAAGGGATGTCCAGGCACGGTTTAACTTTTAATTTAATTGACAATATCCATCATGACTAGGAGGCATCGACCAGTGCCGGGTGAACATAACTTTACTTGCATTGAAATCAAAGCTTCAGTGTTGTGGCTCACATTTGGCTCATTATTTTGATTATTTGGCAATGACATTTTTAAATTTAAATACAGTAATCCCTCGCACTTTCGCGGTTCACTGTTCGCGGTCTCGCTGTTTTGCAGATTTTTAAATTTTTTAAATTTATTTTTATTTTTTTATAATGTAACATTTTTTTATAGTGTAACATTGTATTCTGCGTCCTGGTTGGCTAAGAGACTAGACCAGGACTAAATGTGGACTAAACCAGGTCTAGACCAGATCTAAACCAGGTCTAAACCTGGACTGGCCCTGGACTAAACCAGGACTGGACCAGGTCTAAACCAGGATTGAATCACTCCGTGCAGCTCTTGCGTTCGTTTGTGCGTGTTCGGTTCGTGGCTTGGGCTGAGACGACGCGGTCCAGGCGCCACAGTTCGATCTCGTGCTCGCAGCCCCGGTGTACGCGCGGCCTCGCGCCGGTCACGCTGCTCTGTCACGGATTTGTCCACGATGAGGGATGCACGTGTCGCGCACTTCTCCAAGGGGTTGGTGCGTGTCGCGTCCCGGGACATGGCAGTGCTCCTTGCACGTCTGGCGAGGCTTCTGTGGCCGTGTCTCCCCCACGCTTCACTATTAATACATTTTGTTGAAAATCTATGAAAGTTTTGAGTGTTTAAACTAGAGACAAATGTGAGACAAGGTTAATTCCAGTCTGAGAAAAGTGTATAATGTGTGTGGTGAGGCATTTACAGCCTTAAAACATGTATAATAATTGTAAAATATAAAGTTATCCTACTTCTTGGATTTCTCTTATTGCGGGTTATTTCTGGAACCTAACCCCCGCGATAAACGAGGGATTACTGTATTTTTATGCATGTACTTAATTGGTATCAAGAGTGGATCTAAACTAGCCTGATCATTGTTTAAAGATTTTGGGTAATTTTAACAGTAACAATGTGTTACTAACCGGCTGGTTAGCTGAACTGGTAAGTCACTGACTTTCCCCGGGGGATGTGGGTTCAATTTCCTCCCCGGCAATGAGCAATCCAGTGTCGGTCCTTGGGCAAGACCCTTCACGGTACTGCCCCCCGGGCGCCAAAAAAAAGATGGCTGCTCACTGCTCCTGAAAAAGGATGGGTCAAATGCAGAAGTCAAATTTCTCCCGTGTGTCACTGTGTGTCACTGTGTGTCACTGTGTGTGAGACCAATAAAGGCTTAATCTTAATCTTAATCTTAATCTAATGCTACACATCAAAATGCCTTTTTAACCATATTCTTAAAGGTGCATTATGTAACTTTTCTGTTGGAAGGTCCTGCACTTGCTTGTCTCCATAGAGATGCAATTACTTTACCTTGAATGTTCCCTCAGTATGCCATTAAACTAATGTATTTTTTACTTTCTCTCTTTTTCATTTTACATTGTATAATACATTTCATATTGTATTGTATTAAATTGATACAGGTGACTTTGATTTAACATATTATCCTGTGTATTATTTAATTATTGAATGATTATATGGACTTTTTGTTATAAAAGCATTTCCATTTTTACAAAGTACCTTCTAATTCTGACCTTCCCTGAAACACGACACCACAGTGATGTCAGTGATGATTTGCAGGGGGAGGGCTTAGCTTAATGTCATGCAAATAAGCCCAGAAGGCCTAGAGTTAGAGAATCTTTAACTCGGCTTTTCTCAGCTCATTGTTTTCAGATGTGCTGCATTCAAATGGCCACAAATTCTTCAGATTTTCTCAGATTTCCATGTGTAAGGCATCATTGGAAAGCTTAGAATCTACACTTTTAGAATCTGTGAATAACTGAATCTGAATAACTAAAATGCCTCCGGGATGACTTGTGACTGATTTTTACGTGGCTGGTCACATATATCCATAGAAACAACCAAGAAACACCACCAGACCTAGTTCTAGATCAGATTTGTGGAGAGGCAAGTCTGCACACAATAATAATGCAGTTTCAGTATTTTTTGGACAATGAACACACACCTAAATTTGTAAATGTAAGAGGGGTAAGTTTAATTCCATACCTGAATTGTGGGTGTTATAAATAAAATGCATTATTAGTAGGGCTGTCAGTTTAACGCGTTAACAAGATTAATTAATTACACTGCAAATTAACGTGTTATAAATATTTACGCAATTAATTATGAGTGGCAATTCAATGCGCGTGCATTTTAAATTTGGCGTGCGGCGAGCAAATCGCTGCCAGAGCCTTTGAACAGCAAGTTTATTTATAAGAAGTACGAAGACGGGACGATCAACAAGAATGCGGTGACGGTGACAAACACTTCCGGACAAGTTCCATTGTTACCGATGATAGTCCGCACTTCACCAAACCACGCTCGCAGAATTTGGGAAACGAATGAGGAAAGTGACCACAGAAAAACTGACAAACTCAATCGCAAAGTGGGTCTCTCTCACGCTCTCTCTCTCAATCTCTCTCTCTCTCTCGCTCTCTCTCTCTTTCAATCTCTCTCTCACTCTCTCTTTCAATCTCTCTCTCACTCTCTCTCTCTTTCAATCTCTCACTCAATCTGTCTCATTCTCTCTCTCTGTCTCTCTCACTCTCTCTGATTCTCTCCCTCTCAATCTCTCTTTCAATTTCCCTCTCACTCTTTCAATCTCTCTCTCAATCTTTCTCTCTCAATCTCTCTCTCAATCTCTCTCTCTCATTCTCTCTCTCTCAATCTCTCTCTCACGACATTAAAATGCGATTAATTAGATTAAATAATTACAAATCCTGTAATTAATTAGACTATTTTTTTTTAATTGCCTGACAGCATTAATTATTAGTATTTCACACAAAGCAGTAACATCTCCATGGTGACTGAACCCTCCTTGTAGAAAAGTGACATGGTGCACCTTTAATGTCCATTTGGCTCGATGCATTATTCATAATCCTACATGCACGTGTAATAGTCCTTTCTTGTCCTGTACCAGCCATAAGGGAGTAATTGTGTATGCGTTTAGCCTTAAGCCCAGTGAAGGAAAGATGTACTGAATGCTCTAGCGTCAACAGTCAAAACCATGGCAACAGAGCCTGATTTGAACTTGAAATGCCTTTGTGAGAAACTCTGAGGGATAAGCCAAAAGTTAGCTTGCCTAGCCACTAATCCTTCCCTTTGAGACAGGCCCAGGGTCATAATAGATATCAGGATAAGACGTATTATTTTGCACAGTCCAACACATCACAAAGATGTGTCATGTTTTTAAAGCGCAGAATCTGGGCCCAAACAGATGTTGACACTAAAGTTGAAGTTTGGGAAGCCGGCCGAGCAGAAAGAGGTAGACAAGATGACGTGTTGTGCCCCTCTCCAGAGACCTGTTGGTTTGGGAGAGGGGATGAAAAACAGCTAAAATTGTGAACCTCCTCTTGACAAATACATTAAGAGGGTAGCAGAGCGCGAGGTGAAACTTAAAGAAATGGACGATCAACTTTGCCACTACAGTGAAATATCTATAGCATATTGGACTGTTTTGCATGCGGCGTTCACGCTCTTCACCTCACTTGCACTCGGACTGTCGCGCTTTGCATAAATCTAAGACAAAGAAAGCGTAAAATCAAGACTTACACAGTCTGTAGAAAGAATAGAATAGAAAGAAAGAATAGTCTGTAGAAAGAATAGAAGGGTAGTATAGATTAGTTCCAAAACAAAAGGGCTTTGAAATTTGGTATGCTTTAAATGTATGTGTTTACATTATTTATCCATTTATTTCATTATTTGTCCAGGAGAATTATTTCACAATGGTTCAGGTGCACACATAAGCCTAATCATTTTAATAATAGGCATAATCAGGTAGAGTAAAATAGAATGCATTACAAATAATTTATACATTTTTTGTTGATTTTTATTTTATTTTATTATTATTATTATTATTTTTCAGTTATTCATAATGCTGTATGGATTTTTGTTAATCAATGAATTCCTGGGGATATTAAAGGAGCCCTGTGTAACTATTCTGGTGGATTGTCTATCACCCACTTGTCTCAAGTTTGATCCTATTGCTTTGCCTTTAATATTCCACAGTATGGCATTACATTTGTCTATCTAGAACACATAGCTCTGGAAAAAAATAAGAGACCACCACAAAATTATCATTTTTTCTGATTTTACTACTTATATCAATCAATCAATCAATCAAACAATATTTGTAAAGCCCAAACACATACTTATAGGTATGTGTTTGGGCAAAAGGAACATTTTTGTTTGAATCTATAAACTACTGACAACATTTCTCCCAAATTCCAAATAAAAATAGTATCCTTTAGAGCATTTATTTGCAGAAAATGACAAATGGTCAAAATAACAGAAAAAGGCAATTTTTTTCAGATCTCAAATACAATACAAAGAAACAAGATTAAATTCATTTTAAAACAACATAAATACTTATGTTTACACTTAAAGGGATATGCCACCCCCAGGTCAAATTTGGGCATCTCCCCACAGTCCAGAGACTAAAATAAGTGGTGGAAAGCGTTTTCCTGCTCACCCAGCCATTGTCCGAGTCTGTCGCCACTGACCGCCGCGGTATCTGGTGCTCCTCCGCCTTAGACTGGAGTCTAACGTCGCCAGAGAAAGATTTCGGCCAAAAGGAATTAATTTGCTCGATGCGTTTCCCAATTACTTTGTGTGTAGTGCGCATTCATATCGAGTGCAAATAAATGTGCAAATCAACACGGAGAGCTTGACTTGGTCATTTTGGGTGGGAACTATTTTCCAGTGCGTAAGAATACAGCCGTATCACGCAGCACGCTACCAGGGGAATCCCAGTTACGCACCGGGAAGGGAGTTCCCCTGTTGCACAACGTGGTGCGTGATACGGCTGTATTCTTACGCACTGGAAAATAGTTCCCACCCAAAATGACCAAGGCAAGCTCTCCGTGTTGATTTGCACATTTATTTGCACTCGATATGAATGCGCACTACACACAAAGTAATTGGGAAACGCATCGAGCAAATTAATTCCTTTTGGCCGAAATCTTTCTCTGGCTACGTTAGACTCCAGTCTAAGGCGGAGGAGCACCAGTTACCGCGGCGGTCAGTGGCGACAGACTCGGACAATGGCTGGGTGAGCAGGAAAACGCTTTCCACCACTTATTTTAGTCTCTGGACTGTGGGGAGATGCCCAAATTTGACCTGGGGTGGCATATCCCTTTAAGAAGAGTTCAGAAATTAATATTTGGTGCAATAACCCTTATTTTTAATCACAGCTTTCATGCGTCTTGGCATGCTCTCCACAAGTCTTTCACATTGTTCTTGGGTGACTTTATTCCACTCCTGGTGCAAGAACTGGAGTAGCTCAGCTTTGTGTTTGTGTTGGAATTCAACAGACGCTGGAATGGAATGGCTGTAATACATGTAGAGATGCTGATTTCAGAAAAAAATGCAGTGGTCTCTTATTTTTTTCCAGAACTGTAGACTGTATAGAGAAGTGGACTTTGAGTGTGATGTTACTCATAGTGATGTTACTCAAATGAAGCTTGCGGACAAAATAGCAGGGGAAAAAGCACCAGGATCATATAGAGCAGATTAATACAAACATTTTAAGACCAAAATGACAAGAGTTGCTGCAGCAGTTGCAGAGAGACGGGCCACAATATTACAATGTAAATCAATGGGAGCCAGGGTCAGAAGGAGCCAGAAGAGCCCATTTCTAGAGTAAAAGGTGTACTGTGTAACTTTTCTGATCAAAACAGTTTTTATTGTTACCATGGTTATCATCCAAGTGGGCTGTGTATTCATACTCATACAGGCCTATAGCTTGCTTATAGCTGTATCCATTTCCCCTTTAAGTTACCTCACATGGCAGACAATATACCTCGGGCGTATTGACATGAGGCGACAGAGCAGTTCAGTCAAACCCAAGCCCTTAATCCCATCTATACATCATCCATGATGATTTCCAGCGTGCCAATGGGAGAGCCTGGCCTCTCACCGAGATATTGACGACTGCACCCTTCGCTCCCCCGTCCCATATCGAACACAGGGGTTACTCATAACCCCTGCTCCTCTTTCATTATTGAGATGTGAATGAGGAAGGTCAGGAGGGGGCCCGCATTGATCGGTCTACACAGGAATATTTGATTGTTGCCCGGCTTCTCTGCCAGCACTCTCGGTGGCTATGTAGGTGGCCATTTTGAATCCTTCAAAGTCATCTTGCAAGGATGACAACTGAAGATGTGTGAAAGCTAAAACTAAAAAAGGCCTTTTCGCTTGTATCGGGGTTGTCAAAAGAATCAATGCCCAGCAAATACTAATCAATATTAAAACTGGTATCAAAACTAGATACTCGCATTAGTAGTATAGTGTAGTATAGTATTATATAGTATTACAGTATAGTAGTAGTATTATAGTAGTATTTCATATTAGTAGTATTGTTATTGAGGAAAATCACATAAATAAAACTATTGTCTCCATACACATTGGTGGTAGCTGCTATTGTAGCCATAGCTGCCCGGGGGTAGACTGATGGAAGTGAGGCTGCCAATCTGCCCCATCTGCCCCTCTGACCACCACCAACACCTGGTATTCCTAGCAGTCTTCCATTCAAGTACTAGGCAGGCTCAGCCCTGCTTAGCTTCTGGAATCAGGCATGATCAGGCTATTCCTGAATAGTTTTCTAATGTCTTGATCTTTATCATAACATAACATAATTATGAGACCACATGGTAATATTAAAGAACCTACTATTATTTTGTGTCTAAAAAACACTTTTTTATTATCATTGTGGTATCAGGTATTTAGCCTTTTCCTTTTTAAGTTTTAGTATTGTAATATAAAATCAAATTGGAATTTATTATATAGCATTATAGTTTATGCATCACCATTATGTGTTTGAAATGAGGCTAACTACAGAAAGAAATGAGTTATTTAACCAGTCACAAGCTTAAAGGGAAGAAAATTGGGTTTTTGAATTGTTGTCCATGATATGTTTATTTGAGTAATGAGAGCAGGAAGCCTGGCTGAAAGATGCAAGTTCTTTTGGCTTTTGTTTATTGTGGATCACATTACAAAAGAGAACACAGCACAACTATACAAAGGGAGAAAGCTCAATTTTAAACTTTTTCTGGCTAAAAGCTTCCTTCTTAATGGGTCATTACAAAGGGTAGCTCTGTGCAAGAAACCTGTGGCTAATAGCACATTTAGTTCTTTCTTGTCATCTTTTCATCTCTTTGTTATGTGAGCTAATTAGCCACTAAACACTCCCCTATGGCCCACCACACTATGGGTAACTATTACTGAAGAAATGTGCTTTAGGGCTCTTCGAAGCATTGGAGACACTTTGTGCCCCAAGTTGTACGTTGTTAGAGACCAAGTTACCATAGTGACAGGGACGGAAAATGAAACATTTGCTTAAAGGCAGGCCCTAGTCTGTCTGTGTATGCTCGGGAAGTACGCAAGCAGAGCAGTAGAGTCGGATCAGTAATACAGTGAGCCTATTGATCTGTGTGTACATTATAAATGCTGCACTATTGGGTTGTGGTGCAAGCAGTTTGTATTCTTTGTACTGACGGGCCTCACAATTTCTTCCAATTTTAGAAAATGGAGCTTGAATAAGAATCCAAAGAATGGATTAGGATCTTTTTGTGTTGTTATGTGTTGTGTGTGTTGCCATAAGCTCCCCTCCTGAAAGCTGCAGCAGCCTTTGTGCACTGAGAAGTCAAAGCAGTGGCATTTCTCTGTCTCTCTTTCTCCTGTCTGTCTCTTTCAGTCTCTCTCTGTCGCTCTCTCGCCTGCATTCCCTTCTTTAGGGTCTGGCACCACAGGGTATCAACAGGGACAATCTAAGGCTGTGGAGACGGCTTAGCGTCCAGGCCGGACCAGTTCAAAAATGCTAAACTTAGTCCGAATTCAAAGCAGTCCGTCACTTTAATATTCTGATATTTGTATCATTTGAAGTTGAGTTGAATATAAACAGGATGTGCATGTGAGGAAAGCCCTTATTACTCCATCCAGAAAAAAAAAAAAGCATGATACGTTTTAAAAAGCATTTTGTTGGATGCAAACCATAAAAAAGTCTGCGAGAGATCTATCCAATTAGAGACATTGGTAAATTAGAACCATTGTTGTAGAATAAATCGTAGTAGCTGGAGTTCTAACGCAGGAGTTTTTTTTTACTAGGGGTGTGCAAAAATATAGATATATTGTGATACTAAATCTGATGTTGCATTGTGGGCTCTTGTATTTTTTGGTATCTTTTTTTTGTGACCCCACTACAGTTCTATTGCTCATCTAGTGGAAGGAAACATGTTCATGCAATACACTTGACATATTCACTGTTTTATCAAAGAAATATTGTTGCTAAAATGCAATTTACCATTATAATAATCCTTATAGTCTAGTCCATTCCAATCTGGCTCTGCTTCCGTTGTAGGGAGTATACCCAGAGTATATCACACAGGCCAAGATTACAAGGGCTGAGCTGGCAGTAAGTGCCCTAGATACAGCACAGAAATGGAATTTCTCTAACACCCATTAGGAAACGACTATATGTGACTATTCCAGACAGAGAAGGGACTAATTGGGTGGGGCTAAAAGGTCATTCTGAAACATGTTTTTCACTCATGGTTCAAAATCAGATACAGGCTCAAATTATTTCTAATTTAAGATTGTTGATCTTCTACTAGGCTGGTATATTACAAGTAAACCAGATTCTTCTATAAGCCTGTTTCCATCCCTTCCACCATGCAGGACATATTAATATTCATCCAACTTGTGCCAGTATAAAAATCTGACCCAATCCTCACTTTTGCACATCTCCCCTGTGGCATAGCCTAAAATGGGCCTGCAGGCTAGATGTCCCAGGGGCCTTTTGTGCTGGAAGATAAATCAAGCTTCACGGAAAGATAGGGGAGCGGCGTCATTTGTTGGCAAGAATAGAAAAATTCTCCTGAAAACCGTAAATCATTACACGGGCAGGCCCCAGTGAATAGGCCTCACCACCAAACAAATCGATTCGGGAAGTTATTGCACATTTCAATCCTGGCTTCAGCCTTTTTTTACAAGCACCTGGAGATGAGCAGTGGGCGCTGTATGATTTACATGGACAACTATTTAATGCGTGGGATTTCTCTTGGCAGTGCAGTATGTTTAATTTGGGTTATTTATTTGTTGTCAGATGGAGCGTGTGAACGGATAACGAAATAATGCGATTAGGCTTTTGCGGCGTGTTTGATTTATGATGTTGGCACGCGCAAAGGTCTTGACCAAGCATTGTTCTAGTATGAATCAAGCAAGGCTGAAAGTTCGTAATTAGCAAAGAAACATATTTTATTTTTGAAAAAAGTGGAAGGATGAAAAGAAAAGAAAAAAAAAGAATGTCAGTTACATAAGACTAGAACCTTGTTGATGCTAAATTCGGACTGTTGCCATAGCAATTGTCAATAAAAATCTGAATGTATTTTGAATGGGCAAAAATCATCAAAAATCCTTCAAAATATGCAACTGCAACTAATGAATGTTTACTATTGCAAGACAGGGATAATTTAAGTTAATTTTTGTCGTCTTGTCGTTATTCCTCACTTACCTTATGGATTGTGAGCCTCCTAATTATTCACTCTGATGAGTTTATAAGTGTTTTTCACAGCTTTCAGACCCATCACAGTAACCATAAAGTACTTTATATTTAGATGCAATGCAGCAGACATATTTTGACCTACAAACAAAGAACTGCTTATACAATATATATGTACTGAGGCAAGACCATGAGAAAACATCGACTACAAGGCCAGATATTTTTCCCATTGATCAGATATGAGTAGCCTTGACAAGACACAATAAGACTATAAAGAATATAATGTACTCAGTGTATACTGTTATCATCAGTATGTTGGCTTGTCATTGCTCTGAGGCAATATTCCCAGTCATCAGGTTTTGGTACTGACAGGGAATTGTTCAGCTTTAATTAGTCACAGCAGTTCATGGTGTCTATTCTACACTCTGTATATATGCATGACACATCATTTACATACAATACCTCTGCTGTTTGTGTCATCGGTGCCATAGAGTGCACAGGTATGATGAGAATAATGATGAGCTCTTAGTACCTTATGAATTCTAGTTTCTATCAACCAATCAATCAATCAATCAATCAATCAAACTTTATTTATAAAGTGCTTTTCATACAAAAAATGTAACACAAAATGCTTTACAGTGATTAAAAAACAACCCACATTTCCTTCCACCCAACCAGCCCCACAGCTGCCCGACACCACACAACCAAACAACCCAAACAGTAACACACACACACATACACACACACACACACACACACACACACACACACACACACTACACTACCCCCCACCAGGAGCCCACGGGACAGACCCCGGCAGCCTCAGCCGACCACCGCTCCCGGTGCAGAGGGCTCCTACAGAGGGAGCACTGGAAATCCTAAAAATTATCAAGCTAATAAAATGCCTAAAATAAATAAATAAATAAAATAAAATATGAATAATACTAAAAGTATTAAATTTCAATCAAAGGCCAAGCTTTAGCCCACTCTTAAAAACATGAACGTTCTCTGCAGCCCTGAGGTCCTACGGCAGGCTGTTCCATAGATGAGGGCTGTTCTACTTTACATGTACACAATTTTAAAAAGCAATGGGAATTTGAACTAATATGTTCATTATATTATTCATGTATATATAAATATAATTATATGTACATTATATACACGTGCATACATTTCTTTTTATTGCAAGTTGGTATTTTAGGCTGCAACTCCTAATGTGGAGATGTGTATGAAACTGAGGTAAACTGATTTAACATTAGGACTGGTGCTATAGCAATTGACTATTTAAATCAAAATATTATATCTTTTGAATGTTGAGAAGTCCTCAAAATGTCCCCAATATCTCCAGAGAAGATGATTCACTCTGTGAGGGTGATACAAATGGACTTCAAACAGTCATTGACCCCTTTTTGAACATTTTGACAGGAATGGACTTTACTCACATTTGTTATTTGTATACCTAGTGTGCAGTTGTGTGTATGTGTTGAGTGTGGAGAGAGGGGTGGGGAGGGTTTTTGTTTTTGTCTATTTTTGTTTTCGTTTGCTCGATTTCAAAATTGAAAAAATATAAATAAATGTATAAACAGGAAACTGAAAACCTCATCTTTCAGAGTTGTAATGAATGCAATAAATATAATGGGCCCTTTCTATACTGACTTTTGGGTTGGGTTGTATGCTTTGTGCTAGATGATACTAATTCTTGAAACACTTTCCTTATGCTGAGTTTATAAGCAGTTTTCGCACCTTTCAGAAGCCAGAGAGGAGTCCTGATTATTTGAAAATAGAACACTTTATAGATTAGACCGTCCACAGTAGACTTGTTTTGACTTGTTTTAAAAGTAACTTATACATTATATCTGTACTGGGGCAAGAAAAAATTTCCTCAAATACCTAGGAAAAAATGGGCTTTTAAATGCAGTTGTTTTCCAAGTCACCCCTACCCCCATAATTTCTTTGTTTTCTTCTTAAGCTGCACATTTTTATGCGTCTCTTGACATTTTGGTTCTCTTTAGTGGTTAGAGTTTATCTTTACCCTTTTAGAGAAAGACCTTCAAGTCGTGGTGCCGGAGACCTCTCTCTTAAAAAGCAGAGATAAACAGTGCAGCGAAAGTGGCCTCATATAAGACTATAAAATAAGACACTACATGGGCTACTGTCTTGTGAAGGATTATTGTTGGCAACTCTCTCATCAAATTATTATCATACGAGACCAGCTTTTATTGTGCTATTCAAAGAGTCCACAAGTTGGTAGCACTCTATATAAAAACAATCACATATAACGTATTTAAAGCTCTGGAGCATTTGCCCTATCTCACAATAGCAAATAAAGTGTCCTGACATTTAATGCTTAGCCAGTAAATCACTAGTATCTGACAGTTGCTAAAAGGGGTACATGCTTTACAGACAGCTCTGGGAAAAAATAAGGGACCACTGCAAAATTATCAGTTTTTCTGATTTTACTACTTATAGGTATGTGTTTGGGCAAAAGGAACATTTTTGTTTGAGTCTATAAACTAATTCCAAATAAAAATATTATTGTTTAGAGCAGTGTTTCCCAACCTTTTTTATCTTGTGTACCCCCTGAGCCTTTTTGTCATACCTCGAGTACCCCCTCACTCATACGTGTTGATAATTCTCCAAAAGTAGAACGTGACACAACGGATTATTAAATGAAAATCATTTTATTTCATCTCCTTAATTTGAAAATCTAATTCTCAGGCATTTTCTCTCTTTTCTTTCACTCAAATTTACTCAAATTAGAATTAAAAAATTCCAAAAAAAAAATCTCCCCCTGTGCCTGGCAGTGATATTGCCGAGTACCCCCTGCAATGGCTCGTGTACTCCTAGGGGTACTTGTACCCCTGGTTGGGAAACACTGGTTTAGAGTATTTATTTGCAGAAAATGACAAATGGTCAAAATAAGAAAAAAATATACATGTTTTCAGACCTCAAACAATGCAAAGAACAAGATCAGATTCATTCTAAAACATCATATTACTAATGTTTACACTTAAGAAGAGTTCAGAAATCAATATTTGGTGCAATAACCCTTATTTTTAATCGCAGCTTTCATGCGTCTTGGCATGCTCTCCACAAGTCTTTCACATTGTTCTTGGGTGACTTTATTCCACTCCTGGTGCAACAACTGAAGTAGCTCAGCTTTGTGTTTGTGTTGGAATTCAACAGACGCTGGAATGGAATGGCTGTAATACATGTAGAGATGCTGATTTCAGAAAAAGATGCAGTGGCCTCTTATTTTTTTTCCAGAGCTGTATTTTTCAGATGGAAGGTCGAAATGTGATTGGGTTGCCTGGGATGTTCCGTTATATAGCATTAAACTGACCTATGTTGGTTTGGTGTTTTATTGCTACAAAAATAATACCTTGGAGACCTGACTAGCAACTTGGCTTGGTGACATCTACTTGTTACCCTGGAGAAAGATAAGGTAAATGTCATACATGAATGAAGATGGAACACAAGTAATGCAATTAGGATGCACCGATCCAGCTTTTTCAGTTCCGATTCTGGTTTCGATACTATGGCTTTAATTATCTGCCATTACATGACATCAACCAATACCAGAGCAGAAGGAGAAAACAGCATTTATTTCCTTTAAACAAAATTATAATAAAGACAATGGATAGAGCTGATATTCATCTCTCAAGTAACTACAGAACAGCTTTGTATAAATAAAAAGATTCTGAGACCTTCTGTGCCAACTATCCAATCCAATCCAACTTTATTTGTATAGCACATTTTATAAACAAGTTTCCAAAGTACTTCACATGGCAATGTAAAACATTTCTGATGGGTGCTGGTAAAAACCCAACATATTCTGTACACAGGAAAGGAAGACAAGAGATTAGATCTTTTTCACTTGCAAGTGGAGAACAATCAGAGAAATACGACCAGGTTACAACATTGCTCTCGGCCCATATTTGCTCTGAGCGTCCTGGTTCTCTGTGCCCCCAGCTTGCTATTTATTCAGTTTTTCACATCCCTAATTTACACGTGGTCTGTCCTGCCCATAAGGGGTGGGGGAACATGTGGCAGGACAGCCGACAAAACATAATCATTAAAACCAAAACATAATCATAACACCCAACACACTTATAAGATAATTCCCAGATATGACATCTCTCACAGGAACAATGTCCCTGAAACTTAGATACTGGAGGAGCCAAGCTGTCTGCTTACGTCTCCCCTCGGATATCTGGCCTTTCTGTAACTCAAAACATATCACAAGTCATGCACACATTTGAAACTTCATTTCTAAAGATTAAAGAATCACAAATGTTAATAATATATAATTATTCCATCATTTCCCTCCTGTTTATTAATTTTTGTTGTATCCCGTGTAACCTCTTCTTTGCAGATTTTCAGTTACCTGTTCATTGTTATTGTACACACAATTCTCAATTTCTTGGAATAAGTCAGTCAATTCATTTTGTAAATCTGTTTCTTCGTCAATGGGTGTCAATAGAGTGCCATTATAACCTGCCAGCAAATGCATCATCACTTCCTTGTCTTGTGTTAAGGGTGAGATGGCAGTTGTAATTAGTCTATTAATTAATGCTCTTAGACATGGAATACAACAACACCCACATAAGGTCAAAATTGCTGCAAATACTGCTACTGACATTAGGACTGATGTTACCAGGGCTTTGTATTTTCCAAATACATCCAGCCAGCCGTCCCACATGGAAGTATCTACCCCCGATTGGTCCTTCATTCGCTTGTTCATAGCTCTTAGGCCATCCAAGGCCTTAGTGAGTTTACCTTCGGGAGCGGTGTTATTCGGGACAAACGCACAACACACATCCCCAAAGATTACACACACTCCTCCTTTCTCGGTTAGTAACATGTCGAGCACTATGCGATTCTGGAAGGCCATGAGTGAGGTAGCTTTAAGTTGGTCGTGTACAGCAGATAGTGCAGTTTCGGTGTAGTTGCCAAGTTTCTGGACGTTATAGTGGATGTAGTTGATTCTGTCTACATTTTTGTTAGACGTAATTGGAAGGAATGCAGCTATAACTGGTGTATTTTCAAATCCTGCTGCTATTTCAAAAGATCAAAGTTAGCTTGTATTGTCAATTCTGCCATATGTGTTCAACATACAGTGAAATTTCGTTTCTCTCTCGCCAGGTAGTGCAAAAAGACAGTGTACAAAATACAATATGAAAACAAAACACAACAAAAACCATCTAAGACAGAGATCTAAAGTTAAACTAAAGTCTAAGATCCAAAATCTTAAAACAGTGCAACATAATAAATAAACCCCTATATACAGATTTCCAAAGTGTGCAGTGTGCATCAAAAATGTGCAATAGAATGTGCATTGGAGTTAAGATAAAAATAAATGTGCATCAGTGCAACAGTCGTCCTTAGCAGCAGTTTTTTAAAGGGTCTTGAGTGATATATTTGATTTGCTAATTTATATTCGTCAGGCACACCCCCTAGGGACGCCCACAGCGTCAAAGTAGGTCTTCTAATCACGGGGTGTGGCTAGTTCGCTTCCTTCTATTTAAATGTCCTGGAAGCACAAGTTGGTAATGTGCACTTATCTCTTCTGCAGTCATTGGTTGGACTATCACTGGCATAATCAGTGTAACTAAAGCACAACGAGCTGAAGTATTGGACAGTATTTTGTCATAGACCTTGTCTTCACCGCACCACCACCACACGTCTGATCTGGATATTACTTTCATGTTGTCACCTCCATTAATGTTAGTTTCACAAAATTCCTGCTGGATTCTCCCTAAGATGTTTTTTGTTCCATTGAAATTTATACACATAAACATTTTTTAAGTGCTACTTTAGCATCAAATACTGGTTTAATCTTTACAGGTTGGGTGACTGGAAAAGTTTTATCTAAGTCAGAACAGTTTGGTGGATTGGTGTTAGTCATTATAGGTATTATACATGTCTCGTTAATGGGTGCAGGGACTACTTTCAAAACTGGTCTAGATCCCAAACATACTAAACAGTCTGATAGTGATGAATTAGCTGCTTGTTCCGTCATTAGCAGTTATTGTTGAGTCCTGATATTCCTGTAGCTATTAGAAACCAATCATCTGTTTTTTGCATGTTGTTGTTTATTCTAATCATTGTACTAGTGAAAGTTCGTGGTCCTATCACTAGACTTTCCTTCTGCTGAGGCAGTTCTGTCGAGTCAGCCTGTGTTATGTTAGAACATAAAAAAACTTTGTGCATGGGTCGTCTCCTGATTTATAAATACATAACAATAAGGTATAACATGGTACTTTCAGACCATGACCTCCTGATTCTATTCCTGCTTCTAATGGTTCTGCTGTTGTGTTAAAGAACATTACTAAAGTTAATTTGCCATTCAATTTAATCACTTCCATCTTAAGTCTTCTAGCCCATTTTTTTTTTTTATCTGATACCATACTAGTAGGAATGTCATTACAAAGAATGTCAACAATATCCAACACATTATAGCTGTCTTTAACCATTTTGGTATTCTATTCCTGTGATTTATCTGCATCTTTGTAGTTTATAACCTTTTTGCAATGACTTTGATGAATCCAAGTTGCTCTCTCAGCTATTTTTAGTGCTGTTGGGGTTGTTAACAATACTTGATAAGGACCTTCCCACTTAGGTGAATACCAGTGTTTTTTCTTTATGCTTTTCACCAAGATCCAGTCCCCTGGTTCCACTAACTCTTCTTCTTGTTGAGAACAGGGTTGGTCTACTTCAGTATGTTTGTTATTTTGCTTTTCAAACATTTTTCTCATGTGTGAAGCTAAGTCCATATCTTCCCCATCTTCCCATATTTGTTTAAATTGTGGTATTTTATATGGTCTACCAAACAATATCTCAAATGGAGTTAGCCCTTGTATAGCTGTAGTATTTAATTCTAACTTGACTAAATCTAAACATTTAGTCCATGGTCTTTTAGTTTCTTCCATACATTTTTTAAGTCTGGTTTTTATAGTACCATTTCTTCTCTCTACTAGTCCTGCTGACTGTGGGTGATATGAACACAAGTTTTTTAGTTTTATATCAAATTTCTTTCCTATCAATTCTATGGTTTCATTAACAAAATGTTTAGCATTATCCGATCGGATCACTTCCACTAATCCATATCTAGGTATAATTTCTTTCCATAACGCTTTTGCTACTGTTAATGCATCTGGATGTCTAGTTGGAAATATCTCTGTCCATTTTGAAAACACATCTATGATTACTAAACAATATTTCATACCTTCACTTTGATTTAATTGAATAAAATCCATCTGTATTTCTTGAAATGGGTATTGTGGTTCTGGAAATTTACCTCTAGTTGGTCTAAGATTTCCTTGTGGATTATGTTTTGCACATATTAGGCATCTTCTACAAAATTTTTTAGTAGTTATTATTAAATACTGCGTATTTATCATAGATACCATCCCTCCTGTTGAGACATGTGATTTACCATGGCTCAATATTGCTGCGTATCTATATAAATTCTGTGGTAGTATTGGTTTATTTTCTGGTCACATATATATGTCGTTTTTTATTTGTGCTCCTTTTCTTTTCCATAAGTTTACTTCAGTTTTAGGGCTTTGTTCTTGCATGTCTTGTAGGTTTTTTGTTTAGTTGGGTCCCTTCCATTAAAGAATATGTATTTATTTTGTATTCTGCTGCGTCTTTAGCTGTTTTATCTGCCATTGCATTTCCTCTTGTTACTTCATCTGTTCCTGATTTGTGTGCTGTACATTTACAAATCGCTATTTTATTTGGTAATTGTACTGCTTTTATTAATTCTGTTAATAATTCAGCATGAGTTACTGGTTTTCCTGTAGAAGTCTTCATTCCTCTATTTTTCCAATATTGTGCAAATACGTGAGTTGTCGCATATGCATATTGACTATCTGTATATATTGTTACGTTCTTGCCTTTAAATAATTTGCATGCTTCTGTTAGTGCTACTAATTCTGCTGCCTGTGCTGAATAATTTGGAGGTAATTTATTTGCTTTTAATACTTTATTTACTGTTGTTACCGCATACCCTGTCTATGTTTTTCCATAATTGTCTTTTCTAGATGATCCGTCTACAAATACAATTTCTGCTCCTTCAATTGGAGTATCTAATAAATCTTCTCTACATTTTGTTGATTGTTCTACTAATTCTTTACAATTATGTGGGATTCCGTCATCCTCAGTCGGCATTAAAGTGGCTGGATTTAAAACTGTACATCTTTCTATGGTTAAATGTGGTTGTGAATATAAATTTGTCATACATGAAAGGTGTCTTGCTGGTGATAAAAATGAGTGATTGCTCTGTAATAGTAATACTGCTACAGCGTGTGGTACTTTGAGTGTTAATGGGTGAAATAACACTACTGTTGCTGAAGCTTCTACTGCTACAGATGCTGCTTTTACTACACTGTCAAGTTTAGTTGAATAGTAGGCTATAGGTCTTAGTTTGGTTCCATGCAGTTGTGTGATTACTGAAGTCATTAATATGCCTTTACAATCTACCATTTGCACAAAGGGTTTTGAATAATCCGGTAAGGCTAGACTTACACTTAAGACTAAAGTTTGTTTTAGATCACAGAATGCCTTTTCTGCTTCCTGCATCTATTTTATCTTTCATTGCAATTGGAGTCTCATATATTATCATGTTGGAGTCTCATATTATTATCATTTATTATCATTATTACTATTTTCCATTATTATTATTATTATTACGTATTACTATTTGTATTATTTATTACTTACTTTATCCCCTCCCTGCATGCATGCACCTTTTTCCCTCTTGTCCAAATGTCCTGGAGCTACTGTGGCGAGTAAATTTCTCCTGTGTGAGATCAATATAGGCTTATCTTATCTTATATTAGTTGACTTAATGGATGTGTTAATTCTGCATAACATGGAATCCATTGTCTGCAGTAATTCGTTAATCCTAAAAAGACATCATTTGTTTTTTGGTTTCTGGTTTTGGTGCATTCAGGATAGCTGCTTTTCTGTCGTTAGTAATTGTTCTGCCTCCATTACTGAGAGAATATCCTAAATATTTGACTTCTTGTTTACAAAATTGTACTTTATTTTTACTTGTTTTATGTCCGTTTTCTGCTAGATATTTTAATAACGGTATTGTATCCTTTTGGCATGTTTCCTTATCTGGTGATGAAATCAAAATATCATCCACGTAAAGTAAGATTTGACTTCCTCCTGGAGGTGTAAATTTAGACAAATTCGAACTCATAGCCTGTGAGTAAATTGTAGGAGATTCACCGTAACCTTGTGGTAACCTGGCATAAGTATATCTTCTATTGTTATAGGTAAATGCGACTAAAAACTGGCTATCTTCACGAATTGGAATTGAAAAGAAAGCATTTGAAATGTCTATAACCGTAAAGTATTGTGAATTTGGTTGTAATGAATTTAGAAGTGTATGTGGATCAGGAACACATGGTGCTCTCTGAATCACTGCTTGGTTTACTGCTTGTAGATCTTGTATCATTCTCCATCCTACAGATGGCGCTGCTTTTTGTACTGGAAATGACATGTATTGGCCAAAATAATGCTTTTCTAGTCCAGTTGTGACATCCTGTCTCAGCTGTTGGTCTTGTAATTATCCAGTCTGTACATTTGAGTCTTTTGAGATACACTCTAGTTTGTGGCTGCACTATGATAAATAAACTAGGACTAAACCAGAACTGAACCAGGTCTAAACTAGGACTAAAAGAGATCTAAATCAGGTCCAAACCAGATCAATGCAAAAAAAAAACTAAAAAATAAAATAAACTCTTTTTCTTCGGGTCCCAGGAGGATATTTGATATAATATGATAATATGAAAAGCAGAATTAGACGTATAATAGATTTGCCAGGCGGAGGCGGAGTGCAAACACGCGCCCTGGACACGGCCAAAAGGTGAGCCCGGTGCGGCCAAAAGGTGAGCTGTTGTACAGTTGTAGGGAGTATGTATGAAGGTAGTCCTGTATGTGGAGTTTGCGTGTTCTGCTTGTGTCTGGGTGGTCTTATTCCATATGGTAAACAACTCCAGAAGCATTACCATTTGAGAATCTGAATCTGATGTTTCTAGGGGCCTAAATTCCTCAGCTCAAGTAACTATTGTAAATATTTTTTACTCTAATAGTCTGCATAATAATCTGCATAGATCTTTTCTCTTAACTGTATTATCTCTACAGTGTTTAACTTCCCTTTGAAATTATATTTTGTTGTCCATAATTTCAGGTATTTTATTTTGTCTTTATTTTGTTGCTCGACACTTTTATAGTCCTTACTCTGAAGTTTTGTCTGTTTGTTTCCCATTTTTTTTTGGTCAATTTGGTCCAACCTTTTTAATCCAGAGTGGAGTCTCTATAGGTTGGGATGTGTTTTTGTTCAGACAGTAATAATCAGTATTGTAGTATTTTTCACTTCAACCTGTCACTGTGCAATGAGCAGGTGGAAAAATCTTGCCTTTGCATCTACAATACGTTACTGTATTATTCTGAACAGTTTATATGAATTACAGTGTTAACGGCCTGTAATTCCAGTCATACACACTTTCACACAGAACTTTTATTCCTTTGAGTACGATTTTCACGGTCTTTTATTATCTAGCCAGTAACTAACCTGTTACCCGATAAAGGGAAACCGCTTCCTTCAGTAATTTACTAACTGTATGTGACTAACCTGTCACCCGTTAGAAGGATACTACTCCACCCAGTGTTTTACTACCTGCCAGTGACTCTCCCGCCACCCGATAGAGGGACACTAGTCCACGTTTTACCTAATAGAGCCTAGGATTGTTAGGGTTTTCTACGCGCTATGACCCTCAGTCACACACGTTTTAAACTTAGACGTACTCACTCAGTTCTTTTAGTCTGGTTGTCTTCCTCCTTCGGTATCCCTTCAACCCTCAGACTCCAAGCGATGGTTGAGAGTCGGCCGGTAAAGGTTTCAGATGCAGTGGCCACTGTCTTTCCCGAATCTCAGACACCTCCTGGAGTCTTTAGGTGTCTTGGGATCCGGCTCACGAAGGACCATTTGATGGGTGCTGGTAAAAACCCAACATATTCTGTACACAGGAAAGGAAGACAAGAGATTAGATCTTTTTCACTTGCAAGTGGAGAACAATCAGAGAAATACGACCAGGTTACAACATTGCTCTCGGCCCATATTTGCTCTGAGCGTCCTGGTTCTCTGTGCCCCCAGCTTGCTATTTATTCAGTTTTTCACATCCCTAATTTACACGTGGTCTGTCCTGCCCATAAGGGGTGGGGGAACATGTGGCAGGACAGCCGACAAAACATAATCATTAAAACCAAAACATAATCATAACACCCAACACACTTATAAGATAATTCCCAGATATGACATCTCTCACAGGAACAATGTCCCTGAAACTTAGATACTGGAGGAGCCAAGCTGTCTGCTTACGTCTCCCCTCGGATATCTGGCCTTTCTGTAACTCAAAACATATCACAAGTCATGCACACATTTGAAACTTCATTTCTAAAGATTAAAGAATCACAAATGTTAATAATATATAATTATTCCATCAATTTCACTTTAAAAAGTCAGCAAAATTATGTTCCAAACAAAAGGAACTAATAGAATCAATAAACAAAAGTAATACAATCAATAAATAAAGACAGTACTAAAAAAATAAAAACAATAAATTAAATAAATAAATAGAAGACACAGAAGACCACACAACTTACGCAGTATTAAAAGCCACAGAATAAAAGTGGGTCTACAGACGAGACTTAAAACACTCCACTGTGGGGCTGTTTGAATGTGGGGGGGAGCGTTCCAGAGCTTGGACCCGGCCACAGAGAAGGCCCTGTTTTGAGTCTTGTCTTTAAGTCTCGTCTTGGGCACCACAAGTTGGAGCTGGCCCTTGGACCTCAGAGCACGTGTGGGGGTATAAATCTGGATGAGGTCCGATGTACTGTGGGGCCAGTCCATTCAAGCTTTAAAAATCGTAACATTTATTCTGAAATTAGCAGGAAGTCAGTGCAATGGCGCAAGAACTGGAGTAATGTGATCAAGCGTTTTGCTCCCTGTTAAAAGATGTGCAGCAGAGTTCCGGACTAACTGCAAGCGATGAAGTGCATTTTGGTTGATTCCTGTGTAGAGTGCATTGCAGTAGTCCAGATGAGTAGAGATAAAAATATGCATGACATGATAAAATCACGAAGGTGATTAAAAACTGGATTTAACAACAGAATTGACCTGCTTGTTAAGTTTAAAATCACAGTCTACAGTGACCGCCAAGCTTGGTGGCTGAGGGACGAATTAATTCCTTGAAGGGACCCATGTCAGTTTGGAGGTCCATAGGACTAAACACTACCATGTCAGTCTTGTGCTCATTAAGATTTAAAAAGTGCCAACCAAGCCTTGATGTGCCAACTAAGCCTTGATGTCACTCAAGCACTGCAGGAGGGGTGTCAGGGTGCTGCTGCCATTTTTTCTGAGTGGCATGTAAATTTGGCAGTCATCTGCATAAAAATGGTAAGCTATCCCATGCTTTGGAAAATTTGGCTCAGGGGAGAATATAAAGTGCAAACAGTACAAGCACGATAATGGAGCCCTGGGGGACTCCACAGTGAAGCAGCACAGAGGATGAGGTGGAGTCCCCCAGTCTAACACAGAAAGACAAGTAGGACCTGAAGGCAGACCCCCTGACACCAACACAGTTTTCAAGACAATTTGAAAGAGTTGCATGGCCCACTATGTCAAAAGCAGCAGTCAAGTCAAAAAGCATTAAAATGGCAGATTCACCAGAATCGGTCATTAAAAACCTTTAAAAGTGCTGACTCGGTGCTATGAAATGCTTTCTATCCTGATTGGAACAAATCAAATATATTCTGTGCATTTAAAAATGACTGCAGTTGAACTAAAACACTATTTCAAGAATCTTGGACAAAAAAGTAAGGGACACTAGTGTCAAGACAGGACTTTTTTAAGTAATGGTTCAACCACAGCTTGTTTACACAAACTGGACACTGTCCATGAGGTGAGGCTCCCATTTACAATATGCTGGACATAAGGGTCAACAGTTGACAAGATGTCTTTGAGGAGGCACGAGGGGCAGAATCTGTGGGACTAGATGAAGGTTTGAGTTTATTGACAATATTTGTTAGAAAGGGTAAGGAAACTGGTTCAAACTGTTATAAAACAGCTGATCAGTGCATGGTTATTGAGGGACTAGGCAGAATGACTGAAATGCTGGCCCTAATGGCAGGACGTTTCTCACAAAAATGTTCAAAAATCACTCACACGCCTCTCAAGATGATTCTAAAATGGTGGATTGGAAAGGATTCAATACAGAATCTATTGTTTTAAAAGGCACCCTGGGCTTATTAAGATTTGAGATATTGTTTCTGATAAGTATTTTGTTTTTTCAGCATTAACAATTCTTTGATCATTTTGCCAGCAATTACAAAGAATCTGATATGACACTTGAAATCTGTCTTTTTTCCAGTTACGCTCTGCCCTACACTCCTGTCTTGCTGTGTGTGTATAATCATTGAGGCAAGGCTTCGGCTTTGACCTGGGACGCACAGCTTTTTGCGGGGCAGTGGCATCCAATAGATTGGCACAAGAGGAGAGAAAACGCAATGTCAACTGTTCAGTATTTTAAATCCCCGTAGACCCATTCTGACTGTCAATAGTGTCAATAAGAGCGGAGAAAAGAGCCGCAGAATTGGGCTTGAGAGCTCGACCACAGGGCACAGGCGCACTCATTTACACTGACATCAAACATTATAGGAGCATGATCAGAGAAAACAGCATCACCCGCACACACATTGTCAATAGGAACACCGTATGACAGCACGAGGTCCAGAGTGTGTCCCTGTATTTGCGTGCAGCCAGTAACATGCTGGGTTAGTTTAAAAGCATCAAGCAGTTTAAAAACTCATTAGCCAGGGGCTTGGACAGGCAACAAACATGTATATTAAAACCACCAATTAAAAACTTGTCATATAAGTATAAATACCAGCAATAAAATTAGAAAAGTAATTTATAAGTCTTTGTTGTGCTTGAGCAGACCATACACTATTGGGCACAGAAGCGAATTACGCACGCCCAGCTCAAAGCAACTCAATTCGAAGGAGATGTGCAGTGATACAGTCTTAAACTGTAAAGATTCCTTTAATATTGTGGCAATGCCTCCACCACGACCTGATGCTCTTGGTGAGCTATTAAAAGTACAGCCAGGAGGAACCAGTTCAGAAAAGCGGCACACTCACCCACTTTTATCCAAGTCTCAGTCACGAAGCACAATATGAAGGTTTTGTTCATAAATGATGGTGCATTAAGAAGTGCACATTTAGATGAGTTGCCGCTGTCTTTGACTCCCGGCGTCGCCCTTCTCAGTAGCTGCAGGTTAGTGTGATCCACGTCTCGCGAGCACGGTAGGCATGAGCACCGGAGAAGAGAGAGGTCCTCCGATTCATTCTCAGCAACTGGAGTTAACCAGTGGCCCTCAGGAGTCAGCGCCGAGAGATGAATCGCCGAAAACAAGCCTCGTAATCCAGCGGAAAGTTGGAGGCAGATCTGGCAAGGTGCGAGGCGGGAGACGGCTAGCCACTAGCCTCCCGCTGCACACCCCTCTCCCACCTCTCCGCCTGCGCTTCCTGGAAAGCCGGGCTGTGACCCTGAGCAGGTATTCTGGCACATCAGCCAGGAAGGAAGGACACAGCCTTTTTTGTTCATAGCACTGTTGATTCTCATTTGAATCAACAAAAGCTTTTATCTTTAGTAGCTCCTGGCAATCATAAAACAGCAGTGAGTCAATGGTCCTTGTGGTTAAGTTGTTAAAATTAGAGCCAAACAAAGTAGAGACAGGAGAGTCAAGCGGCGAACCAAGCACCCCAGCGCCATCTTGAATTCCCAAAATCTATGACCAGTAAATAGTATTATTACATGAGTGTATATGTCCAACCATCATATTGACTGATCCAATATTTCAGAGATGATATCCGATCCAGCCAGTCTTTCAGTATTGGCACCAATATCCGATACCAGCATCAGATCATACATCCCTAAATTCAGTGCAATAGGCGGTGGTCCCTCCTTAGAAAAGCTGCGCAGTGCCCCTTTAAAACGTAAAGCTTACGATGAGGGATAATTGTCAGATCTGTACTCCAGTCCCTAATTTACGTGTTGTTCCATAGTTAAAATTTGTTCTTTAACGGAATTTTGAGATTTGAGTTGGCACTGTGAGAAAGAAGTCTACTGCATGTGTAGAATCACAAAATTACCTTTCAAATGGTGAGAGGAATTGCATCACGTAATACCTGTTGTGGCATCCAAATAGATTGATTAATTTCAAAGAGACGAGCTTGTATCTGACTTTGAAAAATAAAAAGAAACACTCCTTAATCAAAAGTTGAGCTAGGATGATGCATGACTTTTCAAACCCGATGTCATCCACTTCATATAAGTCCAATCAATTTTTGAGTTTCGTTTGAGGGAAAGTAATTCTGTGCTTTGTCTTCTTGCTGGGTGTTGAAATCAGGTGGAGCGGGCAATCTTGTAAAACATTTAGGGGTTATTATAATCAAGAGTAAAGGTTAAAGAAGTCATATGCACTTGGATTTGAAGAATTTCATCACTCTTGTTAAATACTGCAAAACTACATTCAAAGCATTTCTTTCCAGCCTTACTTTGAATCTTCAGTAGACAAGTAGACAATTTTAAACTGATTTTTCTATTTTAGAGTGGAATTAAAAAGTATTGATTGATCTCTTTGTCAAGTTTGTTTCTGATCAAAAATGAGAGTCTGCAGTTTTGGCTTTCCACGAACATACCATCTGCCCCACACAGATTTTGCTCATATGATTGACCTAAATACACCCCCAAAATGTTTATACAATGATACATAATTAATATAAGGCTGTGTCTAATTTCTCTGGCTTACCCCTTCGTCTTACCCCTACCCGTTGGTTTTGCGTGTACATGTGAGGGCAAGGGGTGTCCCAATTCTAATTTTGATCAAGGGCTAAGGCCACGACTGAGGGCTACATACCCCTTGAAATGAAGTAAGCTCTCGACCAGACTTGGAACAAAGGGGTACGCCTACAAGCTCAGGCAGGTTTTGGGATCAGGATGGCAGCGTCACATCGACCAGCCAAGGAGTCTCATGAATGTATTTTCAGCAGTTGTAATTATCGATTAACAGTTTAGCAGGTTTACAATTATGACGCTTATGTTCTATGTTACTTTTTGTGAACTGTTGTTGCGGTTTTAATTGTAGTGATGTCTGTTTAGCCGACGTTATCGTTTTCATCGAACTTTCATGTATAAACAAGCTATTTTTTTTTGTCGAGCTGAGGTACCTGATAATCCTTGACATTGACGCAAACATTACGTTTGTTTGCGTCAGTTGTTGTCGCCTCTGTAGACGTAGCAGTCAGGTAGAGGCAAGGGATGATGACGCAAACGGTAATCAAGTGGTGTCCCATTTCTTAGGAGAACATTCGTACCTCAGCTCAGTATCGAGGGGCAAGACAAAGATGTAGACGTAGATAAAAGGGATAAAGAGGTAGGGGAAGGGGTAAGACAGAGTAATGGGACACAGCCTAAATCAGTGTACTTTTTTTTTGCTAGTAATTGTTCAAATGAATGACTGGAAGTATTCTGTCTTTCAGTCACCTTTCCAGATTCATATAACAATAAAGCTGCACTATGTAACTTTTCTGGTGGAGGGTCTGCTACTTTCTTGTCTCCATGGCAGTGTTACTCCTTTTTCTTTTAAACGTGTCTATCTCCTTGGAGATAAGCACATAACCCCCACCAGCCAATTTAATAGTCAGATCTGTGGTGTGGTGACCCAACTCACAGTGAGAAGGAATGTTTTTCAATTTTGAACAATAAAAACAACAAAATAAACAAAACGTGAACTAGATGGTTAAATGTCACACTACAGAACATTACAGGCACTGGCATAACCCAGGAGAACAACATTCAGCACAGATTTTCAACCTTCAGCTCTGATTATTTTTCTTATGTCTCATTTTGTACCATTTTATGTTTTTATTTGGTTTGAAAGATATTCCCCAGAAAGTCTTAAATATTTATCTTGCCTCCTCCACCCCCCTGTGGGTCAGATGGTGTGGGAAAGGTAACTAAAGTGTTCAGAGGAAGGTCTTCATGGCAGGAGCTGCAGATCCAAGAAGCCGATAACCTTTCTCCACTGACCCCCAAACCCCATGATGCCCGCCAAAGCCAAAGGCCAGAAAACTCTCCATTTTTTAAAATGTTCTTCAAAACAAGCACAAATTTTAGGCATTTGGGGCCAGTGTTATATGCTTACAGGTAAAACCAATCAACCAACATTATTTAAAGGCGCTCTATGTGGGTTGTTTTGGTGGAGTGTCAGCCACCTATTTGTTTTGATGGCGATTTCATTGTTTTAATTAATCTATCTATTAAATTACTGGTGTGTCTCTGAGCAGACTTGCCTCCACAGCTCAGACCTATAACTCTGCTCTGTGACTCCATCTACTTGTTTCCATGGAGATAGATCATTTTAAGGGCATGCTCTGAACCTTTCCAAGCACCAGAACAACAAATCAAAGTTCAAAGTCAGCTTTATTGTCAAAAAACATATGTATAGGTTGCACAAACAGGATTTGAAATTGCAGCGCCCCCTAGGCTAACAGTGAACATAAAACATCTGATAAACAAGACACAATAAACACAATGACTAAAACATCACATATACCCATAGCAAAAGTACAGTAGACTTGTATATAATACAAATAGGTAAAACACACAATGTGTCGCGTAATAAAACTCAAATTGTGTCATTTAAGCAGCAGTGTCAGTGTCATTTAAGAGTCATTTAAGTGTCATTTAAGAATACTGTACATGCATCCATAGTGTTAGCAGGGTCACCATTTTAACTTGGACTCATGCCACCACCGTCATTTCACCATGGAAATGGGTAAGTTTGAATGCCGTACTGTGGAACATAACATATCCATGGAGACAGTGGCAATGACCCTCCCCCCCCATAAATGTTACGTAGTGCACCTGTATTAATCTTAGACTTAGACTTAATCTTTCACTATTCAGTATTCTGTAATTACTAGGGCTGTCAGTTTAACGCATTAGTTAGATAAATTAATTATACTGCAAATTAACGCATTATAAAAATGAACAAAATTAATTATGAGCGGCAATTCAATGTGCGCGCATTTTAAATTTGGCGTGCGGTGAGCAAATCGCTGCTCTGGCCTTTGAACGGCAAGTTTATTTATAAAAATGGAGATGGGACTATCAACAAGAACGTGGTGATTTGTAGCTTTTGTCAAAAAGAATTTTCCGATCACCGAAGCTGCTCCAGTCTGACGGATCATTTGAACGACAAACACGTCCGGACAAGTTTCATTGTTACCGGTGATAGGCGAGTGTGAGCACACTTCAACAAACCACCAAACCAACAAACCACGCTCACAGAATTTGGGCAACAAATGAGCGAAGCAACCACAGAAAAACTGACAAACTCAATCGCAAAGTGGGTTATCTCGTTCTCTCTCTCTCTTACTCCCCCTCTCTCTCAATATCTCTCTCACAAGATTAAAATGCAATTAATTAGATCAATTAATTACAAATCCTGTAATTAATTACATTAATTTTTTAATCGCCTGACAGCACTAGTAATTACCAAAACTATCTTCCTTTTCTTATTACATTTCTATTTGAATCTTGTCCTTTTTACACTTTCAGTTTTTTATTTTCAAAACTCTACAAAACAGTGTTTGAATTTTTTTTTTGTAAAGTCTAGTCCATTACAAAAAAATTCAATATTTTCAAGGTTTCTCTTTGTTCAGACATTCACAAGACATGAAGGCTTTCCATAATAACAACTTTCAGAATTCTGTTTTAGTTTTGAAAAAGTGACTCTTTTGGTGCTAAATCACTCCACTGAATTCCACTCATTACATTCCTCAGCTTTGGGCTCCTGGCGCACAAGAGCAGAAAGAAAACACAGCAGCCATAGCTTAAAAGTACCCCATCTCTCATCGCTAGCTATAAACACGCTAATTCTTTCTTGTCTCACTTTCGTCACCGCGTCAACCAAAGTGCCCACTCGTCCAAACACACGTCTTAGCAGCATCCCATGTTTATCTCACGTCTGCTTCGGAATTTTGGACCCCTGCCATATTATAGACCTTGGAGTATGAAATTGCACAAATATTTATCCACACACAATGATTACTAAACTCGGAAACTAGATTTGTCGCCCGGGTATTGTCTCTTGTTGTGGCGTGCAGCTTATCTTCTCCAGTACGATATTAGAGAGAGGGAAAGGAGTGCATGATGTAGAAATCTTGTGAAAGCTGCTAATCTGTGTGAATGTCGAAGAGGGATTATGGTTGTCACGGTGCGAGGAGGAAAATTAGCTCAAGATGGTTGTCTTCCGGAAATAAATTTGAAATGGCATCGGAATTATGTTGGCAGAAAATAAAGGATTTGATGAAAGACTACCAATATCAACTTTTGTTTAGGCCTATAGAGATCTTAACAGTTAAAGTTCACCATGCCAATAGCACATAGGAGTAATAGTAGTGGCAGTAGTAGTATTAGTAGTAGTAGTACTAGTGGCAGTAGTAGTAGTAATTGTAGTAGTAGGGTTATTAGTAGTAGTTGCAGTAGCAGTGGTGGTGGTAGTAGAAGTGCTGGTAGTGGTAGTAGTAGTAGTAGTAGTAGTAGTAGTAGTAGCAGTAGTAGTGGTGGCAGTAGTAGTAGTAACTGTAGTAGGAGTGGTAGTAGTAGTGGTGGCAGTAGTAGTAGTAGTAGTGGTCATAGTCATAGTTTGCTTTATTGTCGAAAAACAATCATGTACATGTACATGGTGGCACTAGTAGTAGTGGTGGCACTAGTAGTAGTGGTAGTAGTAGTAGTAATTGTAGTAGTAGTAGTAGTGGCAGTAGTAGTAGTAATTGTAGCAGTAATAGTAATTGTAGTAGTGGCAGTAGTAGCAGTAATTGTAGTAGTAGTAGTAACTGTAGTAGTAATTGTAGTAGTAGTAGTAATTGTAGTAGTAGTAGTGGCAGTAGTAGTAGTAGTAGGGCTATTAGCAGTTGTTGCAGTAGTAATGCTGGTAGAGGTAGTACTAGTCATAGTAGTAGTGCTTGTAGTAGTAGGGCTATTAGTAGTAGTTGCAGTAGTAGTACTATTTGCTTTTGGTGCTCAATTGCCATTCCAGATTGATATGACATTGAACAGTATGAAGCACAGATTTGACTGTATGTCCACTTTTTCCACATTTTTGATGTGGATTTTTCTTTTTAAACCACATACCTAAGATTTTGGCGCTCCATTTTAAGTAAAAACTATCTCGCCAAACAGCCGCTCTCCTTTTCTATCTCTGCTTTAGTTCCACATAGTTAATCCTGTAACACCCAACATGGCGGCGGTGTGTACATGTGTGATGTTTTCCAACTATTTCTGCAGCCTGTGCCACCCAGAAAGGACTTGATCCCAGCTTTTCTTATCTATACCTTAAAACCATGTGTACATCTTGTGAATAGGTACAGTATGTGTGTGTCAACATATATATTTGTGTTTACTATTCAAGCTTAAGCACTTGAGAACAGCAGGGCCCTACGGCACTGCACTTGAAATCAGTGCACTCCTACGCTGAGCTATTGTATTTGTTCTTGCATGTATTCATTGCCCGTCTCTTCACTATCTTACCCAGTAGGTATAAAAGTCTACTTTATATAGCTACTTTCTATAGTGCTATTAAATATAATTGCATCAACAGTGTTTCTGTTCCCCTTTGAAGGATATAAATACTGTATTCTTTTTTCAAGAGCACTACTGACAAGAAGCAAATAATAAAAATGTTCAACTTTTGTCTTCAAAACTGTCATAAAAAACATACCAATAACAGTAGTAGTGGTAGTAGTACCATGAATGGAACTAGTAGTAATAGTAGTACCATGACTAGTAGTTCTTGCATTAATAGTGTATAATATATTAGTACCATAGTAGTAATAATATTATTAGAATACTACTACTACTACTAGTAGTAGCAATAGTAGTAGCAGTAGCAGCGGCAGTAGTAATAGCAGTAGCAGCAGTCGTAGTAGTAGTAGTAGTAGTAGCAGTAGTAGTAGTAGTAGCAGCAGCAGTAGCAGTAGCAGCAGAAGCAGTAGTAGTAGTAGCAGCAGCAGTAGCAGTAGTAGTAGTAGTAGTAGTAGTAGTAGCAATAGTAGTAGCAGTAGCAGCGGCAGTAGTAATAGCAGTAGCAGCAGTCGTCGTAGTAGTAGTAGAAGTAGTAGTAATAATAGTAGTAGTAGTAGCAGCAGTAGAAGCAGTAGCAGTAGTAGCAGTAGTAGTAGCAGCAGTAGTAGTAGCAGTAGCAGCAGAAGCAGCAGTAGTAGTAGTAGTAGCAGTAGTAGTAGTAGTAGCAGTAGTAGTAGTAGCAGCAGCAGCAGCAGTAATAGCAGTAGTAGTAGTAGTAGCAGCAGAAGCAGCAGTAGTAGTAGTAGTAGCAGCAGAAGCAGCAGTAGTAGTAGTAGCAGCAGAAGCAGCAGTAGTAGTAGTAGTAGCAGCAGAAGCAGCAATAGTAGTAGTAGTAGCAGCAGAAGCAGCAATAGTAGTAGTAGTAGCAGCAGAAGCAGCAATAGTAGTAGTAGTAGCAGCAGAAGCAGCAATAGTAGTAGTAGTAGCAGCAGAAGCAGCAATAGTAGTAGTAGTAGCAGCAGAAGCAGCAATAGTAGTAGTAGTAGCAGCAGAGTAGTAGTAGTAGCAGCAGAAGCAGCAATAGCAGTAGCAGTAGTAGTAGTAGCAGCAGAAGCAGCAGTAGCAGTAGTAGTAGTAGCAGTAGTAGTAGTAGCAGCAGTAGCAGTAGTAGTAGTAGTAGTGGTAGCAGCAGTTGAGTGTTTTGAAAATAATATTGTAGTTTTTTTATGGCTCTACATACCATTATGACAAAGCTCCAGTCAAGGGACTATATTTTTGTGTTCTTACATACACAGATGTGTAGACAGCTGTCAGCATCACTTTCACACTTGAATGCACTTCAGAAATATCAGACTTTTTAAGCCGTACTGAAACTGCAAAGTACCGTTATTTTCATTTCAGAGTATTAGTTGGACAGTTTCCAGTGTACTTAGCTAAAATTACTGCTTTAAAATGATATAAACGATGTGGCCATCCAAATTTAATCCCATGCGGCCGAGCTTGCAGTGCATTTAACAAACAGGAGTGGAGATTATTTCTGTTTCATAATCCATAGTACAAGCCACCTTTGAAATGACACCAAATAATTGAAATGTTTTGAAGATATATTATAGTGGGAATACAGCAGAAAATGTGATCCATATGCTGTCTAACAAATCCTCGATGGAAACAAAAGGCTTTTAGTACATGGAGCTATGCTTCGACAGGGAATGTGCAATAAAATATAAATTATGCCAATAAAAGGAGGAAACTAAAGAGATGTGGAAGGGCATCTAAGGGCCTGTTTACACGAGAACATTTATGGGTAAAAATGGCTAAATATTTTATTAGAAGTGCCTTTCATTTAGATGGTGACGGCGTTTTGGGGGCTTAAAAATGGAAAAACTGAAACCGCCCTCCAAAGTGGAAAACTTGAATTAGAGCTGGGCGATATGGCCTAAAAATAAACGATTTTAACGATTTCCGATTTTAATCGATTTTTCTCTGCCCTACTCAAAAACAAATAACAGATGACAGAGAAATGGCTCAAAATAATGCAACATTCTTTTATAAAACAAATGCATTACACCTAGCATCAATTAAGCTGTTATCGTTTAAATATATATATATATATATATATATATATATATATATATATATATATATATATATATATATATATATATATATATATATATATATATATATCACAGTTATATATAATATATCACAGTTATATAAATATCTTTCTTTTATAAAGAAGCATTTTATGGAGCTAAATTATTCCCTGATTGTGGGAAAGATGGACTGGAGTGGGTAGTGTTGTGTTTTAGTTTTAGTTTTTCCTTAAGTGATGCAGAAAAGAAGAAGCCACTGTCTATGTTCATGTATGTTAGCTTGTGCAGTCTGTATACAGCTGTGGCAACTTCAGAAAAATATTTGCGGCTTGGTAGCACATACTTCGGGTCCAAACTTTCACCATATTAATGAATCCAGGCTTTTCCACAGTATATATGGGCACCATGTCTTTTACAATATACATCATGTTTTTGGTAAAACATACAACAGCGTGTGTGATTGCCTTCCGTCGTGGGCCGTGCTTATCATACTGCAAACAGTTCGAAAATGTTTTAGGGATGGTGGTTATTTTCATTCTGTTCAGACCTGCACTTCTCCCATTCCGCTGCGTGCCTCTGCTTTAGGCGCTAGGATACATTTTTTCGTGCTGCAACAGCTTTTGAACAGACCTTACAGCGAGCACTCGTTTGTTCTAAGTCTGACGCAAGAAAACCGAACCAGTTCCATATAACAGATGTAGCGACACCTTTGTTTGGTACGAGCTCCGGCTTTCCCTCACTCGCTAGCCGCGCTAGCTCGTGCAATGTTTGGGTACGCCCCGCTAACTTACCCGTGGAAAACGTGGCCGCACATTAGTTCCGCTCGCATGTAAAAATAACAAAAAAATCGATTTTCTTAAAAACACATCGTCCTGAACTGTAAAGTCGAATTAATCGATTTAATCGAAAAATCGCGCAGGTCTAACTTGAATATGCCCCGCCGTAGTGTTTTCATCTACACTGTTCAAGACACAAAACTCTGGTCAAATCTGCTGATGTTGCGTACGCGTTTACGGCACATCGGTCCATATATCAGTGTACTTTGTTTGGCAGGACTCCCAGTCCACACCTTGTTGCTCCTTCGTTGCTTTGTAGTCTTAACGTGGTCTGAAGCAATAGTTGAACTTCTTCGTCTGACCACACAAATTTCTTTTTTTACTACAGGTAGCCATGTTTTGTTTTGCTTTTCGCAGCACAGATGAGAAGAAGGAAGATTCTTCGCGCGGACATAGTGATAATGTATCACAGCACCACCTAGCCGCCTGGCATGCATACCTAATTGAATTCCACACACTTTTGCATCACCGTACGCACGCAGATTTCCTCCAGAAAACGCTTGTCTAAACGCGGAATAAAAAGTGAAGACGAGACCCCACTTTTGCTTCTTCTTTTCAGACCGTCATCATATAAACGTAGCCTGAATCAACTAATACAAACATACCATACCATAAACCCATATCTAAACAAAGCTAAAATACCTCACAGTAGTTGCAGAGATGCTATTCTACTACCATTACATTTACTCCTATTTCAAATGCTACTACTACTACACTACTACTACTTACTATCACTACACTACTACTTACTATCATCACCTCTTCCTTCGACCACTTCTGCTGTTATTTACATGCTCCTGTAAGCAACTGCTATTGCCAATTCTTATCCTCAATGGAAAAGCACTTGCATAAAGAACAAACTAAACCCACAACAAAACCATATGTAAGCAGACTACTAAAACGTCTCATAGTAGCAATAATCTGAATCCCCACTCCTACTCTTACCCTATCTCTAAGGCTTGTTGGATTGTTTTGCTTTTCCGCCTTACATCACAGAGAAAGACTGAATGAGAAAAGATGGATTCTGGTGGCGTGCAGCTGGCAAAGATAATGAATGAAATGGACCGTGGGTGGCCAAGACCATCAACTAAAGCGTAATGGGTCCCAGCAGAGGAGCAGGATATTGACCTGTCCGTCACTTTTTCCTCCTCGCCTTTCTCCTTCTCGCTTTCCACAAATACAAACTCCAACGCCAATGGGTACACAGCCAGGCACGCACAAAGATGTTCACTTCACACAAGAGCAAACACACACACAATCGCACACACTGGTCAATACCGGTTCCGACACAGCAGTGAAAATTAATAAAAAAAACCTCTTTAGGCAATTGAATATGATTT
The DNA here is from genome assembly GCA_036785185.1 of Paratrypauchen microcephalus. NCBI lineage: Eukaryota > Metazoa > Chordata > Actinopteri > Gobiiformes > Gobiidae > Paratrypauchen > Paratrypauchen microcephalus. The sequence goes on along the minus strand of JAVJIX010000015.1, from coordinate 8,787,514 downwards.
TCAACATTAAACTGTCGTAGTTTCTTTTAGCACTAGAGCTAATTTCCACCTGTAGTCCCTGGTGCTTGTTTTTTTTTTTAGGTTTGTGGTCTGGATCTGTGTAATCCCTAAGTCGTCTAGGAAGGGTCCATAGTGGTCCATGAGCGTATAATAGCCTATGTGGTCTTAACTTCAGAAATGGTTCATTGGGTTCTGCAGTAGCTAAATGTTTGAAATATTTAAGAGAAAGTAATGAGCTGTAACTTTATATTTTGTCATTTAATACTGTATATTTATACCTTTTGACTGCATTGGTGTTATGTCTGTGGTAGTCTCTAAACCAGGTTGTGTTCAGGATCGTGCATAATCTCAGATGGGGGACAGGGACCTATAACTGTATGGGGATTTTTGAAGAAATCTGTAAATGTTGACTCTATTATTCAACATTGACTCATGAGATAATATTGCAGAGACATAACCTCTCTCATTGTAGTGGTGCAGTGTTGGTCAGTGGACTCATAGCCCTTGGTGCAGCGGGATCAGGGCAGATTACAGTGATTAGAGTTTGTGCTTACACGAGGCTCCGCTCCGTCAGCTGGCAGCCTGAGCAAACACACCACAGAGGAACACACAGGAAATCTGCACCAGAACTAGGATAAAGGGCCAGTTGGTGAAGCTACAATCGTTGAATTCGGTTTGAGTTGCAAACAAAAAAAAATCCCCAGATTTTCTTTGTTTGCTTGTTTTTACAATTTATTTATTTATTTATTGGCAGAGTCTAAAGAACTGAAAACATTACTTTATTTTTCACTTTATTCCAGAAGTTGCTGTGGGAGTGTCAGTTGGCATTCGGGTTGTATTATTTTGCATGACGCTGCTGATCTTAACAGCAAATAAGTTCAGTACGTTCATATGTTTAATCAGCACAGTTGCCAAAGCAATTAACAATTCAAAATGAATGATCAAAGGAGAAGTTCAATTTGTCAACTGGACAAAGTTTGTTTGGTTGAAAACGTTTCGCCGCTCATCCGAGAGGCTTCGTCAGCTCTGGTTATTGTCTGGTTATTGTCTGGTTATTATTGTCTGGTTATTGTCTGGTTATTATTATTGACGAAGCCTCTCGGATGAGCGGCGAAACGTTTTCAACCAAACAAACTTTGTCCAGTTGACAAATTGAACTTCTCCTTTGATCATGGATTCTACCTGGACGACTGAGGGACTTTTCACGCAATTCAAAATGAAATGTGTCACAAACGTTTCCCGAGGAGAGACTTCTCTTTCCTTCTTACGTAGCATTTATAGTCAAAGTTACGAATTTTCTCAATTTTCACTGTCCTTATCCTCTTGAAATGCAAAGTAAATATTCACGAGGTTAGCTCACAGCTGATTGGCGGAAAAAGAAAACAAAAGAGAGCTAATCGTCATGTTAATGGCCAATAGGGCAAGTATGGTAATTATGGTAATTTACACATGCCCCGATTCTTTCTGAAAAAAAAAACAGCAAATTTCAAAGACAAAATGCATGCTATTAAAGCAACCAGTGCTGTTATCTGAAACATGGAGTGTCTTCTTCATGAGCTCAACTAGCTCATTTTGCAAAAAAAAAAAAAAAAAAAATCACAAATTTTGAAAAAGAAGAAAAAAAGAAAGCTTATAACGCGATCTTCTTGTGTTCGACCCTCCCGAGTTGTGACCCGTTTTCAGGTGGTCGATCACATATCTTTTGAAAGATTGAGTACATTTTTCTCAGATCCCCACCATCCAGTTCACATAATTTTGGTGAGTACCCTTGGCTGTAGTTTTGGCTTCCTGGTTGTACTAGTGCTAGTCACAATACTAAAATTTCCAACTCAGATACTAAGGAATAGACTTGATGCTCAATACTGATTGCCAATGATGATAAAAAAGAAGACAATTTATTCAGTCATTTTCAACATCAAATCATAGTACTTTCAATCGTATTACCATGTGGTCTTACATCTGTGCAGCCCCTCAGTCGTCCAGGTAGGTTTCATAGTGGTCCATGGCGTTCAGTCATTGTGTTTCCAGTTTATGTGCTCTTATACTTGTTCTGATACAGCTCAAGATCATGCTAAAGCTATTCAGGTTCATTTCTGTCTGGTGCTCAAATGAGTGTCTAGATTTGAAGCTAGCTTTTGTATCGATTAGGATCTGACCCTAGTTTGTAGTCCAAAAGCCCCACACTCCTGCCAACTCCTGATTCCATTGCATCTCATTGAGTGGCAGGTGATGCGATGAGCTGCTGCATTTGTCAACCTCCCCCTTGCACTGCCATCGATCGGAGCTTAATACATTTAATTGTAATTATTTCTCCCCTTTTTGCCTTGCATTGGATTGTGCGACGCGTACACGGGTGCCTTCAGGACAGCGACACAGGGAAGCTGATGAGAGGTTATTTATGGTCAGGGCATTGAAGAAAAAGTGCACAGCATTCATAAAAGGGATTTTCAGAAAAGTGGGCCAAGATGAATGTTAACACTGGGATTAAGTTTGACAATCCAGAGTAAATACACATTATATAATGTTTAATCCCTCAAGAGGAAGTTATTAAAAACACAGATTAATGCTGCAGATTTGGTAGTAGCTTAACTTGGTGTATGATTTCTTCAGTTCTTTGTTCTTGTGTGTGAAAAGCTTTGTCACACAAGGGCTGGTTACATAGTGGAGGTGGTTAAACATTACTTTCCATGAATGATGCAGTTGATTTGAGATACAAAAAATATGTTGGAAAAATAAAAAGACAAATTTGTGCTTTCCTGAAGAATTCACAAAATTTTGGCATGCTTTGGCAAACTAAGGTAATAAAATAGCATAAACAGTAGTACAATAGTAATTTAATGTACTAAAATGTAATATTTGGCAAGACAAAATGAATTTGAATCAAAAACTGAGACTGTCAGTCATTTTGTCAGTCATTTTCCCTTCAGATCTAATGTATTTAATGCTCGAATGTGTATGAATGTCTGAATAAACCTTTCATCACGTCTGCCATCTTGCAAATCATATGTATTTGTTATCTTATCATACTCTGCTCTTTCTCTCTCTCCATACCATGCCATCTTCTCACATCCATCTAATACAAAGTGACACTTAATCTTAACTTGTCTTCGCACCCTCTGATTACCATGGCTCTGAGCTGAACAGACTAAACCAGATAGAAATAAACATTTGCGACAAACTGGGAGAAATGCTGTCACTGTAATTGTTTTGTACATTTGATAGCCTTGACCCCCGTATTCATTTGACTGGCGTTTACTAGCAGCAAATTAACTCCTCACACATACGGCTGAGTAGGGGTAAACAGCAGTGGACGGGGGTGACATGCTAGGTTCATGAACCCATAAAGTTGATAGGAACGAGGCAGTAGACCATATCTCATTACGGCTTCACTCAAAATGAGACAGAGGGCCCCTTCTTTGCTTGTCCGTCACTGGTTCAATTGATTAGTCGGCAACTAATCAATGTTAATTAAGGTGTAGAGAATCCTTTAATCGTGCTGTATGAATCATGGTGTCAGACCCAGCCTTGACCTTCAGCCGGCTTACAGTGCAAATGGCCATGCTAGTTGCTAAATACCTTATGGAAATATAATGGTTGTAAATACAAGAATCATCATTGTTCAGTATTGTTGCTTAAAAAGAAGATACTCATGTGGGTGTAAAAGCTGCTTTTTAGGGTAACCTTTTTAGTAACCTGAAATGATTTATCTTATCCCAAGTGATAGTGTTGTTGTGTCCCTGGGCAAGACACTTCGCCCACACTGCCAAACATTAAATTGTGCCTGATTGCAGCAAGAGGGTAGAGCTGCTTGATTGTGAATAATAATCAAATAAAAAAACTGAAATCAAGATAATATGAAACAATTATGCACAGTTATTAACTATGACTTAACTGACATATCACTCTAGACACTTTAAAACTGCTGCTAAGAACTGCTGTTGCACATTTATATTTACCTAATTTTCAATGCACATTCTATTGCATATTTTACTAAATCTGTAAATGGGTATTTATTTAATCTTTGCACTACTTTTTAGATTTTGTCTTAGTTTTTGTATTGTCTTATATTGTATTACACTGTCTTTGTGCACTGCTTGGCCAGGGAGAAACGGAATTTCGATTCACTGTATGTCGAACACATATGGCAGAATTGACAATAAAGCTGACTTTGAACTTTTGAACTATTGAGTTATTATCATGGGACAGCAGTAGATTAGTTGGTATAGCCTTTGTCTACTGATCCGAAGGTTGGCAGTTCGAATCCCATTCTCGACATAAACATCACTGGTAGAGTGGTCAGATCACCTGACCCACAGGTTGGCGGTGCGATTCCAACTCCTGCAGATGAGTACTGTTGTTCTGACCTTGATCAAAACACTTTGCCTCAGTGTCTGTGTACACTGGTGTCTGAATGGGTGAGGGGTTCCTTGATGTAGTGATCCTTTTTTTTTTTAATTTTCATATTTTTTTGTGATTGGTTTGAGCAGTAAAATAATTCAAATTCATCAATTGCACAGCCAGTTTAAGAATATCTGGTAACACCTTTAATAACAGCCAAATTAGCCATAATTCAGACAATTATTATTTTATTTTTTGTATGGCGTGTAGAATTAAAAAGTAGGAAGGAATTCAGGAGTAAAAACCCTCAAGAACAATTTGAAAAAAAGAGATATTTGTATTTGCATTTGAGACAGCATGGAGCCTCTAAAGGTCCTCTCTTCTGACAACTAAGTTATTGTAAAGATTTCCATTACAAAAGTAAGAAGACAGTCTTAATTCATAATAAACAAAAAGTATATTAAGAAACAACTTTATACTGTAACCCTGTTTTATAGCATAATCTAGCATGTTTTAATACTTCAGTTGACTTCAGTTTGGGTAAACGTGGCAAAATTTACACTGCCGGATAATTGATGTTGGGTACAAGCACTCCAAAACAATGGCAGATCAAATTGAAATGTAACTCAACTTTCATATCCTGCCCATCATTTCGCAAACACACAATTAGATCAATACTTGTCAAAGCGCTTAAGAGTTAATGTTTGGAGATGAGTGCTGAGATGATGTGTGGCACTGAGACTCTCCGTGCATATGAAGTACCGCTCTGATTGATGACTGCCAAAAACAAAATGGCACCCGAGCACACCAGCCACACTGTAATTGTGTTTTTAATGAAGATTCACATTTCACGTAGGTAGCTGATCTGGCAACCGGCTTGATTGCGTGTCACCCCCTCCCCAGGCGCTTCCACCCACAGTCATCTATCATGTTGTAATAACTATGCAACCTGTACCATGCTTCCTAGCCCCAGCCATGCACTGCCTCACTAACAATAAGATGGTGTCAAAATCCCAGCGTTTCTCATTTTGGATTTTGTGTTTGGTTTTGATGATGCCTTTTATTAACCAATTACAATAATTATCTCAAAATTGCTCCGCCTTGATTACAAAATATTTTTGATAAACCACCCAGATGTCTTAATTTGCACTGGCCTGGAGAAATGGGTTTCAATATCTCTCTACCAAATTAGAGAGTCCATTGTAGTCATCATTTACCCCTGCCAAATACTGCTTTATTATTTGTTAGGCGCATTATTTTAATACAATAGTCCATATGCCATAATAATGAGCACGTTTAGTATCAGTTAAGGCGAGGCAGTCAGGGCTGGGCAATACTTTTTTGTTGTTGTATCTTTCCTGTGGGGGGGTCTGCTACCTGCTTTGTCTGGAATGTTCCACAATATGTCATAAAACATGCAGCTGACACCACTAAGCCAAGTTTTTTCAAGGTATTTTAGGCTACGTTTATATGACATCTATCTGTTATCTGAACAGAAGACGCAAAAGTGGCGTTGTGTTTTCACTTTTATTCCACGTTTAGACGTTTTCGGGAGGAAATCTGCGTACATACGGTGACGCAAAAGTGTGTGGAATTCGATTGGGTATGCATGGCAGGCGGCTAGGTGGTGCTGTGATACATTATCACTATGTCCGCGCGCATGCGTAGAATCTTCCTTTTTCCCATCTGCGTGTCAAAACAAAACAAAAAAAAATCATGTGATCAGACGAAGAAGTTCAACTATTACTTCAGACTACAAAGCAACGAAGGCGCAACAAGTTTCAGTGACTAAAATTCAGTTTCAGTTTTTTGCGTTTTTAAGCCCCCAAAACGCCATCACCGTCTAAACAAAAGGCACTTCCGATAAAGTATTTTGTCGTTTTTACCTGTAGGCGTTCTCATGTAAACAGGCCCTTAGTCCATTAAAAACACTTCTAATGAAGCATATGCTAGACATTTTAAGGCCATATGCTGGAACAATCCTGGCAAAGCAATAACTTTTCCATGGAGTCAAGGAAAGTTACATAATGCATACAATACATACTAAATGAATAATAATAATGAAAAAAAATTTAAAACAATTAAACAAATAAAAATGTCTCTTTCAACAATACATATGTTATATAGGTCTTGTATAAATGTTATATAACTTTAATTTCCTGAACATATACAATACGTACATTTAATAATTGCTTGTCCTTGGCTTGTATCTTGCTGCAGTGAACTGCAAAAACACAAAAATATTATTGACTGTACATAGCGCGTATTTTCTTTCACTGGTTTTGCTTCATTATTTAAAACCTGGTTGTTTTGCTGTTTGGAGGCAAATCAATGCGCAGTTTGTTTTTTATCGTGGTTTCCATATATTGAAGAAAAAATGATGTGTGAGAATGTGAGGTTAGATTTGGACTTAGACAAACTTTATTGATCCACAAGGGAAATTATTTGGATACAATATCTCACATATCACAATAATAACAGAGAGTAACAAAAATAGATGGTATAGCAAAAAAGAGCAAGAGATCGGTGTCAAATGAGATATATTACATAATAATAAATGTATAATATGTAAAGAAGAAGCGACTTTATGTAAGTGACTAAATGTATAATAAATTAGGTTGTGTGTGCTATCTAGACTATGCAATGAATAAAACCTGCATAGATGGGTGAGACAAACTTATCCAGTAGGTCACAGTACAAATATTGTTATGTTGCATTTTCCTTATTAAAGGCACTGTATATCTATTCAAATGGGGCACATGCCTGTCTCAATATTACTGCTTTTTCTCAAATGTTCCACTGTATAGCATTAAACTGACTGATCTTGCATTCATTAATTTTATATGACCTTGAAAAATGTCTGTGGTCATTTCTGCGGTTATTTTGGTATAAGTTTAATGCCATACTGTGCAACATTCTGATCGGAGCAATAAAATCTCAGCTAAGGTGTCATACCCTGCATACCTTTAGGATGGTGTAGTATTTTTATAAACAAAAAATGATTCTTTTGTTTATTTTTTTAATTTAATTTAATCTTTATTTTTCAATGCACATTCTATTGCACATTTTACTATATCTGTAAATAGGCATTTATTTATTCTTTGCACTGCTTTTAGATTCTGTCTTAGATAGTTTTTGTATTGTCTTATATTGTATTTTGTACACTGTCTTTTTGCACTGCTTGGCCAGGAAGAAACGGAATTTCGATTCACTGTATGCCGAACACATTGGCAGAACTGACAATAAAGTTGACTCTGACTTGACTTTGATTGATTGATTGATTTATTTTTGTATTTAACATTCTTGCATGTTTTTGTGTGTTCCAGATGTAACAACCGGACGCAGTGTGCAGTGGTGGCTGGCCCGGATGTGTTTCCAGACCCTTGTCCTGGAACCTACAAATACCTTGAAGTCCAATATGAATGTGTCCCATACAGTACGTACTCTGTCTCACAACTCTAACGCTTAAGCTAGGAATCTGCAGAAGTTTTGTTAACATGCAAGCGAGCATTAAATCAATCTCTGCTCTTACACACCAAAATCTGATCATTATTTGATTTCTGGACCTTTTAAAATTATTTAAATGACTTGCAACCTGCTAAATCTGATGTGAGTAATCAGAGGGACTGTAATCAGAAAGAAATATGTTGATTTTGTGTGTGTGTTTACATTTGAATAGTCTTTTAACTCCAAAAATCTGATAGTACTTTGATTTTTGTGTGTGCATGTAACTGCAGTTAAATATAGTCCTTCAAAACAGAATATAATAATAAATGAAAAAAACATTTTAAACAAAAAATGTATAGATTTTAGTCATATTTGACATCATCTACTGCTTTTTTCTTCCCTTTGCAGTTGACTAGTGTCATGGCGTCAATTCAGTGCCTCGGATACCATTTAAGGCTACATTATGTAGCTTTTTTTCTTTTTTTCAACACAACATGGAGATGCTATTACTTTGCCTAGAAGTTTCACTGTTTGACATTAATAATTTAGCTGGTTGGGTTACAGTTACAGGTCAAATCTGTATAGAGACAAGCCCATCTCACAGAAAAAATGCATTTGTTTCTTTGCATGTTTGAGTCATAAAACACTGATAACTAAATAAATGGAATACAGCCACATGTAGATTAATTCTGGGCCAAACAATAACATCTCCATGTAGACAATTCTATCTAAAAAGTTACATAGTGCAGCATTTCAAGTATTTAAATGACTGTGTTAACAAAATATGAAACCAATTACTTACCCTGCACATTCTACCGCAACTGGTGTCGTATTCTGCAAATGAAGAGTCAATTTATTGGATTTAGTCAGGAAATATGTCTTATTTAAATGTTGTCTCAGATTCAGTCATTTCAGCGCACCTTTTGTAGCCGAATGTTTTTGGGTTCACTCCGACTCTGGCTAGCTCGCAGTGAATGTTCAGAAGTTGTGAGGTATAAGAGTAAATAAAACAAATTTAATTAGCGCAACCAGTAGGGGAGAGCTGAAACGCTGTTGGGCTTCACATAATGTTAGTGGAAACATTTGGACTGGGAAAAGAAGGCACAGCATGAGGTTAAAGGATGCGCCAATATGCAGGAAGTTCAACGACGGACAGAGGAAATAGCCCCATGTCATAATTCATTGTGTTAAATTGACCTTTGAGGAAGAAGATGCATGCACCAGCGAGCCAAAAATCACCCATATTCCGCAATAAAAGTGGAAAATTTCAGTCATGGGTAGGTTTAGTTTCACTAATAAGCCCGATTCAAGTCTATTTTTCACATTTTTACATCCTTGTAGGGCTCCCTTAGCTGTCTGCCTCACTGCTGCTTTCATGTTTTAAAGTCAAATCATTTCTAGCTGTGATCCAGAGCCGCCAGATGGATCTTTTATACCTGGGCTAGCTGCAGCTTGCACATTCTTCCTATCTCGGCCTTCCAGTTTTGTCTCTTGCTATGTAAAAACGCAATCCTCTCATGTGATGCAACCTAACAAAAAAGACACAAATATGAAAAGTGCAAGGTTCCATTAGGAAGTACATTTAGGGGTAGATGGGACTCCGAATTTGTCCAAAAGCAATTACCAGTAAATTTGTGATATTTCCTGTGCTATTACTGACAAAGTAGTGGGTTAGTCATTACTGTGTTTTTGCAATGATTGGTTCTGACCATTTTCCTTCAGGATATTGCAAATTTCACAACATCGAGTTACTGTATAACAGCTACTGGTCACTATTTCTAGTGATAACAGCAAAAGTGCAACAGTGCAAAATGCACTGTTCATTCCTTTGCTTTTTTATCATGACCTACATTCTAACCTTTGCCATTAGGCCTGTCAAGAGTATACTAACACTAAACCTTAGTTAGCCTTAAAAAGATACATGTTTTCAGACCTCAAACAATGCAAAGAAACAAGATCAAATTCATTTTAAAACAACATAATACTAATGTTTACACTTAAGAAGAGTTCAGAAATCAATATTTGGTGCAATAACCCTTATTTTAATCACAGCTTTCATGCGTCTTGGCATGTTCTCCACAAGTCTTTCACATTGTTCTTGGGTGACTTTATTCCACTCCTGGTGCGAGAACTGAAGTAGCTCAGCTTTGTGTTTGTGTTGGAATTCAACAGATGCTGGGATGGAATGGCTGTAATACATGTAGAGATGCTGATTTCAGAAAAAAATGCAGTGATCACTTATTCTTTTCCAGAGCTGTGTATAATTGGTATCAAATCAATAAATCAAGCTTATTATTATCAAAATAGAGTTTGAAATGTTAGACAACACCATTGAGAGCTTATAATGAGTAAAAGTTGAATAATCCTCAACTGCCTTTTCATACCAAGCAGGGATTTGCAACTTTGAATCGGATCTGTGCATGGAAACAAAAAAGTGTCAGTTTAAATGCATTATTTTAACCACAGAGCAAAAGACGTACCTTTATCATCTTGGGGCTCTTCACTTTGTCATATCAAGGTTGATATTTAGCAGCACAGTTAGAAAACAAACAACAGTTTCACAGATTTTTCTAGTTGCTCAAAAACACTTCTGGCAATGGGTATAGAGATAGTGTTGAATTAATCTAGGCGTATATTATTAAGCAGTGGCCAAAGTCTGCAAGTCAGTAGTCACTGGAGACCATTTATAACTGGGTGTGATAGCAAATCCTTGAAGTCTTATTTCTTGGATTACAATAAGTAACTTTTAACCAACCAATGCTAAAATATTCCCAAGTTGCTAGGCTGTTCTTGCTAATTGGTTAGAAATAATTGGGTTCTTCCATTAGCTATGCAAAGTCTGGGTTGATGAATAGCAGCTTGACTGTGAATGGGATCTTAACACTAGTCACTTAACTAAAGCTGCTAAAACAGAAAGGGATTGAGAGTCTAATGGGGAAGCATCCACCCATGACCCCTCCTCTCCTGCACAGGCCTTCACTCACACAGCTGCTAATGCCATCCTCTTGTTTTGCTCACATCTTCAACCTCAAATTAACACAATAGGACTTAAGCACTGTCAGTTTTACCGCTAAATGATGAATGCATTAGCTTAGTATGATTTAAATTCACAAGTATAATGCTGTTTTAAAGGGACAGTGTGTAAGATTTTTACCCGTTAATTACCGAAATTGAAGATACCCATTCAAAATACATTGTTTTCCAAGCCTTTTCACTTCCATCATGAAATCAAAGTATTCTTTTGGAGTTAGATATAGTCAAATAAAAGGGGGATTGACCCCATGTAGAGGCAGCCATTTTAACTACGAGAGCTGCAGAAGGACATTTGGGCTCCGCCTTCGCCTTCGGCAAGGCTCGTGGTTTTGGGTAAACAACGACAAGCATGTTGCCGGATCACACGTCGTAATGGATCTAACACATGTTTTGGACTAAATTGTTTTACTGGATTTTATTCGCTGGATCCTTACGGACAGATTGAGACCAAGCTTATGGTGAAATACTGAAATACGAGTTTGACCTGTCCAAAGCCTTCAAAGGTAAGCTATGTAACAAACCTCGTTTTGGGCTTTTCCGTATAAAAGCCCCATGTGCTCGGGGACTGATTGTTGTGCCGGGAAATGAATTGCATAGTCAAAAAGTGTGCTTTCATGCGAAAACAAAAAAAACAAAAACGGTGAACGGGACCGTGTTTTATTTATACAGTAGCGGCGCGCGGGTATGCGAGCTGTCCGCGTTACGGCGCGCCCGGGTGACCCTTGAGGTCTGTTGTAGCTAAAACAGGAAGTGCAATAGCCACTATCCACCTATGCGCCACGAATCCTACACACTGGACCTTTAAAGGATGAAAGGCCCCATTTAAGGCTTTTTTTCTGATCTACTGTATATTACGATATTGTTTCCTCATCAAAAACATACCCGGGGTTGTGTTTTGTTTCATTCACACATTTTTAACACACAAACCCTGCGTATTTAAGCAGTTCTTCTCTCAAACTAAAAACACTCAACAATTGTCAATCTCTACTGAACTAAAGGTAAAAGGGAGCTGTTAATTTGAAGGTGGAACAGGACATTTTGACATTTAGAGATTTAAACAGACTAATAATGCAGGAGTATTCAAACATATGTGAATGAATCAAAACACAACTCCAGGTATGTTTTTGAAGAGGTAACAAACAGTATTATAGCATGGCTTAAAAATCACAAGAAGCAATTTTCCATAATTTAAAGATGCATTATGTATTCTGATGCAGGGTCTGCCACCTGCTTTCCATAGTATATTCAATAGTATGAAATAAAAACATTTTTTCTCACCTAAAAAGCTACATAGTGCACCTTTTAATATGCAAGTCCTATAGATTGATTTCAAAATGATAAAAAATAACCAAAACAATTAAAAACAAAATAACTTATCTTTTGAATGGTGAAAAATGTTGCTTTTAAGACATTCTGTGTCAGCTTTAGCGTTGTATTGTTTGGAGTATTAGTGCTCCTATGTGTAAAGTGTTATCTGTATTACATGTATTTAGACAATTAATGTCAAGAAGGACTCAAGGGTCAATAAAGTATTTTTTCAAGATTTCATTGGCTGCAGTAATAATGACCCATGCTTTATTTTAGCTCTGTCTAGTCTCTGCAGTCTTAATATGATTTTTTGCCTCGTCTCCACCTTGAGCAATACCCTTTTATCTGTCTGCATATTGGGGAGCGTTTGGTTTGAATTACAGCTCCCGTCTTCATATCTTAAGCCCTGTCGATCGTACAATCAGATCCTCTGTTCATAATGCCGCTGGAGTGTGCTAAATCGATAGAATCACGCCGTAGATATAATATTGATTTTATTAATTTGCGATCTGATACACTCCATCAATTGTAATGGAGGAGATGTGCTGTAACACCCTGTGTGGCAATGTCACGGTAAGGGCCAATCCATCTTGTATTAATATGAGCTGCAGACAGAATAATTATTTGTTGGAGGATGTAAAGTGATATCAAATACAACTAGGTGAAATATCTGCATTGCTTCATTTGGTTTGGAGTGTGGTAATACATATGGAAATTGGACAAAGTTGGATGAAACCTGTTAAACCAAGCTTGTTGTCCTCTGCATGTGGCCTATGCTTCAATGTGCTTGGGTTAACAGCTTCAGATCTTGGGTCTGGTCAAATACCAGCTGGAGGATTTTGGCTAAACATGAGGAGAACTCTATACACTTTGCCTGGAAGAATCCATGACTCATCGCTGTACCAGCGAGTGAGTCTGGTAACGTTTGATCCACAGAATGCGCTGCGGTTGCGCGTAGACAGACAGCTAAGTGAACCAATCAGAGATTGCGCCATCTTGATTCAAAACTGAGGCGGAACTTCCGCTGCCTAAGAGTGACTTTGCGGGCAAAGGCGGGTGCACTGACGTCACCATCTTTGAACGAATCAGAATCGCGGAGTCGGTTTGGAACCGGAGGAGCGAGAGTGGATGGAGAGTGTCCAAATGGTATCGCGGTGTATAGGAAATACAGAGAGATATCATTTGGCTGGCCAGGTAACTATACACTAGGTCCAGGAGTAAAATGCTGAACCTTCTTACTATGAGTTTAGATAAATACCCCTTTTCAGAAAGGCTTTATTGCCATTGCCAGTGAAGTGAGCAAGTTTCCACTAGGGTTTTAAAATGATCAAAATCTGATACTAAAACTAGTATCAAAACAATATACTTATTTGAAGAGGTATTGTTACTGGAACAAAATCACATAATATGGTTATAATTTATTAAACTGTTTTATCTTGAATTAGGTATAACAATTCAGTTTTATCTTGAGTTGGGTATAATAAACAAATGCTGTTAATTAGTAAAAATTACAATATTGTCTAAAAAAGTGATCATCATATAGATCATTTGAGTATCAAAATCAATATAGACCATCTGCACATCTATTCTTTGGAATAAAAATCTAGTTTAGTTTTGAGTTTAGAATTTTAGTATTGTGATAGTATTGTGATACTAGTTTCTACATTATAAATGTGCTTTACATGGAGTAATAATAAAGTGAAATAAAGTGTGTTGTGTAAACTACTGTAAACCCATGTAAGTCATTAATGATAACCACATACTTAATACTGTTGTCTTACAGAAATGCATTTTGTTTTATCATGCACTTTTCAGATTGCTAAGGCTACTTCTAGGCCGAACCGAAGTCTTTATGATCACTCATAAACATGCCCATGGTCCAGTGGCTGACATCTGTCTTTGCCCCGCCCCTCTACCTTGACATTGCTTACACCTTGTCGTGCATGAGATCCTCTGCTACCTTTTTGCTCCATTTAATTTAGTTAGACATGACCCTTCACAATGGTTTTGTTGTAAAGAAGGTCAATGCTGCTATTATGAGGCCCTAATATTCAGCGTGTTTTGTGCAGTTTATTAGGCCATAACTTGTGTTGTTGGATAGTTTGCCTTGCATTGCTTTCTGAATGGTGGTCAATTTTTATGGTCGCAAGTCCACAAAAAGTAATGTTTTTTGGCTTCAAAATGTTTCAGAAATGCCCTAAAAAGTAACTTTAGTGCTCTGCCCTTTTTGCTTAGTCCACAAAATGCAAATGTACTGCAATGCAACAGTGGAAAAGATGCCACTTTTGTCTCACTTTAAAGCTGCTCTTAATGTTGTATTATCTGTGATGATTATAAAACAAGTATAATGTAAACTTTATTATGAAAATATTTAAAACGGTGTCCAAAATGGGATTTAATGTACAGTGCACATTTTAAACACACCCACAAGCAGTAACATTTGAAAAAGAGATTGTTCTACTAAACCACTTACAAGAATCATTTCCTTTTCATCATATACTTTTCATATTATGTTTGTGGAAGACAAAATTTGTATTTATTTTTTCATAAATAATTAAGGCCGGACACTATATTACCTACACCCTTTGTATTTGAAAAACGCAAGTATGCAAAATAATTGGTTATTATGTGTGCAGGCTGTAGAATCCCTCAGTCGTCCAGGTAGAATCCATGGCAAAAGAGAAATTCAATTTGTCAACTGGACAAAGTTTATTTGGTCAAATCCTCAAACCTAAATCAAAACAAACAAAGTAAACAATAAGGCTAGCCAGCTCAGGTCTAGAGGTATGAGAACACTCATTATGGTCCTGAATGTTTCTGCTAACAAGAGCCCGCACTCGACTCCCACTGCATCTTTAATAGGCTTACCTAACTAACAGAAACTGAAAACAAGTAGGTGTGGTAGTTTCATAGTAATTTCATTGTAGTTAGCTCCTCCCTTCAGGCAGATAATTATAGGCAGTGTCCACCAGCGTCTGACCACAACTGAAGAAGCAGCTTGGATGAGCTGCGAAACGTATTCGACCAAATAAACTTTTGTCCAGTTGACAAATTGTATTTCTTCTTTTGCTATATGTGCAGTCCTTTATTCCAGTGTTTACACTAGAAAGAAAAAATATTTAAAAAATCTTTCATTATGGTCCTACAATCAGAACTAGACACTGAAATAAAGCTTATACCAATTATCAAAATCTTCTAAGCAATTTCTGTAGAGATTTGAACCAAGCCAGTGGCTAGTCAAACCATATGAGGGAAAACGGATGGTGTCATAGTGTATAATCACCCATCCCTTTGTCTTGCTCACTTTTATCTAAACCAACACTCATCTGTGCAGCCCGGGAGCTGGGAGACCACCACAGACTCGAAGAGAACAAAAGGAAAACCCTGTTGGCTTCTTGTCGCTATACGTACACCAATGGTTCCCCCCACTGTTTGCAGCTAATAAGGACAATGTAAAATCCTGCTTTGCTCAGTGGAATCCGGCTCAGCCCTGTCAGATATGGCGCACTGTTTGGTACAGCTAAGCCAGAGCATAATAATCACGCTATCACATCCAATTTCAACAGTGTAATCCCTAACTCATACCTTGTAGCCATCTAATACATGTACTCACTTTCTTTCCAGCTATCCTAATTGGCTTTTAATTCCTTTCGCTAATAATAACTCACCTAGCGGGGTTGGGGAAGGGGAGAGGGGTGGTCCTAATCGAATAAAGGGCTAGATGGTTTTAGCAACTTTAGCTAAGCACGTGTTACTAGCTTTCTCTCTTGTATTCTGGCAGGACTGTGAAATTGATGTGCTGATTCTGAATACCAACACTAAGGATTGGGTGTATAAAGCATTGCCGTTATAAGGGCAGTTATGCAGTGGGCACGTCAAAAGTAAACACCACCTGCGCGTCCAGGTTGGGAGTTAATGTCCGTTTTATATCAGTTTATTGGATGATAATTTTTGTGCATCTCTATTAACTGCCTTCTTTGGTTTTCAAGGGTTTCCTGGTAAATCATGTCTCCTACGCTCAACTTAAAGGTGCATTTTGTGACTTTTCTGGTGGAGGGTCCGTCAGAATTTGCTTCGTCTGGAATGTTTCACAGTACGGAACCTTTCTATCTTCTTTCTATGGAGAGCAAACCAGACCAAATTACAAGTCAGATCTGTGGAGAGGCAATGCTGACAGTCAGAATACTTGTCCTAGGTATTTTTGAGCTATAAAACCACCTGTAATTTAATAAATGTAAGGTAAATCTGTTTTTATTGTCATAGTGTGGAACATTACAGGCAGAGCAATGACATATCCATGGTGACAGACCCCCAACAGAAAAGTTACACATTCATCTTTAACTTAACTTTGATTATTTGATTTATATTTTACATCAGATGTCCTTTCTTGAAGTTGGTATACCTGATTTTTTTTTGTTTTTTTTTCCGTAGGTTGAGCAATATGCGGAGACCACTGTGTAATGTCTGCTTTTAATTATAAAGAATTTTCCCTTTCAAGAATCAGGGAGTGTGCTAGCATGCTAGTTGTTGTTGTCATTACCAGTAATAATCAAGTACAGTGGCTTTTACAAAACTATTCTGTTTATATAATGGGGTTGTCCTAAACTGCACATTTTCTTTTAAGCTGCATTTCTTTAAAGGTCCCATGACATGGTACTTCTTGATGCTTTTATATGGCTCCTTAATGGTTCCCTAATACTGTAAATGAATCCTTCTTCAAAATCAACACTCAGTGCATGAGAAACAGAGATAAGCTGAGAAAGAGTAATTTTTCTCACTCAGAACACTCTATAATGGGCGTTGTTGCTTGAATGCAAATGAGGAGAAAAAAGCTGGCCAATAGTAGAAGGTGGGGGCGTGGCTAAACTCTCCGCTCTCTGCTCTGAGCGCTCTCTGATCCATTACCGTGTTTTTGCACGGGGGGAGAGAGTTGAAAGGTTCCATTGAAAAATAAACACATTTCCACATAAAATAAAATCAAACCACTGCTGTTCAAAGGTCCAGAGGCTCAGATAAAGGACTTCCGAGCCTAGAAACACTCGGACGTGCCTCCAGGCAAATAAAAAAACGCATTTCGCATTGCCTAGCGCATTCGCAGTCCAAACTCTCTGGGCGTGATTTACAGAGACGCTGAGTACAGACAGACGGGGGTGGAACTGCATTTGCATTTCTTTTTTCGATCTGACGTCAATAAGGTGCCTTGTTCAAACTCGCCCGTTTGAGCTCCTATTTTTTGTAACGCAGAAAAGGATCGCAAGTGCTCAGTTTAGACATTTCGCAACTTTTAACCATGGGGGGGCTAAACAGGGTAGGGGAGCTCACATTAATGTTCAAAAACCTCAGAAAGTGAAAATTTCATGCCATGGGACCTTTAAAGATCATTAAATTTGATTAATTTGTAAATCAAAATCTTCTCAAGTGAATGAATGTCAGTATACAAGGGTTTAATGGACAACCTGTGCTAGTCTCAAAGGTGGATGGATTGAGAAGGCACTGAACTCCAAATGGGCACAATAACATCCAGTAAATCAATACAAAATTCACTCACCACTTATTTTGCTGTGTCCACAAGGAAAGGCCAACCAGCTATTGAATGAGAGATTAACTTTTGACTTGTTTGACTTGTGTTTCGAGACCTGCAACTATCTGGCCACCCAGGGTTTGTCCGGTCTAAGTGATCGCGATTTTACCACCACATGTACACAGAATGGCTTTAGAGTGTCTTTAAGAGATAACAACAACTACAAATAGCTGCTCCTTCTGAGAAATACCGGTCAGATCTGTGCAAAGGATGGCCCGCTAACTGTACAGTAGTTGTGCATGTTCACTCATAATAAAACATTTCAGACAAAGTAATAGTTATAGCAAGTGTAAGTAAGTTACACAATGCACCTTTAATCACAATATTAATCAAAATGTTATATCATATATGGGCTGATTGATCTCAGTTTTGTTTTTATTTGATTTTTATTAACCTTTACAATAAAATTATACAAAAATGACAAATAATAAGTACTTAAAAATAGGTTTCTGCTCCGAGGACTGGCTGTAGACCTCTCAATTAAAAACACCCACACCTCACTAAATCTTGATCATGATTAAAATTTGATTAATTGCGTCACCCTTGATCACATCGCAATTGGATTTTGTCTCCAGTCATCCCTGCCCACACCCTCTATCACCTTTTGATCACCTCTTAGCCACTCAAAATCTTCTGGAGCACTAGATCATTCTAGTCCCTATCAGTAAATCTCCTAAGCAGGTCCTAGTAGCTTTTCCGCCCTTGAGCTCACCCAATCCAGGCTTGTCGGACCTTGTGTGGGAGTGGACACCATGACAGACTATACATCACGCCAACGCGCACCTACCGCGCTCAAATGCCACTGAGCATTACTCCGTTTGTTCTTTATTCGCCCCTGCTCTTCCCCCACCCCACTGACCACCCACCCCTGCCTCCCATGTGTGATTCTGCCCCTATAATGTCATCTCATCAGTCACTGCCAACTGACCACTCCCTCCCTCAGCACCGGCCTCAGATGGCTGTGGCGGAGCTGTCGTATATTTGTCAACACGTCGGCAGCGGTGTCATAACAAGCATTTTCAAAGATGGATCTCGCTCTGGAATTACAGGAGGAAATTGAAGGAGAAGGAGTGACAGTTGTGTACAGTAACTACAGATACTTAGAAAGAGTTGAAATTATTGTAATATTTTCTGGTGTTTATGCGTTGTTAAAGGTACAGTGTGTAGGATTCGTGGCGCATAGGTGGTTAGTAGCTATTCCACTTCCTCTTTTGGCTACGGCAGACCTCGAGGGTCACCCGGGCGCGCCGTAGCGCCGACAGCTCGCGTACCCGCGCACGAACCGCGCGCCGCTGTATACATAAAACGCGGTTCCCTGTTCACTTTTTTTTTTTTCTTTTCGCATGAAAACACACAATCCCGATCATGATTCATGACAATCTACACATCAAATGAAACCTTACAGTCTCCTCTTTTTGACTATGCAATTCATTTCCCTGCAAAACAATCACTCCCCGAGCACATGGGGCTTTTATACAGAAAAGCACAAAACGAGGTTTGTTACTTAGCTTACCATTGAAGGCTCTGCACAGGTCAAACTCTGTATTTCACCATAAACTTGGCCTCAATCTGTCCATAAGGATCCAGCAAATAAAATCCAGTAAAACAATTTAGTCCAAAATACGTGTTAGATCCATTACGACGTGTGATACAGCAGCATGTTTGTTTACACGAGGCTCCCCCCTTCCCCCCTCCCCTTCCCCTTCTCTCCTTCGCTCCTCCGCTCCCTCAGGCAGCGCGGCTAAGCAGCTGTTAGCAGGAGCCGAGGCGAAGGATGAGCCCAAATGTCCTTCTGCGGCTCTCGTATTCAAAATGGCTGCCTCTATATGGGGAAGATCCCCCTTTTATGTGACTATATCTAAGTCCAAAAGAATACTTTGATTTCATGATGGAAGTGAAAAGGCTTGGAAAACAATGTATTTTTGAATGGGTATCTTCAATTTCAGTAATTAACAGGTAAAAATCTTACACACTGTCCCTTTAAAGGTGTATTATATAACTTTTCTTGGGAAGACTGCCACCTGCTTGTCCTTATGATAATTGGATTGCTTTGCCTGAAATTTTCCATAGTATCGCAATAAATGAATCCATAGTACATATTTTTAAGTATGTTTTTATTCCTGAAAATACGTTGAAAAACATACAGCTCTGGAAAAAAATAAGAGACCAGTGCATCAGTTTTTCTGATTTTACTACTTATAGGTATGTGTTTGGGCAAAATTGGGCATTTTTGTTTGAGTCTATAAAGTACTGACAACATTTCCCCCAAATTCCAAATAAAAATATTATAGTTTAGAGCATTTATTTGCAGAAAATGACAAATGGTCAAAATAACAAAAAAGATACATGTTTTCAGACCTCAAACAATGCAAAGAAACAAAAAAACAACATAATACTAATGTTTACACTTAAGACGAGTTCAGAAATCAATATTTGGTGCAATACTTATTTTATTATTACTTATTTTATTTTATTTTATTCTTGCCTGCATGCACTTTCTTTCTTGTTCAAATTGTCTCTGCCTGGAGCTGCTGTGGCAAGTAAATTTCTCCTATGTGAGATCAATAAAGTCTTATCCTATCTTATCTTATCTTAATAATAACCCTTATTTTAATCACAGCTTTCATGCATCTTGGCATGCTCTCCACAAGTCTTTCACATTGTTCTTGGGTGACTTTATTCCACTCCTGGTGCAAGAACTGAAGTAGCTCAGCTTTGTGTTTGTGTTGGAATTCAACAGACGCTGGAATAGAATAGCTGTAATACATGTAGAAATGCTGATACCAGAAAAAAAAATACAGTGGTCTCTTATTTTTTTCCAGAGCTGTATATTCTTCCTGCTTCCAGGTTTGCCTATTCACAGATCCGACCTATAAACTGGTCTGCTTGGGAAATTATAAGTTCAGTTCCATGCTGTGTAAGCAAAGCAATAACATCTCAATGGAGACAAGCAGGTTGTATACATTTCACCAGATAAGTTTCTTAGTTACCTTTAAAGACATGGACAAATAGTACTTTTTACAAAATACAGTTTAGAAGCCTTCAAATTTGTGTTATTTTTTGAATGAAGTTTTCTGTTAGCCAATGTGTTTACAAAGAAGCATTTGATTGACATTTTAGCTTCCAGCCTCACCCGCAGCATGGACACAACAACACAATTAAATTGCAGCAGATGACAAGTTGAGTGACAGCATTTTTCTTATTTATTATTTTTGTTTTGGTTTGGACACCACAGAATCTTCACCATTTCTCATTAACATAGTTTAAAAATAATTAAAGAAAAACATAATAATAAGGGAACGATAACTGAAAAAATGTGAAGTGTAGACCATAAGGTCTTATAGGTATTTGTTTGGGCAAAAGGAACATTTTTGTTTGAGTCTATAAACTACTGACAACATTTCCCCCAAATTCCAAATAAAAATATTATCATTTAGAACATTTATTTGCAGAAAATGACAAATGGTCAAAATAACTAAAAAGATACATGTTTTCAGACCTCAAACAATGCAAAGAAACAAATTCAAATTCATTTTAAAACAACATAATACTAATGTTTACACTTAAGAAGAGTTCAGAAATCAATATTTGGTGCAATAACCCTTATTTTTAATCACAGGTTTCATGTGTATTGGCATGCTCTCCACAAGTCTTTCATATTGTTCTTGGGTGACTTTATTCCACTCCTGGTGCAAGAACTGAAGTAGCTCAGCTTTGTGTTTGTGTTGGAACAGATGCTGGGATGGAATGGCTGTAATACATGTAGAGATGCTGATTTCAGAAAAAAATGCAGTGGTCTCTTATTTTTTTCCAGAGCTGTGGACCTCGCTCACATACTGTCTGTTGGTCTTGAGAATAAAGCACTAATTAGAGGTTGGTGTCCTTAAAGGGCCACATTTTAGGGGGCATTGTGCAAAATTGACTTTGATACATTTCCAACCGTATTATAACATTGTTCCCTCGTTGGATTAATCAGAGTTGCATTTTGATTGGTTCATGCATGTTTGATTAATCTTATTTTGTCCTTCTGTGAGGCTTGAGTGCCCGGAAAACTTCTGTTCTCACCTAACCCCTAGCCCAGCCTACAAAAAATGTAGATTCCAGGTTAAGGTATACTGTATTGTCTCCTTAGGGAAATAAAGTGTACCTTTACCCATCTCCATGATCTTGCTGCAAGGCTTGACCAGGACTACCTCAGCTGAAGGATATAGACATGTAGGGTTCAATTTAAATACAATAAAATAAAATAAAATAATAAAATCAAAAAATGTACTTGCTATACCCTGAAATGCCACTAGAGGATAGGGCAATTAAGTTAAGATAATCCTTGAAACAGAAGGTCACATGCTGAGAAAAGACGTCATTGCTAAACCCATACAATCTACAGCCACCATTGAACATAATTTAATTCAGCGGACCTGATTCAATAATTAAACCACATTAAATCAATACTGCTGTTTACAATGAGCAAAACATACATTTACAATCTAGGTATTTCATTCTAAAAATATAATATGCTGCCTTTATTGATTACAGTCCCAATCAAAGCCATTTTTCCATTACCTTGTCTTTTTGCCTGCATGCTCTAAAAGTCCACCCACGCAGGAGTCTACATGAGTTTTTTCCCCTGGTTCTCAAGGTCCCCAGAAAATCAAGACATATTTTAAGAGATGCAATTAGGTTATTTCTGCTCCAGTTGCTGTTATGTTCCACAAAAAAATGTATTTAATTCTGTTTTGCCCGAGCCTGGCTTGCTTTCTCCGTCTGTTAGCTAGTCCCATATGGCTCGGTGCTTTGGACGCTCGCCAAGTCCTTGCACCTGTCCCTAAAATGGAGACAAACTGGTTGAAGGAATAAAGAATCTCGCAGTCCTGTGTTGTCAAGGTTATGAGCTAACTGCGTCCGGGTGAAGTTGGAGAGTAGGGAATGGAGTGAAACAAGAGAATCAGTAGATTGGGTTCATGTGAAATTACAGCATTTTACAATCCCTAGAGTTTAAATCTGAGATGGAGGAGGTCAGGTTCCTATGGCAGAATTTGCTGTTTGTTGACGTCTCTGTGATTACTGAAACAAAAACTGGCACAAAGTTTTTCTCTGTCAATATAAATAAAAGTGAGATCATTTTTTAATATAGCCTTAGAAAGTGTTACCGTTATTCAACTCCAAAGATGTGATTGTTCTCCATTGAAAGAACATTAAGACTTTAAGTAGATTAATACTGCAGGTTTATGCACCTAATCCTAGCAAATATTGATAATGTTCAACATTTGTAACTTTATTTTGGATATTTCTTCCAAAAACATTTCCCATAGAGTTACATAAGCCAACTACCTGAGATCAAGACATCTTCAATTTCTAGAACAAGAACTCAACCTATTCATGAATTTCAGCTTCCTGTGTACAGACGATATTCTACGGGACTCTCTAAATCCTCTGCATTTCATCCAGAGGCCGGGCTTAGTGTTCCATG
This sequence comes from Paratrypauchen microcephalus, assembly GCA_036785185.1. Taxonomy (NCBI): domain Eukaryota; kingdom Metazoa; phylum Chordata; class Actinopteri; order Gobiiformes; family Gobiidae; genus Paratrypauchen; species Paratrypauchen microcephalus. The sequence continues at coordinate 8,764,337 of JAVJIX010000015.1, read as the reverse complement.
TAAATCAGTCGAACTGCTGCATATTGCATTTTTCATAATTAGCTGATGTAATTACAACAAATACTAAGGTTCCATGACATTGGCAGTATGTATTGTGATCTGTTAAATACAGTTAATTGATACCTAATTTTTTAAAATTTTCTTTTGGCTAAAAAGAAAGGACAGCTCAATTTTTCCAAACCTATCCCCAAACTCTAAACTTACCTGGTCCTAAACCTAACCCTGATGCTAACAACCTGATTATGAAAAAAATCTATTCTCAAAAATCAACAGTTGCAAGCCTAAATGCTAACACACTTATTTGTTTGGGGGATCAGCAGAAAGTAGAAAGCAGAAACGCTGGATGTGTTTTTGTTATAATTTGAGGTCTAAATTCACTTTGCTTCATCAAAGTCTGACAGCTCAGGTGAATAGGAAAACTCTGTTTAAAAGTGGGTTACCTTAGAATGGTTGCTATAGAATGTTAAGTCCAGCCCCTGGACGAAATGCAGAGTTTTTAGGGAGTCGAAAATATATTATCTTTTTGAATTGGAAAAAGTCCTTAGAATATTATTCTAAGGATTCCAATAAATAAAATTGAATATTCAATTCAAAAAGATAATATATTTTCGTTTGGAATCTTAATTGCTATGGCAGCGGTTTATAGACATTCATCATTTTGAAACCCATGGATAAGAACAGAAGAACAGACTAAAGCTGACAAGAGTAGGAAGAAAAAGAGGAGATGAGAAATGGATGCAGTAATGATAGTGGGGTGCCAAGGAAACGACTGATGGAAAATCCTTCAAAAGAGAGATGCCCTCCCCCATCCTTAGGCACATGCTATTCAAAGCCATGTAATTTGTGCCATTAATTAAAAAGCTGATGGGACTGAGTTAAGGAGTTCATAGACTGCAACTGTTGAAAAAGAGAAAGGGGGTTGGAGAAAAGGGAATATTACACAAAATCTGTCCGTGCCATTTGCCCATGAATCTCTATTAGAGCTTAATGATGCCATTTTGATACCTCTCAACCATTAGTGTGAAATTGGAAAGCGTTAATTATTCAAATGAAAATCCATACAGCTGCCTCTCATGATGTGGTCAGTGCTTGCCCCCAGTCCACATTGTTAGGAGCGCAGCATGCAGCTAAGAGTAAGTGCTAATATTAGTATGCATGGTGAGGCTAGCACTGCATGACTAGTTCATCCAGCAGTATTTTATTGGATCTCTATAATCATTGGCTTTCGTGAATCTAAATTTGGGTGTGAAAATGGCATTTCTAATTGGGGATGTCAAGATTAATCAGTGAATTGAAAACTGTGATTGTTATTTTTGCCCAGAATTATGTGACCATTCTCGAAGCAAAAATATGTTATTTCAATTCAACATATTGGATGTCTTTCTGTTTCTGATGTCTGTTTACCTTACGACTGGTCTCCTAGAAGAATTACTATTAGATGGTTTGAATGAATGCAGAATAAAGATAAGGATTTGGCCATGGTGTTACTAATCTTGACCCTAGAACATGTTCCCTATAAAAAGTAACACCATCACTTTTGCCGGGCAATTTTTACCCGATATAATATACCCAACAAAAAGTACTTGTCATGAAAAACAGATGAAAATATGACAACACATGATAAATTAGAGTGGTTTTCTTTTATTTTCAACTGTGGTATGTGTAACAAAATGAAAAAAAAAAAACATAGGAAGCTCCAAAATTATTGAAAAATTAGGAATTTGAGAACAAAAAAAATCCTTAAAAAAAAAAGATACTGGAACTTAGTCTACGGTCCATCCATTCCTGGGACATGTGAGGCTTCCCTGGTGAACCACAGACTCCTTGAGACACGAACAGTTGCAGGAGACAGGAACAAAAAATAGTATTTCAGTGGGTAAAAATGACCAGTTGACTAAAATATTGTTTTCACCATAAGAATTCCCTTTGAAATCACCACTTTGTGATATTTATTAATAACCACTGCACTAAATAAGGATAGCATACACATTCCAAGACCACTCTTACTTACCTATTTTTTTTTACATCCTCTTATATTATAGTCATTACTTTCCTACATTCCACTTTTACTATTGCCGGGTGAAAATCACCCGAAAGCCTGTAGGAAAAAGTCGGCTTTGGGGTAGGGAAACACCTACACCTTCAAAGATTTCAAAAACAATGGTGAAGCTGCCCAGGGACCCATGGTACGCAACATATTGAAAATCATGTAAATACTTTTGCTCGGGTGAAAATCACCCGGTGATAGTGCTCTAGGGTCAAAAATTATATATCAATATATATCAACCAACCAATATATGGGGCTGATATTTGGACTTTTTGGTGTAATGGCTAACACTTAAAGGTGCACTGTGTAATTTTCTGGTTGGAGGTCCATTGCCTTCTATGGATATGTCATTGCTCTGCTTGGGATGTTCCACAGTAAACAGCACTACCTTACAATTTATACTATTACACAAGGTTTTATAGCTAAAAAATAGCTAGAGAAACAAGCATTCTCTGTGAGCGGGGTTTCCTCTCCGCAGATTTGACCTGTAGCTTGGCTTGGTTCCACAACATTCCAGACAAAGCAATAACATCTCCTTGAAGAAAAGCATTTAACAGACCGTCCACCAGAAAAATAATACAATGCACTTTTGAATATGAAGAACTAGCTGCAGAAAATGTCACAACACTGCTCTCTTATGGTTTATATGGATAAAAAAGGAGCTTGTGGAGAGTTTGTAGTAAATTTAAATTACATTTGGGGAAAATAATGAAAATCTGCAGCAAATATCGGCAGAGCTTTTCAGCCATCAGTTGCTCTGAATTCTAAACAAACTGTATCAGCATCAGCCTTGATAAAACCCATGTTTCGATCGCTAATTCTGCTGTTGTGATGTATTATTTCAACACAGTAATGTTGAATCAATAGATAAGAGAAAAGAAGAGAAGTATTAGTTTCCCTTTAGAATCACTTTACCTGCATCCATCTCTTTTTAACATATTATCAATGAAAAGAATGGTTTGCCTGTTCTGCTTATTAAATTTAGCTCGACAGCTTGACCAATTAGGCAGATTCATCCATGTTGCCTTTTTCGACTTTATGCGTTTGGCAGGCGAAACCAATCAAAGCTGCGCCAAGCAGTTACAAGCTGGACACCACGGTTCACTGAGTTATTGTTTAGACCCAAAATCACTGGCAGGTGTAGTCTGTTTCTGGAGAGGTCTAGTGTTTACTTAATTCATGCACTGCCGACTCATTTATCTACTTCATTATGTCCGAGCAAGCAAAGCAAGACAAGAGTTTTTTAAGAAATACATTTTTATTTATCTGATTTTGTTGAAATTTTTTGAATGATTTGTTGCTTCAGTTCTGTGTGGTAGGTACTGTTTGTTGGGCTTGGTTCTACAGTAGATGATCAGTATTGCTGGATGATGCCTCTAAGGTCCATTATATCCATGCTGACTGATGAAGAAGAGTTTGAGAGCTAGTCTACTGCTTTGCCTCCATGATCATGCAGTGGTATAAATGGGTTATATATATTTTTGACCATTTTGGCAATTACAATTTAGATTTGGATTTAGTGTTTTGAAATTACTATTTGTGATGCACATTTTAACATGTGTAGAAGCATTAACATTTGAGAAGGCTGAAATATGAACTGTTAAATTAATTACCTGATCCTCTTGCTTTGACAAAACCTCAATAACCTATTGTATATTGTGTATAAACTAGTGCTGTCAATCAATTAAAATATTTAATATTGCGATTAATCTCATGAATGTCATATTTAACTCGCAAATTAATCACACATTTTTGTCCCTTGAATCATCATTTTAATACTCTTATCAACATAGAAAAGTGGATAGGCGCCGCTTTCTGCAAATGTGTTTTATTGCAAATCATAACAACTGTCAGTGAGACAACTTTGTGTTCGATGTTTCACTTTCATGTTCCACTTTCATGAAGTGCTCTGCCTCAGTGTGAGTGAAGTGCTTCTCTTCTGTCTTCATAACAGTCAATGCGACTGAAGTTCCCACTGTGGGTGAAATAATGTGCTGTGACCCTGTGGTAGTTTCATTCCTGAGGGACGTCCAGTGATCTCCAGTTCATGTCACTGTGTTTGTCTGTCCCAGAGTCTGCTGCACTAGGGATGCACTCGCGCTGGGACTTTTGGGTCATGCTGTGCACGGGCGCGGTTGCCTGGGTTCTGTGGCTCACGTTCGCACCTGCACAGCCGGGCCACGGCCGATGACGTCGTCACACGGCACTGCTTGTTTGCATGTCGCACGATGGAGCTGGCGCTTTTGGCGGAGAGGGTGGGTCCAGCGGCATGGGGTGTCTTTTTAGTGGTGGGATCGATGTGGGTCCTGTTGCGGCTCCTCCGTGGGTTTGTGGATGTGGGGGTGAGCACGGATTCACTTTTGGAGCTGACTTTGTTTGGTGTTTTCCTCGTGTGGGTGGCACCGGTGCGCACACAGGGCTTGTGTGGTGAGGTCGAGCATGTGCGCGTGCTTTAACCCACCTCCTCCAGCGGGGACTTCTTAGATTTGCACAAATTGCTTTCCTTCCTGTTTACAACTGGATTGTGTAGTTTTAGAAGTGGCCACAGCTTATGAAAAAACTCATTCACTAGGTCACAAAGGGTGTTAATCTCACGATAAAAAAATCAACGGCATTAAAATTGTTTTGTGTTAATGCGTTAATAGCGCGATATTTTTGACAACACTAGTATAAACGTGCTGAAGAAAAAACATAACATCAATAATTGCGGTCTTTGCTATCACCAAAAACAATAATCAATGCACATTAAGACATACGTTCGAACTGTTGCTTTTCAGACAGATGAGGAGAGGTGAAAGAGGACTGGATGGGTGCGAGCTAAGTGCTTTTTAGTGACTCAGTGACAGCCGTGACCGAAATCGTATTAGGGTCACAATGGGGGTGGTCGGGTGGAGTAAAGCAGCTTTCAAATGAATCAATTCTCACTCTGCTTCCTCACTTCCTTCTATTCATTCAGTGGAGTTTCACTATCGCTCGCCATGGTCCATCATGCAGTGCACTTATAATGCACTTATTAACGTACAGTACAGCAGAACAATTTTGAGTGGGTAAAAAAAACCAAAAAAAAAACTACTGACATTGTTGTCGCAAGAATGGGGAATAGATTTGTGATTTATGTTTTAAGTCAGTTGTGCGTAATATATGACCTTTAACATTGAAATTAGTAATTGTCATCATCCAAATTCCAAAGCGTGAGATTGTATTAGTTACTGATTGATGCTGTTTTCCGGTCAAAATTGAAAACCCCAAAGATTGATGCATTCTGTTGTTGGTTTGCACGCAAGCCTTATCTCCCTTCACCATTTTGTTGTGTATCACTTTACACATCTATGTCGCTAATGCCTTTTCCTATAGATCATTACCCTCTCCACCCCGGACAGTGTTGGCGATCGCTCAATCAGAAATGCCTGGCCCCCTTTGGTCCCTGTTGTGAGGCTGAGGTGGAGAAGCTTCGACCTGCGGCATCCGGCTGTTTATTTTGCTTTGATCAATGAAAGTGCCCATGCAGTTTCCAGGTTATTGGCATATTTGGAGTTGGCGGTAATGGCCATACAGATTTAGCCCTCGAGCTATTGTTGATGTGACTGGCAATGTGCTTATGGTATTTCAATATATATGTTTGGCGGTGATGAGTTGTGATGCTGCTGCAACACTGTGCAATGGAGCTTAATAGTTCAGCTCACTTCAAAGCCTGCTGAGGTTCCAAAAGTTTATAAAAAGTCATATATAAAAGCTGCACTATGTAACTTTTCTTGTAGCGGGGCTGTCATTTGCGTGTCTCTGTTACGCAAAATGGATTATTGTGAGCTTTAAGCTATGTTAGAACGTTGTTACTTCATCAAAATATACCTGGAATTGTGTTTTGTTTCATTCCCACATGTATTATTAGTCTGCCTCCATCTCCAATGGAATGGAACAAAACGGCGAGGTATGTTTTTGATGAAGAAACAACATTATAACATAGATCTTTAAAAAAGGTTGTTTTGTTTAGAAAGTTCCACATATGGCATTAAACTTGTCTAACCTGCATTTATATTTACATGTGTTTTTATTGCTCAAAAATACATCGAAAAACTTGATCTGACCCGTAACATGGCCAGATGGTATTATATTGTGTTAGATAAGTTTAATGCCATAATGTGGAATTAAAAAGTAGACAAGCAGGTGGCAGAATCTCCAACAAAACTTTACACAGTACATCTTTAAGAGTTAAGTTAAACAGAGTCTAATGAGCTATGTGTTAACGAATGTTCATGACGCATTTTTCCCCCCGCAAAGTCTAAGTGAAAAATGAATGGTAATTTTACTTTGAGAACCAGAAATATATTATTAATTAGATTGTGTCTTATGGTCATTAGTTCCCACATATCTGACTCACTTATTTTATATTATTTAAAAAGAAACTGTAAGAAATATGAATGTGATTCTTTTGCTTCAGAAACCCAATACTAACTTGATCAAAGCTCCCTCTCCCTATTCCACTCTCCATCACCGGGCATTACATTAATACAGTTCCTCTCTAATAACTTCTCCATCTTTCAAACTTCACCCCTCCTCGCCCTGCTCACCGCCTGACCTCCATACCTCACTCTCCATTTGGAGGAGAGGGCCCTTGTAAGCCCTGGTAACAGAGGTTAATCCGCTCTTATTAGAAGCGGGATTACTGCAGGGGAAGGGACAGGGGTTGGCGTGCTTGCTGATGCTAACCTCTTTACCACCAAACTCAAGAGATCATGAAAAATACCATGACTGATGTGAAGGGTCTGTCCACATCTGTCTCTTTATGCCTCTGCATTTTATACAAGTATTTATAACATGGTAAAAAATACTCTAATGTAGTATTGTAGCATTTGAGCGTATTTCACTGGTAAGTACTCTGTTTTGACATCATGTTTATACAATTATAAGGTGTAATTGAAATGTATTTGTTTAAATTTTGGTTCAGAATCTGTTCTTTATTATTGTTAATTATAATTATGATAATTAATTGACTCTCGTGAGTTTTAAGACATGCTTTAATGCTGTTACCTCCTCAAAAACATACCCAGAGTTGTGTTTCATTCACACATTTTGAGTTTGAGTAATCCTGTATTTTTAGGGTTGAAATTATCCAAAATATTAAGTTAAGGGTACCATCATTTTTGTCCAGGCCTGTTTCATGAGTTTACTTTTTTAAATAATTCTGTTGAAGCATGGCTGAAAAGCAATGTCTGATTTTTATTGGTTCAATTTAATAGAATTTTTATTTATTATTACTTTTGTCAGATTCAAGTTATTTCTCTGACCATTGTGAGTTTTTCTTTCATTAACCGGCGGGTACCAACAATTTAGTCCACATGTGCACTCAAAATGCTCGGTTCAACTTTGTGATGTCATGAAGCGGTAGTTTTCAAGTTAAATTACCTTTTATCTTTTGCTTAGTAAATATTGGCAATTCCAGGGCTGAAATTATCCAAATGATTCTAGTGAAGGTGTGGGGAGTTTAACAACCCAGTGGAGCACTTCCTGTATTACCACATGACATCATAAGGTGGATGAGAGCATTTTCTGTTTGAGAGAAAAACTCCTAAGCCTAAATATGCAGGGTTTGTGTGTTAAACATGTGTGAATGAAACAAAACACAGGTTTGTTTTTGTTGAGGAAACATAACTTAGATCAGATGATTGGGTAATACTGCATGTAAAATGCCATTACTTTTGTCCAATTTGTTTGATAATGTACAGAATTGTATGTGTAATGCTTGTTTTCTTCACAGACTCTTTCCTGCCTTTCGATTGTGTAATTTTTACTAACTCCACTGTTCTACTGATTATAAAGCACAAGATTTTTCCCAAAATAATGAACTAATTCTTATTTCTTTTTATTTTGTCTGTCTTTTTCTCTCTCCTTCATGCATAAAAATGTAGAAGTGGAACAAAAAGGTAACTAAATACAGACAACTTTCCTTTTCATCTGATTTCCCATATTGGTCATTTTTGGTGTCGGGGTGTAGCTTTTTTTAACTGGTCACATGCCTTTCAAGGGGAAAACACAATTTCAATGTCCTATAATGAAAATCAGCAGCGTACTGAATCATGTCACATTTAATTTCATATTAACCAATAAAAAAGATGTATCTATTAACATTGAGAGGTAATTCTTAAAGGGAAGGTCATTACTACCCTGCTCTCATGACCCTTCCTAACCTCAGGATGTCTCCCATTGCCTTTAATAACCCAAGATTATTCCAGCCTGCTTTATCAGCTGCATAATATTAAAGTGGAGGGCTATATGGTATGATCAATAGCCTGTCCAATAAGCTGTCAGCATTTTTGATTATGGCTCTAACATGTTGATGGATATAACCTTCAGGGACTCACAAGTCAATACTGTAGACAGCTCATAGCCGCCATATTCTTCCTTATCAGCGCTGCATGATTGTGCACAACATAATGCCAATGCTTTGGCCCTTAAGAGAGGGTTAGGGAGGTTCCAATCACAAAACTATTATTATGGCGTCAGCAAATGTATGCCTCAAGAAAAACATTATTGTAGTGCAATGAACTTATCACAGAACTTGTGCTGTTAACATTTATTTTGTGTTTTACTGATATTACGTGCTCTTCTTTACCAAAAAATGCAGATGTGTGCTAAACATTATGGCAGTATTAAATGTGCACTACATCCACCACCTGCTAGTCTCCATAGAGATTTAAGTGCCGGACAGTTGCACTTGACAGTGGACACCCTTTATCTTTTATAGTACAAGCACTTTACGCCACCGGAAGCTTTATATTAAATGTCTAAAGAGGTGAACATACTCACATTATAAATGCATGTTTTATTCTAGCTGTTTGCAATTAAAACACTTATATTTGAATAAAAGGACGATAGAAGTTTAACGCCATACTATGGAACCTTCCAGGCAAAGTAATAATCTCTCCACAGAGACTGGCATATGGCATATACTCTCCACAAAAAAGTAGTAGTAGTAGTAGTAGTAGTAGTAATAGTGCAGCTTTAAAAATGGCTTATAAACTACATACCTTTATGGCGATAGAAAGGGTTGAAGCTTACTGAAATGGTTCAGCTGCTGCAGTAACTGCTTCTACAAAACTTCCCCATGAAAGCCATGATTGCTTTTGTATCATTACTTTAAACTGTCATTCACTCCACTCATCTTGTGCCTCAATTCACAGACGCCATATTTTTACAATCTTCTTTTTGCACAGAGCCGGTGAAAAAGCTTACCTCCTCTGACCTCAAGCACTCCTCTCTACCTTTCCAACCCTTTTAGCATTTAGTAGAGCAAGCGCAGTGATGTGTACTATGTCAATGGTATGCTGTCTGACTTGGCTTCACACCCGTAGGTAGACAACATGTTTAATCTTTGAAATTACGAATGTGAAGGAATACTCTGGTTTGGCTGTCTCTTGCCTTCCCTCCTCCACCTCCTCCCAAGATTATATAGTTTTTAGCTCGAGACAGATCTGTCAGTGCATTGCCAAGCTCTGGGGCTATTTCACCAGAAGGAGCATTCAAAAAACATGCAAAGTAAATATTTGATAATTCAGGGCCCTGTGTCAAATGCTAATAAAACAGAATGGGATGACTCACAAATGTCTTAAAAACATATAAATGTTTATATATATATATATATTTATTTTTTTTTTTTACAGTAGATGATAGTGAGATCATCTTAAAAGTCGAGGGAACATCACTTGGAGATTACTTTGCCTAGAGTATAGCATTAAACTCATCTATTTTAAATTGTGGGATTGGCCTCTCCACAGATCTGACTTGGCTCACTTGCCTCTAAATACATGCTGCACAATATGGCATTAAACTTTTCAAGCAAAGCAATAATATCTCCATAGAAAAGACAGCAGTATAGAGCTATGTTGGAGATACATGCACAGCTGATTAAATAAGGCTTGTATGTTTTGTATTTACATTGCAATCTGCTATGCAATTTTACTCCAGTCCAAGGAAATTTATAATGAGGCTAAATTAGCTCGCAAAATGGTCAACTGATATCGACCTGCTGTAGCTGCACTGCCTTGGCTGAGCCTTATCAGATTTTAGCACAAACCAGTTCACGTATAATTAGTTTATTGTGCACAGTATTGTAAATCATGCTGCAGACTTCGAATGTCATGTGGATGCAATAATGGACAGACGACCATTCTAATGATTGTGTAATCTCTTAATCAGGATTTTTTGTTTTGTCTTTGCATTGTGCCAAGACCAATAATTGCAGCCTAGTCATTTATCAAATGGTTTAGGATCATTGGGTTCAAAATGAATATCTTAAAACCTGTTTTCAAGCATTCGTCTTTGTTGCTGTTGTCAGACATTTTGTGCTATATTGAATTGTTTTGTACATCATTTATGACCTTTCATTTGAATCTGTTCATCTTTACATGCAAGTGACATGGGAAGGTAATTGCTTTTGGGGTCAAGGTTCTAAATGAATTAAAAAAAACAACAACTGTAAAATATAAATTGCAAAAAGTGATTCAGTGTGGCACTACACTTAATATTTTTCTTCCCATGTCCTTGGATGATCAGCTATTCACCAGTTACTGTATTACTAAAACATATACAGAATTGAAGTTGAAATTGTCCTTGCTATCCATACCTGCCAATGTAACTCTGTACTTGTTTTTTCCCCTTTTTGGCTCCTCAGTTTTCCTGTGCCCAGGGCTCCTCCGAAGGGTCTACCAGAGCGAGCACCTCTTCGAATCAGACCATCAGTCTGGAGCTTGGTGCAAAGACCCTCTCCAAGCATCTGACAAGATCTACTACATGCCCTGGACCCCCTACCGTACCGACACACTAACCGAATACTCCTCCAAGGAAGATTTCATCGCCGGGCGACCAACTACAACCTACAAACTCCCCCATCGAGTGGACGGAACTGGATTTGTGGTCTATGATGGTGCGCTTTTCTTCAACAAGGAACGCACTCGCAATATTGTCAAGTTCGACCTACGGACTCGCATTAAAAGTGGGGAGGCTATTATCGCGAACGCCAACTATCATGACACCTCTCCGTATCGCTGGGGCGGAAAATCGGATATTGACTTAGCTGTAGACGAGAATGGACTATGGGTGATTTACGCAACCGAACAGAACAATGGACGTATAGTGATCAGCCAGTTAAACCCTTACACATTACGAGTTGAAGGCACATGGGACACTGCCTATGATAAGCGTTCAGCCTCCAATGCGTTTATGATCTGCGGGATTCTCTATGTGGTGAAATCCGTATACGAGGATGATGACAATGAAGCAACAGGGAATAAGATTGACTATATCTACAACACTGAGCTGAGCAAAGATGGCTACCTGGATATTCCGTTCCCCAATTCCTACCAGTACATTGCCGCAGTGGATTACAATCCCAGGGACAACCTGCTTTACGTGTGGAACAACTATCATGTGGTCAAGTACTCGCTAGACTTTGGAGCACTGGACAACAGACTAGGTAAGGACAATCTCTTATACACATGCCATGATATAAACCTGCTTATTCTCTTCTATTAACATATTTAGAATAGTTTTGTCCCTGTCAAAGATTACAAAGGACTCCTGTTGGCATTTAGGAGATTTCAAAGAGCAAAACTACTGGTTAGGTGTAGCAGGTAACACACATTAATTTGAACCAAACTTTTTCTGGTTAGTATCTGTTGAAAGATGGTGTTACTAGTGCTAAAATGTGTTTTAAAAAGCTGGTCTATGCAGTTTTGACATTATCAGTACTTTTAAAGCTAAAGCTGATTCCAGAACCAAGATGGCATCCATTTGAACCAAACTTTTCAGTATCCATAAGTAGTCCATAGAGGAATTGTAATGCCAGTTTTAAAAGTTTTGAAGCTAAAACTAGTTAGAAAGGCCTGAAAACATCTTAGTTTGTTGTGTATATCAATTATTTAAACAATTATAATATGGTAGAGTGGAAATGTTTTATATAAAGGAAGACTGAGCTATTCTTAACGTGTGTCCCACATTTCCCACTTGGCTAAAACAACACATTTGGTTAGTGTGGGCATCGTGTTAATTGGCTATAAGGAACATGTGTTAATTTTGTCCCATTCAATTAGCTTACTGAAACTGAACCAAAATGGTGTCAGTTCAGTAGTCCATAGAAGAAATGATGGTACTAGTACTAAAATGCATTTGACAAAACTGGCCAGTGTAGTTTTGATGCAACCACTATAGTTTTGGTTGGGGATGTAATGATATCCAAATCTCTATTTTCACGATATGCATCTCACGTTACAAAATTTATTGTCATATTTTGTAGAGGCTAACGAAATTGTAAATATGTTACTTATTCCTTTTAAAATGCATTGACAAGACTTTTGTTCTGTCATAATCCAAAGAAATAAAATGTAAAAGTGCTTAATTACAGTTAATTCTTGAAAATTTTAAGATATTGCTGCATCAAAACAACGACTATAAGTAAAGAGACTTGTAATTCGAGCGATATTATTTTGAGACTGTTGGCGCTATGACATCATATTTTATTTATTGTTACATGAAGCTAAAACTAGTTATAGACAGACATCTTAGTTTATTGTGTATTTGAATTATTCACACATTTATTTTTGGCAGATTGGTGTTGGTTTATACAACTTTAAAGTCGCAGACAGAACTATTCTTAAGAAATCTTAGTTTATTGTGTATTTCAATTATTCACGCATTTATTTTTGGCAGATTGTTGTTGGTTTATACAACTTTGAAGTCACAGACAGAACTATTCTTAACATGTATCCCAGATTTCTTGCTTGGCTAAAACAACACATTTATTTAGTGTGGGCTTTGTGTTAATTGGCTATAAGGAACATGTGTTAATTTGATCCTATGTGATTAGCATAATGAAACAAAACCAAGATGGTGTCATTCCAAGTTGTCGTTTTGTACAATGAAAAAACACACACAAAAAGTTCCCCACTCCCATCTTTGTACTCTTTGCACACTTATAAACTGGTGCTTGTTGCGAGACTTGGAAGAAAAGGAAGCTGTTTTGACACACACAGGTAATTCTTTGCGCTATCTCATCAACAACTCCAGTCAAAAATGTCACAAGTTATTTGACTGTGAACTGAAGTCCGTAACTCTGCTCACAACTGGGAGTGTTTTTTTTTTTTTCTTGCTTGCCTCTTGCCATTTAATTCATTTTGCCTGCTTGACTACTCGCCGCATCTTCGGTGAACCATACTTTTGTATATATTCATTTATTCAGCAAAGAGTAAGTTTCCGATGATGTCCTGTTAACCACAATATAATCCATTGCAGCTCAAGAGACAGAGAAGGTTTTGTTATGTGCGTTTTGTGTGACATTATTATCCATCATTTCTGAGACACCATGTACAGTAACATTCACATGCAAATGCCTATTCTAAATACTACGTCTTTAAAAGATATATTTGGCGTCTGCTCTGAACAGGCTGCCCTCCAAAGAATAACCAAGGACTGTGCCTCTTGAATACAGATGTTACATTAAGAAGATGGATGAAGTCAAAGCACAAATAAAAATGTCAGATAAACAGACTGATAAGAAATGAAAGGGAGGCAGAATGGACTCCTGAGCAATAAAGTATTTAGTTTGATAAAGTCAAGAGGAAGCAAGACTGCCTGCAGCCGCCGTTCGGTTAACTGTTTCACACAATATTGTCTCACAAGGGGTTTAATTTTGAAGACGGCTGCATCTTTACACCAAAATTGTCTGAATCAGCATTGCCGTCAACCGCTTCACTTCTCATAAATGAAATGATTTTGAAATTTGTTTTCAGTGTTTTTTCATTTCTTTAGACGTAAACTGTATTCAAAGACGTTAAATTGAATGTTTACTGCAAGTCAATATGCTCTTTGTAGGAAAGGTAGTTGAGATTGTAGGAATTATGGAGGGGACAAAGTAGGGCTGCTCGATTATGGAAAAAAAAATCATAATCACGATTATCTCAGTCAATATTGAAATCACGATTATTCAAATGCTTTTTTTTTAAATCCCCTACACACACACACACACACACACACACACACACACACACACACACACACACACACACACACACACATACATACACACACACACACACACACACACACACAAAGTGGGCTACTCTTCCCTTAACCCATAAGAACCCAGACCCATTTTTCCTTAGAGGAAAATTATGTGGGATATACCACAGACCAAGTGGACCACATAGAACACAATTCTGATGTTTTTTTCAAAATAGAATATTTTTATACCAAAGATCTGTGTTGTTACATATATGTTACATTGGGCGTTAGTGGTAAACGTATTCCTTATTTGAAAATAAGTAAACCTGACAGTTTTTACTGCTTGGTAACATAAAATTGCCTTTTTATTTGCATTTCCACAACATATATCAAAGCTGTGACTTTAATAGCAAGGTTTAACATAAAATAATTTTTCAGTTTTGCTTTGTGTCACAAAATATGCCAACTGCATCAAAATAAATAACACTGCCTATTTGGGGGCATTCACAACAAGCTAACATAGATATAACAGACCTAAGTACACAAATTGTGCAAAAAAAAATGAAATGCTGAAGAAAAATAGAACCCTTGTATCATCAGCAATGTCTGAAACATTTTCTCAGTTCTTTCGTTAAGTATCTTTAGCCTTTTACCCTAAGCCAGATGAGACTTGAAACAGTTTCGTTCCTCAGTGAAGCAAAGACGGACATCACATTTCTCACAGAGAGTGGTGGTTGCATTGAGTTTGCAGCGGCCACGTTTGTCACATTTCACAGGCCAATGTGCCACTTGGTCAGTGCGAACATCATCTGGAACTCCACCACCAACCTTCTTGGGCAATGGTGGTGGTGGAGATGTGGCAGTGAGTGATGGGCGGCCTCTTTGTGCCTGGGGAAGAATGAGCTAGTGGCAACCTCTGCCTGGAAGCTCTTTTGTTTCAGTGTGCTTTGGATACCAAGTAGTTTACAGTCATGTTGGTAGATCAACCATGCATTAACCAGACCTAACATAATGGTGTGCCAGAACCAGAAGATGTACCACCTCCATGACCTCATGTGGTACTTGCACCTTGCAATGCATGCATCAAGGAGGATTTTCAAACCCCAAGGGTGGGGCTTGCCCTTCACATAATTCATTAATAATAATAATAATTCATAGCATTTATATAGCGCCTTTCATGACACCCAAAGCGTTTTACAGTTCATTGTTCATTCAGTCCACACTTGGTGGTGGTAAGATACTTTTTTTTTTTGTAGCCACAGCTGCCCTGGAGCAGACTGACGGAAACAAGGCTGCCAATCTGCGCCATCCGCCCCTCCGACCACCTCCAACACTCACGCACACTCCACTTTCATACCAGGCAATGTGGGTGAAGTGTCTTGCCTAAGGACACAACGACAGTTTTTTGTGACTGGCGCCCCACTGTGGCACCTGGAATTCCCAGTGTCTCCCATCCAAGTACTAACCAGGCCCTGCCTTGCTCAGCTTCTGAGATCTGACGAGATCTGGTTTTGACAAGCAGGTATGGCCACAACATACTGTCTTATTGGGCCGTGTGCCCCTCTGAAGGACACCATTTGCTCATCAGTACAGTTGTCAAAGATCAAAGAGATCAAAGTCAGCTTTATTGTCAATTGTGCCATATTGTACCTACTTGATTCACTGTCTGAATCACCACACTCACTTGACTCGTCAGTCTCCCTGTCTTGGCTATTGGGATTGTAAAGAGGGTCATCAGGGTCTTCATCTGAGCTATCGTCACATCCCTCAAACTCACTATCATCTCCCACAATGGCCTCTAGTGCATCCTGAAGAGTGTAGCGCTTGTTCTTTTGCATACCACAAAATAAATAGAAATAAAAGAATATAGATTATTTATATGATACTTTCACATTATTTTGTGTTTCTATTTGTTCAGTACACTTTTAATTGACCAGCAGAACATATGTCAACATAATATAACTGATAAAGCTAAATTAATTGGGTGGATTATTACTGTTTTTGTTATTGTGACAAATAGGTCACAGCAGGTTTTTCATTCTTATTTTAAGGCTAAAACCCCGATGTGACATATATGTTACAGCGATATTTCCATAACTGGTTTGATATTACTTTCTTCAACAAATATGATCAGACCAGGTTGAATGTAATACAGAACATGTTACCAAAGCATTGGAACTGTTAAATGTGTTTGAAATTACCTGTAGTATCAAATAAACAGCTTTTTGAAATTAGGTGCTTCCTTGAAATTTGCAGACAGGATATAGCAGTATTTTGGAGAGCCCATTTCCTGTTAGAGTCACATGACTGTCACATGGTCATCATACCAGGATGTTTAGTATATGTCGCTTAGGGACTTAATGAGTTCAGGTCAGACATAAAGCTTTATAAGGAAAAGACAGGGGCATTCAAAGTGTTTGTTACACTGGGGTCACCGTGGGTTCTTATGGGTT
The DNA here is from genome assembly GCA_036785185.1 of Paratrypauchen microcephalus. NCBI lineage: Eukaryota > Metazoa > Chordata > Actinopteri > Gobiiformes > Gobiidae > Paratrypauchen > Paratrypauchen microcephalus. The sequence goes on along the minus strand of JAVJIX010000015.1, from coordinate 8,747,846 downwards.
AAATATTTATTCTTCTGTCTTATTCTACAGATTGCCCTTAGTAAAATACAACCTAACAAATATAAACATAAAATAGCCTGGTTATGATATACACACCGGCACACACACACACACGCATACAAAAAGTTATCACACACAGCTATTCCTCACTTTCCTCACACAGATTTCTCCTCAGTATAATATAATATAATATAATAAATATAACATAATATAAGTAATATAATATAATATAATAGCGCTAAAATAGTGATAGTACGCCGATCGCGTAGCTCTACAAAGTCCCATATAAAGTGTGTCTTTGTACGTTGTATTCATAGTAAATAACACGGAGGGTGAACGATCGATTTAAAAGTGATTAAATGTTGCGTTATACTAACTTCGTTTACTATTGTCTTCTGTAGTTTCCGTGTTCTTGGATTCATATGTGAGCGTGTGCGTTCTTGGTAGGAGCTACTGCTGTCATTGGTCAACTCTTGGCAGCAAATCGTGGTAGCAACTCCTGCCGTGTGATTGGTCAATTCCTGGTAGCAACTAGTGTGAGCTCGTCTCGCAGCCGGCCGCAGGCGCCAGTAAGTCTGCGCTGCGCATTGGCCCGCGTGGAAGGGAATGTATTGTGCGTGCGCGTCCCTCTCAACAGAGAAATGAAAAAATAATCGTTTGGACTCGATTATATGAATTTTGAGATCGTTTGACACCAAAATCGAAATCGTGATCAAAATTCGATCAATTGCACAGCCCTAGGACAAAGTGTTCTAAATTTTGCAATGGAGGAATGAATTTATTTTGAACATGCAAACTATAAAACAGAAATGTCAAATAATGACAATCAAAAAGAGAACTATTATACAAAAGCCACCGAGCTGTAAGGCTACGTTTATATGGTGATGGTCAGAACAGAAGACGCAAAAGTGGCGTTGCGCCTTCACTTTTTATTCTGCATTTAGATGAGCATTTTCGGGAGGAAATCTGCATGCATATGGTGGTGAAAAAGTGTGTAGAATTTGACTGGGTATGCATGCCAGGTGGCTAGGTGGTGCTGTGATACATTATCACTATGTCCGCGCGCATGCGGAGAATCTTCCTTCTTCTCATCTGCGCCGTGAAAAGCAAAACAAAAACATGGCTACTGGTTGCAAAAAAAATATTCGTGTGGTCAGATAAAGAAGTTCAACTATTGCTTCAGACCACGTTAAACTGCAAAGCAACGAAGGAGCAACAAGGTGTGGACTGGGAGTCCTGCCAAACAAAGTACACTGATATATGGACCGATGTGACGTAAACGCGTACGCAACGTCAGCAGATTTGACCAGAGTTTTGTGTCTTGGGCAGCGTAGACAAAAACGCTATGGCGGAGCGTATTCAAGTTTTCCACTCTGGACGGTGGTTTCAGTTTTTTGACCGTCTAAACAAAAGGCACTTCCGATAAAATTATTTGTCATTTTTACCTGTAAGCCTTCTCGTGTAAACAGACCCTAAGTTTACATATCAATGTTTCCTAATTAGAATTGTTGTTAAGGTAGTTTATCAAACACACAAACTATTAAAGGTGCATTGTATATCTTTTCTGGTGAAGGGTCCACCCGCTGTAGATTCTGATCCAAATTTTGTCATAAAAATGATTCACAGTCTCGCAATATTACATATTCAAATTTTTTAGACTTTCCCCGGGCAATATCTTCTTCCTGTGCCCATTAGCAAACAACTCTTTCTTCTATCCATGCAGTAACAAGTGAATAAAGACATCACCAGTATCAAATATTCCAAGATGGCAGCCAAACCCATGCCTGATGCAAAGATTTCATTTCACACTCCTTGATTTTTGGGGCTTAAATGTAAAGTGACAAAACCACATTTCATTTGTGATCAAACAGAACCAGCGTGGCGTTGTTGTATTTCTACACTAACACAAACTCATTCCCACTGGCTCTTCCACTCGCCTGGGCTGACACGACCGGCTATACCAATGGAGCATGGGAAATGGGCAATGGAGCAGTAGAAACAGAGGCACGTACCAGCAGCTGTGGTCCATGCATCTCAGTCTGCTTCACCTCAAATTGCATAAGAAGACTTTCACTAGAGCGTATGTCAATGTGTTTGCAAATGGGGCTCTTTCATTTCTGGAAGGGATTTTGGTTTGTAAAGCAGGGAGTTATAGCCATGTTATAATGCTGTTACCTCTTCAAAAACATACCTCTAGTTGTGTGTTGTTTTACTCACGCATTTGTTCCAGCTTGTAATGTCATGTAGTGGTAGTTTTCAAGTTAACAGCTACCTTTTTCCTTTAGTTCAGTAGAGATAGGCAATTCCAGCGCTGAAATCATCCAAATGATTCTAGTGAAGGTGTATGGAGTTTAAAACACGCACTTGACGTCACAAGGTGGCGTTTTCAGTCTGAGAGAAGAACTCTGCCTAAATAGTCAGGATTTGTGCGTTAAACTTGCGTGAATGAAACAAAACAAAACTCCGGGTGTGTTTTTTGATGAGGAAACAACATTATCATGGATCAGAAAATGGCATAATACAAGCCCGTTAATAGAAAAATGTAGTATCTAAGGCAAATGTGTATTACAAAAACTGGTGAGTCTCTATAGTTTGGTTAAGCTCCAGTATGGGGTAAGCTCCAGTAACCCATGATCGCAATAATGTGGTAAGAATATAGGCTGATTTATAATAAAAAAAATAGACAGTAGGCTGTAGTTTGATTAACAATGTATTGAAAAAATACAATTGTAGAGTGCATTTTCTAAAATAAAAACTGAAAGACTAACAAAAAAGAAAGTCAGGCGTGGTTTACAACATTTTTAATTGCCATAGTGTTTGTTTTTAATCACATGTATCATATAGAAATAGATCATATAGACACATTATTTTGTTTAGGTAAAAGGAGAAATTCAATTTGTCAACTGGACAAAAGTTGATTTGGTCAAATTTGTTTAGGTATTTGCCCCAGATGCCCAACTGACATGACCGCCCCCTCGTACCTGCCCCAACGATTGAACTCGCCACCTCTCTTTTCTCTGATCTGCAGTTTTTGCTGTGGTCTCGGATGTTCTAGCTGAAAAAAGCTGCATTTTATTTCCAAGGACAAAATAAGCTATGCCCAGGAGTGCTTCTATGACAAGTCCATTGATAATTAAATCCAGTGAATTGATAATAAACACAATGCCAGAGCAGCCACTATTGCCCATATAAAAGCTTTCTTGCAAGTATCTCTCCCGTTTGATGATTAGATTTGGGTGCAAAATGAACAAGGACATCTGTGTGGCAATACATCCAATTTGAATCAAACAATGAGGTCGTGCCAAACTGACAAATACGACAAGAAGAATTGGCCAAAAGTATTAAACTATACGCTTTGTTACAGCTGTTAATGAGAATGATGCAAATAAATGTACATACAGACTGCATGCCCTCTGGAGGATTCTGCGCAGAGAGGTGGTGAATGTCAATGTCTCCGTGACCCACTTCTTTAAATCTAACCAATCAAACGCTTTTGTTGTCGTAGCGTGGCTCTGATGTTGTCTGGAAGTGCAAACTTTACTGATTTATTCATAGGACGCAAAGCACAAGTGGCTTTCATTCAAGGGGTTGCGTCATCCGTTTTGTGAGACATTTGGAAGGAGAGTACTTCAACTAAGCTCATTAAGTGAACGTTGTGTGGAGGAATAGTTTTAGTTTGTCTGCACCACTCTGTCTAACTTTAACAGTGATGCCAGCCTTCTTATTCGGATCAAAGCAACAAGGATTTCCCAATGATGATCAGAAACTGTATAATTGTCACTTGAGTTTGTAAAAGAAAACCAAACAAAAAATAGCATCAGAAAAATGTTTCCTTTTCTGTGATATTTGTAATCTTTTTTTCCCCCAGGTTGAAATGTAATTGTCAAAAAAAGAGAACAAAAAGAAACACATAAAGATAGACAAAAAAAACAACAACTGACTTCTTGTAGTGATTTTTTTTTTTAGACAATACAGTCTGACAAGATACAGCAAAAAAGAAAAAAGAAAAAAAGAAACCACTGCATTTTATTCTGAAATCAGCAGCTCTACATGTATTACAGCCATTCCATTCCAGCGTCTGTTGAATTCCAACACAAACACAAAGCTGAGCTACTTCAGTTCTTGCTCCAGGAGTGGAATAAAGTCACCCAAGAACAATGTGAAAGACTTGTGGAGAGCATGCCAAGACACATGAAACCTGTGATTAAAAATAAGGGTTATTGCACCAAATATTGATTTGTGAACTCTTCTTAAGTGTAAACATTAGTATTATGTTGTTTTGAAATGAATTGGATCTTGTTTCTTTGCATTGTTTGAGGTCTGAAAACATGTATCTTTTTTGTTATTTTGACCATTTGTCATTTTCTGCAAATGAATGCTCTAAACAATAATATTTTTATTTGGAATTTGGAGGAAATGTCAGTAGTAGTCAGTAGTAGTAGTAGACTCAAGCAAAAATGTTTTTTTTGCCCAAACACATACTTATAAGTAGAAAAACTGAATTTAAAAAACATTCTGCAGTGGTCTCTTAGTTTTTTCCAGAGCTGTATTTTATATCCAATTTAATATATTTGACCTTTTTTGCCTGTAGTTTCTATATTCTGCCTAATTTTATAATCACCACCTCCAAGATACTTTGTCCTATTGACATCACAGTGAAGAGAGGAAGGTAAAAAGGTCACCACCCAAATTAGGCTATTCATGTGTTTCAGCTTCCAGTCATGGAAGACATTTTGGTGACTTTCCATTGTTCAATAAGCATTAAGTACACACAGTCACAAGTCGTCCCAGAGGCATTTTCAGTTATTTAGAGATTCTTAAAGTGTAGATTCTAAGCTTTCCAACAATGCCTTACACATGGAAATCTGAGAACATTTGAATAATTTGTGGCCATTTGAAACATGCACACCGGATTTTAGAAAGGTCTGAAAACAGCTTGTGAAGTTCTCTAACTCCAGGCCTTCTGGGCTCATTTGCCTAACATTAAGCTCAGCCCTACCCTTGCAGATCATCATCATCACTGTGGTGTTAGCCTTCAGGGCAGGTCAGAATTAGAAGGTACTGTTACTGGTTTAGTTCTGGTTTAGTCCTGTTTTAGTCCTGTTTTAGTCCTGTTTTAATCCTGTTTTAGTCCTAGTTTAGTCCTGGTTTAGTCCTGGTTTATACTATTTATCATTCTGAAACCCTTGGATAGGCTATTGAAATCCCACACATCTCATGGTAAAACTTGACATAATTTGAACATTTTAAAATGACATTGTCCAGGACTGTTGACAAAAGTTTAAGTAGTTTTACTTAATAGCCATGCCCGTAGTCCATAAAGCATAGCCCTGATCTGATGTCTCAATTACCCACCCTGCGTAGCATGACTGTCCCTCTTAGCGTTCTCTCACATGGCCTCGTGCTTCCTGTACAGTGCGTGCCACAGCGGGTGTCATGGATACATAGGCTGTCTGTCTCTCCTGTTATTTTGCCACATGTTGCCATCTGGCCCCGGCACTGTGCCAAACCCGCCCTGGCACAGAGGAAGCCCACATACGCCGCGGGGCCGACCTCCGTGCAGAAATGGCTTTGGACGTGCGATCTTGGCCTTGGCTCCTGTTGGAAGAGCCTGACACATGCTAAATTGATTAAGAATTTTTAAGCAGTAAATGCAGTCTGGCAGAGGCAGTGGAGATAATGTGAGCTTTTAAAGGAGCACTTTGATTTCTGTCTCTTTATGAAGTCAGTGCCCTGGAGTGTCATTATAGCCATTTTTTCTGGATCACTTATTACTGGACAATACTCTGGATTGAAATTCAGGGCATACACAAAGTTGTTGTGAAGGCTTGGAAATCTGCACACTATTGTTTGTGAACTGGTTTGTGCATTGTAGGACTGGGCATGAGACTGGGCAAAAAAAAAAAAGATCACAATTCATCACAATGATTTTCTTCGTGTTGATTGATTGAACCAAAGTTTTTTTCTGGATAAAAACACATTTGGACTTTTTAATTTGTTGAACATAAATAAGAGGAGAAGAAGAAAAAAAATCTCAAAGTCTAAACCGCTTGTAGCCAAAACTATTAGTGGATTGGCTGTATACTTAATTAAATCCAAGCTGATCATTGACCATTTGAAACTTCTGTATCTTGATCTGAGTAATATTATATTGGAATCCTTAGCTGAAAGAACAGCTTGAATTATTGAATTATTGAAATAATAAGTTGCATTCACCAAAATCTATTCAGTTTGTCTATGTTGTCTATTGATTTATCTTTTGTCCCTAGAGCTACTTGTGTAAAGTGTTAAAATCTGTCATTATATCTATTTCTGTCTTGACATTTTAGAGAATATTTTAGTTGGAAATGTAAATTTTGCATGCAGGATGGAGCACTTTTTGATGTCAGTGCTCACAAATGTAGGCTACATGCTCATTTGGCACACTGCACTTATCACACGTCTAGTGCACCTCCAGTACAAGGACAATTTTACTCCAATTGTAAGGAATTCAGATTATTCAGATTTTTTTAAAAGTAATTTTCCAACACACACATAGAGGAACTTGCAAACGCAGCTTCTCACACACTCCTTTAATGTCGACGCACAATGGGGCTCTGTTTAATAATGCAGCTTTAGACTTGCAGCATAGAAACGGGAAAGGCTTTGTTGGTAATTTTTGATTATAATGTACAAACAAAGAAATATATTAATTTATGATTAACTTTGTCATTGAGGTATATTTTGTGTGTGTTTATTCTTTGTTTGTTTGTTTAGTAATGGGGTTTTGGGGGGCTGGTAATCAGGAAATTAACCCTGAGCTTCTATGTCGGCTTTCTAATTTTTGGTTAACATTTTGAGGACATTTCACCCTTCAAAATATGAAATAATTAGTTTTAAATGGTTTATTACTATGGCAAGAAGAGACAGATATATTGGTTGGCCGATATGTTGGGCTGATATTTGGCATCTCGGCCATCAGCCTTAAATCTCCAGCATAGGCTGCTATTTTGTTTTGGTCCATCTGTTGCCTAAAAAATGCACACAAAGCTTTATTTTTACACTTTAATATGATATTGTGGTACAAACAGGGCTGTGGGTGGATTTGTAGTGAATTTAATTACATAATTTGAGAAAAAATAATCAAAATCAACCTTACATATTGTTCCAAAAATACTGGTAGAGCTTCAGTTGCTCTGGATTCTAGCACTGGCCGTGAAAAAACCTATATCAGTCAGTCTCTAATGGCAAGAATTCTAATGCAAAATCATAACTTGGTAGAGGTTTTCATTATTAAATATGCATTTGGATTATTATTATGTATTGTATTGTATCAGTTTGTCTTTAGCATTTGATTGTCCATGACTTCTCCTAAGCCTTTCTTAAAAACATTTTGCCCGTTACTGCATAAACTAGAATAATTTCAAATCTCCATAGCCAACCATCATCTTAATGTGACAGACACCCTCCCTTAATTTCCCATGTTGCTCGCCCACTCGTTGCAGCTTGTATCTCATGACTACTAAAAAGGACATTAAATATAGTCCGATTTTTCATGCTAGCTTCTCTGCCTATATTCGTGTCCATGTCACGATTGATGGATAGGACCAGGCTCTTAATTGAGGGATTGCCTGCCACGTCTCTCACTACACAGGTGATCTGTGTATGATTTCTGGATCAAGGTAGAGCCGGAGAAAGGATCATGATGGATGGGCAGTCGGCATATTTTTCCAGATGGGAATCATGTGATGTATAAGGAGGAAGTGTGCGCGCTGATTGAATAAACATGACACAACCTGCGATCGGGTTTGAAACATGAGTGGGCCAGTGGAAATTTGACAAAGTCTTCATTTAGATTCTGCATCAGAGTCAGAAAAAGTCATGAGATCAGCAAAACAAAGCACTATCAATCTGGTTTATGATAACAGAGTGCTGTGGAAAAGGGGATTTATGTGTTGTGAAAGGGGATAGGTGTATTAAAATGCAATGAATGTCTGACAAATGCACTGGTGTGGTCTTGCAACATTTGGTGAAGACACAGGGTCCACTGAGAGCCCAAATCTAAAATGACTGAAATTAATGTCACCCCCTTACCTGGCCAGCCAAATGATATCTCTCTGTATTTCCTATACAGCGCGATACCATTTGGACACCCTCCATCCACCCTTGCTCCTCCGGTTACAAACGGACTCCGCGATTCTGATTCGTTCAAAGATGACGTCAGTGCACCCGCCTTTGCCCGCAAAGTCACTCTTAGGCAGCGGAAGTTCCGCCTCAGTTTTGAATCAAGATGGCGCAATCTCTGATTGGTTCACTTAGCTGTCTGTCTACGCGCAACCGCAGCGCATTCTGTGGATCAAGCGTTACCAGACTCACTCGCTGGTACAGCGATGAGTCATGGATTCTTCCAGGCAAGTCACCCCCCGTAATGTATTTGATTTATATAGTGCTTTTTGGACACTCACTCCACACCTGGTCATGGCAAGCTGCTTCTGTAGACCTTTGACTGCCCCGCTGCAGCACTTGGTAAAACCCATCCTTTCTTTTGAGACCTGAGATTGCACATTCTCAAGGTAAATCAAGTATATTATAATAAAGACTGAGGGCCTGTTTACACAAGAACGCTTAAGGGTAAAAATGACCAAATATTTTATCGCAAGTGCCTTTTGTTTAGATGGTGACGGTGTTTTGGGGGCTTAAAAATGCAAAAAACTGAAACCGCCCTCCAAAGTGGAAAACTTGAATACGCTCCGTCCTAGCGTTTTCGTCTACACTGCCCAAGACACAAAACTCTGGTCAAATCTGCTGATGTCGCATACGCGTTTATGTCACAATTTCTGGATATTTATATTTATAAAGTAAATTAAGTTAAATAAATTTAATTTAATTTAATTTAAATAAAAAAGTTAAGTAAATTAAATTAAGTAAATAAATTAAGATTATACCCATGCACGCGGACATCACAGCACCATCTAGCTGCCTGGCATGCATACACAATCGAATTCCACACGCTTTTGCGTCACAGTATGCACGCAGATTTCCTCCCGAAAACGCTCGTCTTAACGCGGCGTAAAAAGTGAAGATGTGTCAAACCGTCGTCATATAAAAGTAGCCTGAATGCACCAATCCAACACTGGTATCTGAAATATGGCGCCAATACTGAATAATATGTTGGATTTTATATCAACTTTAAATATTGGTTCAGCCTTCATCCCGGTTGGACATCTAAACTGATATAATAAAATGTCGTAATTGGCCCCAATTTTTTATACAGAGCTATTCTGTTGTCACTTGTGAGATAAATAACAGCTACATAACAAATCCGGATTGGTGTTGTCTTATTTTATTTTTGTTTAAAGGAAATAAATGCTGTTTTCACCTGCAGTGCTATCTGTTGTTATCGGTATCGGCATATACTTAAAGCCACAGTATCGAAATCGGTATCCGAACTGACACTCTGGATCAGGACTTCTCTAGCCACAAGTTGCTCGCCATTATCTGCAGTGTGTGTGGTGTCTTGGATGCGTGTCTTCCTTGAATTTATTGGTGTTACCTTTTAGCCGCTCACAAATATACACAGAATTGGATAGCACTCCAGAGACCAGAGTCAACAGCCTGCAACAGAGTACACCTTTTTTCTGCACAGGCCCTAGGCACTGGATAAAATACATGGCTCTTAAATTTACACTTAAATTTAAAGGTGCATTGTGTAACTTTTCTGGTGGAGGGCCCGTTAAGTGCTTTTCTTCGTGGAGATGTTATTGCTTTGTCTGGAATGTTTAACAGTGTGGCATTAGACTTTTCTATCTTCATGGAGACCAAACCAGACCAGATTACAGGTGAGATCTGTGGAGAGGCAACCCACTCAGGCTATGTTTATATGATGACGGTCTGAACAGAAGACGCACTTTTTATTCCATGTTTAGACAAGTGTTTTCCGGAGGAAATCTGCGTGCATACGGTGACGCAAAAGTGTGTGGAATTCGATTGTGTATGCATGCCAGGCGGCTAGGTGGTGCTGTGATACAATATCACTATGTCCGCGCACATGCATAGAATCTTCCTTCTTCTCATCTGCACCGCGAAAAGCAAAACAAAACATGGCTACCGGTAGCAAAAAAACATTTGTCTGTTCAGACAAAGAAGTTCAACTATTGCTTCAGACCACGTTAGACTACAAAGCAACGAAGGGGCAACAAGGTGTGGACTGGGAGTCCTGCCAAACAAAGATATATGATACACTGATATATGGACCGATGTGACGTAAACGTGTACGCGACATCAGCAGATTTGACCAGAGTTTTGCATCTTGGGCAGTGTAGACGAAAACACTACGGCGGAGCGTATTCAAGTTTTCCACTTTAGAGGGCGGTTTCGTTTTTTGCGTTTTTAAGCCGCTAAAATGCCGTTGCCATCTAAACGAAAGGCACTTCCGATAAAATATATTGTCATTTTTACCTGTAAGCGTTCTCGTGTAAACAGGCCCTCATACTCAGAATGCCTGTTTTTAAAGATTTTTTTTGAGCTATAAAATTGAATTAATGTAAGGCAGAGATGTTTAATGTGACACTGTGGAGCAGACCTTCAAGACCCCCAACCAAAAAGTTACACAGTACACCTTTAAAACCGATCATACACTTGCACTCATCAATAAATGTAATGTTAAATGGATGTGTTTAAAATAATAAATCATGTATTAATCAAGACTGCTTAAAGATTGACATCATCACTTCATAATCTAATGATACAAATATTGACCCAGCTGCCAATAATGCTGTGAGGATAGAGCTTTAAAATCAATTAGGGCATTATTTATTACAGCCCGGCGGTGCTCTTGCGCATTGACCATGCGTTACTGTGGCGGCTCCCCGTGCGTTTTTCTGTGCGCGTTTACAAGCACACGTCTGGATCCACTCTCCCGCACGTTGCCACTGTCATTTGAATTCAAACACGGCGGCGTATCTCGGCGCATATATATGAGCAACGCGTACTCTCCCGGCGCTCACTGACCTCCAAAGATGCCCTCTCCAGTCGCGGCACGGAGCACGGGGGGAATGAGAAATTAATTGCCAAACAATGCATAGCTCCCATCCATTACGGCCCTCATCATGTCAGATGATATCGAGGCATTACCGGATGTCTGGCTGCATAATTTACCCCCCTCCTTTTCCTCCTCTCTCCTAACCCCTGTCTGAGGCTACAATCACTGATGGGGCTGTGATAAAGATGGTATGATGAGTATTTTTAGAGCTGATATGTATTCCAGTCACGATAATTACTATCAATTTATCGGTCGATATGAAAGCTGGGACAATACTAGTATACACTTCTGGAAAAAAATAAGAAACCACTGCATTTTTTTCTGAAATCAGCATCTCTACATGTATTACAGCCATTGCATTCCAGCGTCTGTTGAATTCCAACACAAACACAAAGCTGAGCTACTTCAGTTCTTGCACCAGGAGTGGAATAAAGTCACCCAAGAACAATGTGAAAGACTTGTGGAGAGCATGCCACGATGCATGAAAGCTGTGATTAAAAATAAATAATTATTAGAAATAATTAATTAAGTGTAAACATTAGTATTATGTTGTTTTAAAGTGAATTTGATCTTGTTTGTTTGCATTGTTTGAAGTCTGAAAACATGACCATTTGTCATTTTCTGCAAATAAATGCTCTAAACGATAATATTTTTATTTGGAATTTGGGGGAAATGTTGTCAGTAGTTTATAAACTCAAACACAAATGTTCCTTTTGCCCAAACACATACCTATAAGTAGTAAAATCAGAGAAACTGATTTTGCAGTGGTCTCTTATTTTTGTCCAGAGCTGTATTTTGGGGCTTGAGATTTGTAGTCTGTATTTTCTTTGTCAAAGTGGGGAGATTTGGGGTCATTTTGTTATAATACAATAAGTTTTGGGCACAATGCATAATACTAGTAAAATCTAAACTATAGTAAAATAAAGGTATGCCTAAAAATGTGGTGTTAATTTCCTGATAGCCTACTAATATTGACCCACAATTTAGCTAAATTCTTAGTTTAGTTGACATATTCACGTTTTACTTTTTTATAAAATAATGACATTTTTAACTGTAATCATTTGTTACATGATATTGTGTGTGTGTGTGTGTGTGTGTGTGTGTCTTTTTTTTGTTTGTTTTGTTTTTCTTTGCCTAATTTATCTTTTTTCCTCTAAATTTTTAGCCAGTACACAGTATACAAGTTCAAGTTGAAAGTCATCTTTATTGTCAATTCTGCCGTATGTGTTCGACATACAGTGAATCGAAATTTCGTTTCTCTCTGGCCAAGCAGTGCAAAAAAGACAGTGTACAAAATACAATATAAAGACAATACCAAAACTATCTAAGACAAAATCTAAAACCAGTGCAAAGAATAAATAAATACCTGTTTACAGATGTCCAAAATGTGCAGTGTGTATCAAAATGTGCAATGGAAGATGCAACAGTGAAATGCAGTGCAGTCATATGCAATAGAATGTGCACTTGAAAATAAAGATACTAATTTTGTTGTAATACAATAAGTTTTGGGCACATTGCATAATGCTAGTAGGGGTGGGTATTGGCAAAGAAGTCACGATTCAATTCGAATCACGATTCATATGCCACGATGCGATACTATCACGATGCATCACGATACTTGAATTATTGTGATGCATTGCAATATATTCGACATACTTCAGTGAAAATGTACCCGAAAAAAAGAGGATAACTTAAATATCAGTGGCTGTGTATCTGGGTAGTGTCTTCAATTGATACATAACTCTGAGCAACTCAATTCATAACTGCATTTATTGAATAACAAAAACAAATAAACCAAACCAATAACAAAAAAAGTGCATAGGATTTTTTCTAAAACAAAAAAATGATGTTCAAACATTTGCCATTTTGGAGGTAGCTACCATCATAACAAACCATACCCTTTCACAAAGAAAAAAGTGCATAGGATTTATAAAAAAAACAACAACTAATAATTTATTTATTTATTAATATTAAATATTAAATTATTAAATATTAAATTATTAATTAATAATAATCGATTTTTGGCATCAAGAATTGATGCAGTATATTGTGAAAGTTAGTATCGCGATGCATTGTCATGACGATTATTTTGCACACCCCTAAATGCTAGTAAAATCTAAACTATGGTAAAATAAAGGCATGCCTACAAAATGTTCATTAAAAATAGACTTTTATTGATTATAATTTCTAATAAATTATAAACCCTGTGGTTTGTCTTGCTGCTTGGGCCAATAGAATATATTTCCTGATAGCCTACCAATATTGACCAACAAATTTAGGTAAATTCTTAGTTTCGTTCATGTTTTACTTTTTTTTTTTTTTTTTTTAAATAAAATAATGCATTCTTTTTTAATTTGTTACATGATTCTCTGTGTGTGTGTTTTTTGTTTTTCTTTGCCTAATTTATCTTTTTTCCTCTCAATTTTTACCCAGTACATAGTACACAGTATACAGAGACTGAGACATCTTAGAAAAAATATAAGTGTCAAACATCTGCAAATTTTTCAGTGTCATGCCAATACCGATATCTGGAAAACCACAGATGCCGACAGACCTGCCATATCATCCCTAATTTCTGAGATCGCCAGCAAAAGATCCATTAAATGACACCAAGCTTTTATCAGGCTCTGTTTCGTAGCACTCATAAGGACGTATATACACTGTATATAGTGTTTTGTAGAAACAAAGTGACATAAACATTAGAGAGCTGATAAGAGTATGCAGGAGCTGAGTGAGTCATGCCATTATATGAGATGCTTATTGATCTGGTGAAGGACAGAATCGATAAACTAGTCTTTGTGACTGGAGATTAGCTATTGTTCTGATTTGAAGTACATTGTGTGTTGAAGGCAAGGTGAGGTTTTGAAGTATTCTTGCAAACCTGCTTTGATTTGGATGTACAATATTTTCTATACTTTATATTTATTCTACTATATTTATGTGGCAAATTCTGATTTTATCCCAATCTCAAAATAAAGTTTGGTTATATTGGGAGTGAACAAGAGAAATTGGTGCCCTTTGGATGTAGAATGCAGAATTAGGATGCACAGTTATTTTTCACAAACAATCTTTATTCACAATTTTCATTCAAAAAATCTACAATGATTAAATTAAACAAAACAAGTGAAAGACTTTCTTGGATTATTTGACCCCAAAATGTCAATACGGAAGGACATTTGAGCAAAATCTGTGCAAAATTGTGCTGGCTTTAGATGAGTGGATCAGAGCATCTCCAACTGTGCAGCTCCCAGTCTGCAGTGGCCTTCATCTATTGAAATTGGTCCAAGAAAGAGAGCAGGGAACTGGCAATGGCTGATACAAGTGGGGAGTGCAGACCGACCCAAATCCCCTAATACTAAGGAAAGGCTTGAGAATGTCCTTATTGGATGCGTGAAAATGCTCATAAGAGTTTTGTTGGGTAATGTAAATTAGTTTGTTGATGACAGTGGCTCATTTGGTAGAGCGTTTTCCATTGACACTTAATCCTCCTTCCCCCATGCGTATGATGTATCGCTGTGTGTAAATAAAGTACTCTAAGTGCTCACTGGAAGTAGAAAAGTGAAGTGCTATATAAATGTGGCTATTTACAATTTTTATTGACTGAATATTTATAGGTTATCATGTTATCCCTGATTTATAGCTCTGAAAAAAAAAAAAAAAAAGAGACCACTGCAAAATTATCAGTTTTTCTGATTTTACTACTTATAGGTTTGTGTTTGGGCAAAAGGAACATTTTCGTTTGAGTCTATAAACTACTGACAACATTTTGCCCAAATTCCAAATAAAAATATTATCGTTAAGAGCACTGTTCCCTCTAAGGTGTGCGCGTGCGCAATCGCGCACTGCCCAGACGTTCAGTGCGCACATCAAATCCTTTTCAGCGCATAAAATAAAATCTAACCTGAACTCAGCGCTGGTTTGACACACGGAATCCAGTCTGATAGATTCAGTTTGCACATGTGAATGTGCACATGCGTTAGGGACAAGCCAACTACAAACAGATTCATTTCGATCGCATTTCGCTCGCTTCCTTCAGTAAGACCATAGTTGTCGTGCGCATCGCCGTGGGTCAGAGCGGCAGGTCCGCACCAGCCGACGGGAGCGCCGCCCGCACAGAAGAGGAGACAGGTAGAGCCATAATGTATTCCTCGGCTGTTTTCTTTGTTTCTGTCCAAGCCATAGGTTTTTGTGAGCAAAAAGATGGGACTTTCTGTGTGAAGTGTGAATCCTCTCCCCAGAGCGTTAAACCACAGAGCTCTGTCACTATCACAGAATTACTTAAACTGGGTAATGATTAAAAAGCAAGATATAAACTGAAAAAAATGTATACTTATTTTGGAGATCATTATTTTGAGAAAGACCCATCTTATAGTGTCCTAGGTTTATACACAGGTACATACACAGGTATATACACAGGTTATTTTTCAAAATATTGTAATGTTCAATGTTTCACTGACCACAGCAGGACCCTCACACTGACATACAACATGTACAAAGCTCATGAAAAGATTTTTGAGAAGTGGACCAAAAAATCAGTTATATTAAAAGTAATCTAACAGAAATAACAGCAGTGATTTGATTCATAAGCTATGTAACTTGCCATGATCTCAGGTGTGATACTGGTGTGGCCACAGTGTGCATGTCGGATGTTGCTCACAGGAGTCCAAGGAACGCTCAGGGAGTTGGTGTGTTTGCTCAGACACATGAAAAATTAGGGGGAACATTGGTTAAGAGCATTTATTTGCAGAAAATGACAAAAAAAAGATACATGTTTTCAGACCTCAAACAATTCAAAGAAACAAAATCAATTTCATCTTAAAACAACATAATACTTGCCTGGTTTACACCTGACCATATCACAAGTGAGATATGGTCTGGGAGCCAACTTCGAAATATCTCGTAGCAGAGGTGTGGTTTACGATCACCAACGGCCGTTTATTGGGCGTTACGAATGTCTATCATTTGGCGTATACGTAGCCCATAGCCAATCATGTCAGTTGTCAGTTCAAACTACAAGCTTCCGTTTGTCACGTAGTACGCGTCACCGTCTTTCCACTCCTCCCCGCTCTCTGATTGGCTCCCAGAATCGGGAGAGCTTGATTGCCATACTTGCCAGGCGGTCTTTCAGATCGGAACGAACAAAAGCAGCCTGAGATTTCCCAGGTTAACATAATACTAATGTTTACACTTAATTCATTATTTTTAATAAGTATTTATTTTTAATCACAGCTTTCATGCGTCTTGGCATGCTCTCAACAAGTCTTTCTCATTGTTCTTGGGTGACTTTATTCCACTCCTGGTGCAAGAACTGAAGTAGCTCAGCTTTGTGTTTGTGTTGGAATTCAACAGACGCTGGAATGGAATGGCTGTAACACATGTAGAGATGCTGATTTCAGAAAAAATGTAGTGGGCTCTTATTTTTTTCCAGAGCTGTATGTACTTAAAAATGTTGTATGAAAAATGAAGATGCAGTCGGCTACAGTGAAGTCATGGAGGGGTGTCTGCAGCATTTCATAGTTAGCCCCAAAATCCCTGCACACATCTTTTGATCTTGACTGTGAGATTCCCGTCCTCTCGGTGCGGAAATAGCAAGTCCTATAAGCCGGATCCATTTCATAACAGCAGTATTTTTAAATTTGATTTTATATTTTTGTCCTGGAGCGACGTTGAGTAAGGCTTATCTAATTGCGGAGGCCCTGGGATGCAGACGGAGAGGCTAATTAGTGAGAAATGGAGGCTTTGAAATGAGACACAAAGTGCTGTATGGTCGGAGGACGATGGTAGTGGAAATATGTTTAGTCAGAACAATTTTTGGGCATCAGAAGCTCGGTGTAATGGGAGAAACCTTATACTTTCAGTCAATGAAACAAAGCTATAGGCCAAAACGGTGATACTGATGTAAACACTTCAAGGTCCTATATTACATAAAAGTGGACTCTTGTGAGATTTTAGATGTTATAATGTTATAAAACTGCCTTCTACCCTCTGATTTAACTCTAAGACCGTGACTATAACAGGTATTGCAATAAAGCCTTTTTAAAACTGTAATCCTTTATTATATTTATTCCTTGAACCAGTTGGCATAGCTGAGAAACCATTGTTGAGCATACAAAGAGGCAATTAGTGAAGCCATAAACCTTGAATACAACAACACGTTAAATGTGGCCTTTTATTCCAAATACTTCATGGTGTTGACCTGTATTTTAGAATAATGAATTGATGCTTGCAGCAGTTTTCCTTTGACCGTGTTTTGTTTTGGCAAAGAAAGATGTTGCAAAGTGAGAATATTAAAGATTTGGAGGTTAAATTGCTTTTGTTCGCTGTTCCGGTACTGATGCAAACACTTTGGACATTGAAATGACGAGGTCAGTGGAGAGCCCTTGTGTGCATACCCAAATGTTCCACAATGCTTGCTCTTGAACTTGTTTACTCGCCTCGCAGTGTGGATGGATCGGAAGAGCTGGCAAAGCAAAACAAAATGTCCTTGTGTTGTCTTCAAGGTGAGAGGGGCCGGCTGGTATCTGCTACTTTTCTGCTCATCCCATAAAAAAATATACAACTTTAAGCCCAAGGACAGTCTTTCCTTTCGAGTTCCACCGGCCAGCTGTACGTCTTTGTAGGTGTTCATGTCTTACATTGTTAATATCATAGTTTTACACCAGTGAAACAGCAGATTATGGAGAAAAAAAAGAGTTTATGGTTGCAATTTCTAACAAGAATGAGAGATGGCACTTATTTCCTTAAGAGATCCACTTGTGTTATGTAACTTTAGCCCTAACTGAACAGCTCTGTATGAATAAAAGTTCAAACAATGAGATGCTCTTGGACAAAATCAGCCTGTAAATAGTCTTACTACATGCAGTTTCATATTCATATTGGTGAATCCAAACTTAAGGACAGAAACATACCAAATGATTATACGGTAGACTCAGAAGGATCATCAGAAATCAGGACTAGGATTCCAGATGTGGCTTTTGTATTAACCCCACAGCGCATCCCTGATTGTCTAAACCCATCTGGACATCTAGTATATACTTTTAAGTAGATTATCAGATGTAAACTTCAATTGTCTGCGAAAGTTAAGCCAATCACACAATGCTCAAATTCAAATCATAAAACCAAGAAGACCTTGACCCAGCTTTGATTGGTGTCGTGAATGCGCTTTCATTTAAACACGTGGATAATCTATTTGCGTTATGTTTAGTGGTGGTGACGCTTGGTAATTCGAAATTGTACGCAGCTGCCACATGTCATAGATATTTTGTTAGTGCTTAAAAAGTTTGTTATGTTGACTTTGTTGTATACAAAAAAATCAAAGGTAACATATTATGAATCATAGGGATGATCCAGCTTTTTCAGTTCCAATACCGATGTCAATACTTTGGCTTTAAAGGAAAAGTAACGTTATTTTACAATCTGAGCCTTCTTTCGGTAATAAAACAAGTCGTTTGACTCACCCATATCACGTTCGTGTCATTTGGAGCTGTTTGAAGAAAGTTATGTTGTAGCGTATCCGTTAGCATTTGTATTCGGGGCATTACTTTGCGGTCTCCAAATAACACAAACTTTAGCACTTTTCAAATCATAGAAGCCCGATGTCTTAATGTAAGATTTCGTTTGAAGCAAAAGTTGCCTGTAATCCGAGATTTATCCATAGTTTTCAGCTTTGCGTTTCCTATTTGGGTCCCCGCAGCAGTCCGCGCATGCGCACTGGCGTCCTCATCTACTCGAAACTATGGCTAAATCTCGGATTACAGGCCACTTTTGCTTCAAACGATATCTTACATTAAGACATCGGGCTTCTATGATTTGAAAAGTGCTAAAGTTTGTGTTATTTGGAGACCGCAAAGTAATGCCCCGAGCATATGATACAGCACCATGTTAACGGATACGGGATCATTACTAGAACAGAACGGCTCAACATAAGTTCTGCGATACTGCTCCAATTGACAGAAAAATGCTATGGGTGAGTAAAACTACTTGTTTTATTGCCGAAAGAAGGCTCAGATTGTAAAAAAAACGTTAATTTGCCTTTAAGTATCTGCCAATACCCAATATCAAGTGATACCAGGGCAGAGACTGACAATATTATTAATTTTCTTCAAACACAAATGGTGCATGGTTAAATATTACCCAATTGTGTTCTGTAACTGTTATTTATCATTGAAAGATTTAAACTACAGAACAGTGTTGAAAATGATACAATGTGCAAATTGTCTTATTACACATTACAATTTATAAATCAAAATGAGATATCAACTGAACCGACTGAATCTTGTAACCGATGTCCGATCCATTAAAATTTTCAGTATCAGCATGAATATCCGATACCGGTTGTGTATCAGTGCATCTGTAATTTTGATCACCAACTTGATACAGTTAGGGATAAAGTTATAACAAAATTAAGCCATTTCATTTCAATGATGCTCTAAAAAAGTGGAGAGGAAACATTATAAAATGGATCAGAAAATAGCGTAAAATGGCCCTTTACCTGTCAGTCTTATGGATGGGGCTTGTTGAATCAGTTAAGGTCTTTCTAACCAGGTATGTTTCGGAGCTATTGGACTACTTACTTAATCCGCAAAATAAATCCTGTTGTAATCCTTTAACTAAATCCGAAACTGTGTGATTTAGCTTGGTGAGTTACGGCCAGTGAGCTAGTTGTACTGCTGATGAGTGCTACCACGGGATAATCCAAAAACACCTGTGGATCCTAAAACACACAACAAATTATTTTCTTCGCTCGAGAAAACAAACGCTCAATCAACCTTCGACTCTCGCTGTGATGGCAACCCATTTAATCAACCTTAGCTGATCCTGGCTGCTGTTAGCTCTTAAATGCATCAACCGCTGATAGTCATTTGGATAGTTTTACTCAAATCTCAATGGGAACGGGTTGACTTATGGTTTTGCATTTAGCATAGAGAGAGATCGGGCTAAACAAAAATTAGCAAAGTGGTCTCTCGCAGGTTATGGCTGTTATCTGAGTGCTCGTGATGCGTGACATCCATTATAGCTGCCAGCCTGAAATCGACCCTCATTAAATTTAGTTTTACTCTACTGTCATTTAGAGGCAGGGGCTATTCGTCACTTCTGTCACCCTGATTGTATCTTTACAATAAGCAGACAACGACGATCAAATTGTCTTCCTGTGGCATTGTGGGTAGGGGTCATACAGTAATACTACTTTTCTATGATTATGGAAATGGTGAGGCAATACATTTTAGAGCTACTGCTGCTGGTATACCTGGGGCAAATATAAACCCTAAACCTCACTATAGTAAAACTGTTCATAGTAAAATTTGAATTAAAGGAGCACTACTTTTCTGGTGAGGGGTCTGTCTAGTTAACATGCATTCTTATTGTAAGGGGTTGCCTTTTTATTTGGCCTGGGGACTCCACCTGCAACACAGTGGAACTTCCTAGAACTTCCTAAAACAGTAACATCTCCGTGGACAAGCAGGTGGTGAACGTTCTACCCGAAAAGTTGCACGGCGCAGCGTAAAGGCTGCAGACACTTGATTAAAGAGTTTGCTATCTGTGTTGCCCTTAAAAAAACAAACAAACAAACAAACAAACAAAGAAAGTGATCATAGCGAGCCAGACAAACAGAAATTTGGCCTCACCTTACCTTTTCCTTTTCAACATAATGCACTGTAGTTGAATTTTGCTTAGGGACACAATGCCAGTATGCCCCAGTTCAGATAGGGTGCAGCAGGCTCCTGGTCATTCCCAAAGTCAGGACACACACTCACGGAGAGGGGTCTTTTCAGTAATACGGCCCTTGTCGATGGAACAGCCTGCCGGAGGAGCTCAGGGCTGCAGAGAATGTTCATGTTTTTAAGAGTGGGCTCAAGACTCACCTGTTTAGCTTAGCCTTTGATTGAATTTTTATACTTTTACCTGCTTTTTTTTTTTACTATGTGTAGTTTTAAGTATTTTAGCATGTGCGTATGTGTGTGTTCCTGTTTGGGTTGTTTGGTTGTGTGGTGTCAGGCAGCTGTGGGTGGAAGGAAATGTGGGTTGTTTTTAATCACTGTAAAGCGCTTTGTGTTACATTTTTTTGTATGAAAAGTGCTTTATAAATAAAGTTTTGATTTGATTTGATTCATACTTGCACCCGCACACCACATGAGTAGACCAGGGCTAAACCAGACTAAACAGGTCCACACCCACACAAGTCTACATCAAGACTAAACTGGGTCCAAACTAACCCCCAAACAAGAAAAAGTACAAGTAGACCCTTACTTACAATGGACTGTACTTTCTTTAACACTATATCCACCGTTCACTCATACAAAGTGAGCGAATGTGCATGAGCTGATGCCTCCTACAGTGTCTCCCACAGGGAGGACTCACACATAAGGAATAGGCGGTTGACATAGAAGAACATGTGCCCCCAACACAGTTATTGAGCATAAGTGAGACTGGCCCATGTCAGCAGCTCAGCAGGGAACTCTGTGTGTGTTTACTATTGTGCCAGTGGGACTCCAGAACTACACTGTGAATATGATTCAAAGTCACACCTGCCACATCCAGTCACCCGCACACTGAATGATCCATTCTCAATATGTGTTTTATGTTAGATCTTAAAATATGTTTCTAATTGTTGTGTTGTATACTGTTATGTACATCTCATCTGCTCTGACAACAAATAATTGATTGATATATGCACTACCAGTCTCACGTTTAAACACCCTTTTAGACACACGCTTTTCAAAGTTCAAAAGTTCAAAGTCAGCTTTATTGTCAATTCTGCCATATGTGTTCGACATACTGTAAATTTCGTTTCTCTCTGTCCAAGCAGTGCAAAAAGACAGTGTACAAAATACAATACAAAACAAGACAACAAGACAAAAGCTAAAATCTAAAAGCAGTCCAAATTAATAAATAAATACCTATTTACAGATGTCCAAAATGTGCAGTGTGCATCACAATGTGCAATGGAAGATGCAGCAGTGAAATGTGCAGTAATGTGCAATAGAATGTGCATTGAAAGTAAAGATAAAAATAAATGTGCAACAATAGTAATTCCAGTAGTAAATGTGCAGCAGTTTGTAAAGTGTCTAGAGTGTTTTTTGTTTCTATATTTGTTTGTTTTTTACATTAAAGATTCTCACTGAAGGCATCAAAACTATGAATGGACACATATAGAATGTAACAAAAAAAGAAAAAAAAGAAGTAATAACTCAAAATAACTCAACTTTCTTAGATTAGAAAAAAATGCCAGTTTGAGCCCTGGTTTTCTTAACCTTGACAAGGCACACCAGTGAAAAGAAAATCATTTCAGGAGACTTTATCAAGAAGCTCACTGAGAGAAGGCCAAGGGTTTGCAACTCTTTTAACAAAGCAAAGGGTGGTCACTTTGAGGATTTGAACATAAAATATAAAAAAGTGTATCAAATGTTGAAAGTAGTAAACATAATGTGTAGTGTCTTTCTCAATGTTAAACCAGAAACACCAATTAATTACCCTATTATTGCCTTGATATACTGTACACGTAATACCCTGATGTGGAATTTTTTGGGGCCAAAAAAATGGTGATAGCAAATGTTTCTAAATGAAGCCTTTTTGTCAAGTGAAGACATAGTCACAGTAGTCCTCACTTTAGCTGCTGCTGCTTTTTTGCTCCATTTAAATTTGGTTTCATTTTGTACAATAGAATTTAAACTGTCAACTTGCCTTTTTATTCATAGTGAAAGAATTTAGAAGTATATGCATATTGGAGTATTCTGAATGAATTCTTTTTTGGACCTTTCATTGGACCTTAACATTATATTGAAAATGAAAATCTGCTTTGATTTGATTTGACAAACTGACATTAACATAAGCTCTGTCTCATTTGCAGAGACGTCCTCCTCTATTATGGTTTACATGGACACCACGACGACCACCAGCCGCACCACTGTTCGCCCCAACACCGTTACCATGACTACAACCACGACCAGAACGAGCACTGCCAAGACCCCCACCACCACAACCACCCCGGTACCCTACTGGGCCCGGACCACATCTACACCAGTGGCCCCGGTCCAGACAGTGGTGGAGGGTCTGGATACAGTGGAAGATGAGAGGCTACCGGCTTCATCCAACCTGCCCAACATGAGAGCAGAGTCCTGCAGCCCCATGGTCATGATGGACGTCTCCTGGCCCAAGACCAAACAGGGGCTCGTGGCAAAGATGCCCTGCCCTCCCGGGACTATAGGTACTCCAATTCACTGTTGATTTTTAAACCCAACCAATAAAACATAATTATTCAATTCAAATAATATATCTAATTCACTGGTCTACAAGCAAAATGCTTCCGGAACAAAAGTAGTGACATTTTTCTTGTTTAGGTCACTAATAAAGAAAAAGTAAGTCAGAAGTGCTGATTGTCTATAGTTTCCAAGATATAGTATTAGGTCAAAATAGGAAATGTATGCAAAATAAGGCAAAAACTGTAGTTTATCAGAAGGTACAGTGTGTCTACAAGCAACCAGTTCTATCTGAAAGCCTGTCTGCACATTCCAATACATTCATTTTAATATGTCTAGAGTTTTAACATCAAATATTTTTTATATAATATATATTTTTTCACATACGAGAGATGCCTCGAAATTGTGTGCATCTGATGTCTTAAGATATTTCTTGTTTATTTCTTGATGGATGAAGAAGTGCAAGTTAAATATTTTCAAAATATAAATATTATTTTTAAGCAAAAATGCCTAAATCTATTGTATAAACAGATGCGATTTTGATGTAAAACAATATCATTAAATATCTTGAATACATTAGCTAACCAGCACAGTTATCAATTGATTTTCAGTTCATCTTATCAATATAAATGAGATTTAGCCACTTTTATCTCGGAAGCAGATCGAGTCCAAAAATGTGTAGACCGATGTTATGAGGCCAAGTTTGTTGAACCACTTGCAGCAATTGCCTTTTTGTAAGATACGTATATAAAAAGTAATAGTTGTAAATTCTTGTAAATTGTTTTTGTATTAGTGGTAAGTCGTAGTAGCAGTTTTTTACACACACTATATGAAATATTGTTGTCCAGTATTGATAATGCTGTTATAATGAAAATAGAACATTATTTAACTTTAATTACATTGAATTTTATTTCAAAGTGCAGTAGTATTTTTAATTACCAGTGCTTAAGTGAATACATGTTCTCTCAAACTTCTGTCTCACTTTCATCTGCGCATCTCCTCCTTAAATCCTTATACCTCTTCTTGATGTTCTTATTTCCTGCAGCATAGCGCTCTTCGCTTTTTTCCCCCGACTCCCTGATGCTGTTAAAGCTAAAGATAGCCCTGCATTACATCCACATGGCACGTGGTAACTAGCACGACACACAGCCTTATTTATGCCTCGTCTCGGAGGATTCAATTGGTGTAATTAATTAGTGGGTAAAGACATTTGTATTAGTATCACTGCAGTGGCGCCTTTGCTTTGTATATACAGTAAGTGCTGAATACCTTATAGAATCCTTTTGAATTGGAAAAACAATAAAGTACACATAGTTTAGTATTTAATCAGTGCATCCAGGTACATCTAATGTTCATCAGTGCTGTGGAGGGTTTATCACTTGTCTCCATGGAGATGTTATTGCTTTACCTGGAATCACAGTATGACCATTAACACGTATATCTCCATGGAGACAAGCAGGTTATGCTACCAGGCCAAGATAAGTTAACAACAAGAATAAAGAGATTCTAAATTACTTTTGATTATAGCCTTAATAAATGTGGAGGGATATGGCAGTTTTATGTTGTCTTCAGTGATTAGATTAAAACTCTTGCTACTTCAATGCGGTGTAAATGTATATCCTCCTGAGACCCGAAGAAAAAAAGGGAAAAGAAAAAATGTATTTCAATTTTATTTTATTATTTATATATTAGGGCTGTCAAACGATTAATTTTCTTGATCGCAACTAATCTCAGAAATTTCATAGTTAATCGCGATTAATCGTGATTTATTTTGCATGTTTAAAATTGATATCTTGCAGTAAGACCGTTCGAATCTAAAGTTAAACTCACAATGCAAAGTATTTCTCACCATTTTTTTTATTTCAAAAAAGTGCAGAGAAAGGAAAAAGTAACAATGAACCAGTAATAGTGCTTACTTTGAGAAATTGTAAATAAATGATTGAAGCCTGCTCGAGCTGCCTACGGATGCGTAGAAGGAACAAAATACTAGCAAACTCAAAATAGCGCGTTTAACCGACAATGAGTTTAATTAATACAACCAAATGAGCTGCATATGGATGGTAGAATTGCGAAAAATGCTGGCAAACTCTGATCGCGATTAAAAAAATTGTTCGCGATTATTAATCGTTCGCGATTAATCGCGATTAACACGTTAATATTCCCAGCCCTAATATATATATATATATTTTTTTTTTTTTTTTTTGCGATTTTCTATTGGATATGGAGGTAAATGAACACCTTAGCATTTACATTTTGTTAATTTTATTTTTATTCATAATGTTGTAACTTGTCCTCTGTAATGGACTGTAATAGTGTTAAATCCATGTGAAGTTTATGACCTAACAAAAACATTTTTTTTTTTTTGCGATGAACATCTCTGACTAGCTTCTACAGTTGCCTGAAAAAGTTTTTAGATTTCCTTTCATTTATTTATTTATTTATTTATTTTAGTCATATTTTTATTTATTTTAGTCCTATTTTAATCATAGTGCAGCCACAAACTAGAGTCTATCTTAGGCTACGTTCACACTGCAGCCTGAAACGACCCAAATCCGATTTTTTTGCCTCTATGCGACCTGTATCTGATCTTCTAATGACAGTGTGAACGACACAGATCCGATTTTTTCAAATGCGATCCAGGCCACTTGGATATGTGGTCCTAAATCCGATACATATCCGATCTTTTGACATGCGACTGCAGTCTGAACGGCCTGGTCGCATTCATCCGACCTGAGTGTGTTTCCTCCAATGAGAGTGGTACAAGTAGGCGTTCACAAACGTTCTTCTCGTCATGCGAAAATAGTATTAAACTCGTATCAGTGAAGCGGCGAAGCACGTAGCAATCCCACCCCTCCTGCCTGTGACTCCGCACCCACATGTTCCTTTCTGCACACGTTGCTGCCACTGCCCCGCAAAACGCCGTGGCCAAAAACCTTGTCCTTCTCCTTCTCCTCAAAACAAATAAGCTGTACATGTTTTGGCTCCGGTACGAAAGCAACTTTAGGCTACTTCCATAAACATTGAGCGCGTTCGCTGCGTGTGACGTCATCGTGTCCTCTAATGCGCATGCGGGACACTTTTGGGGAGTTTAACGTTCACACTGGAGATCACATACAATTCGCATTTAACTGGAAATGTGAACGGCCTCGCAAAAAAATCGGATTTCACAAAAAAATCGGAATTGAGCATTAAGCCCTGCAGTGTGAACGTAGCCTAAAAAAACATTTAAAACATAGACTGGTTAACTCAATGTCCACTATAAAGGACACAAATGAACGGGCTGGGTCTCCGAGGATATTTTACATTCAGAAAGATGGAACACTTGTGTTACTCTTACATTTCGTAGCAACAACATGGCCTTCAAATGAGAATTTAGCATACATTAAAAGTGTAATGGAGATTCTCTTTCTGGACTATATTAAACATAATTAGTATCAAACATGTATAACTCCAGACAATTTGTTTTACGTTGTCTTTAGCAATCAGATTAAAAAACCTTTGTACCTCAATATATTTTAAGCACATTTGGATTTTACTATAATTTAATTTTGCATTTAACCCACATTTGATGCTTTTTGTCATCTAATAATATGCATTCAAAGGACAATTTAAAAGAAACTACACTACACAATCTCTTTCATGATTTTTGCATCAATGGAGTCACCCTCGTCCGGATCCCGCAGTGCGAACTCAAAGTCGTCTTCTCCTTTTCATTTAGGGTTCACACACGCACACATTCATACGCACGCACTTCATTAACGGGTTACGCTAGTACAAACCCAAGAGACCTCAGTAACAGCCATCGTATGCGCCAGATAAGAGCCAGCCAACCCCAGCTCCTCCCCCCACTCTTCAAAGACGCACAGCTCTTCAGACGACACTGACACGGACGCCATTTTTGCTCCACGCCGCTTTGAAAATCCTCCTCCGTCCTCTCTCTCTCTCTCTCCTTCACCCAGCAATAAAGTCCCTTATCTTATAAACCCATCAAACGTAAGGTTGTCCGTTGGTGTGCTGCAGGAAGGAAATTATGTGTCAATCAAAATTTATATCTGCTAATGTTAGCTGTCTCTTCCGCTAACACTCACCATACCTTTAAGTACAAGGAAGGGCAATTTAAAGTCAGTTTGTTTGGCAGCTCGGAAAATACAGTTGCCAATCCCTCAATGTAAGGTGAACTAATAATTAGGTATAGAACATACTACATTATAATGCAGTAAAGAGTCCTTTTTTAAGCATATTTTAATGAAAAGCGGGTTTTCTGAACTATTCCCAGCATGTGCGATCTTACATCATACTAACCGATATTCAATTCAGTTTATATTTGTAGAGCCCATAATCACAATAGCAGTTGCCTCTCGGGGCTAAACAATAGTGTTGATTTAACCAATGGAAAATCAAACAGTGAAACTCAATTTGTCAATAACATGCATTCATTCATTTTGCAACACATTACAATGTCTAGAATGTCCAGAATGGAAGTTAGGAGTAGGAGCATAGCAATTAAAGGTACCGTATTACACAAAATTGATTATTTTGAGCTTTAACCCATGTAAGAATGTTGTTACCACCTTAAAAACATAACGGGAAATGTGTTTTGTTACATTCACACATGTTTGAGTAATTATTAGTCTATTTACATCTCCAAAACTCATCTCTGTACCGCTTTGTGGTCAACTGTCCTCAAAATGGCACCGTATAACAGCAAGCTGAAACTTAGGGGTGTACTTATAGGGTGTACTTTTGAAAAGGCAGTCAATGGCAAAATGATTTGTTCTCAATCCCTGACTCGAATAGCGCTTAAATAACATCAGATTTTTTTTCCTCAAAGTATGACATCCTGCTCTGTAAGAAGACGTGATACTTTCTCCGCCAGCCTTATTTGAACTTTTTGAAATTAATCAATCTCTGGCCCTCTTAATTGGCACCTATTTGGCTATTTTCAGTTTCGCACATCTGCGAAGATTGCGTCTCTCTCTCTCCTCTCACTCTATTCCACTGATTGACTTTTAATGGGTCTATAGGCACTTTGTCTGACAAGGTCTTTAATGAAGATGTTTTATTTTTAAACAATAAAACCAGGCAGGCATCCATTTGTTCTGTGAGGTATTATTATGTTACTTAAAGATCCCATGACATGGTACTTCTTGATGCTTTTATATGGCTCCTTAATGGTTCCCTAATACTGTAAATGAATCCTTCTTCAAAATCAACACTCAGTGCATGAGAAGACACATGTACAGAGTCAGAGTCATAATCTCTCTGTCTGAACAACTCATTCTGGGCCTTGTTGCTTGAATGCAAATGAGAAGGAGACAGATTGGTAAGAGGAAGGGGGGCAAATGCGCCGCTGGTTCCTTGTTTTAGCGGTGCGCTGTGCCTGGCCCCACTTCCGCGTGTGTAAGCGCGAAGGAGGAAAGGACAGCCTTTTCAAATAAAATTAAACCACTCCTGTTTCAGAGGTCCAGAGGGTTGGGTAAAGGACTTCCGAGCCTAGAAACACTCGCACGTGCCTCCAGGCAAATAAAAAAACGCATTTCGCATTGCGTAGCTCCTCCGCAGTCCAAACTCTCTGGGCGTGATTTCCAGAGAGAGGAGGTGGAGATCCAGACGGTGGTGGAACTGAATTTGCATTTCTTTTTTCGATCTGACATCAATAAGGTGCCTTGTCCAGAATCGCCCATTTGAGCTGTGTTTTTTTCAAACGCAGAAAAGGATCGCAAATGCTCAGTTTAGACATTACGCTACTTTTAGCCATTGGGGGGCCCTAAATAGGGTAGGGAAGCTCACATTAACGTTCAAAAACCTCAGAAAGTGAAAATTTCATGCCATGGGACCTTTAAAACTTCAATGTTTCTTTTCCAGGTGTGGCATCTTATTTATGCCAAGGTCCAGAAGGATACTGGGACCCACAAGGACCAGACCTGAGCAACTGCACCTCCCCCTGGGTCAACCAAATCAACCAAAAGGTAACCGTTGCATTACTGTATGTTTCATAGTTGGAGATGTATGGAAATTACCAGTGCCTATACTATTACGCAAAATGGGTTCTTTAGCCCATGTTTATAATTCAGTAGAGATTCAGTAAAGATTGGCTATTCCAGAGAAATAATCCAAATGATTCAAGTGAAAGTGTATGGAACTTAAAAACACAGTGGAGCACTTCCTGTATATAGGTGGAGTGTTTTCTGTTTGAGAGAAGAGCCTAAATAGGCAGAGTTTGTGTTTTAAACATGTGTGAATGAAACAAAACACAACTCTGAGTACGTTTTTGATGAGGAAACATTATAACATAGATCAGAAAATAGCCTAATATGAACCTTTTAATCTGCAGATGGAGGAGATGGATTAGAGCTTTTTCTCATTCTCAGTACATAGACATGTCATGCTCAGAATGCTGCACTGATTAATGATTGTAATATAAAAGCTAAATTTAATTATATTTTGGGGCATAGATGGGTCATATTTGTGAAATTGAAACTCAAAATATTACATACAGTTCCATTAATCAATAAATTGTGACGCTGAGCTAAAAACCTGATAAATTACGTTCTCCACAACATGAGGTGGCACCATACACCTTTAATCATGGGTCAGTCCACCAATACCGTTAAAGAAGAACACAGGAATTGACTTTGCGACTAAAGCCCCAGTTTATGGAAGCCGACAGAGGCCATGTTTGTAATGATTATTTTCCACCTTAATAACGAGAAAATTAACTCGAGATCTTGAGAAAACGACACAATTAATTCCCGATCTCGAGAAAACAAAACTGTTATTTTGAGATCTTGAGAAAACAAAGTTATTCTGTGATCTTGAGAAAACAAAAAATTATTTGTGATGTCTTCTGCAGAACTAATCTTGAAATTATCCCAAATTAAAAGACGTAATGCAATCTCCCAAGTGTCAACCCCTGATCAAAATATTGCCTTATCAGCTGATCGATTATTATTCCAGACATTCTAATGACCAGAAACGTGTCTATTCAGAATGAGAAATAGCCCCGATGTCGGCCTGTCACAACGTGGTGGTAGACGTTTCAGTTGTTTTCTCCAGATCACGGAATAATTGTTTTGTTTTCTCGAGATCACAAATTCATTATCTCGTTATCTCCGGATAACAAGGAAGAAAAAATATTGCTTATCAATATGGCCTGTGTCGACTTCCGTACCAATTCATTAATCCACTCAATAATCTATATTTTGGACCCGAGGTTGGCCATATTTGTTTGGTTTTTTTAAGTTCTCAATATCTTTCATTTCTCTAAATTCCTCTACAATTCCTCTGTGGCTACCAATGAAACTATTTCCAGTCTTTTCGGTCAAATATGACCGCTCCATCTAAGCACAAATTGTATCTGCCCTTCTCCAGGCTCGGTATTATGCAAAGCCCCTTTCAGTCTCTAATAGCATAGATTGGAAAAGAAGCAGGCAGAAATGTGGATATGGCTATAGGGATAGAGAGCCCTCCCCTTTAAATGCCTGAACACTTATGATGTACTCAATAGCACAAAGCGTGGCTCATTAAACAAATGGAGGTTCGAAGAGATGGACGGCGCACTGTGAGAGCAGAATGATCAGGTGCAATAAGCCACGGGCAACTGTTGATGGTATTGGAGTACTGAAGAGTTTCTTGCTGACGTTGGATTGGCATAGGCACCGGCTGTTAAATCGCTGTTTCAACCTCCATTTTGTTTTTCCTTTTTGAGTTTGTCAGGTTTTTTCTTTCTTTCCAGAACCATCTTAGTCGCTCTCAGGATACAGTACAATTATGTTTTCATGGTCATTTTGAACATTGAAGTTTTATCTTCTTCTGTGTTGTACAATTGAATTATATATTATCATTATCATTATATATATTATGATCTTAACATTAAATATAGTCGAATATAGTGGGGTACTATGTAACTTTCTGGTGAGTTGTCCACTTCCTGCTGGTCTCCATGGAGATTTAATTGATTTTTCCTGGAATTAAATGTATGTATTTGGGTGATTCTCCAACTATCAAAGAATTTGTGTCCCAGGAAGAAATAAGAAAAACAAAAACACGTTTGTCATTTTTAAAATTCATGCTGCACTTACTAGACACAAAGACGAACTTACAGAATATTTATGATAGATACATTAGTATTTTTATGATATAAAATATGCTTTTATATTGACTATTTTTGCTATATGTCCCTCGGCCAGGTTTTGGGCTCTCAGTCCCTCATAAAACTGAAATTAAATTTGATTCAACAGTAACTTCACTGACAAATGGCACAGAAATTCTTTATTTTAATAAAAAATATGTGTTTGAAAGATATATTAGTATTTTATTTATTTGTCATAAAAAGAACACCTGTCCCTAGGGATCACTGTCATTTCCACCACAAAATGTAACTTTTAACTTTTTTTTTTTAAACCTTTGTCTACTTGAACCGCATCAGTTGTGATGTGACAGGAGCTCATGGCAGGATGGCAAAAAAAAAAACAAAAAAAAAAATCAAGGTCAAGTTTTGAAAAACCAAGAGTAGGTTTATTGGTCGTCATTTCCAAACACCTCATATTTCCTTTGAATGTACAAATAATGAGAAAAATATGTCATTTCATTAGAACCACTATCAGTTAATGTTTCTACACATTGTGATGAAGTAGAACAAATCAAAATATTTCTAAAAATATGTGTTGGAATTTCTGAAAAATATCATGACCAAATGTGACTGTAGTTGGAGAATCACCCATTTACTCATGCCATTACAGATGTTCCTCAAACAGTGACTTAACCTTGTGGTATAACCTGCTTGCCATTTCTACACTATGGAACATTCTGGACAAAGCAATAATATCTCCATGGTGACAAATAGACTGCCAGAAATGTTGCATGGAGCAGCTTTAAACAAGGAACATTTATATTTCTTGATTATTACTTATACATCTTGTATACATGTCACTAGTTTTGATCCCCTTTGAAATTTTGTCCCTTTAAGGCACTAACTTTTGACCTCATCATAACGTGACAGAAAGAGTTGCAGTGAAAGTCGGACTCAATAGACTCACTAGATTGATTTTTCTTTTTTAAATCATGTCTAAACGGGTCCCGATGAAGGAACTGTGTAATGTATTTTTTAATTTTTAAGTATTATCAATCTCTTTATTTTCCTAACTAATCAAACTAGCTGCTGTCGCTATGGAGGCAGGGAGACTTTTAATGAAGACCAACCTGCCAGCGCGGTGTAAAGCCCATCTGGCACCTGGTTAAACGTAGAGACATTGTCCTGGACGTAGCACGCTTCATTAGCAGATGGTTAGCTTTGACAAAATGAGGAGGTGAGGTGCTGGGCATTACAGAAGAGAGAGAAAGAAAAGAAGAAGTGATACCATGAAGCAAAGAGAAAGAGAAAAAAGCATGCAATTTACACCTACAGGCCAACACATAGAGCCAGCATGTGTTCTATGTGCTTGTAAAGGCTAATTTAAAGCTGTACTGTGCAACATTTCTTGTGAAGGATCTGCCACCTATGGAGATGCTAATGATGCTTTGGTTAGGTATTTTTTACAGTATGGCTTTAAATTAGTGTTGTCAGGAAATAAAAAAAAAAATCTAATTTATTACAGGATTTGAAATTAATTACTGTATTTTCCACACTATAAGGCGCATCGGATTATAAGGCGCACCTTCAATGAATGGCCTATTTTAAAACAGTTTTCATATATAGGGCGCGCCGCATTATAAGGCGCATAGAATAGAAGCTACAGTAGTGGCTGACTATGGTAACCATGATTAACCATTATTGATCCATATATAAGGTGCATCGGATTATAAGGCGCACTGTCGGCTTTTGAGAAAAATTAAGGCTTTTAGGTGCGCCTTATAGTGCAGAAAATACGGTAATCTAATTAATTGCATTTTAATCTTGTGTGTGAGAGAGAGAGAGAGAGAGAGAGAAGAAGAAGAAGAAGAAGTGACTTTATTGATCTCACACAGGAGAAATTCTTCTCTGCATTTAACCCATCCTGTTATTGGAGCAGTGGGCAGCACATTACTGCGCCCAGGGACCATCTCCATAATCTTCTTGCTTCGTTTTGGTCAGGACCACAGCTGGAGAATTTTTACCTATGGTGCATGTTTTGGGTTGATGGGGGAAACCCAGACACGGGGAGAACATGCAAACTCCACACAGAAAGGCTTGGGCGACCCGGGGATCGAACCCAGACCATGCCACTACCTTCTTCCTGTAAAGCATGCCACGGAGATTGAGAGAGAGAGATTGAGAGAGAGAGATTGAGAGAGAGAGATTGAGAGAGAATGAGAGGGAGAGATTGAGAGAGAATGAGAGAGAGAGATTGCGAGGGAGAGAGTGAGAGATTGAGAGAGAATGAGAGAGGTAGATTGAGAGAGATTGAGAGAGAATGAGAGAGAGAGATTGAGAGAGAGAGAGTGAGAGATTGAGAGAGAGATCGAGAGAGTGAGAGATTGAGAGAGAGAGAGTGAGAGATTGAGAGTGAGATTGAGAGAGTTTGAGAGAGAGTGAGAGATTGAGAGAGAATGAGAGTTTGAGAGAGTGAGATATTGAGAGAGTGAGATATTGAGAGAGAGAGAGATTGAGAGAGAGAGAGATTGAGAGAGTGAGAGATTGAGAGAGTGAGAGATTGAGAGAAAGAGATTGAGAGAGAGTGAGAGAGAGATAGAGAGAAAGACTGAGAGAGAGAGTGAGTGTGAGAGAGGGAGAGAGGGAGGCAACCCACTTTGCGATTGAGTTTGTCAGTTTTTCTGTCGTCACTTTGCTCATTTGTTTCCCAAATTCTACAAGCGTGGTTTGTTGAAGTGCGTTCACGCTCGCTCTATCACCGGTAACAATGGAACATGTCCGGATGTGTTTATCGTTCAAATGATCCGTCAGGCTGGAGCAGCTTTGGTGATCGGAAAATTCTTTTTAACAAAAGCTACAAATCACGGCGTTCTTGTTGATCGTCCCGTCTTCGTTCTTTTTAGAAATAAACTTGCCGTTCAAAGGCCCTGGCAGCGATTTGATCGCCGTGCGCTGTGCGCATTTGCGTTAATTTTTATAACGTGTTAATTTGCAGTGTAATTAAGTAATCTAATCAAAGCGTTAAACTGACAGCCCTACTTTAAATGTATCTATCTCCATTGAAACAAGCATGACACCAGGACAAGTTATAAGTCAAATCTGTGAAGAGGCGACCACTTTCTACTCCCTGTAATCTTCGGTTCTCTGTAAGCTATGGAGAAGCTCAAATTAGTCTAAAAACTGCAGCTGCTATTTTGAAAGTTTGCCATTGGCCATATATACAGTACTTTGCAGAGATATTTTGTTTACCTGTTGTGAGATTTTGCCAAAATTGCAGACACCAGGCAATAAAATAAAATGTGGGAAAAGAGCAGGTTTTCTCACTTTCAAAAACATTTTTTTCATGTTTGTGCACAGCTCTGTCTCGTCTAAACTTCTAAAATACAAGAAATAGAATGATTGTCAAGTCATCTCGATGCGATAAAGTTGTCACACACAGTTGTCACTCTGAGACGGGCACATGGGTATATTTAAAACCACAAAATGATTCAATCATCAATAGAAACGTGCGTTATCTGTGCAGCATGCAGTAGTTCCCATTAGCTTCATAAAGGTGTTAGTTACGCTCTTGGGAACACTCCCTCAACAGTCGATTTCATAATTGCTCCAGGATATAATATTAGCCCCATTGTACGGTCTTAATAGTAACTCATTAATTCAGCGCTGAACTAGAAATCCTCAGGTTAAATCTGTTCTGTAGTTTTGGAATCTGTTTGGGCATTTAGGAGCATAAATATTGATATATAATTATTAGAAATCACATGACTTCCTGGGCTATTATTGCTATGGCTGTAATTTATAATACAGCTCTGGAGAAAAATAAGAGAACACTGCATTTTTTTCTGAAATCAGCATCTCTACATGTATTACAGCCATTCCATTCCAGCGTCTGTTGAATTCCAACACAAACACAAAGCTGAGCTACTTCAGTTCTTGCACCAGGAGTGGAATAAAGTCACCCAAGAACAATGTGAAAGACTTGTGGAGAGCATGCCAAGACGCATGAAAGCTGTGATTAAAAATAAGGGTTATTGCACCAAATATTGATTTCTGAACTCTTCTTAAGTGTAAACATGACTATTATGTTGTTTTAAAATGAATTTGATCTTGTTTCTTTGCATTGTTTGAGGTCTGAAAACGTATATCTTTTTTTGTTATTTTGACCATTTGTTATTTGCTGCAAATAAATCCTCTAAATGATAATATTTTTATTTGGAAATTGGGGGAAATTATGTCAGTAGTTTATAGACTCAAACAAAAATGTTCCTTGTTCCTGTAGTAAAATCAGAAAAACTGATAATTTTGCAGTGGTCTCTTTTTTTCCAGAGCTGTACATGAAAGATAATACGACATTTAAATGATATATTTCTGCATTTTTATTTCAGATAAAAGCCGGAGAGACCGCAGCCGTCATTGCCCGAGAGTTGGCGGAGCAAACCAAATCCAATCTTCAGGCTGGAGACATCACCTACACAGTGAAAGCCATGGTTCAGCTGGTGGATCTACTCGATGTTCAGCTGAGAAACCTCACTCCAGGAGGCAAAGACAGCGCTGCCCGCAGTCTCAACAAGGTAAGGCTAGAATATTCTTACACGAAATAATAGGGAACACGGTGGAGCTGTGTTGTGAATGAGGCCTACCCGAGCACTCGGTAATTTTTAATGATCCTGCCACTTGGCCCAGAGCTGTCATTTTAAATTCTGTCTTCAATTTACATGTGGTCCACAGCACACCAAACCAGAGCTTATGCTGCACAGTAATGTGATATCTTGTTTAATCTATTGTTTTAAATTGCCTATATTACACTATTTTCTGAGTTTTGTTATAATGTTCTTTCCCCAACAAAACATACCTGGAGTTGTGTTTTTTAATCCTGCTTATTCTCTCAAACAGAAAACACTCCCAACTTGTGATGAATGTGGTAATACATGAAGTGCTCCACTGTGTTTTTAAGCTCCATACACCTTCACTGAATCATTCATTTCAGCTCTGGAATTGCCAGTCTCTACAGAATAAAAGGTTAAAAGGTATAGCTGTTAACTTGGAAAACTACCGCTTCATGACATCACAAGGTGGAACAGAGCATTTCAAGCTTTGGACATTAGACAGACTAGTAATAAAGGATTACTCAAACATATGTGAATGAAACAAAACACAACTCCAGGTAGGTATTTTAGGAGGTAACAACATTTTAACATGACTTACAGCTCACAAGAGTAAATTTTGTGTAATACAGGACCTTTAACATTGGCTATCAATCAATCAATCCATCGAAACTTTATTTGTAAAGCACTTTTCTTACAAAAAAATGTAATGCAAAGTGCTTTACAGTGATTGAAAACAACCAACAGCTGTCTGACACCACACAACCAAACAACACACACACACACGCACACACACACACACACACACACACACACACACGCTAAAATACATAAAACTACCCATAGTTTAAAAAAAAGAAAGAAAAGAAAACGGGTAAAAGTAAAAAGTGGTTATATATCAGCTGTCAAATTAAATAATAATATACAATATATATTCCACTTATTTCATTTAGTTTTCATTAAAATCTAAATTAATTAGTAGTTACTGTTATCTGTTTCCCTATCCGTGGGGATTCAGAATGATAAGAAATTAGACATGTTGCTATAGTGATTAACAGCAGAAAGCCTTTAATTAAAATGTCTTTTAATTTTACCCAAAATTAACTATTAAAAATCTGAAAACTTGATGGGGACTAATCAGCTCTGTGGTAACTTAGGGCCATAATATGACCAATAATTTAATATCTTTAAAATCTATTTTGGGAACTCTATAAATCTCAGATTTATTCATATATTTAGCCTTGTCAATATTTTCAGTAGTTAAAATTGTCTCTTTTTATGATCCATTACCACATATTTGGAAAGCTTCTGTCTGGGATACAAAATGTTTTCTGTTTTGTACAATTTTTGAAAAGCCTATAAACAAAATTAATGGGAATTTGGAAGCGACCGCTAAGCTCCGCAGAACACTAAGTTAAAGCTGAAATAATAGTTTATATATCATCTTTTTGTGAAGGACAGCAAACACTTGTGAAAATCTTCAAATCTTCTATTAAATCTTTGGAGCACATCATTTGTAGTGGAGACCAGCACCTGTTCTGAAATGGCCCCTCTCTGCTGTATTTTTTTATTTTGTTGCCGCGGCGACACAGATGTCCCCATTGAGATTTTAGTGGCAGTTTTCCCCATTGGAGAGTCTGCTGTAAAGATGGCCAATAGGACTCAGAAGGGAACGCTGTGTGCAAATTAACAATGTGGAGCAACTCGACTTTATAATACCACTCGAAAACACAGGCTCATAAAACCCAAGTCGTAGGCAACTGCTGCAGTCGTCACTTTAGTTATTCTGATCTGAACAGCATAAAGGGGATTAAAAAGGATTAAAGTAAAATGTAATTTCATTCAGAGGTGTAATGATATCTTTTTCACTTCTATCTTGCTCGATTTAGGAAGGAGCCAAGCTTTTAACTTTGCAGCAAATGCAATCCAGGGGGCAGTTTTTGGTTGTGCGAAATGCAAAAATTAAACACAATTCAATTTAAAAAAAAATCCACTGGTGAAACTTGCCTTGCCTTGATCGAGGTTAAACCCCATTGCAACTTCCTGTTATAGTCCTTGTAGTCCTTTTTCCATGTTTTTCCTAATTTTGGTAAGATAAGAGAAGCTTTATTTGTCCAACAATGGGAAAATTCCAGTATTGCAACATTGAAAAACAACAGGGGATTAAAATAGTCAATAGGAATCAGAAATCTAGATGAATAACTTCATGTTTCAATGACAATAGTGAGAATTCATTATAGTATAAGAGAAAGCAAGCTTGCATAGGAGCAAAAACATGTACGTTTTACTAGATTACCACACACTTTTTTCACACAATATTTAAAAAAGTATGTATTGAAATTATTAAAATGATTAAACCTTACAAAATTGGTATATTTAGCCAAAGAATAAAGTATATAGTTGTACATAGTGTATATTTTTGGTTTAGTTGCACAGTGTTGTGTAAGATTTAAGACAAATTTGAATAGTTATTTATCTAGATTTCTGATGCCTATTGTCTATTTTAATCCCCCTGCTGTTTTGGATGTTGCAACACTGGAATTTTCCCATTGTTGGACAAATAAAGCTTCTCTTACATGTATCTTAACGAAATTAGGATTCAACCTGGAAAAAGCCTAAACTAGACAAGGACTACAAGGACTATAACAGGAAGTTGCAATGGGGTTTAACCTCGATCACGGCAAGATCAATTAGTTTAATTGATTTTTTTTAATTTTTTTTTTTTATTGGGAAAACAATGGGAAAAGTCCAGTGTTGCAACATAAATTCAAAAACAGCAGGGGGATTAAAATAGGCAATAGACATCAGAAATCTAGATAAATAACTATTCAACTTTTCTTAAATCTTACACAACACTGCAAATAAACCAAAAAATATATGTACAACAGCAGATGCAAGTGTGATCTCAATCGTTTACTTTGTTCTTTGGCTAAATATACCAATGTTGAAAGATTTAATTCACAATTTTAATAATTTCAATTAGGGCTGGGAATATTAATGCGTTAATCGCGATTAATCGCGATAGAGTTATGATCGCGAACAATTTTTTTAATCGCGATCAGAGTTTGCCAGCATTTTCCGCAATTCTACCATCCATATGCAGCTCATTTGGTTGTATTAATTAAACTCATTGTCGGTTAAACGCGCTATTTTGAGTTTGCTAGTATTTTGTTCCTTCTACGCATCCGTAGGCAGCTCGAGCGGGCTTCAATCATTTATTTACAATTTCTCAAAGTAAGCACTATTACTGGTTCATTGTTACTTTTTCCTTTCTCTGCACTTTTTTGAAATAAAAAAATGGTGAGAAATACTTTGCATTGTGAGTTTAACTTTAGATTCGAACGGTCTTACTGCAAGATATCAATTTTAAACATGCAAAATAAATTGCGATTAATCGCGATTAACTATGAAATTTCTGAGATTAGTTGCGATCAAGAAAATTAATCGTTTGACAGCCCTAATTTCAATACATACTTTTTAAATATTGTGTGAAAAAGGTTTGTGGTAATCTAGTAAAACGTACATGTTTCTTTCTCTTATACTGTAATGAACTCTCACTATTGTCATTGAACCACACAGCACGATGACACATTACACACATTTAAACTGTTCTTATTTTGAATGCATATTTCAAAACTGCTGGATATTTGTAAGTATTTGCTCATTTCCACTCTCACTCTCTGTGTTACAGCTGCAGAAAAGAGAGCGCTCTTGTCGATATTATGTTCAGGTACTGGGCATTTTTACCTTAATATTCAGCACCATCCCCCCATCCCCACCCTCTCATAGCCAAACTTAGTGCATGTCAACATCTCCATCGCATGCATGTTTTTGTCTCAAGCATCTCAATCACCCACAATGCATCAGCAGCA
This sequence comes from Paratrypauchen microcephalus, assembly GCA_036785185.1. Taxonomy (NCBI): domain Eukaryota; kingdom Metazoa; phylum Chordata; class Actinopteri; order Gobiiformes; family Gobiidae; genus Paratrypauchen; species Paratrypauchen microcephalus. The sequence goes on along the minus strand of JAVJIX010000015.1, from coordinate 8,708,082 downwards.
CTTTTGAGTTTCCAAGTGGATCAGGAAAAAACGAGCGCCCTGATTGCCCCAAAAGTGACCTCATTATATCAAGCTTTAGCTACTAAGTGTGCACAGCATGTTTCAGCTTCCTCCATTGAATAAAATATGTACATGGCCTAATTTAAAGAGCCATTAAACACCCTCCCGAAGATTTAAAAAAATCCTCCAGAGTGGGTGGTGGCCAGCGGGTTGGGGGGAGCAGGTGTGGAGCGATGATTGACAGCCGACCGACAGCCACAACAATCCAACACGGCGCGGACCGGTGCGCTCCAGACTTTGAAACCGAGCGGACATTTGTGCTCGGATCACGCCGTTTACCTTTTCTCCAGGCACGGCGGGACATCGCAGCGTCCAGCGGTGCCAGGCAGGGGGCGGTGCTGAGAGGGGCTCCTCACGTACCGCCCGTAGACCGCCAGTGGGTGTGCTTGTCACGTAATAACCTGCATCTGACTCACTGGCGGCCGTTAGTCCAACCTGAAAATTCAAATGTAGTGGCCGTAGTTGATTCTAAAGAGGCTGGGACTGACATAGCTTTTAACCCAAAAGCTTTTTTTTTAACAAATATGCACTAAAAAGGCCAAAATAAGGTGAGGGATAGGTATACACTTCTATTTTACACCCATTTACACAGCTAATCAGTAGAAAAAAGTGATTTTGGTGTTTAGTGGCCCTTTAAAACCTTCCGCTCCCCTCAGCTGGTTCTTATTACACCATTTTGTTATGCCATATTGGTACAGTGCTAACTGTTTAATAACTGCACTTTGTATAGCAAATACAGCTCTGGAAAAAAATAAGAGACCCCTGCAAAATTATCAGTTTTTCTGATTTTACTACTTATAGGTATGTGTTTGGGCAAAAGGAACATTTTTGTTTGAGTCGATAAACTACTGACAACATTTCCCCCAAATTCCAAATAAAAATATTATGGTTTAGAGCATTTATTTGCAGAAAATGACAAATGGTCAAAATAACAAAAAAGATACATGTTTTCAGACCTCAAACAATGCAAAGAAATAAGATCAAATTAATTTTAAAATGACATAATACTAATGTTTACACTTAAGAAGAGTTCAGAAATCAATATTTGGTGCAATAACCCTTATTTTTAATCACAGCTTTCATGCGTCTTGGCATGCTCTCCACAAGTCTTTCACATTGTTCTTGGGTGACTTTATTCCACTCCTGGTGCAAGAACTGAAGGAGCTCAGCTTTGTGTTTGTGTTGGAATTCAACAGACGCTGGAATGGAATGGCTGTAATACATGTAGAGATGCTGATTTCAGAAAAAAAATGCAGTGTTCTTATTTTTTTTCCAGAGCTGTACATGATGAACACTGTACTAAAGCGGCGGTATTTTACTTCTATGTGCTATTAACTGCTAACATATTTAGATTGCCTTTTACCTTTTACCGTTTTGAAAATGCCTTATTCAGCAAAAACAACATATTAACATGGTTTATAAGTTTCATTTTCATTTTAGATGCTCTGAGTCCCCTCTCACGTTGTTCCTCTTGCTAAGTTACTCCCCCTTAAGAGTGCTATTACAACACAATTAGAGTGCATCCCGCTAATGCATCAAGATGTTGTGTAGTTTTGTATCACACTTTTGTATATTTATGGAGAATTGTCATGTGGGAAAATGGATGATGTAGGCTGAATCAGGCATGTTTTTGAGGAACAACATAACGTCGTAGATAGCTTAAAAAATTGCATAATACCCTCTGTTTAAGTCAATAATTTTGCATATTTTTTGCATACATATTTTTTTCTAAATCTACATTTCTGCCAGATGTTTCGCGGCATAGCACAGCAAACATTCCCCTGAGGCTTGTCAAGATGGGATCGCTGCTATGTATAGTCGCGTGTTTGTGCAAATCACATGCTAATGCCATGTCTGTTTGGCTACATGTGTGCCGGTAACCAACCAGCTTCCTGTGTGATATTCACTGGGAGCAAAGAGACCGCATTTTCATGTCATGGTGGTTGTCAACAAAACATCTGGAATATGTCACTTACTGGTTGCATGTGTTGGCAAGAGTATTGCAAAAAGATTATTTATTAAAACTGTTAGATATTTGTAGTTGCATTAATTATTTTGAATTTTGAATTTGGCTTTGATAGAATTGTCCGATCTACATATTGTTGGTGACAGAAGTTGCATTTTGATATTGCATTTCTGGATAATGCAAAGTAATTGTCACTGGTTCACCACCTGCTGTCAGAGATTATTATTATTATTATTGCTTTATTTGGAATGTTCCACAATATGCATTTATTCAATAACAAGTATTTATTAAAAACACCTTGAAAAACATGCATTATTAGGCTGCGTCCCATTACTCTGTCTTACCCCTTCCCCTACCCCTTTATCTACATCTTGCCCCTCGATACCGAGCTGAGAGGGCTCGGGGTACGCATGTTCCCCTAAGACAGTGTTTCTCAAATAGTGGGGCGGGCCCCCTGGAGGGGTGTGGTGTGATGCCAGGGGAGACGCGTGTGACCCTGGGAAACATGTTTTTTTGCTGTACTGTACTAGAACTAAGTGTAATTGCACATCAACAACAGTAGTTGGCAGTGGCGCTCTCATTGTCGCTCTGGGGCAGGGGTCGGCAACCTTAAATACGCGATATACAGAACAGACTCACCATCAGCAGAACATCCTCTGTCACAGAAAAAACACGTATATTCCACTGAGTCATGTCCTTTAGTCCGACAGAAGCTGACGCATCAGCGGCACAAGGAGAGAGCTTTTTTTTTTTTTCAGTGCTTTTAAAACCACATGGCTTATTTGCATAAAAGTTTCGTTTCTGTAAAACGTAAACAAATGTGCGCAAGTCTGCATTAAAAACACATTAATATTTGAGTCCTCAGTGCAAAAAGCCAGTGCAGTCTTTGTTGTAAGTTTATTTCTTTTTTTGTTTTTAATGTTAATAAAAGGATACAATGTCATACAGAGGTTTACTAATAACAATTTTCTATACAAATAATACTATTAATAGTCGCGCGCTGGGAGGGGGGCGTGAAATTTTTTCTTCTTCCTGGGGGGAGCACTGCCCTAAGAAATGGGACGCCACTCGATTACGGTTTGCATCATCATCCCTTGCCTCTACCTGGCTGCTACGTCTACAGAGGCGACAACAGTTTATACAAACAAACGTAAACAAATGTCAAGGATTATAGGGTACTTCAGCTTGACAAAAAATAGCTTGTTTATACATGAAAGTTTGATGGAAACGATAACGTTGGCTAAACAGACATCACTACAATTAAAACCGCAACAATAGTTCACTAAAAGTAACCTAAAGCATAGGCGTCATAATTGTAAATCATGCTAAACTGTTAAAGATCCCATGACATGGTACTTCTTGATGCTTTTATATGGCTCCTTAATGGTTCCCTAATACTGTAAATGAATCCTTCTTCAAAATCAACACTCAGTGCATGAGAAACAGAGATAAGATGAGAAAGAGTCATAAATATCTCTCTCAAACTCTTTATTCTGGGCGTTGTTGCTTGAATGCAAATGAGGAGAAAAGAGATGGCCAATAGTAGAGGGTGGGGGCGTGGCCAAACTCTCCGCTCAGAGCTCAGAGCCCACAGCTGATCCATTTCCTTGTTTTTGCACGGGGGAGAGATTTGAAGTGTTCCATTGAAAAATAAACACATTTCCACATAAAATAAAATTAAACCACTGCTGTTCCAGCTGGTTAGCTCAATTGGTACCGGCTGGTTAGCTCAACTGGTAAGTCATGGACCTTCCCCCTGGGGGTTGTGGGTTCAAATCCCCCCCGTGCAATGAGCTAACCAGTGTGGGTCCTTGGGCAAGACCCTTCACGGTACTGCCCCCCGGGCGCTGAAAAAGATTGCTGCTCACTGCTCCTGAAAAGGATGGGTCAAATGCAGAAGTCAAATTTCTCCCGTGTGTCACTGTGTGTCATTGTGTGTGAGACAAATAAAGGCTTAAGCTTAAGCTTCAAAGGTCCAGAGGCTCAGATAAAGGACTTCCGAGCCTAGAAAGACTCGGACGTGCCTCCAGGCAAATAAAAAAACGCATTTCGCATTGCCTAGCGCATTCACAGTCCAAACTCTCTGGGGGTGATTTACAGAGACGCTGAGTACAGACAGACGGGGGTGGAACTGCATTTGCATTTCTTTTTTCGATCTGACGTCAATAAGGTGCCTTGTTCAAACTCGCCCGTTTGAGCTCAGATTTTTTGTAACGCAGAAAAGGATCGCAAATGCTCAGTTTAGACATTTCACAACTTTTAACCATGGGGGGGGGCTAAACAGGGTCGGGGAGCTAAACGGGGTCGGGGAGCTCACATTAACGTTCAAAAACCTCAGAAAGTGAAAATTTCATGCCATGGGACCTTTAATTACAACTGCTGAAAATACATTTGAGACTCCTTGGCTGGTCGATGTGATGCTGCCATCCTGATCCCAAAACCTGCCTGAGCTTGTAGGCGTACCCCTTTGTGCTAAGTCTGGTCGAGAGCATACTTCGTTTCAAGGGGTATGTAGCCCTCGGTCATGGCCCTAGCCCTTGATCAAAATTAGAATCGGGACAACCCTTGCCCTCACATAAACGCGCAAAACCAAGGGGTAGGGGTAAGACGAAGGGGTAAGACAGAGAAATGGGACGCAGCCTTACCATGAGTGGAACCACTTCTCCACAGATTTGACATGTAACTTGGTGGTGTCACCTTTTTGTCTCAGTTGACATATGATTTTACTGACATACGGTGGAACATTCCGGGCAAATAATATAACATCTCCACGGAGACGAGCACATAGCGCACCCCTACCAGAAATGTTCCATAATGTATATTTAAATTGTATTATAAATTGTGACATAGGACTCTGTAGTCCTTGAGTGTTTCTTGCCATCAAATTACAAATCTGAAATATGTCCTGGTTATGTCATAAAGCTTTTTGTGTTCATATCGACAACACATCTACCTATAGACCAGAGAAATTTGATGGGCAGTGACTCAATGTAAGGACACAATGGCAGTATTACATAAAGGACAAATTCTGCTCCCTGGATACCCCTGTATTATTGTTTGACATATTACTCTCCAATCACATTCCAAACCTGGCCTGCAGAGGACAAGGTCAAAGCTAAGATGGGCTTTTCTCAGAATTGGCTGTCAGTGTCTTGCATCTTGAGGAAAATGTAAGCATTGTATAACTTATTTATGCTTGCTCTTGTCAGTTTATTTTCTATTTTCTATTTTTGATGTCACTGCACAAACTCGTACATGTGTTTTGACAGAATTCCAGTGAGAAGTTAAAGAAAACAAAATCTTTCTGCAAGATTATATTCAACTTTATTGACCTTGTTCACAGGCACAGCAAAATGTGATGGCTTTTTACGTGTCATTTAAATAATCTTGTAACTCTAGAAAAGTCAAAGTGTACTTAATTGTCAATTCACTATATAACAAGTATTACACAGAGGACTGAAATTGCGTTTCAGCAGACGCCAAATGTGCAATTTAACTAAAAACTAAAAACACACACACAGCTACACTCATGGCCATGAAGTGTACACATGCATCAACAATAAATAGACATAAAACAAACAGGTAAACATATACTCTTCAACAAGAAGAAAAGTTTGAGGTAGGTTTATTAAAAGTTATTAGGCTACATTTATATGATGACGGTCTGAGCAGAAGACGCAAAAGTGGCGTCGTGTCTTCACTTTTTATTCCCCGTTTAGACAAGCGTTTTCGGGAGGAAATCTGCGTGTATACGATGACGCAAAAGTGCGTGGAATTCGATTGGGTATGCATGCCAGGCGGCTAGGTGGTGCTGTGATACATTATCACTATGTCCGTGTGCATGCGTAGAATTTTCTTTCTTTTCATCTGCGCCGCGAAAAGCAAAACAAAACATGGCTACCGGTTGCAAAATAAATTTGTGTGGTCAGACGAAGAAGTTCAACTATTGCTTCAGACCACGTTAGACTACAAAGCAACGAAGGCTCAACAAGGTGTGGACTGGGAGTCCTGCCAAACAAAGTACACTGATATATGGACCGATGTGACGTAAACGCATACGCGACGTCAGCAGATTTGACCAGAGTTTTGCGTCTTGGGCAGTGTAGACAAAAACGCTACAACGGCGTATTCAAGTTTTCCACTTTGGAGGGTGGTTTCAGTTTTTTGCCTTTTTTAAAACGCCGTCACCGTCTAAATGAAACGCACTTCCAATAAAATATTTTGTTGTTTTTACCTGTTCTTGTGCAAACAGGCCCATACTGTAAATATGCTATGTTGCTACATGCAGGGATTGAGAGTAACTAAATACAAACAGACTAATCACATTACTAGTCATACAATACTCGGATTGTATTAAAACAAGCATTAAGCATTTTAGAATCATTACGTTTTGCAAAATAAAATTAAAATGCAACTAAAATGAGACTAATATAGCAACCAGTACTTTAAGCAGTATTTATGATGTATAGTTTCTACTTTCACTTGAGTACAATTGGACAGAAGTACAAATTGAGTACATTTTTAACCACTTTTAATCACTTTTACTTAATTAAAAGTTTCAGGACCTTCTCCTCCGCCTGCAAAATTTCGATGATTATGTTGAAAATTCAAATTGATTATGCCGGCAGATTTATTGCTATCTCCAGGCCTTGAACATCGGCGTAGAGAATTTCAATGTTCTTCGTCTCACAAGAGAAACTGTTAACTAAATATTTTGAATAAACCTTAAAACTGTAAACGATTGATCCCATCTGCTCCACTCAGCTCAATTTTGTTCCCAACGCTGTACCACTTTACACGACAAACCCCGGATAACGCGTCAACATCTGTGGCCTTAACTAAACACCAGCATTCACAGGTAGCACCTTTGAGGGACTTTCATTGATTAGGGAAATTGTGCAACGTTTCCTCCTCACGGGGCCCCCTGGTGGTAAGATGCTTCGCCGGAGGAACAGACAAATGAGAGGTGCACCTGTTTGTGTTGCCCCCTCTGTAAACAAAACGTCGTAACGCCATCGGGGAGCAGGGCAGGTGCGTTCAAGGAGACTCGGAAAATAAAGCACCCAGATAAGATTGAGACTGGCAGCTTGTGACTGATGGTTTCATTCTGGTTGATGATACTCGAGAATACTAGTTGTAAAGTCTTTATCCCCTCGCATAATTGCTGTTTTGAATCAGTAGGCACAGACCTGCACAAAGCAAAGACGAAGTGGATGAAACAATGTAATTAATTATATCTGAACGTTTTCAGTCCGTTTGCGGTATTAGACATCAACAGAAGGGAATTCAGCCTTGATAAAGCTACAAAGCGAGTCATGATCATCTCCCTGCGTTTTGAAATATTTGCCCTGCAGGAATGTTTCTGTGCCTTTGATTGTGATGGTAAAAACTGTGGCCTTCTGTGCTTTCTGGTTGAAAATAATAAGTAGCTACTAATAATTAAGCTTTTGTGCTACAAGTTTAACAGACTAAATTACATAGAAACATGGAATTTATTGCTGTGAGAATTAAGCACTGGACCATTGAAACGGACGTAATAAATGGTTGGAAATATCAGATTTTTAACATAAAGCGTTGTATCTAGTTAATTATTTCTGATTAATGCTATCACACACACACCCACATTTTCATACCTCATCTTCTTTTTAATCTGCTAAATACATTCAGATTTAATTGACATCTGTTGTTTGGTGTGTATATATAGCTTAGAGCCAGTACATTACAGTAAAAACAGCTAAAGGGGCAGAAGAAGCATTGATTAAAAACTTTTATCTATGCAAGTTTTGTAATAAACTTTTGTCCAGTTGACAAATTTAATTTTCTACCTGGATGACTGAGGGATTCTACACATAACTATTGTATAATTCTATATAATCGGCACTAATTAGCTGTCATTTAAATTACCATAAACTTACATTAAAAGCTATCTGATCTGAGAAATTTTATTTATAACCAAATTTCAAAAGGCCTATATTACACTATTTTCTGATCTGCTATAATGTTGTTTCCTCATCGAAAACATACCTGGAATTGTGTTTAGTTTCATTCATACATGTTTAACACACACCCTGCCTTTTTATGATTCTATTTCTCTCAAACAGAAAACACTCATGTAATAAAGGTAGTGTGTTTTTAAACTCCATACACCTTCAGATCTGGAATTGCCAAGCTCAAAAATGCTAAAAGGTAGCTGTTGATGTGATAACTACCACTACATTTTGATCTTTGGAGATGTAGACAGATTTATAATCCAGGATTACTAAAACATGTGTGAAAACACAACTCAAAGCTGTATCTGATCTTCTAATGACAGTGTGAACGACACAGATCCGATTTTTTCAAATGCGATCCAGGCCACTTGGATATGTGGTCCTAAATCCGATACATATCCGATCTTTTGACATGCGACTTCAGTCTGAACGGCCAGGTCGCATTCATCCGACCTGAGTGTGTTTCCTCCAATGAGAGTGGTACAAGTAGGCGTTCACAAATGTGCACAAACGTTCTTCTCGTCATGCGAAAATAGTATATAAACTCGTATCAGTGAAGTGGCGAAGCACGTAGCAATCCCACCCCTCCTGCCTGTGACTCCGCACCCACATGTTCCTTTCTGCAGACGTTGTTGCCACTGCCCCGCAAAACGCCGTGGCCAAAAACCTTGTCCTTCTCCTTCTCCGTCTCCTCCTTAAAACAAATAAGCTGTACATGTTTTGGATCCGGTACGAAAGCAACTTTAGGCTACTTCCGTAAACATTGAGCGCGTTCAGTGCGTGTGATGTCATCGTGTCCTCCAAGGCGCATGCGGGACACTTTTGGGGAGTTTAGCGTTCACACTGGAGATCACATACAATTCGCATTTAACTGGAAATGTGAACGGCCTCGCAAAAAAATCGGATTTCACAAAAAAATCGGAATTGAGCATTAAGCCCTGCAGTGTGAACGTAGCCTAACATGGCCCAAAGATCACAAGTGTCAAATTTGCATAACACAAATCTTTTGCCCAAAAAAAAATCCAAATTTATACCATCTTAAAGACTCTAAAACCCTCACCCCTCGTGCCATTTGCAGACAGTACATTATTAAAATAACATCCAGCAGAACTCCTCCATCTTAAATGTTTTTGAAACATTGCTACTGTCACCCATAGTTTACAGTTAAAATCCCGCAGCCAAATGTGGCCACCTAATATTTCTTCGCCCTCCGACGCCGTTGCCAGGGAGTATATCTTGCTCATTAAAATGGTACCTTTGCTTTGCTCAGATGACTGGGGGGAGTGTCACAGCGCAGTGTGACCTTAGAGCCAACAGAACGGAGCTGGGGAGGAACGTAACAAGATGATAAAAATTTCTCCCTGCCAGCCAATTTGTCCAGAGATGAAGATAACCACATCCCCATAAACACAAGGAGTCCTCATCTGGCCCTGCAGTGCAAGAGTTCTGCCTGGGTAATCAGTAAGAGGCATTCAAGGCCCACTGTGGGAGGAGGATGCGCCAGCACCAGGGACGATTTTTAGACTAGTAGAAAATAGCAGAAGTGTAATAGTGTTTCTGTAAGGGCCATAATAAGAGCTGAATTCTATTTGGGTTTGGGTTTGTTTGTGATGGAGATGATTCAAGGGGAAAACAGGCAGAAGTTGCGTACATAAGAAATACTGAAATTGCTAACGATGATTTGAAAATTGCATTACATTTTGTGCATGGTGACTGTCAGTACAAGATAATTAAAGGTGCACAGTGTTACATTTAGTGGTGGAGGGAACACCAGCTCTTTGGCTACGTTCAGACTGCAGGGCTTAATGCTTAATTTGGATTTTTTTTTGTTTTGTGAAATCCGATTTTTTTGTAAGGTCGTTCACATTTCCAATTAAATGCGACTTGTATGTGATCTCCAGTGTGAACTTAAAACACCCCAAAAGTGTGCCCCAGTGCGTCTTGGAGGACACGACGAGGTCACATGCAACGAGCGTGCACAGTGTTTACAGAAGTAGCCTAAACATGGACACTAGCATTGAGCACCTGGAGATTTTAAAGTTGCTATCGTACCGGAGCCAGAACATGTACAGCTTATTTGTTTTAGGAGGGAGATTGAGAAGCTGAAGGGCAAGGTTTTTGGCCATGGTGTTTTGTGGGTTCCTCTTCAGTTAATGCAGCTATCCAGCAATTCTATCGGCTCAACGTTGGGCTTGCCTCCTAAAATATGGTCCAGTTCTGTTCAGTTTCCGCCTACTTAAGCGCAGAATAGTGACGTTTGTCGATGACGTGTAGATCGGATGAATCTGACCTGGCCGTTCAGACTGAAGTCGCATGTCAAAAGATCGGATATGTATCGGTTTTAGGACCACATATCCAAGTGGCCTGAGTCGCATTTAAAAAAAAAGGATCTGTGTTGTTCAGACTGTCATTAAAAGATCAGATACAGGTCACATAGGGGCGAAAAAAATCAGATTTGGGTCACTTCAGGCTGCAGTCTGAATGTAGCCTTTGTCTCCATGGAGATGTTATTACTTTGCCTAGAATGTTCCCAGGCATTGCATTGTATACAGGTCAGATCTGTGGATATGTGGAGAGTAAGAATGCATGTTTTTCAAGGTATGTGCTGCAGTAAAACCATATTGAGCTATTTTCCGATCTTTGTTATAATGTTATTTGCTCTTTTTTTTTTTTTTCATTCAGATCCTGCAGAATACACTGCTCCACCTTGTGATGTCACATGGCAATACAGGAAGTGCTCCACTGTGTCTTTAAACTCTGTACACCTTCACTAGAATCAATTGGATCATTTCAGCCCTAAAACTGTCAATCTTTACAGAACAAAAGGTAAATTGTAGCTTGTTAACCACTTCATGACATCACAAGGTGGAACAGAGCATTTTGGAGATGAAGACAGATTAAAAATAAACATGTGTGTCTCTCAAACATATGTGAATGAAACAAAACATCTCCGGGTATATTTGTGAGGGGGTAACAACATTATAACATAAAGCTCACAAGGGTTAATTTAGTGTAATATATTGGTCTACAAGTTTTTAACTGGAACTGCTTCTGAGATAAAAGTGTCTAAATCTCATTTATATTGATAAGATGAACTGAAAATCAATTTATAACTGTGCTGGTTAGCTAATGTATTCAAGATATTTAATGATATTGTTTTACATCAAAATCGCATCTGTTTATACAATAGATTTAGACATTTTTGCTTAATAATATTTATGTTTTGAAAATATTTAACTTGCATCTGTCAAGAAATAAACTAGAAATATCTTAAGACATCAGGTGCACACAATTTTGAGGCATCTCTCTTATGTGAAATAAAAAAATATTTCATGTTAGACATATCAAAATGAATGTATTGGAGTGTGCAGACAGGCTTTCAGATAGAACTGGTTGCTTGTAGACGCACTACCGTTTTTGCCTTATTTTGCATAAATTTCTTATTTTGACCCAGTACTTCTGACTTTTTTTCATTAGTGACCTAAACCAAGAAAATTTTCACTACTTCTGTTCCGGAAGCATTTTGCTTGTAGACGAGTGTTATAGGACCTTTAATAAACGCAAGATATGTACTGTATGTTTAATGCCATAGTGTGGAATCTTTCAGTCAGATCTATCATGCACCATAGCAGTTATCTGTCATGTCAATGTTTTAGTCCAACCAACACTAGGAGCAATAAAAATGGAAAACGCATGTCCTGCTTTTCAATGCACAGCTTTTGCTCTATAATTCACATATATGGACTCAATCTCCCACTTACCCGAGAGAGGAGGTATCATGAAATATTTAACAATGGTGGGAGCCGAGATTCACAAGACGACAGACGATTTGGCCTTCGGGTAGAAAGAAAAAAAGAGCAGTGAAAAAAAAAAAAAAAAACTGCTAGGGTTTGACGCTACACCGGAACCATAAGACGTGCAGTTCAATACTTGAAGACGTTGCACACACAAATCCTGCTTAGATTATGTTATGTACCTTCAAGTTCGAGTAGCAATCAGGAGAGGGGACAGTAAATGGCTTAGGAAGAGCATATAGCAAGCCAGAGAGGAGCCAGAATCAATTTACCCAAGTCTGCAGTTCATTTCATCAATCAGCAAACAGATAGGAGCACACAGTCCCCTATTGGTCAGTCGGCTGGTTGGTCTGGACGTCTGCCAAGCTCTCCGTATAATGGCCACCTTCCTCTTCCTACCTATGCATCCTCCTGCTCGCATACTTCCACCTGATTAGCATTTTCACATGTACCACCCAGGAACTATGTCTCTCAGAGCTGAAGTATGCTGTACATTTTTAGCAGCTGAAATGGAAAGGGCGTTTGGGGGAACAGGTTGAGGATTTGACAGCTGGAGTGGCACCAGGCTAATGGAGGTAAAAAGCAGGTTTGGGTGTTGAATCGTAGAGGTTACCTTTGTGTGATTTTTTGTATTTTTATTCATTTTATTTAATAAAGAAACATTATTTAAAGCATTTTTAAGGAAAATGTGTAGTGCTGTCTGCATCAAATTATAAAGCATTTTTATCATCCGTGAACCAGGAAGGAATACATGTTGGCAAGATAGTTATTGTTAGCCTTACTGTGATGCCAAGACCCTGCTTTGGACTCTAAAAGTTGTAAACTTCTAAGGTTGAAGGTCCACTAGACAAATTTATTGATCCACAAGGGAAATTATTTAAGGGAAATTATTATTATTATTGTTTTTTTTGTTTTTTTATTAGTCTTTATTTCAAGAGACAATTCAGAGACATTAAAGGTGCATTATGTGTCTGATTTACAGAAATAAATTAAATGCAATTACATTGGTCCGTGTTCCATTCGTTCATTTGGATTTCAATTAACAACGAAAAACTATAAAATGGATAAACAGTATCATTTCATTATTCCATTTTAGTGTCAAACCAAACTTTCCTCTATTTCCAATATTCAATTCAAAGTTTATTACAAAAAAAGCATTTTTTTTTTTTTTTTAAATAATTATTATTAAATGAAATATTATTTATTTATTAAAAATTATGTATTTATTTGTCTCCATGGAAATGCTATTTCTTTGCCTGGAATGTTCCACAGTGGGGCTTTAAACATATCTCCCTTGCATTTGTTATACCTTAAATATACCTTAAAAATGTGAATTCTTATGTGCAGGCTTGCTTCTCCATAGATCTGTCCATTAACCTTTCTCCATTGTGATTCCCAAATCTGTTTCCCTGCTGTGGAACAATCAAGGCAAAATAGCAATATCTCCATGGAGACAAGCAGGTGACGCATCCTCCACCAGAAAAGTAAAAGTTCCACAGTCCACCTTTAAGCATTGTAAATGAATTCTCTTAAATGCAGATAGTAATATTATTGAATTGGATACATAAAAATTCTAAGCAAACTCTATAGTCCAAAACTATGGCTATGTTGAATAGAAGATGCAAAAGAGGCATTGCGTCTTCACTTTTTAGACGAGCGTTTTTAGGAGGAAATCTGCGTGCATACGGTGACGCAAAAGTGTGTAGAATTTGATTGGGTATGCATGCCAGGCGGCTAGATGGTGCTGTGATACATTATCACTCTGTCCGCGCGCATGCGTAGAATCTTCCTTCTCATCTGCGCCATGAAAAGTAAAACAAAACAGGGCTACACGACGTCAGCAGATTCGACCGGAGTTTTGTGTCTTGTGCAGTGTAGATGAAAACGCTGCGTGCGGCGTGAGCGTATTCAAGTTTTCCACTGCGGTTTCAGTTTTTTGCATTTTAAGGCCCCAAAACGCTGCCACCGTCTACACGAAAGGCACTTCTGATGAAATATTTTGTTGGTTTTCCCGTAAGGGTTCTCGTGTAAACAGGCCCTATATATAATTTGCTTCATATAATAATAATTTAAATGACTGACCTCTTGTAGGTAGAATGTATATTTGTGGCTCTTACAATAGCCTAAAATGACAGGATTTGTTTTTCTTGCTATTATTTTTTACTTATATTGGCCAAAAGAACAACTGATGCAGGCCAGACACAGCTATTCGGAGAAAATAATTTCATTAACCACTGCTAATGAATAATTTGTATTTAATTTCTTGGCATTCCAGTCAACGTGATGCACCATTACAGTCGGTTATGTCTGCTTTATTAGTTTCCATGGCCTAAGGGGTTAATGGGAAAACTGAACAGTATTCCAATATTAATGTTTGATACATCCTATACATCATTCCCTTGTTTTTTCACTTTTGTTTATCAATTATACATGCTTCCATCTATGCTAAAGGTTTTTTGACCCCCCCCTCCCGGCACTATACATTTATGTCTCCTCTCCTTTTGTCCATATAAAAATCTACAACAGCACGTCGTACCTTATCTTATTTCATTTCGTTTTATTTCAGTATTGTGAGTGGAATATAAGAGGGGGAAAAAAATCTTTACTTCTCTGAACAAAGAAAGAAAAATAGACTGTGGAGCTTAAAGGAAGAAGGGGCTCTTAATTGAAAGCAAGTCAACGTCGGCAGATAGCTGGATGTCAAAAGGTGGGATGGGAGATTGGCTGCAGATAATGAATAATCACAGCTGGCAGAGTGCGTACAAGCTGTTAACGTTACGCAACATAGAAAGAGGGAAGGAGCATCTATAAATTGTGTTGTTATATTGTCTGAAATGAAATGACTGATGCGCTGGTCGGTGATATTATTATTAGTAGTAGTAGTAGTAGTAGTAGGAGTAGGAGTAGTAGTTGTAGGAGTAGTAGTAGTTGTTGTAGTAGTAGTAGGAGTACTTGTAGTAGCAGTAGGAGTAGTAGTAGTAGTTATTGTTTTTGTAGTTGTAGTAGAAGTTGTTGTAGTTGTAGTAGTTGTTCTAGTAGTAGTAGTAGTAGTAGTAGTAGTAGTAGTAGTAGTAGTAGTAGTAGTAGTAGTAGTAGTAGTAGTAGTAGTAGTAGTAGTAGTAGTAGTAGTAGTAGTAGTAGTAGTAGTAGTAGTAGTAGTAGTAGTAGTTGTTGTATTATTATTATTAGTAGTATTATTACTATTATTACTATTATTATTATTATTATTATTAATATTATTTTCAAACTGAAAACGGTTCCAGTTGTGATGGAAGTGCTCCACTGTGTTCTTAAACTTCATACATCTTTACTAGAATAATTTTGGATGATTTTAGCCCTGGAATTGCCGGTCTCTACTGAACAAAAGGTAAAAAGTACTTATTCACTTTAAAACTACAAACTTCATGACATCACAAGGTGGAGCAGAGCATTTTCATCTATGGAGATGTAGACATAATATGGGATTACTCAAACACGTGTGAATGAACCAAAACACAACTCGAGGGATGTTTTGATGATGAGGTAACAGCATTATAACATGGCTTAAAGCTCATAAGAATCTATTTCAATAAAGGACCTATAAAGATGCACAATGCAATTTTTTTGGTGACCATTTCCCTATCTCCATGGAGATGTCACTGTTATGTCTGGAATGTTCCACAGTATGGCATTCAACGTTTCTATATTCATGAGGCAAGCGGGTGATGCGACTAGACCGAGTTAAAAGTTTGCGGAGAGGAAACGCCATTCAGGAGTAAAACACGTTTTTCAAGATTTCAACACCAGTAACTGAATACATGCAAGATGGATCAGTTAAATGCCATACTATGGAACATTTCAGGTGAAGCAATAACATCTCCAAGCTGCACAGTGCACATTAAGCCTTAGACCAAGTTCACAATGGAAATAAGTACAAATACAAGTAAGGATGCAACATTTTACCGAAATTTGTATAAAGATATAAAATTGCTTTAGTTATTTTTGATTACAGAAATGGTTTAAATAATCTGGCAATCACCCACCCGCCATATCTCAGCTGCCTGGCTCTTGTTCCTCTCCCAAACACTGTTACTGTGAATGGATTGCACTTCCTTGGTCATAAATCCTACCATTGGCATTTTTAAATCTTTAATGCCTCTTAAATTTTCATCTCCTTCCCAGGGAATGCTTTTTACCTTGCTTACCGACCTCACTATTGTATAAAAGGTCAATTGTTTATTCCAATTACTTGTGGAAGGGATTTTAGCTAAGTGGTTACAGATATTTGCTAAGAGCCAACACTTTTTTTTTTAACGTACTTTAGCTTTGGGCAGTGGTTGGTTTAATACTCTGGGATATTTTTAAATGCATTTTTTGGAAAGCTTCTGTGTATTGGGATTGTTTGAGCGAAAGAACATTAATCACCCCAATTAAGGACTGTAGCCTAAAGTCATGTAAGTGTTGGCCTGCAGACTCATACTTGTATTTACATGATTAATGCATCCGACTAGTGGAAAATAATAACATGGCTGACAATGTAATATTTCCAAAATCTCACAAATGGGCTCCATAAATGTCCAAACTAGTCTATGATGTTGCTATGGCTTCTTGTAAACTTATTGCAATAGAGATTATGGAAGATTTGCTGTTTTTTGCGAGATATCCATAGCCATGAATGTTGATCCTAAAATATAATGGATTTAAATCCGTTCAACACACCACGATCGTGTATTTGGAGTTGAATATGAGCATGTCTTTCTGAAGCTATTGTCAGAAAACATTGTCACTTTTGTTTCTTTAAGCTGATTCAGAAATATTGAACTTTGTGTCAGTTTTTATTTCGTGTGGATGTGCGTAGATCATCAAATCATGTTTCATCAAAGCATTGTTGGAGAATTTTTAAGCAGACAATGATACAATAATGTAATCAAGAGTCCTAATTGCTCAGTTTCAGATGGCATCACAACATTCTATAGGCCAATAATACTGATTAATACTGGCTAATTAATACTGATGGGGCAGCTAAAATTAATATTGCTAAAATGCAGATTTTTGTTGTAACTAAGTACTAATGTACAGTAAATGAGGTTCAACATTTGTGAACTGCATTTCAGCTAAATATCTCCCTTTGATGCAGAAATAATATGATAATATGACTCACCCCATAAGAAAGAGGCCGCGGTCACCTCCGATGTAATTGTGAGATTTGATTCTCTTATATTAAAGGTATTCTCTGTACCTGGTGTATTCTTTGTATTCTAGGAAGCTAAGTGTAACTGTATACGTTTCCATAGGCTATGTTTGTTACATCCACCTGCTCTGATCCTTCTGCTATTGGCTAACTCCTTCTACTATTGGCTAACTTTGGGCGCTACTGTGCTTCAGTTGTGTGTGTGTGTGACGATGTGTGACGACTGGAGAGATGTCCTGGTGTAATCATATTATGTCTGTATTTCGCTTAAGTCAACATTAAAGTGCTAATAACCTCAACTTCAGCCTAAGCCCGTTTCCTGATGCCTTTTTGTAAAACTCACATAAGTACAGTCTGCCCTGTCTGATAATTTGCGTATCCACGGTCTTTCAGAAGCTAAAGTATCCGACCGCATTCTGTATATATGCTCTGGATAAACGGACGTGTCATGAACGTGTCGCGTGTCCCGTGTCAAAGTAGTATTTACAGTCCATTTTCACTGTCCTTATCCTCTTGAAATGCAGCGTAAATATTCACAAGCTGCTCACCGCTGATTGGCAAACAGGCGAAAACAAAACACCGCTAATTGTCACGTGATTGGCAGGAGCGCGAGCATGGATAATTATGGTAATTTACACACGCTCCGTTTCTTTCTGAAAAGCAAGCCAATTTCAAAGAGAAAATGTATGCTTTTAGAGCAACCAATGCTGTAATCTGAAACATCGAGTGGCTTCTTCATGATCTCAACTAGCACATTCTGCAAAAAAAAAAAGAAGGAAAATCACATTTTGAAAAAAAAAAACCTGCTTCAAACACAATTTTCTCGTTTTCATGAATCCCGACTTGTAGCGGGTTTCGCTGTGGCGGGTTACATTTTGGATATTTCATGGCAAATACAATGTAATCTACAGTGCAAAAACGTCTTGCCTCCCATCTGAAAGTATGATATCATCACATTCAAGAAAAGTATACAGTATACAGTGATTTCTAATACATTTCTTTCCCATTACTTTTCCAGATTTGTCATAATAAACCTATAACATCCTCTGTTATGTATCTCATCATTCCATTTTGAACACCACCATTTTGAAATTGTCCAATCTATGACTTACTTTTCTTACTTTTTTGGACTAAATGGATCTTTTTTGCCCTCCTTAGGCGATGGTGGAGACAGTGAACAATCTGCTACAGCCCCCGGCCCAGGCAGCGTGGAGGGAGCTGAGCACCGGAGACCAGCTGAAAGCAGCCACCACACTGCTGGACACGGTGGAGCAGGGGGCGTTCGTATTGGCCGACAACCTGCTCAAGACCGATATAGTGCAAGAGACAACCGACAATATCAGTAAGTGAAGAGAAGTCAGGATTTACTGTGTGCTCATTTACAATTCCAAATAGCTGAGTTTTTTTGGTAAATCTCCTTGTTGACTTCATTTTGAGGTATAAAACGAAACAGTTCAGTTCCACCTTGTTATGTCATTATGCCGGAAGTGCTCCATTATGTTTTTAAACTCTATACACCTTCACTAAAATCACTGGAATTGCCAATCTCTACAAAACAATCTCTATAAAAGTGCAAATATAACTTTAAATTTGCACATTACTTTCAATGTATCGCATGTAATTATTACATTTATTTGACCTGACAAGCAAAAGCAAAATTTATAGTTTGTTTCTTAATGTAATTTTAATTACGCAGAAGACTATTAGAGTATTGTGAAATATAATGCTGTAAATTATGTTAAAAAAATGGCTATTATAGTTGTTTCATTGTCAAAATGAAACAAAACTTAGTCAAATTGATCAAAGTATCCATAATACTGTTTGAATGGTTCAAGTAAAATAAAAAACACTTGAAACAAACGCATGAAATTTGCTCTAAAATGCAACATTACTGATTTGGCTCAGTTTAGATAATTTGCTTAAGTAATATCATTTCTTACTTCCTTACTATTCTTTAACAATCATTTTAACCTGGCGTAAAGACATAAGCCTTTTTTAATAATGCATTTATAATTCAGAGCTCTTGTAATTGCTCTTAAAGATCCCATGACATGGTACTTCTTGATGCTTTTATATGGCTCCTTAATGGTTCCCTAATACTGTAAATGAATCCTTCTTCAAAATCAACACTCAGTGCATGAGAAACAGAGATAAGATGAGAAAGAGTAATTTTTCTCTCTCAGAACAGGCCATAATGGGCCTTGTTGCTTGAATGCAAATGAGGAGAAAAGAGCTGGCCAATAGTAGAGGGTGGGGGCGTGGCCAAACTCTCCACTCTCTGCTCTGAGCGCTCAGCTGATCCATTTCCTTGTTTTTGCACGGGGGGAGAGATTTGAAGCGTTCCATTGAAAAATAAACACATTTCCACATAAAATAAAATTAAACCACTGCTGTTCAAAGGTCCAGAGGCTCAGATAAAGGACTTCCGAGCCTAGAAAGACTCGGACGTGCCTCCAGGCAAATAAAAAAACACATTTCGCATTGCCTAGCGCATTCGCAGTCCAAACTCTCTGGGCGTGATTTACAGAGACGCTGAGTACAGACAGACGGGGGTGGAACTGCATTTGCATTTCTTTTTTCGATCTGACGTCAATAAGGTGCCTTGTTCAAAATCGCCCGTTTGAGCTCCGATTTTTTGTAACGCAGAAAAGGATCGCAAATGCTCAGTTTAGACATTTCGCAACTTTTAACCATGGGGGAGGGGGGCTAAACAGGGTAGGGGAGCTCACATTAACGTTCAAAAACCTCAGAAAGTGACAATTTCATGCCATGGGACCTTTAACTTCATTCTGCTTGAATAAACCACTTCTTGACTCGTTTTAGCAACAGTTTACCATCTCGGCGCGTCTGTACTGTCTGATCAAATATGACATTTAGACAATTAGCCTCTCTAAAAGTTGAACACTGGCCTTCTCCTTCGTATATTCTCAGTACTATTGCTTTTATGATACATTCATTCAGCTTGAGCCAGCCTGTTTTATGGGGTCACGGAGTTCACAGTGGAGGTATTGATTTGGGTGCTCCAGTATTGATGGATTCGGCTCTTGTAGGCTGAGGAACAAGTGTGAAGGTCGGTGGATTAATGGCTGATTCTCAGTTGGAGGTGAAGTTTAACGTGGGACGCTAACGACTGATAGCTCCAAATGAATGATTATTGTGAATGATCGTATTGATATTGGTGTCGGTTATGCAACAGCCCGTGTCTACAGATAATGGGGTTTCGAAAATGTATGTAATACTGTGAAATGATCAGTAATCCATAATTTGTCTAAGATTAAGCCTTTATTGGTCTCACACACAATGACACACAGTGACACACGGGAGAAATTTGACTTCTGCATTTGACCCATCCTTTTCAGGATTTCAGCGCCCGGGGGGGCAGTACCGTGAAGGTTCTTGCCCAAGGACCCACACTGGCTAGCTCATTGCCAGGGGGGATTTCAACCCACAACCACCGGGGGGAAAGTCAGTGACTTACCAGTTGAGCTAACCAGCCGGTTCAAATAAAATATTATCGTTTAGAGCAGCGGTCTTCAACGTTTTTCAGGCCAGGGACCCCCAAACAGATGGCGAACTGGGCCAGGGACCCCCTACTATATATACGGCATAGAATTGTGTTTTATATTAAATTGAGCTTAGTGTCATGTGTAAACATTGCTACTCTGTTATGGTACATCCAATACAAGGAAATAATACACAGGTTAATACTGTATTTTACACTATAAAATATAAAATTATATTATTTTAAAGTGAAATCAAAAGATTTCGCGACCCCCCTGCGGTACCTCCGCGACCCCCCTGTTGAAGACCTCTGGTTTAGAGCATTTATTTGCAGAAAATGACAAATGGTCAAAATAACAAAAAAGGTACATGTTTTCAGACCTCAAACAATGCAAAGAAACAAGATCAAATTCATTTTAAAACAACATAATACTAATGTTTACACTTAAGAAGAGTTCAGAAATCAATATTTGGTGCAATAACCCTTATTTTTAATCACAGCTTTCATGCGTCTTGGCATGCTCTCCACAAGTCTTTCACATTGTTCTTGGGTGACTTTTTTCCACTCCAGGTGCAAGAACTGAAGTAGCTCAGCTTTGTGTTTGTGTTGGAATTCAACAGACGCTGGAATGGAATGGCTGTAATACATGTAGAGATGCTGATTTCAGAAAAAAATGCAGTGGTCTCTTATTTTTCTCCAGAGCTGTATATTCAGATGTCTCCATGGTGACAGATACATTATTTTATGCTATACATTGAAACATGCAGGCAAAGCAATAACATTTCCGAACAAACAGGTAGCGTACCTTACACCAGAAAAGCTACACAGTGCACCTTTAATAGGCAAATTTAGCATTACACTTCTGGATGTCTTGATATTAAATTTTAGTGTTATGAATATAGAGAAGTCAGGTTTTGATTTTACAATTATTGACACTGTGTTAAATCCATAAAGATCCTATATTGCACAAAATTGACTCCTGTGAGCTTGTAGCCATGTTAGAATGTTGTTATCTCATCAAAAACATACCTGGAGTTCTGTTTTGGTTCATTCAGACATGATTGAGTAATGCTTTATGATCAGTCTGGATGCCTCATCAAAGCTCAAAATGCTCTGTTCCACCTTGTGGTGTCATGAAACACTAGTTTTCAAGCTCCCTTTACCTTTTGTTCAGTAGAGATGAGCAATTCCAGGGCTGAAATTATTCAGATGTGTTTTCTGTTTGAGAAGATCTCAGCCCAAATAAGCAGGATTTGTGTAAGGAAACAAGATTATAACAAGAAACAAGAAAACAAAATTATAACAGATCAGAAAATAGCATAATATCGGCCCTAGTGATTTGTTTAATATGTGACAAGTTTTAATCAAACATTCCAAATTTGTTATAGAAATAGACAGATAAAAAGCACTCAACATTTTTGCTCATGTAATGAATTGAAATGACTAATGGCATAATCAATTTGTATGTTTTTATGTTGTATAACATAAAACACAGGCTACATACAACATAAAACATATATGTAAGCCTGTGTATGTTCTTTTTGTTCATATGTAGAACCAATACTTCCCCAGGGTCGCTTCAAAGTAAAATACATAGTTAAATCATTTGTAGTGAGCTTCCCTTTGCCTTGTTAAAACCAAACCTATGGGAAAAGGTGATAACATTCAAAAATACTGTTATGATGAATTGCCCAGTCCTGAGTGAATTCGACTGCCATGGCAACCTAAAATATAGGTCTGCTGATTTTAAAAAAGGAAGCCGAGAATTAATAAATGGGATTTTATTGTATCTAGCACACTGTTCATCTGGGTATTAAGCAGCTCGTTTGGAAACGGGGTGCGAGCGACGGAGAAGGCAGTGAGTTTTTTTACAGCTTGCGGTGGTAGCCTGGTTAATTATGTTCTGGTGACATGTTTACTAGGTCTTATCTCCCAGTTTGCGTGGCTTATTTTTCGCAGCCAGTTGGCTTTTGTTGGCTCCTGCAATTCCTCACACCGTGCGGGGCAGTTAAATGAGGACAAGAAGCCTCATTAAACACTAGTAATCACTGCAGTGGCTAATGATTGATCTCTCACATTTGAAAGGCATGGAAATGGAAGAAACTAGGTGCGGAAGGATGGAGCTTGCAGTAAAAATAAGGAATTTGTGCAAATATGATTGGAAGTGCAAATAAGGTCCGTGTCATTTCAAATATCCAAGAAGTCATGACTCATGAGCAAAAGAATTCGGTAAATACTTTATCATAACCACATTCCTTATTCAGAATGAACAAGTAGTGTGCTAAAGGTCCATATGATTTCAGCCATGGAATTTCCAATCTGCACTATGTTAAAAAGGTAACTTGAAAACTAATCTTTCATGACTTAAGAAGGTAGAACAGAGCATTTTGAGTTGAGCTGACATGTAGCCTAATAAACCAGGATTATTCAAACATGTGAATGAAACAAAACACAACTCCAGGTATGTTTTTCTCGAGGTAATTCTAACATGGCTTAAAGGTATATTACGTAACTTTCCTGGCAGAGGGTCCCTGCTTGTTTCTATGGATATGTCTGGAATGTTCCAAAGTATGATATTAAACACCTTTACCTTACATTGATTAAATTACAGATGGTTTTATAGCTCAAAAATACATACAAAAACAGAAAAAAAAAGAAAAAAAAGTTTTAAAGCTGACCTTTAAAGCTGACAAAAGTAAAATTTTTATAATATAGGATCTTTAAGAATGATTCAAGCTCAGTAACTACTTTTGTAATTAAGAGGTTACTTGGGCTGCATCCCATTACTCTGTCTTACCCCTTCCCCTACCCCTTTATCTACATCTTCGTCTTGGCCCTCGATACTGAGGTGAGAATGTTCCCCTACCGTTTGCGTCATCATCCCAAGCCTCTACCTGGCTGCTACGTCTACAGAGGTGACAAAAATTGAGGTAAACAAATGTCAAGGATTATCCAGTACCTCAGCTAGACAAAAAAAACTAGCTTGTTTATACATGAAAATTCAATGAAAACGATAACGTCGGCAAAACAAATATCACTACAATTAAAACCGCAGCAACAGTTCACTGAAAGTAACATAGAACATAAGTGTCATAATTGTAAACCGTGCTAAACTAATCAATCAAGATCAAAGATCAAAGTCAGCTTTATTGTCAATTCTGCCATACGTGTTCAACATACAGGCAATCGAAATTTTGTTTTTCTCTGGCCAGGTAGTGCAAAAAAGTGTACAGTGTACAAAATACAATATAAAGACAAAACACAACAAAAACTATCTAAGACAGAGATCTAAAGTTAAACTAAAGTCTAAGATCTAAAATCTTAAAGCAGTGCAACATAATAAATAAATACCTATATACAGATGTCCAAAAATGTGCAGTGTGCATCAAAAATGTGCAATGGAAGATACAGCAATAATTACAAGTGCTGAAAATACATTTCTGAGACTCCTTGGTTGGTGACGCTGCCATTCTGATCCCAAAACCTGCCTGAGCTTGTAGGCGTCCCCCTTTGTTTCTCCTTTGTAGCCCTCATTCGTTGCCCTAGCCCTTGATCAAAATTAGAATCGGGACACCCCTTGCCCTCACATGATCGCACAAAACCAAAGGGTAGAGGTAAGATGAAGGGGTAAGACAGAGAAATGGGACGCAGCCTAAGAATGGACCTATAAACTGTGCATTATGTGTGGCTTAACTCAGTTGCTTGAATGTTTGTGTATCACTCTAAAGGTCCCAGCTACAACCAGTGTGTTCTGTTTTTGTGTCCTTGGGCAAGACACTTTATCCACCTTACCTATATACAGTTTATATACAGTATATCAGTGTTAGAGCCATTGGTCGGAAGGGTTCTAGGCACAGATTGGCAGGCTTCCATCAATATACCCCAGGGCAGTTGAGCCCACATAAGTAGCTTACCACCGCCCAGCATGAGGAGCGAAAGAACAATGGTGAATTGACTTTAAAATGTGTCTGGAATTTCTCTCTATAAATGTATTGCATGATCATTATAGTGATTACCATAAGAGAAGAAAAAAATCAAACTTAATGTACTTTGACATTTGATTGACATGTCTGCTGTAAAGAAAGAATTTAATGATGGAAAATGCATTATCGCCATCTGTAAGTCTGACAATTTCCTAACAAGCCCAAAACTATGGCGAATTTCCGAAGGTTTGTACCATCACGTTGCTTTATTTTTATTGTAAGGCCACTATATTGCCAGTGGTTATAATAATATGGCTGTGTACTGCACTTGACAACAAATCCATAGCGCTCCTCTTTCTATTCCACTTTGTGCCTCTAGCTGATAATAAGACCCTTCACTTTCAAAGAAGCTCGACATTTCCTCCGCCATTGTGTCTGTGTTTGTGTTTACACGTCACACCATCTTGCCTTTGTCTGCTTGTGAGTGCACTCCACTCTCTCTTTCCACTCGCGGCGTGATAATCTTACCAAAAGATTTCTGCCGATTAGCGTGTTATTTAAACCTCGGCTTTGAAGGTAGCGCCTTTGGGTCCAACATCTACCACGGCATCAAACAAATTCCCCAAAGCCCGTCATAAGCTCTTTTACACAACCGCGTGGGGGGAAAACAGAAAGAAGAAAAACGCTTCCTCTATTGAGAACCATGGATCTAGGGAATCGCCAGCTACCACGTCTGGAATTGTATAGGCATAGGTTGTGTTCACGTGACAAGAAAAAAATCTAGAATTCATATAGTTTCAAATTGAGCTGGAGGACACTATATTAAACAAAAACAAGTCTTTTTCATGTGAGCTTTAAGATATGTTATGTATGGTTGCTATCTAATCAAAAACATACCTGGAGTTGGGTTTTGTTTCATTGACACATGCTTGATTTATCCTTTATCTACATCTCCAAAGCTCAAAATGCTCTGATCCACCTTGTGATGTCATTTAATGGTCAAGTTAACAGCTGCCCTTTACCTGTTGTTCAGTAGAGATTCGCAATTCCAGGGCTGAAATCATACAGATTATTATTAGTAAAGGTGTATGGAGTTTAAAAACACATTGGAGCCCTTCCTGTATTACCACACAACATTGCAAGGTGTTTTTCATTTGACTTTTATGTAAAACGTGTGAAAGAAACTCCAGGTTTGTTTTTGATGAGAAAACAAACCTATAACACAGATCAGAAAATAATATGGGCCCTCTATGGTTTGTGGACCCAATCACTAACAGGCTTCTATTTTGGGTATTTCTTTCCAAAACAGTAAATGTCCCATCACTATAGTTACACCATGAAATTGTGGAATGTGAATGTAACCTATTGTATTCCCAGCACCCCATGGCCTTTTGGAAATGGTGGAACTGCAGCGTCTCAAACAAAGGAGGTTGGAGTGAAAGTGTGGCTAGCTATTGAGAACAGATACAAAACAGGATTAGCTGGTGGGGTTAACATTTATCAAAGTGTGAGGTGTCATACGCAGCTGACATCAGATCATTGGCTGAATGCCTTAAGGGGCTTAATGAAGGCTGCACTTTCTCGCACCTGATGCCACAGCTTCAAGATGGAATTTCCATCTGACAATGAGCAGTTAGGGGGTAGATAGTACAATGCTGAAACATCTTCAAGCTATGTACTTTAATACTTCAATAGCTCATGTTTATTTCTGTTTGATAAAGAGCCCGTATTACACCATTTTCTGATTTATGTTACAATGTTGTTTCCTCACACGTTTAACACACAAATCCTGCATATTTCGGCTTTCTCTCAAACAATGTGATGTGAGATTTTAAACTCCACACACGGAATTAGTTGAATAATTTCAGCTCTACTGAACTAAAGGTAAAAGGTAGATGTTAACTTGAAACCAACTGCTTCATGACATCACAAGGTGGAACAGAGCATTTTGAGCTTTAAACATGTAATAATAATGTAGGATTACACAAACATATGTGAATAAAACAAATCAGAACACCAGGCATGATTTTGATTAGTTAACAAGAGAATATTTTGTGTAATTAAAGATCCCATGACATGGTACTTCTTGATGCTTTTATATGGCTCCTTAATGGTTCCCTAATACTGTAAATGAATCCTTCTTCAAAATCAACACTCAGTGCATGAGAAACAGAGATGACCTGTTTCTCCCTCAGAACAGGTCATAATGGGAGTTGTTGCTTGAATGCAAATGAGGAGAAAAAAGCTGGCCAATAATAGAGGGTGGGGGCGTGGCCAAAGTCTCCGCTCTTGGTTCTAGCTCTCAGCTGATCCATTTCCTTGTTTTTGCACGGGGGGAGAGATTTCAAGCGTTCCATTGAAAAATAAACACATTTCCACATAAAATAAAATTAAACCACTGCTGTTCAAAGGTCCAGAGGCTCAGATAAAGGACTTCCGAGCCTAGAAACACTCGGACGTGCCTCCATGCAAATAAAAAAACGCATTTCGCATTGCGTAGCGCATTCACAGTCCAAACTCTATGGGCGGGATATACAGGGACGCTGAGCGGAGACAGAGGGAGAGGCTGGAGCTGCATTTGCCGATCTGACGTCAATAAGGTGCCTTGTCGCCCGTTTGAACACTGGTTTTGTGTAACGCAGAAAATGCTCAGTTTAGACATTTCGCAACTTTTAGCCATGGGGGGGGGGGGGGCTAAACAGGGTAGGGGAGCTCACATTAACGTTCAAAAACCTCAGAAAGTGAAAATTTCATGCCATGGGACCTTTAAATAAACATTCCAGAAATGTGGTACCATTTTTAGAAAGGTGCTTGTAATGGCTTAATTGATGGTCAATGCCAGTGATTTTTGTTTTGATCTATACCAAATACATTTTCATAAGTATGGCGGTATTTGACATTTTTAGATTCCTGTTATAGGTGCCATTTTCACTGTTGAGGATTCTAAAGATATATGCTGTTTCTGACTTGTTAATTGCTATGACGTGAGTTTCTCAATTTCTCATAACTCTGAAACCCATAGATGCAAATCCGTTTTTCCATTTATTCTGTTCTGAAAAAATATAAAAGAAAGGATAAAACTGTTTTTGACATTTCCACTTAGAATTAGTTGGCCTTAAACATGATAATGATCATTATACAACACAAAGCTTTGAAGGTTAGAGAGTTCGGCAAAAAGCTCCTAAATGGAACCTAGTCATTTAAACTCATTGCACTTCTGAAGCTGGGAACGCAAACATAGCATAACCACTGTCCCTTTCCGTAAATATCTTCCTTGTAGACGGTGACATTTTCCCATCTCTTGCCGCCCATGAAACCGTGGAAAGCTCCATGATGCTTTTGGAGTTAACATGACTTTTAGTGATGCCTCGAATCCATTCACGTTACGGCTACTTGAGATTATAGCTGCTTTATTAAACTGAATGCTATCTTACCCTAATAACTCTGATACAATGAGCTTTATTTCTGCCAGGCTTCTCCATCTGCAGCTAATATTCCTTCTACTTTATGACCAAACTCTGTGAACCATAACTTTCCTTGAGGCACAGTATTGGGTTATTGAACTATGATAAAGCAATGTCCATCTTGTTTTTGTCTCTAAGCACTTCAAAAGAAAATGTTGCTGAAGTTTATATATTTAGTTTACTTAAAGCTACATTATCTAACTTTGTGTCTCCGTGGAGATATATATATTTTTAATTAGTTTATTTTGCTCAAAAATACCTTGAAAGAGCTTGTATACTTGCTGTGAACAAGGTTCTCCAGACACGTAACTTGACGTGATGCTGTCGCCTGCTTGTCTCCATGAAAATAGATTACTTTAAAGTCATACTGTGGAATATTTCAGGCAATGCAATAACATCACAAAGAAGAAACTTGCAGGTGGTGGATCCTGTACTATAAAAGTGCTCCCTTAAGCATTTTGGATTGTATGGCATTGAATCTAATACATTATGCTGTTTTTGTCCACACTTTTCAAATAGCACGAAGTACACTGATTTTATTTGACTTCAGGACAGTATTTGTTAAAGCATATTTCTATGTACTCGGGTATCATGACCAAACATATTGATTAAAACATGTTTGTGCCTTCTTTGTGTGTATTCAGAGCTTGAAGTTGCAAGGATGAGCACAGATGGGAATTTGCCTGATTTGAAGTTTCCACAGACTGGAGGACAAGGCAACGCCATCCACCTCTCAGGCGACACACTCAAACGACATGGAAGAAATGGTGAGAAGCCTTTGACTCAACTAATCTTTTTAAGTTTTGTACATTTTGCAGCAGTGGAGTTCCACAAGGGACGTACTGGATCTGTTAATATGTGCTATGAATCTTTAAAATGATTTCATTTGCAACAATTTCTTATTATTGGGATTGGGTTTGGGAGATTGGCAGCGTTACACATATTATTTTCAGTCATCCTATTGTCAAGCTAATGTAGATTTCCATCCATTCATTTTCTTCTGCTTATCCGGGGCCGGGTCGTGGGGGCAACAGTCTAAGCAGGGACTCCCAAACTTACTTCACCCCAGACACTTCCTTCAGCTCCTCCGGGGGGACCCCAAGGCGTTCCCAGGCCAGCCGGGAGACATAGTCCCTCCCGTGTGTCCTGGGTCTTCCCTGGGGCCTCCTCCCGGTAGCACATGCCTGGGGAGGCGTCCAGGAGGTATCCGGAACAGATACTCGAGCCACCTCAGCTGGCTCCTCTCGACGTGGAGAAGCAGCAGCTCTACTCCGAGCCCCTCCCATGTGACTGAGCTCCTCACCCTATCTCTAAGGGAGCTCCCAGCCACTCGGCAGAGGAAACTCATTTCGGACGCTTGTATCCGCGATCTTGTCCTTTTGGTCATTACCCAGAGCTCATGACCATAGGTGAGGGTAGGACTGTAGATTGACAGTAAATTGAGAGCTTTGCCTTTTGGCTCAGCTCCCTCTTCACCACAACGGTCCGATACAGTGACCACATCACTGCCGACGCTGCACCAATCCGCTTGTCAATCTCATGCTCCATCCTCCCCTCACTCGTGAACAAGACCCCGAGATACTTGAACTCCTCCACTTGAGGCAAGGAGGCAAGGCCTCCCCACCCACCTGGAGAGGGGAAGCCACCTTTTTCCGTTTGGAAATGTAGATTTTAGGATGCTAATTACTAAAATCATTAAATCGACTAAACTCACTACATTTATTTACAAGTATTATGATACTATAGAGTGATAAATACATATATAATACCAATACCAATGTACCAATATTGACCCTTGACCTTTTGAGTACTTTTTGAAAAATGTTTTGGACATTTGCAAGTTTGTTTTACATTGTGTCAATTGCACTACTCTTACCACCATTTCATATTCAATACGTGTTCATATTTACCTACTATGATATCCCAGTTCAGTTTACAGAACACTTTCTTTCTCAAAATAGCGGTGTTTTTTAGGCATGAATCCCCCTATATTTCCATATTTATAGCCTCTCATTACCTACAGTATAAAACCTTGGTTGGTATAAAACTGCATAAAATAGCACTTTGATCTTTTCTTCAGTCAATGAACACAAAGGCATCCATAGAAATATATTCATGTGCTGTTCTCCTAACTGTAAACGAGGCAGTTAAGACACAATACATGGCTATATTCAGGAGGCCATTTTTACACTTTATTACTAGCTCATGCAAATCAGAATGAACTCCCGCTGCGCCCAGTGCCTCTTCACTGGATGACTAACTCCGTGTCCAGCCGAGCCTGGGCCGGTCATTATACAGGGCCAGGAGATATTTCCACCGTCATCCACTACTGTAGGACCGCGATTGTTTTCTTTTCATCTGAGTGAGTGATCTCGGTCGCAGTGGGAGAGAACGTTCTTTTTATATGTGTGCTCAAAAGTGAGACGGCAGGAGGTTAGAACCATGTGAATGTGAAGAGAAAAAGAAATTATTCACAAGAAAAAGCCCGGCCCTTTGTCCGATACAGCGCAGGACTGATATCTGCGTTTGCCGATGAAATTCGTATGGTTGCTTATTTAAACTTTATGAGTGTTTTTGCAGCCTTGGCTCTTACCTTACTCTAGGGGGGCTCTACCTTACATTTATTAAATTACAGTGTTTTTTATGGATAAAAAATACGTAGAAAAACAGGCATTCTTGCCTCTCTGCAGATCTGACCTGTAACTCCATGAAGATAGAAAGCTTTAATGCCATGGGGATGTTATTGCTTTCCAGACAAAGCAATACGATTATTTGACGGACACTCCTCCAGAAAAGCTACACAATGCACCTGATGGCAATTACAAAATGTTGATTGTATACATATTTATATGCATATAATGGAAAATTGTTGTGAAAATGATTTTATTAATAGAAAAATAATTATTTGTGCTAAATTATCCTCGTCCACCATAGTAAAACATTTTCAAATAGTCAGAAATGGAACATTTTTTGCAGTTATTAGTAGTACTGGAAGTATTGGTTAGCAAGATAAACTACAAACATAACGGGTGCTTGATGAGTGTTGACTAGCACAAGTTTGTTTTGCAGGTGAGATCCGTATCGCGTTTGTCTTGTACAAACACATAGGAGGCTACTTGTCAACGGAAAACGCTAGCATGAAGCTGGGCAGCGATGCAATGGCTACCAACTATTCAGTTATCGTCAACTCCCCAGTCATCACAGCGGCCATCAACAAGGACTCCAACAAAGTGTACCTCTACGATCCAGTTGTTTTCATCATCAGACATCTACAGGTACATCACGCATTTACTGGAATATCTAAGTAAATTATTACTTGTTCGCAGTCATAAAAACAACAGCAGGATTAATAAATCAATATATGATTAAAAAAACAACAACACTGTACTATACCATTATACTACTTTATACTTTACTAGGTCTTCCCTGTATTAAAAACATTGGGGCATTGGTAAGAAAATTTTGACTGTGCCAGGTATATATCTTATTAGGTAGCAATCCGATACATTCACCAATATTTAGCCATTTCTAGATTTTAGCATCCAGAAAGCTATTAGTTATAATAAAAGGTAAGTATTTTAACATAGAGTTGCTATGTTTTCTGCTAGAGATTGACTGATGTGGGTTTTGTTTAGAATCCAGAGAAATCAATGGCTGATGACTTCTGACGATATTTTTGGGCAGATATGTAGGGCCTGATCATTTTCCCCAAATTATCTAATTTGAATTTATTGCAAATTCATCCACAACCTTGTTTTACTACAAATTGGATAAGAGAGCCATTTTGCAGCACCATCTTTGTACTATAGAGTTCAAATCAAGCTTTATATATGGGTCACATAAAATATCAGCCGATAGCCAACATGCTAAAAAATGTAAATATCGGCTATTATCTATCGCTGTTATAGATAATGACAGGCCACACTTATTGTCCACTTACTTGGTTGCCAGTGAATAGATACATACATTACAGCACATATATTCAGGGTACTTTAGGGTACTTTACTGTTGTGCACTGTAACAAAACCTTGCTGATTTAAATTGTGCTATTGTCTATATCCAATACATTTTTATTATGTATAGGATTTCCAATTATGCTCAATGTATTACACCTCAGTGCTTCTCTAGCCTGTTTACATACACCAAAAAGTATTTTTCTTTTTTCTCATACAGTAATTCACTAGACCTCCTTGTTTCCTGTGTGAATGTTGCCCTCGGCGATTACCGTTGACGCTGGTCAAACCACTGGAGAATTGCTGTGTGGTCTCTGGAGTACAAGCAACCTGGGAGGAAGAGACAGAAATAGAGTTTGCAGGGATATACAGGGGGTAAAAAGGACGGTAGCTTTTAAGTGGCAAAATTAAACTGCGGGGAAATGTCAAAGGGGCAAGGGCAGCACAGTTATTACAATGAATCACCTTTTCTTAAGTGTAAATTGTGATTCTGGTTAGATATTATCATTTTTATAGTGACTGTTTTGTATTATTGCTGCAACATTCAAAGCATTTTGTTGAGACTCTGATAGTAGCCATTTTGTGTTTTTATTCCTCAAAAACACCTTGAACATTCAATCCCAGTGGCTTACATGAACACCAAAATCAGATTCTAATCAGATTTATTTAAATAAATGCAATTTTGATAGTCTTATAAAGCCAAAATCTGATGATACTCTGATTTTGAGTGTGCATGTAAACGCAGCCACTGTGAGCGGGGTCGCCTCTCCACAGATCTAACCTGTAACTTGGCCTGGTGGCATTACATGCTTGTCTCCATGGAGAAAATTTACTTCAGTGCTGTATTGTGGAACATTTTAAGCACAGCAATGTCTCGATGGAGACAATTTACAAGTCAAGCTTCAGTTAAAGAGTCTATATTACACTTATTCTGTCCTGATAACACATAGGCCGCATTATGCTGACAGATAGCGAACAAAAAGAAGAAAGACCCAGTAGGCTTGACTCCAGTGTGATTGCGTGACAGCGTTTACTGAAATTTGTTGGTATATTTGATTTCTCTTCTCATTTCTTTTCTTTCTTTATTCTTTCTTTTTTCCGTAAAACTGAAACACAATGAAACACAAATACATACCATGACTCAATCGAAATAAAACAGATTGTCCACAATTTTCTTCCTCTACAGATTGTAAATCAGGTAGGTATAATATAACTGAAGTTAACATCTTTGTTTTACATTAACTGTGTGCACAGGTAAGTATTAGCAACGTAAATGCAGCAAATAGCATCGTTTCCCACACAAACAAGCATTAGCACGAAGGCTTAACAATGAACCAGATGAGTCAGCAGTCTAGCTGAGGTATTGCTAATGATTAGCTTCCCGGTTAGCATTCCGATTAGCATAGTGTTTGTTTCAACATAATTCAAGCATGTCAAACATAAATTCCAACATTATACTACCAATTAACAACTTAAATGTCAAACAGCAACAAAAACTCACTGTTGGTTCCACTTCAAGGCTCAACAACTGACTGTCTGTGGAGGAGCACTTTTACAGGGTGCTTGCAGGTCTAATGCTTGGTCCACTACTGACACGTAACATGAAAAGGCAGGACTAAAAACACATGTAGTAACTCAGAGCACCACTAGGGGCGCCAAATACTTACTGACAAGAGTCAGCACAACACTATTTTTCTGATCAGTGGTCCTCATCAAAAACATACCTGGAGTTGTGTTTGTTTCATTCACACGTTTAACACCCTTTTTTATTACCCTTTATTTATCCCTGTAGGGAAAATATTCTCTGTATTTCACCCATCCTTACAGGAGCAGTGGGTAGCATGTCTTTCAGGCACCTGGGGACCCATCTCCACAATCTTTTTGCCAGGTTTGGGTTAGGTTTCAGGACCTCAGCTGGAGGATTTTATCTATGTCTTGTTGGGGGAAACCGGAGTGCCCAGACACGGGAAGAACATGCAAACTCCACACAGAAAGAATCAAACCCGGAACCTTCTTGCTGTGAGGTTTGACTGCTAGCCACTCAGCCACCGTACCGCCTCCTGCATCCTGCATATTTAGGTTCACTTCTCAAATGGAAAACAATCTCTTCCACCTTGTGATCTCTACTCAGCAAAAATGTAAAAGTACCTCTTAATTTGAAAACTGCTGCATGACATGACAAGATGGAACCAAATCTTTTGAGTTTCAGAGACGTAAACAGACTAGTAATATACTAATAATAAAGGATTACTCAAACATGTGTGAATGAAACAAAACACATTTCCAGGTATGTTTTTAGGAAGTAACAATATTCCAACATGATTTAAAGCTCACAAGTGTCAGTTTTGCATAATATAGGACCTTTAAACTATATTGGGTGTGATATTGACATTTTGATGCATTTACTGCTCTCCTCTCACTGGTAAAGTGATAACCAATCAGAGGTGGTCTTAAAAGGAACTCTAATTAAAGGATTTCTGCATGGCACAAGCTGCAGGCGAGTCTGGTTTATGGATACTGAAGGAATATGTCCATTTAATTTGAGTTTTATTGGAGCACAATGCCTATTATTCCTTGAAACCACGCGCATAATATTTGGATTAAATGCAGGTTTAATATCTAGAGAGGGAGGAAAATGAAATGTCTCAAAATGACAGCCATTCAATTTAAAAGGGGTATTTTATGCAGCGCAGTTACGGGATGTTGTTTAATATACTGAAGGAGACACGTTTCGATTTTAGTTTAAAAATGGCAACACAACATTTTAGTATTTCTCTTGTTGGCTATCCATGGGAATGATGAGAAATTAGGACAGTTGCCATAGCAATTCATAATTTACAACATCTTTTGAATGGGAAAAGTCCCCTCCAAAATGAGAATTGCAGGTGGGTTTGAATTCTATGGTACCTTTATTATCTCTACCATCCCTGTCACTAGTCGGGGGGGCTAACCACATGAAATAGCTCTGTTTAAATTCATACAAATGTGTTAAATGAAGTGTAAAATTAGTTATTATGTATGTTATATTATGCAGAAATGAACCTCATTCAAATGCACTGAACTTGCATACACAAAAAAACTAATTGTGAATGGAAGTATTACAAATAATTTTTAAAAAGTATGTATTTTTCTTTTCTGAAAACACTTTTTATTATTTTTGTTTTTTTTAAACTTACATTTCTATCTCACAAATTCCCTCTCACTATAAAGGTCTTTTTTCCAGCCTCTCTGTTTAATTTTTTCTATTGAACCATTTGGTTTTGGATCATTGTCCCTCGGCTGAAGATGACGCAGTTCCAAAGTTATTGTTACACTTCCCAGCCTCGCCTCTTAATGGTCCCAATTAAAGCCATTAATGTTACTGGGGTCATCCCATCTCCTCAGTGTAGCATTTTTTACAGTACGTTTGGTGTGTGAAGGGTGAACCCACTCAGCTGCAAATTTACATTCACAGAAGATGAACCTTATTAGACTAATTACCTTGCACAAAGTGTGAAACTGAGGCAACTGCAGCTCTTTTACTGTTTATAGCAAAGGCGGGCGCTCTTAACCTTGGGATGATATGAGCTACAAGGGCAAAAGAAGATGGCGACTGGTACCTCAATGTTCCAAACTATGGCATTATCCTGCATTTATTCAGTTACATGTGTTTTTGTTGTAGAAAAATACTTTGAAAAACATGCATTCTCATTGTGAGTGGAGGCTCCTTTCCACAGATCTGACCTGTAACCTCGTGGCATTGCTGTTGTCTCCTTGGAGAAAATTCCGTTTGAAAGGTCCTACATTACACTTGCCTGGAAATCCAGCTGGATATCTCTCTGTATTTGTTATGCAGATCCATATCCGCAGGTACAGGGATGAGTTTGGACTTTTTCCAGGCAAATATTACACACAATTATCTCGTGAGCTTTTAGCCCTGCAACAATGCTCTTTCCTCATCAAAAACATACCTGGAGTTGTTTTCTTTCATTCACACAGGTTTGAGTAATCGTTTATTATTAGACTGCCTACAGTACCTCTTCAATCCTGTTGTGATGTCATGAAGCCAAAGTTTTCCATTTAACAGCAACCTTTTATCTTTTGTTCAGTAGAGATTGGCAGTTCTAGTGCTGAAATTATCCAAATTATTCTAGAGAAAGTTTAAAGAGTTTAAAACACAGTGGGGCACTTCCTGTATTACAACATGACATCACAAGGTGGACCAAAGTGTTTTCTGTTTGAGAGAAGAACTCATCCTAAACATGCAAGTTTTGTGTTAAATGTGTGAACAAAACTCCAGGTATGTTTTTGATGAGGAAACAACATTATAACATAGATTAGAAAGCAGCATAATATGGATACTTTAAAGATCCCATGACATGGTACTTCTTGATGCTTTTATATGGCTCCTTAATGGTTCCCTAATACTGTAAATGAATCCTTCTTCAAAATCAACACTCAGTGCATGAGAAACGGAGATAAGATGAGAAAGAGTAATTTTTCTCCCTCAGAACAGGTCATAATGGGAGTTGTTGCTTGAATGCAAATGAGGAGAAAAAAGCTGGCCAATAATAGAGGATGGGGGCGTGGCCAAAGTCTCCGCTCTCGGCTCTAGCTCTCAGCTGATCCATTTCCTTGTTTTTGCACGGGGGAGAGATTTCAAGCGTTCCATTGAAAAATAAACACATTTCCACATAAAATAAAATTAAACCACTGCTGTTCAAAGGTCCAGAGGCTCAGATAAAGGACTTCCGAGCCTAGAAACACTCGGACGTGCCTCCAGGCAAATAAAAAAACGCATTTTGCATTGCGTAGCGCATTCACAGTCCAAACTCTATGGGCGGGATATACAGGGACGCTGAGCGGAGACAGAGGGAGGGGCTGGAGCTGGAGCTGACGTCAATAAGGTGCCTTGTCCAAACTCGCCCGTTTGAACATTGGTTTTGTGTAACGCAGAAAAGGACCGCAAATGCTCAGTTTAGACATTTCGCAACTTTTAGCCATGGGGGGGGGCCTAAACAGGGTAGGGGAGCTCACATTAACGTTCAAAAACCTCAGAAAGTGAAAATTTCATGCCATGGGACCTTTAATACCATACTGTGGAACATTCCAAGCAAAGCCGTAACAGCAAATTTACATTTACAGAAGATGAACCCTATTAGACTAATTACCTTGCACAAAGTGTGAAACGGAGGCTGCTGCAGCGCTTTTATTGTTTATAGTAAGGAGGGGGGGCTCTTAACCTTGGGAAGATGGGAGCTACAAAGGCAAAAGAAGATAGCGACTAGCACCTCCCTTTTTGTTTTTCAAGCCACAAAGTAATTGGGCTCGAGAGGAATGGCGTTTGATGTATCTATTTATCAGCAGTTATGTGTCACCGCGCTGAGTCCGTTGTGTGCGGGTGCCTTAAATAAAAATGGCAAGAGAACTAGCGGGGGAGGAGACAGAGGTAGCGCACATTAAAGCTAAGGCAGGCCGTTGTCACACAGTGGAAGTTAAAGACCAAGGTCACCAAAGTGTTTGAAAAGTAGCATGGGGTGGCTAGGGCTGCATAAATGAAGCCACCTGCGAGCATGCATACAGAACTGGAGTCATGTGTAGAATGTAATGACTTTGCTGACATTGAGTTAGTTTGTCTGTCGGAAGTCATCAAGTTTTGTTTAGTTCAAATGAACTGTATTATGACTTAATTATGTAATTAAAATATGTACATAACTTGTAAAATGTAAAACTACATTTGTTCCAATTACTATTTGTACAAAGAGATACTGCTACTACTAATACACCACAACAGTTCATATAATGTAACTATTGGTGTCAAGACTTTAGGGCCCATCTTACCCCCGATCTTAGCACTAGTAATGAGGCAATCAGGCAGCAAAGCGGGGTGTGGGGAAAAATCAAATATGGGTACAATAAAACACCTCCAGATCCAATGCAAGTACGTACCAGCAGAGGTACCAGGAATATAGAATTTTGGATGGGCTGTGACAGAACTGGCTGGGTTTGTGTTCCAAATACCCCACTCGCACACACGTCACCCTTTTTAGTTTCCTCTGCATTCCTCCGTTCGTTTGTGTCCCATTACGCAGCAGACCAGTTTTTATCCCATGTGTTCCTCATCCCACAGCAGACTCCCAGCAGTCCGCTACCTCCATTCTCACCTGAGGTACGAGTGTCCACCGCCGCTACTGTGTGTCCACTGCATTTGGTCTCACACAAGTGGATGTCTCACAGATTATGGAATATATTTATTGTCATATAAATGTTTCTGATTTTACTTTTGATTTTACTACACTTTGCGCACAGACATGGATTAAACCATTAACACAGGGGGAGGGTGGCTGGGCGACCTGCGATTGCCCCTCACAAGTGACTGATATGCACCATGAGCGCACAGCAGGATGCTCGGGTGTCTGTACAGAGCAGTGCTCATGTGCACTATACGGCACTTCAGCCACTGTACTGTAAAGCTCTACTGACCGCTGCTGCCAAAAGAGCAGCACGTACGAGACGTGCATCTGCTCCACGGTCATAGCCCTGAACTGTCAATGAATGTGCATGCTGATCCATGTCCGGCCTCTCCACGGCTCATGCACAGTTTTCTACAGTTCTGATGGTAGTCTACCTACTGACTGACTAACTTTATAAACTAACCAAAGCAGCACAATGGGAATAATTTGGTCATGAAATTAAATGGAGCTGATGACAGAAAGAGTACAAGGATGTGAGGAAATCTGACATTGCAGCATTAGGACCAGAGACAGGTTAAAAAAGACGCACTTTAGGAGAGTGCTGTAAAAGACCTCATGTGAATGAGCAGCTTTTGTACAGATCCAGATCAAACCAAACTATAGAGCAGTGCTAAGCCGATACATGAAGCAGGCGAGGGGCTGTACTCTGCTGCGGGAGGGCATCCGGATGGTGCACCAACATCCCACACGGCACACA
The DNA here is from genome assembly GCA_036785185.1 of Paratrypauchen microcephalus. NCBI lineage: Eukaryota > Metazoa > Chordata > Actinopteri > Gobiiformes > Gobiidae > Paratrypauchen > Paratrypauchen microcephalus. The sequence continues at coordinate 8,669,330 of JAVJIX010000015.1, read as the reverse complement.
AACATGTTATAAATGTTAAGCATTTATCATCCTAATATATTTCCAAATAAAAGAAGCCTTGAGCATGTTACACGTTGGTTTGCAGCATTCCAAGCAAATATCTCTATGGAGTCAAGCAGGTGATGAACTCTTAACCTGAAAACCTAAGCTTTGTTTTGAATTTGTTCAGCCAATCTATTTTTATATACAGTAGTTTATCCTATATTTGGAAATTGGGATATACCAATGCACTGAACTAAAGATTTTCATAAAACTTTGAGCACATTATCTCTATCATTATGCCAGTTTACTTCAATATTGTTTCTCATTGTTTTTCCTTGTTTGTCATCTTTTCAGCAATCAGAGGAGAACTTCAACCCCAACTGTTCTTTCTGGAGTTACTCTAAGAAAACTATGACTGGATACTGGTCTACGCAGGACTGCAGATTGCTGGCGACCAATCGGACACATACCACCTGCTCGTGCACACACCTCACCAACTTCGCTGTTCTGATGGCTCATGTTGACGTGAAGGTATGTCTGGAACTTTGTGATTGAAAAATTGTGTGAAATGTGTCAGTCTCACCTTATGCAACCGTCTAAAGTTGTGAAAAGGTTATGAGTCATAATCATAGTTCAGATGGAAGTTTAAGATTGTCAGACCTCACAGGGCTTCACTTTAAAATCTGTGTGGAAGTGGATGGAGTGGACACCAGACTTTGCTCGTATTTGAACTGTACTAGTATTATTGTGTACTTTGACTATTGTTTGACATGCAAGAACAGAATATCACATTATGGGGCGGCAGTAGCTCAGTTGGTAAGAACATTTGTCCACTGATTCGAAGGTTGGTGGTTTGCATCCCGCTCTCGACATAAACATCATTGGTTGAGCGGTCAGATCCACTGACCCACAGGTTGGCATTCATCCCACAGATGAATGCTGTTGTTGTGTTCCTGGGCAAGACACTTAACCCACCTCGCCCCTAGTGTCGGCATAAACTGGTGTGTGTGTGTGTGCGCGCGCGCGTGTGTGTGTGTGTGTGTGTGCATTTTGAGTGCCTTGAGGGTGGAAAAGCGCTATATAGAAATATGACCATTTACCATTTGATGTTATGCATTGCCTGTATGGTATAGGTATACTGTATAGTATACAGCTTTGGAAAAAAATAAGAGACCACTGCATTTTTTTTCTGGATTCAGCATCTCTATATGTATTACAGCCATTCCATTCCAGCGTCTATTGAATTCCAACATAAACACAAAACTGAGCTACTTCAGTTCTTGCACCATGAGTGGAATAAAGTCACCCAAGAACAATGTGAAAGACTTGTGAAGAGCATGTCAAGACGCATGAAAGCTGTGATTAAAAATAAGGGTTATTGCACTAAATATTGATTTCTAAACTCTTCTTAACTGTAAACATTAGTATTACGTTGTTGAATTTAATTTGATCTTGATTCTTTACATTGTTTGAGGTCTGAAAACATGTATCTTTTTTGTCATTTTCTGCAAATAAATGCTCTAAACAATAATATTTTTATTTGGAATTTGGGGAAAATGTTGTCAGTAGTTTATAGACTCAAACAAAAATGTTCCTTTTGCCCAAACACATACCTATAAGTAGTAAAATCAGAAAAACTGATTTTGCAGTGGTCTCTTATTTTTGTCCAGAGCTGTAAGTTAATATGGCTCCTGGGCCACATATGGCCCTTTGTCTGACTCTGGCCCGTTTAGGCTCATTTTGAATTACAAAATAAACATTTTATAATTTTACCTCATACCTAGACTAAAGCTGCATTGTTTTTATTTTAGAGGTGTTTTTTTAATGACCTTTTTTTGTAAGCCAACCTCACTTCAAAACAATGCTATTTACTGCTTTTTATAAAGAAATACAATTAATATTATGCAGAATTGAGTTAAGCCTTCCACAGTGTTTTCTGTTTCTCATGTGGCCCCATTAAAAAAATAATTGCCCACGCCTAAGTGAACATATTGGGCTTATCCTTTAGTTGCAAATGGTATCTAAGTTGGCCACATTTTGTAACAGTCAACCAATTATTTTAATATTTCTTGCATTACAGCAGAAACAAGAAAACACTGTGTGAATTAGCAGCAGAAATGACAATGTATGGAGTGCCTGGACAGTTTAATCTGCCTATTTACTTAAAAAGTTGCTTACTAGTACTCTGTGTAGCTGATTTTACCAGAGATCCTAATAATTTGGAGAGCTTTTGCAGCACCATGCACCTTTCTAGTCGTTTATTCAATGCTATACATTTTATATAATTGGGACGAGGCATACAATTTTGGATCAAAAGCTAGTCATACAATAACCTTTCATAGGCCAAGCAACTGTGCATTAAGCCTCAAACAACTTGCAAATATGCATCTTCTTTATGTATTAGCTCATAACAGATTTTTAATTAGAATTTACTATGATGATTATGGATTTATTTCTGAGAAAAAACACAAAATAGAAATTGGCTCAGAACATGTTACAAATGGTGCTATTGAAGGCTCAGAGAAGTTGGTCCTTCGGATGGTGACAGACGGCTTCATTATCTCTGTAGAAGTTTGAGGAGCTTAGTGCTGACTGCGCCGACCACTTCTCCCTATCTGCTGTGGCATCTGTCTCTGGATAGCCTCAATACAACGAGAGGGAGGGAATTCACTCCAACACGTCTCTCTTGGCCCCGCTCCACAAAACCACTAAGTTCCTCTATTGGACATTCTCAATACAGTCTGTTGAAAGCATGCAACAGTCGCATTTTTGAATCGCTTAGGATTGACAAAATGAAAGTTGTTTTTTTTTTTTCTTTTTTTTTTTTTTGGCTTAGAGAAAATTGTTCCTTAGAATTGGCTGTGTGACTTGTGGGCCTGCTGAGATGTTGGAAAGGAGCTGGGTTCACAATGGATAGCAGATAATGCCAGCCTTCATCCAATTGAGTAAAAAGAAGAAGTAGAAGAACTTCTTCTTCTTAATGCCAGCCTTCATCCAATTGAGTAAAAAGGAGCATTTGTCAAGCTAGTCCTTTAACTTTGAGCTTGATGCAGTTTTTGTCTGGTGAAAACCATAGACAGCATATGTAGTGTAGCCTTTGCTAAGTGGTGTGTCGAAAAATGAAGTAGTAGTGACTATAATCCAAACATTTTCAAACTCTATTCTAATACAAAGGAATAGATTCAATATCAATTCCAAAACCATAATGATAATGTTGAAGATTCTCGCCCCTACCACCAGAGTGCGACAGGGTGCGTAAACGTGCTCTCATACTGGTACAGTTAAAAGGACTTATTGTTTAACATATATCATATAACATACAAGTGTTGGAAATATTAAAGGTATAATAAAGGTACATTTTCTGATGTTAAGCCGTAAAAGCGCTTATATACTCAATAAGGGTACAAAATATAAAGTTATAAAAACATGGTTCACCCTTTAAAGGTCCCATGACATGGTACTTCTTGATGCTTTTATATGGCTCCTTAATGGTTCCCTAATACTGTAAATGAATCCTTCTTCAAAATCAACACTCACTGCATGAGATATGACTCTGACAGTCTTCATGAGGCTAGATATGTGTCTAAAATGCTTTATTCTGAGTGTTGCTGCTTCAATGCAAATGAGAAGGACGGAGAGATTGGCTAAGGAGCGGGGGGGGGGGTTCCCCCGCTGGAAGCGCAGCTCGGCACCGCTGTCTGCTCGCCTCCGTGTTTAACACAGGAAGACAGATGGGAGACTTTGCAATGAAAAAAAGCATATTTACACAGAAAATAAAATTAAACCACTGGTATTTCAGAGGTCCAGAGGGTCGTTTAAGGGACTTGCGAGCCTAGAAACACTCGGACGTGCCTCCAGGCAAATAAAAAAACGCATTTCGCATTGCGTAGCGCATTCACAGTCCAAACTCTATGGGCGGGATATACAGGGACGCTGAGCGGAGACAGAGGGAGGGGCTGGAGCTGCATTTGCCGATCTGACGTCAAAAAGGTGCCTTGTCCGAACTCGCCCGTTTGAACACTGGTTTTGTGTAACGCAGAAAAGGACCGCAAATGCTCAGTTTAGACATTTCGCAACTTTTAGCCATGGGGGGGGGGGGGGTAAACAGGGTAGGGGAGCTCACATTAACGTTCAAAAACCTCAGAAAGTGAAAATTTCATGCCATGGGACCTTTAATGTTTTGAGTTTGTGATTTTGAATAATGTTTCCTTTATGATTTGATGTTTTAACATGTTATCATTTATTATCATTTATTATGTTATCATTTCATTATGATCATATTATAATCTTGCATGTTAACATTTATCAACTTATTAATCATACTTATTATATATCATGTATCATTTTTTATTAAAGTTACTCATGTATTCTAAATATGATTTCATTTCACTCACATGAAGAGCGTGTGTGTATTATAATGAGGAGCTGTGAAAAGGGAGTACTAGAAGATAAGGAGAAGGCAGACTAGCAAGTAACTTTGGACAAGTGGTTGTGTCGAAAAAATAACAGATTTAGGGAGAGAGTTTTCATTTTATTGTATGAAACTATGAAAAATTATTTGATCTTGTTATGCTATGAAGTTATGAGCATGAGCCATAAAGGCATGTATTTATTTTGTTCATTTACTTTTTGTGTTTAAAGGTCCCATGGCATGAAATTTTCACTTTCTGAGGTTTTTGAACTCCCCTACCCTGTTTAGGGCCCCCCAATGGCTAAAAGTTGCGAAATGTCTAAACTGAGCATTTGCGATCCTTTTCTGCGTTTGAAAAAAACACAGCTCAAATGGGCGATTCTGGACAAGGCACCTTATTGACGTCAGATCGAAAAAAGAAATGCAAATTCAGTTCCACCACCGTCTGGATCTCCACCCCCTGTCTCTGGAAATCACGCCCAGAGAGTTTGGACTGCGGAGGAGCTAGGCAATGCGAAATGCGTTTTTTTATTTGCCTGGAGGCACGTGCGAGTGTTTCTAGGCTCGGAAGTCCGTTACATTATATGAACTGACCTCTGAAACAGCAGTGGTTTAATTTTATTTTCTGTGAAAATGTGTTTTTTTTCATTGAAAAAGCTCTTCCTCCTCCTTCGCGCTTACACACGCGGAAATGGGGCCAGGCACAGCGCACCGCTAAAACAAGGAACCAGCGGCGCATTTGACTGTAAGTCAGGATAGAGCTTGTTAGATACATAGTTGCAGGTCAGCCAGTCATTCGGTGCCATATGTACGGGTCTTTTATAAGCAGCGTATTACCCACGCAGATAATCAATTGTAAAAGTTCCTAGACAGTGACTGATTACGAATAAAGTACAAAGCATATAAAAGCAAACAGTTCTGAGAGCCCACTTTTTTGAAAAAGTTTAATTTCAAGAGGACATCTTTTTAACGATCGTCGCTTCTACCTGGTAAGTCTTTTCCACTTCACCTAGCCTAAACTCCTAGGAAAAGGGTAACCACCAACCTCGAGAGTGTAAAGGGTTTTAGGGGGGTTAATTTTAGTTATCCTTAAGGGAGCCTCATCCTCAGGTAAAAGGTAGAAATTTTGTTTCTTGGTTGCTCTGCTTCTGAGCTCATTCGACAGATAATTAAAACACTCTTTCTTTAGACACCGTCTTTTTGTCCTTTTCATTATTAAATCATAGTGCTTTCTTTTATATTACCATGTGATGTCTGTGTAATCCCACAGGAAGGTTCCATGGGCGTTTACTAGTCTATGTCGTGTTATACTTGTTCTGATGCAACTCAAGATCATTCTATTCAGCAGAGGTCCCTTTTTTCTTTTAGATGTTGCAAACTAGAAGCAGTGTTAGATGTAGGAAATGTACTGAATAGTGAAAGTAACCAACCTCGGTACTGACTTACTTGTGGTTATAAAAGAACTCTAAATCAAATGCATTTAATAAAAAATAAATATATAAATGTACTGGCAAAATCTGCCATCTTTACTCTGACTGTATCAATTGTTCAAAGAGATACTGTATATTATTCAAAATCATGTTAAAAATTAAAACCATAAACAAAAGAACCAAATTGCCCCATAAGCTGCTGGGTTACTACTGGGGAATGCATTTAACTCTTCTAGTTGTATTATATTTTATATTTTATATTACTCTACTATCTAATTATATTATATTAATTATATAACTCTATAATTTGCCCTTAATTTAGTATTCACAATGTTAAGATTTTGTTGTTAAATTGGTTTATCTTTAAGCTAAGTGAAAATTGTATGTGTGACCTCAACCTCTAATTTGATTGTATAAGCTCGTTGGAAGCAAAGAATGCAAGTACAGTGGTACCTCACCTTACGAAAGACCCCACAAACGAAAAATCCAAGTTACGAAACACCTTCACGTTAAATTTTGGTCTCTAGATACGAAAGAAAATTCAAGTTACGAAACGCGAAATCTCAAAAATTCAATTAATGTGCACTCAGATGCGCACTCAGATGCACGCCCCGAAACGTAAATACACTTTATCAACACATACGGGTTAGGTTCCACAGGTGGCTGTAAATGCCTCACCACACACATTCTACGCTTTTCTCAGATTGGAGTTGGGCTTTTCTCGCATTTCTCTCTAGTTTGAGCACTCGAACTTTCATAGATTTTCAACGGAATGTGTTGATAGTGAAGCGTGGGGGAAACACGCCTCAATATAGCGCCGAACGCGCGAGGGGAGCGGAGACACAGGATTACTATCAACAACACATCATCAGTATGGTAAAACTAACCTGTCTCACGACGGTCTAAACCCAGCTCACGTTCCCTATGGGTGAACAACAACCTGTGGGTGAACAATCCAACACTTGGTGAATTCTGCTTCACAATGATAGGAAGAGCCGACATCGAAGGATCAAAAAGCGACGTCGCTATGAACGCTTGGCCGCCACAAGCCAGTTATCCCTGGAGAGGTGCGCGACACAGTGCGAGGCCGCGTGTACACCAGGGCTGCGGGCGCGGGATGGACTCGCGGCGCCCGGGCCGTGCCTCCCCCTCGGGGCCGCGTCCACGCGGGCCGAGCACGGGCGGGCGAGCGCAGGAGCCGCGGCGTGATTTAATCCTGGTCTGGTTCCCGGTTTGGTCCGGGTCTGGACCTGGTCCGGTCCTGGTTTAGTCCAGGTCCAGTCCTGGTTTAGACCTGGTCTAGACCTGGTTTAATTCTGGTCTAGACCTGGTTTATTCCACTTTTAGTCCTGGTCTAGTCTTTTAGCCAATCAGGATGCAGAACACAATGTTACACTATAAAAAAAAAAAAAATTACACTATTAAAAAAAAAACCTTGGAACGGAAAGAACGGGGCCTTGGAACGAATCAGGCCTTTTCCATTGAAATAGCTACTCAACTTACAAAAAATTCACGTTACGAAACCACTTCTGGAACGAATTAATTTCGTAAGGTGAGGTACCACTGTAGTTTTACGTTCATGATGTCTTGCTTTTGGATATATTGTTTGTTTTTGTTTATTTATTACCTTACCATTTTAGAGAAGCAACAGGCCTACTTTTACTTCCATGCAAATTTGCAGTTACCTACCTCCTGGTTCTATCTTTTCTTATTGGACATTATTAAAAGGACTTTATTTGAATGTGGAGGATCCTTTTCATTTGCCAGCCCTTTTTTCCCATATGAGAAAATGGTGAATGGAGGAGACAAGTCACAGAAGGAAGACGAAATATAAATCAACCATTTTGTGTCTCCATGGCAACAGGACATACCTCCACTCTGGTCTGCATTGTTAATACTCATTACCCTGACTGCAACAGATTGCATTATTCAAACCTGGTTTATATCTCGGTGGCACAAAATAAAACATGAAATCAAATAAAACACAACTTATAGATTTATTTATTTATTTTTTTTTCGAGAAGGCAGGCCACAAAGCAAATCTTACCTACTGTTTTGCTACAGCAGTACGCGTGTCAGGAGCTTGCTGAATAACATGTTCTGTTTTAATAACAGCTCTCATCTTGTTGTAGTTGCTTATGATTGCATAATATAATATCATTTTATTTTATTATTATTTTTATTTGTCAGTGTAAAACAAAAATATATATATACACATACATTAGGACTGACAACATATTTTCAGAAATGCTGTAGTATTTTATTTGCTATTATGGTTAGTCTGTGCTACTCGCTGCAGCTACCACACTACTCATATTTGTTATGGTGGATGGTCTGTTTACAAGTTTAAAAAAAGTTTTAAGTAAAAAGTGCATAATTACAGTGTCATCATCTTTAAAATTATATCTTGAAATAATCTCGCAACACCCACTTTGGGAACAGCAAATAGCTTTAGCTTAGATTGTACAGCTCTGGAAAAAAATGAGAGACCACTGCATTTTCTCTCTACATCTGTACATGTCTTACAGCCATTCCATTCCAGTATCTGTTTAATTCCAACACAAACACAAAGCTGAGCTACTTCAGTTCTTGCACTAGAAGTGGAATAAAGTCACCCAAGAACAATGTGAAAGACTTGTGGAGAGCATGCCAAGACGCATGAAAGTTGTGTAAAAATAAGGGATATCACACCAAATATTGATTTCTGAACTCTTCTTAAGTGTAAACATTAGCATTATGTTGTTTTAAAATGAATATGATCTTGTTTCTTTGCATTGTTTGAGGTCTGAAAACATGCATCTTTTTTGTTATTGTCATTTTCTGCAAATAAATGCTATAAATGACAATATTTTTATATGGAATTTGGAGGAAATGTGGTCAGTAGTTTATAGACTGGAACAAAAATTTTCCTTTTGCCCAAACACATACCTATAAGTGGTAAAATCAGAAAAACGGATCATTTTGCAGTGGTGTTATTTGTTTCCAGAGCTGTATTTTCAGCCATTAGGAGTCATTAGATGAGTCCATTATTATAACATTATTAAGTGTAAAACTGTTTTGTATATAACCACTAAGAGAGTAAGAGTGCCCAAATGTACTGCTTCCATGCCCTCTTTGTTTATTTAGCAAACAAACCATGTTGTTAATGTTGATAATTATTGAGTTGATAGATGATTCTGCCCACATACAGTACATACGCACATACTGCTGCTGTTTGAAATCCTTTGAAGACAAATCTGGTGTATGCAGTGCTGTTACAAAGTCAGAACAGAGGAAAAACTCCAAACACATGTCTCAATGGGAGTAATTATTTTTGATTCGGTCTCTGAATGATTTGTTATCTGCATATTGTAGATACTTAAATGTGCCCTATGTCACTTTTTGTTTGGGGGTCCGTCATGTTTTTGTGTCTATGGATTTGTCATTGCATTGCCTGGAATGTTCCACAGTATGACATTAAACAGCTTTGTCTTACATTTATTAAATCACAGGTGGTTTTATAGCTCAAAAATACCCAGAAAAACAGGCATTCTGGCTGTGAGTGGTGCTGCCTCTCCGCAGATCTGACCTGTAATTTCGTTTGGTCTCCATGAGGATAGAAAGGTTTAAAACTGCACTGTAAAACATTTCAGACAAACAATAACATGGAGACAAGCATTTGACAGACCCTCCTCCAGAAAAGTTACACAATGCACCTTTTAAATTAAAACAAAGAGTTGTATTTTTACCTATATTTTTGACTAATAAATATCTGAAAATCTATTTTTGAGTTTGGAATGAAGTTAACAAATGCAGTTCAGGTGGTGCGATTGAAAGTTTGACAAGGACACGTGAAGTCGCACATCTTCCATTCCAGATTTTTGTTTTTGATTTTTTGTAATAAAAACGAAAAGGGCTCAGGACTGCAGTTGCCGTTGGCCACATAAACAAATTAAAACTGGCAATCAGCAGCTGTGACTGAGAGATTATTGGTCTGTTTTGTATTACAATGATTATAAATCGTGTTATCATGGAGACTGGGTGTACTTTGATGTGACTTTGCTAAAAAGAAGATGCTGACCTCGGGATGTCCCATTGCTAAACCACAAAGCATCTGGTGATTAAGTGAGCTTAGACAGGATTGAAGTCAAATGCATTTCGCTCAGCTTTTGAAAGGCCGGCATTGGATCTTGTCATGATTTTGAAAAATTGACTTTTCGGATATGATCGTCTGACCCTTTTGTATTGATTGGAGAGCTGTGCCAAAGCCTTATGTTGTCAAATTCTATCAAGGGCAAGACATTGTTAAGTTGACAAATTGAATTTCTACTTTTGCCATTGTTAAATAAGGCAAATACAGATTATCTTTATTTAATTTTTTAACCGCACAAGAACAAAAATAGACCAACAAAAAAAACACTAATAAAAAATAAAATAAAACCCTCCCACCCCTCTCTCCACACACTCAAAATGCCACCTCTGTGTAACATTTAGCACAAAATTTTAATTGCACTGCACTGCAAATCTACAGAAACATGTGTCCTTACCATAAACCGAGGCCCTCAAACTCAAGTGCAAAACACTTTTACATTTCACAACACACATTAACAAGTTTAAAAACAAAATTACATTTAGAATACACGTTTACATCTTGAAAACAAATCCCAAGTTTCATAAAAATGCGCAAACAAACAAATGTGCAAACAAATTTACAAAACACTTGTACAAGCGCCGAGACAAATTTACATGTGGCAAAAACACAACTACAAACCCCCAAAACAGATTAATAAGACAGTTCTTTACAAAAGGGAACGTCCTAAAAAGCGGAAGTGACGCAGCGACGTGCAGGAGAAGCAGGATGTCAGCGGTAATTCGATGAGCGCGTGTGTTTATACTTAGAAGCGTTCTTTTTTGTTTCTGTTGTAGTGAATGAACAATGCTTTGCCCCAATTGTGGAGACAACCTTCTCCACGTAATGCGCTTTAGTTCAGCCCGCGGACGGTCTCTGGAGATCGCAGGGAGCCCAGACCAAGAAGGGGACGAATTGATACTACAGGCAGCAATGCATTATGGGAACTGTAGTTCAAAATGTCTTCTGTATTTATTAATAGAAATTAGAAATTGTCTTGCGAAACTTTGAGACCTTTGCCATAGACTGCGTAAAGAAGCGGATTAAGGGAGTGTGACATCACCCAGAGCACTTGGCTCCAATTAATTGAAGCTCGCAGTTATAGGGAAGAATTTGGAGCCAAGTTTCATATTTGGAATTCTGTCTGCAACTATCATAACAACCAAAGAGCCATCAGAAGCAAGGCTGCTAACGATAATACCCCACACCCATGCATTCCAGGTTATTATATTATGTTTTGGGTATAACTGTGAAATTGTTTGCATCTAAGAGCAAGATTGAAAATATTGTAATCAAAATTCACATTATATTTCTGTGTGAATCTGGTTGTGTCTATATATATATATTTAACACCTAGTATGCTAACCATTACACAGACAGAAATAAGGTACAGCTAACAAGAGGATTTACCCTGAAGCTAGAAGGCATTTGTTATGACTTACATCTGTCTCTTGTATTTTTTATGAATGTTAGATCATTGCCTGTTACTGTTACAACTATAAAATATGTAACTAATTAGCAGTTGTGGCATTCTTGAACAATATAACACAAAGAGTTATTCAACAAACTGTAATCATTGTAATCTTACCTGCATTAGTTCCATTTTTCAAAGGGAGACCTCTTTGTTGAAGCCAGAATTCTGTGCTGGCACACTACTTAAGTCCACTATTTCATCAGTGGTAGTTCAAAGTGTATTTTTCCACATCCCTGAATGGCCTGTGCTCATTTGACCTCCTGAGATTCCTTATTGAGCCATTTCCCTTTATTTAAGCCCCCCATTTGCCAAGATCGCCGGAGGGCAGTTGGATTGAGAAAGAAATCGTTTTAAATATGGCTAAAGGACAAGTACAAGTTCAAGAAATATAGTCCTTCTGTTGCTTCTGTCTCGCAGCCATTATTTAGTCAGTGGATGTAGTCGAGACAGGCCCCAGAGATGCATTAAACTACTTTGAAGAGCCATTATTCCCAGTAGGCTCGTAGTATGTGTAAATCTGCATTCCCCCACTAGTTGATGGTGGTGCTATTTGCCTATCATTTATCATGGTCTTCGAAGAACATCTCTCTCGTTGACATTATCGCGGAGAAAAATGAGAAAAGAAAGGACAGTCAAGGTTGCTTTGGCATGAAATTGTGTATTTATATATATATATGTTTGATGCATGTACATTAACTGCCATGGCAACTGTCCACCAACGTGTGATCGTAAGTTATCATATGGTCATGAGAGTTGCTTCTGCTCTAGGTTTGAACAATTTGAGTACAAAAAATTCAATATATATATATTTTTTTGCACAAAAATTGCAATTGTAATTAAATTTATGTTTTTGGGTTTCGTTCAAAGTTTGTATTTTTAACGAAAAATTGACAAAAAGCCTAAAAGTAGTTTTTAGACTTAAACTTACACAAACTTTATTGATCCACAAGGGATATTATTTGGACACAGTAGTACACATATCAACAAAGAACAACAATATAAATGGTAATAATACATTTAAAATAATGTATTATCCTGTGGATCCGCGGGGGATCCATGGCGGCCGGTGCACTGTGATCTGGGCAGCGGACCTGGACCGTTGTCCCCGTGACCCGAAAATACGGAGAAAGCAGAAGAAAATGTTAAAAAAAAAAAAAAAAACATTGAAAATAAGTAGCAAATATAGCAAGAGTCTGATGTCAAGTGAGGCATAATTATACAAATATACAAGTATATGTGCAAGCAAAAATAAAATATAGAAATATAATAGGGCTGTTCCGATACTGATACTGACATCGGCAAAAGCCAAATCACTGATCCGATACCACTGTATTTTCTACAATGAGGACCTGTAAATGCGAGCGTGGCCACTGTTTACCTGTAGCTGATTCTAGTGCTAATTCCCAGAGCAGGTTAAATTTAGTTTAGTATAAATGTGTAAATCAGCACTACTTATGGTCAAAATCATTATATATTTGACTCTTAACACTTAGTTCTCAAAATCTAATTTATTCTTCTGGATTTTCTTTAGAGATGGCTTTTTTACACTCTGTTTATTGTGTTTTTGACATTTAATACACAGTAACAGTCCCCAAAATGACAGTGTTACAGCATTTCAGAGATGGCTTTTTAGTAGATGTATTTATTGCTCTTGTATTGTAACAAAATTGAGTAGCCTTAGTCTACTGCTTCACACAATGCGGTATCGGTATCAACGAGTACACTAAGGTAAAGTATTGGTATCAGAACATCACTAAAATATAGTAATACAAAATACATCTCAGCTATATACAAGAGGTGTGAAGGATATTTTGTTTGTGGAGGAAATTATGAAGTTTGTCAATTATGTTCATTCAAATTACATTTTCCATTTGATTATGATTAATCTTGCTGCCTTATCTACCGAATGTTTGAATGTTATCTTCCTTTCATTTGGACAGACCTTTTAAAATGTGACGGTTTGCCTTCAGCTTTGATTCACATCCTTCCCTTGCTCCCCATATTACCACGCACTTCATAAATCCTATAGCATAGCATAGGTGATCCTCCGGTAAGGACCACTCTCTGCCCCTCTCCACCGGCTGTATTTCATGACTCAAAGGCCAGCGCTGTTCGGAGGTGTAGAAGGGAGATTTATGCATTTTAATTGGATTGGCTGTGCGGGCCCCATGCTGAGAGCGCTTCTTTGAGGTACGGAGGGGTTGGCGTCATGATTGTACATGCTCTACTTTAAACCTGTTTCCGGAGGAGCAGTTCAAGAGGTGTAAGGCTGAGATTCTGTTCATGCTAATCAAGGACCTATATGTGATCTTAAAGCTAAAATAACATGTGAAAATGCTACTAATACGTTTGATTTATGTGCAGTGTGGGCAGTTAAATATAAACCTGCACAATATATCGCAAAGTATAAGTAATAATGCAATGTTGACTCACGCTGTCATCGATATTGCAGTGTACTCAGTATATCGTTTTTATGATATAAACAGGCTGATTTCATAAAAGGTTTCCCTTACATAGTAAAAAATTGGCCTGTATTAGCCAAGATTTTGTCTCTGTTAAGTTTTTATGTAGACACTAGTAAATTAAAGCATGTTTATTTTAGGGCTGTCAGTTTAATGCGTTAATTAGATTAATTAATTACACTGCAAATTAACGTGTTATAAAAATTAACACAATTATGAGCGGCAATTCAATGCGCGCACATTTTAAATTTGGCGTGCGGCGAGCAAATCGCTGCCAGGGCCTTTGAACGGCAAGTTTATTTATAGAAAGAACGAAGACGGGACGATCAACAAAAACGCGGTGATTTGGCGCTTTTGACAAAAAGAATTTTCAGATCACCAAAGCTGCTCCAGCCTGACGGATCATTTGAACGATAAACACGTCCGGACACGTTCCATTGGTGATAATGCGAGCGTGAGCACACTTCAACAAACCAACAAACCAACAAACCATACTTTGGGAAACGTATGAGCAAAGCGACTGAAAACCTGACAAAGTGGGTTGCATATCTCTCTCTCTCATTCTTTTTCTTTCTCAATCTCTCTCTTTCAGTCTCTCTCTGTCGCTCTCTCTCTAGCATTAAAATGCGTGAAGCGTCCCTCAGTCGTCCAGGTATTTTATCAGAGATTAAAATGTGATTAATTTGATTAATTACAGATCCTGTAATTAATTAGATTCATTTTTTAATTGCCTGGAATTATTGAGTGAAAACAGCCTTAAAATATTGCAGTAATATTGATATTGCAGTTCTATTGCAGCAGCCGTATCAGTTAGTTTGTAGAAAATAAGTTGCAAAGAAGATTCTGACACGCTGACAATGTGCCATCTGTTTTGTGACTCTGAAAATGTGAAAAGGCCTTTTTTTTTATATATATAACTTTTTATCCCTAATATTTATAGTTCCAAGATATCACTTATAACTACAACTTAATTAGCTTTAATAAAGCATGAACAAAGACAGTGTGTATAAGGTGGTTTCATGGCCTGACCGCTCCAGTGGCCAGATACCGTATATACAGTCCTCTGAGCCTCAAGATCGGGGGCAGAGCCAATCTCCTCAGGCATCCATCTGGAATGAAAAATACTGTGTTTAAGGGAAAAAAAAAAAAAAAAAAGTACTCGGCAAGAAAGATTGGAAGACAAATGGAGTGGCCCGGCCTAAGTAACGTGACTGTAGTATGACTTGGCTGCCCTTGCTACATAGCCTGTGAATTTTCCAACAAATCAACTGAGTGCAAGTTTGAGACCTCAACATGGATTTCTATCACGCCGGCCTGTCGCTGTGGGCTAAGGTGCAGACAGCGTGTAGATCACATCATTTGCCATTCTGCTTGGACAAACTCTGCGTAAAGAGAAGCTTTTTAAGGCCAACAAAGAAATCATTGCGGAATAAAATCTACCACCTGCTCGGAGATGCACCCTCTGCCCTGTGGCTCTGAAGCTTTTCCTAGTTTCTCTCCCCTACCCCCCTGTTGGAAGATAGTGATGGATAGAGCACGTATCCAGCAGCACAGATCACTAGCCCAGGAGACTCCCACAATGCAACGCTGCTATATGGCCACCCACTGCATCAATACCAAAGTGAAGCAATGAATGGGAAGTAGCCACATTGCCAAGCAGGAGTCGTGAGCAGCTATTGCATCCTGTCTGCAATAGTACAAGTTAACTGAAAAGGTTCTGTGTGAATATAGAAACACTATCAAAAACACTATCAAAATACTGCTTTATGTATGTAATATTTAATTATTCTTAGCATATGGTGTCCACAAATAACTTCCAAATTAAAATTATTATAAGAATACTGACTCCCAACATCCAATACAGTAGTTTCCATTTGAAATCTGAACATGTCAGTTTCTTTAGCAATAATATTTTAACTGGGATAGGCTGAACGACACAGACATATCCAAAATTGTTGTCTATAATTGAAACAATTTAAAATGATTCCACTTTTGTAGTGAAAGTGAGACTAAACGCCTAAACTCCACTTTTACCACCACCAAGTCTGGAGTGAATGAACAGTGAACTGTAAACCACATTGGGTGTCATGAAAGGGCTATATAAATGCTATGAATTATTATTATTTATTTTCCTTTGTGATGTCACCAACTACTAGAAATTTCACAGGCTACTGAAGGCAGCACACACTTGGATGGATAGAGATAGATATTAGTATTTAGTTTAACTTAACATTTACATACTATTCCTAATGCCTGAGCCACTGAGCTGGCTCCTCTTGATGTGGAGGAGCAGCAGCTCTACTCCGAGCTCCTCCCATGTGATTGAGCTTCTCACCCTATCTCTAAGCGAGCGCCCAACCACTCTGCAGAGGAAACTCATTTTGGCCGCTTGTATCTGCGATCTTGTCCTTTCAGTCATTACCCAAAGCTCATGACCATAGGTGAGGGTAGGAAAATAGATTGACCGGTAAATTAAGAGCTTTGCCTTTTGGCTCAGCTCCCTCTTCACCACAACGGTCTGATACAGTAACCGCATCACTGCCAACGCTGCACCGATCCGCCTGTCAATCTCACACTCCATCCTCCCCTCACTTGTGAACAAGACCCCGAGATACTTGAACTCCTCCACTTGAGGCATGACCTCTCCCTCCACCTGAAGAGGGCAAGCCACCTTTTTGCAGAGGTAGCTTGAGCATCTGTTCCGGATGTCTCCTGGACGCCTCCCTAGGGAAGTGTTCCAAGCACGTCCCACCTGGAGGAGGCCCCGGGGAAGACCCAGGACACGATGGATGGACTATGTCTCTCAGCTGGCCTGGGAACGCCTCGGGGTCCCCCCAGAAGAAGTGTGCGTGGAAAGGGAAGTCTGGGCTTCTCTGCTCAGACTTCTGCCCCTGCGACCTGGCCCCGGATAATGGGGAAGAAAATGAATGGATGGATGGACTATTCATGTACAAACACATGTTTGCTACATCTTGACACTGTTCCAACTTTTTTTTTCTTTTTTTTTCATACACAGTTCTTCTGTAACACAGTGAAGTATGTCCCATATAAGATATCTTGGCCCATCAGACAAGAGAATCCAAAGGAGGTTCTCCCCAGACACTTGGAGCTCTGAGGCTGTTATTGCACCCCATAATGATGAGCACCTGTTCCCCTTACTGCTAACATAACTGGGCTATCACCACCATACAAGCCTTCATCTTATCTCCTAGGTTTTCAACACTTAAACTGGTAAACTAGTCTTGGGGGGAGGGTAGAAGACAGAAAAATCTCCAGTGAATTGTGATAGTACTCCTCTTCCTGGAAAATCCTGCTGACTGCGGTTAGAAAATGATTTAAAGAGGTGCTTGTTTGAGAGATGGGCTAGATGTATAGTATGGTTATTTCTCAGTGTAAGCAAATATTTTCTCAAGGATTTCAACACCAAAGCTCGATATCATATAACTTGCTGGAGGCCATGGCTGCATTCATATTGCAACTGTATTCTAAGAGCTTGTAGTCTGTCAGTGCTGGAGAAAGGTCACTATAAAGTACTTTAAGATCTAGGTTACAGTTTATAATAACTACACCTAATTACTGTTAGCAAAGTATGAATAAAGAATTCATTCATAACCATTTATTAAAGGTCCTATATTACACAAAATAGATTCTTGTGAGCTTTAAGCCATGTTGGAATGTTTTTTTTTTTAAGTTAACAGCTACCTTTTACCTTTTTTCACTAGAGAATTGTAAATTCAGAGCTGAAATTACTCAAATATTCTATTCTAATGAATGGGACAATGTACTACTGGTATTAGTAATGCAGCAGTTGAGCAAGACAGTTTACCTAAGTTGTAATTGTGGTAGTTTGAATGCTTATTTGAAAGCTATGATGCAATAATAATGTAAAAAAAAAAAAAAACACGTATTTTACGACTTGTATTTTTTTTTTTTTTTCTTTATCTTACCTGTCAGAAGTTTCATGAGTGATTTTAAGAACTGAAAACAACAATGAACTTCCAGCTCTGTCTTCTATGCTAATTGTTTTATTTGGGGACTCTGATTAATTGTCTATAAACCTAAATGACTCCTTTCTTAGTTGAATACTTGTTAGCATTCATGTGACGGGCCTCATTAACATTCCAGCTATATATTGCCATTAGCACTGAAGTGATCCAGTCAAACCCAAACCCAGATTGTCCCAGCAGGGGTGACACCTTCAAGCAACTTGGATAAATTCTTGCACTACTCCCACATGTTTTAAATCAATGCCCAGAATGTTAAAAGAGGACAATTCTCTGGAGAAATCAGGAAGCCATACTCCAAAGTGTTCAGAGCAATTACATGTACAGCTATGACGGCACACTGCTGTTTATATATAGGGGGGAAGGTGTTAGATGCAGACGACATGACTTCTTTAAGCGAATGGTGTCGTACTGAGAATGCACCGTCTGTTAAGTGACATTTCTTAACATATTTTAATTAATTTTTTTTTCCTGTGTAGGTGAATTCATCATCATGCACTTTGTTTATATTTGTCAAATTTTCTTAAAGGTGCATTGCGTAACTTTTTTAGTTACACATTTAACATATTTGGTAAATGGTCACATTTTTATATAGCGCTTTTCTACCTTCAAGAAACCACTCACCCATTCACACACCAAGGTTTGCACACACTGGGGATGAAGTGGGTTAAGTGTCTTCAGTGGAGCTGACCGCTCAAACAGCCCTGGACTGGTAATCAGGCATCCTGGGCGTTTTCCCAGTGAGCTGACAATCCTAGGGGCCGATGCTCTTGTTTTTTGTTTTTTTAACTTAGAGACCGGCCCACAATTTAGAAGAGGCCATCTTGGTCCATCTTCAATGGACCAATGGAGACAGTGGACTAAACCAATCAGAATATAGAAGCTTACAAGAGCGGTCCCACCTCTTTCTCTGCACTGATCCCTGCCTGTTTCAGTGTTGAGCGTGGAAACATGGAGAAGTGGAAGAAAGGGGGTGCAGAGAAGTTGCGGGCTAAAAGATAAAAAAAAAATCTTGCTATAGATGCTGCAAAATGTTCTAAAATAACAGACATATTCTCTGGAGGGGCTGCTGGACCCTCCACGTCCTCTGCAGCCCAGGTCGAAGGTGGACAGGGAGAGGAGCAGCCAGAGACTGTGGACAGGGAACCTGAGGGACAGAGTGACCAGGAAGTGTAGCACAGGCACAGCAGGTAAGCAGGTAGTAATGGTCACCTGTTACATTTACATTGCTTCGGCGAACACAAACATAAATTAGTCCATTGTGCTCCGCTAATTATGAGGGGCCGGTCTAAGCCAAAAATGCCAGGGCCGGTTTTTTGTCCCAGTCCATCCCTGCGCTCAACTAGTGACACGTCGAGAGTGAGAATCAAACTGCCAACCTTCTGGTCAGTAGACCGCTCTACCAACTGAGCTACTGCTGCCCCATATTTATCTTTAGGGAGACAAGCCAAGTTACAGGTCAGATCTGTGGAGAGGTGACCCCACTCACTGGGGGGGTCAATCTATGTTATTCAAAATATTTTTAGCAATAAATAGACTTACAATAAAAAATAGAATAATAATAACATTACCGTGGAGACAAGCAGGTGGTTAGCATCTGTAAGAATCACCTTTAAATACAGTGGTACCTCACCTTACGAAATTAATTTGTTCCAGAAGTGGTTTCGTAACGTGAAAAATTTGTTACGTTTCGGGGCGTGCATCTGAGCGCGCATTAATTGAATTTTTGAGATTTGTTGTTTTTAAAGTGCTTTATAAATAAAGTTGGATTGGATTGGGGATTTTGCGTTTCATAACTTGAAATTTCATTCGTATCTAGAGACCAAAATTTGACGTGAAGGCGTTTCGTAACTTGAAATTTTCGCTTGTTGGGTTATTCGTAAGGTGAGGTACCACTGTATTAAGATTAGAGTCATTAAAGTGTAGACGCAGACAGTGTTGGGAAGCAACTGAACACATGTACGGAAAATACATACGCTGAATACTTATTTTGAGTACCTGTATTCCGGTGCTGTTACTTTTTCATTTGGTGGCATTCAGTTACTTTCCTAAAATCAAAAGAATACATTGCAGTACTTTGTCATTTAATTTTGGTTTGAACTGCACAGTATTAGTATTAGGGCGGCAGTAGCTCAGTTGGTAGGGCACTTGCCTAGTGATCCAGGGGTTGGCAGTTCGAATCCCGCTCTTGACGGGTGGACCGCGTGTGATCCCAGCTCCCACGGATGAGCGCTGCCGTTGTGTCCACTTAACCTCACTCCCTCTGCGGACACTGGTAGCCCCCATGGCAGAAGGCCCGTTGTGATGTGGGCCATCCTCCTGTGGACCCACCGCCCGCGGGAGGATTCATGAGGGCTGGTGCATTTTGTTCTGGGCAGTGGAACACCGCGACCCAGAGAATGGAAAAAAAGCGGAAGAAGATGAATTAATGAATCAATGAGTATTAGTGAGGAAAAAGTCGGTGCATATCATAAGGATTAAATTGTTTCTAACTATGTCATGTTTTAACGAAATACATTTTCACAGTAGTCTTCATCACTGCATGCTCAAGGGTCTGCATGCTCAAGTGCCAGCCTTCATCAGTGCATGCTTTTCAGTTGCACAGATGTGATTTCTCTGTTCATTTTCCCATTGTAAAACCACAAACTTATCATCAGTCCAGAGAGGCATCCAAACCTGTGCACAGCAGCGTATTAGGGTCTGAAAAGAGAGAATTATCTAAAAAGCCTGAGTGAAAGTTATCGAACGAGTTGGCTTTGATTGCGTTCCTGTTGAGCCCGGCCTAGACACCTGTGGCCCCTTCTGGACTGTGCACTTTGTACTCCTTTTGTTGGCCGACCAGAATGGAGCAGCAGGGGGCGTTTTGGATTGATTCACGCTGACTAATTTATGATTCATATCGCCCACCTGTGGCTCCCTATGTAGTGGTTTATTGGAGGGCTAAGGGAACGTACCTTCAGGAAACTAAACATCCTCCAGGCAGGGTTTGAAATTACTGTATGATTCCTTGTCATGGGGATTTGTTTTGGGCTTCTAACACCTGATTGCTTTGTCTTTTATTTACAACTGTGTGAATAAGTAAAGGCATCCTTCTGTTTCTCCTTTCTGTGTCGTTGTTATTGTTAAAATATATATAATTTTTAATAATAGAAACTAATAGAAACCAAAACAAAATGCTAAAAATGAAATGGTACCATGTTCAGCGTAGAATGTTTAAAGTTCAGTGCCTCCTTATTACACAAAGCCCCCTTAAATCAATTGGTCCAATAGTTTATCCAATGGAAAGGGACTACTCTACTAGGAAATGCAATTAAATAGTGGTGTTTATATCTGATTTTTGATACTTATATCCCTACTAAAGCAGAAGTAAACACTATGATTGAATGCGCTTTTTTAATCCATTCAATACTAAAACTGGTATCAAAACTCGTTACTCATTTGAGCAGGTATTGATACTAAAAAGTTACCTCCACAGGATAGAAATTAACCTTTTAGAATTATCTTAAGCTGTATCAGAACTTGTATAAGACCACATGTAGTTGGACGACTGAGGGATTACGCAGACATACAGGCACATATAAATGAAAATAGTATTAATATAATTTTTAAAGTTACATTGTCTTGTCTAAATGTTGTGTTAAAAGTGTTTTGTTTTTTTAAATTATTAAAGGTCCCATGGCATGAAATTTTCACTTTCTGAGGTTTTTGAACGTTAATGTGAGCTCCCCTACCCTTTTTAGCCCCCCCCATGGTTAAAAGTTGCGAAATGTCTAAACTGAGCATTTGCGATCCTTTTCTGCGTTACAAAAATTCGGAGCTCAAACGGGCGAGTTTGAACAAGGCACCTGATTGACGTCAGAACGAAAAAAGAAATGCAAATGCAGTTCCACCCCCGTCTCTCTGAACTCAGCGTCTCTGTAAATCACGCCCAGAGAGTTTGGACTGCGAATGCGCTAGGCAATGCGAAATGCGTTTTTTTATTTGCCTGGAGGCACGTCCGAGTGTTTCTAGGCTCGGAAGTCCTTTATCTGAGCCTCTGGACCTTTGAACAGCAGTGGTTTAATTTGATTTTCTGTGGAAATGTGTTTATTTTTCAATGGAACGCTTCAAATCTCTCCCCCGTGCAAAAACAAGGAAATGGATCAGAGGGCACAGCTGACAGCTCTGAGCGGAGAGTTTGGCCACGCCCCCACCCTCTACTATTGGCCAGCTCTTTTCTCCTCATTTGCATTCAAGCAACAACGCCCATTATGACCTGTTCTGAGGGAGAAAAAATACTCTTTCTCATCTTATCTCTGTTTCTCATGCACTGAGTGTTGATTTTGAAGAAGGATTCATTTACAGTATTAGGGAACCATTAAGGAGCCATATAAAAGCATCAAGAAGTACCATGTCATGGGATCTTTAATATCATTGTGGTATCGAAATCAGTACTGTTTTTTAAGTCTATTCCTTAGTATCAAAAATGAGTTTGATTTTAGTATTGTGACAACTCTAATAGACAAAATGAAAAATTGAAAATATATTTTGTGTATTTATTTTTACACAAAGGCAAAGAAATTTAATTTTATATTAATTATGCATTTTCATTGGATTCATTCCTGACATTTTTGTGCACAAAAAGTCAGGTGGTATATTTTATAATTTTTCCACAACAACAAAATCTGATTAATTTCTTTGTATTGTTTTATGTAAGTAGTGGACAATTCAAACCCATTTCCCCTTCTTCTTTCGACAGAACACAGACCCGGTTCACGACATGCTCCTTGACGTCATCACTTGGGTGGGCATCCTGCTGTCTCTGGTGTGTCTGCTCATCAGCCTCTTCACCTTCTGCTTCTTCCGTGGCCTGCAGAGCGACCGCAACACCATCCACAAGAACTTGTGCATCTGCCTCTTTATCGCAGAGTCCCTCTTCCTGGTGGGCATCAATCGGGGCGACCAGCCGGTAAGTTCAAGTTAGATTTCACTTAGACAAACTTTATTGATCCACAAGGGAAATTATTTTGACACAGTGGCTCACGCATTACAATATAATAGTAAAAGCAAAAAATATCAAGGGCACTAAAATTCAAAATAAGTAGCATAATAGCAAGAAGCTTCCTGCCAAATAAGACCCAGTAATACACATGTGTATCTATACAAGTTGAAAAAATATCATAGATAAATAAGATTTATATAGGCCAGTGTTTCTCAAACGGTGGTACATGAGCTTTTTCAGGTGGAAAACGCTTCAGTTTGTGGGTTTGTGTAACATAAGAGTTATTTTATCTACCTTTTTGTACTCATTTTGTTTTTGTTTTTTTGTTTAGAACTACAGTGGAAATGTTGTAGTCCACTTTTAGTCCCGGTTAAGCCTTGATTAGATCCGAAATAGTCCTGTTATATGCTTAATTTAGATCTGGTGGTATTTGGAAAGTCAAATCCTTTTGGTGGTACTTGGTGTGAAAAGTGAAAAGCTACTGATCTACTTAGAGATGATGGGGCTAAGAGTTACCAGTGGTTTTATGAGTTACTTGTTCTTGTACAGTTATTACCTATTGCTAAAGCATAAGTAAACACTGACTGAATGCGCTTTTGTTGTCTGAAAAAAGCTGTTCCGAATAATATGGGAAATGGTTTGTGAGGGCTAAGAATTAGAAACATGCTTCGAAACATAACATCATATAGTTGAGTTTAAGTTCTTTCCACTGAAATTCATTGTACCTGTGGGTTTTGATAATTCCGCCACTTTATATTACATCATATTTGCCTTAGTTCACATGTGCTGACAGCTTTGTGTTTGTTTTATTACATGTGGATAGGCCCAGTAATTACGGAGATATTAACCCAAATTCTCCTTTGCCCTCCCACTTTATTTTAAACTATGGGCAGTTGTCATTGAAGTCATTTAATCATTTAATTATTATATATTCTACAGGTAAGTGGTTAGTAAAAATACATGCTCATAGGTAGTGGAAACATTAGCTTCAAAAGGTGACATTTCATTTAATTCGGCAATAGTGCGTTATAGAGGCCTTTAAAGACGTGCATATATCTTTGCCATGCTCAATAATAAATGACCTTTACAGTAATAGGTGTGTGAGGTGCTTATACCAGACAATGTATTACTTATTGCATGGTAAATTGTAGAATAATACAAGGGAGCCAAGAAATATTATCTTATCTAGACATTGATTTTGCCCTTCAAATGCTAACTCCCTGCTCTATAAATACACAAAACAGTTTTATGCTTTCTACTGCAAAGTCACAGCATCTTCACTATTATGCTATGTGCTATTTGCTGCCAGGTTACAGAATAAATAGAATGAAAAACCTGCACGTCATAAAATAATGTGTCAATGTTATTCAGTAGCGTGCAGTGACTTTTATAGGTAGGCAAGCAGACTTGGGGTGGACATTAATATTTAGCTGATAACAATTTAATAACACCACTATTTATACATTCTTTGCAAATATATGTATGTATTTATTTATTTCACCGACATATTAAATGCATATATACTGAGCCAGTAAACAGTATACAGAGTCAAATTAGAGAGACTTAGACCTACATTGTTTATTAATATTTCTATATTGGATTGTATTTGACACGCTCTTTTTACAAACAGGGCTATTAAACATAACTTAAAGATCCCATGACATGGTACTTCTTGATGCTTTTATATGGCTCCTTAATGGTTCCCTAATACTGTAAATGAATCCTTCTTCAAAATCAACACTTGTGCATGAGAAAGACACATGTACAGAGTCAGAGTCATAATCTCTCTGTCTGAACACCTCATTATGGGCCTTGTTGCTTGAATGCAAATGAGAAGGACACAGATTGGTTAGAGGAGTGGGTGGGGGGGCCAAATGCGCCGCTGGTTCCTTGTTTTAGCGGTGCGCTGTGCCTGGCCCCACTTCCGCGTGTGTAAGCGCGAAGGAGGAAAGGAGAGCCTTTTCAATGAAAAAAACACATTTTCACAGAAAATAAAATTAAACCACTGCTGTTTCAGAGGTCCAGAGGGTTGGGTAAAGGACTTCCGACCCTAGAAACACTCGCACGTGCCTCCAGGCAAATAAAAAAACGCATTTCGCATTGCGTAGCTCCTCCGCAGTCCAAATTCTCTGGGCGTGATTTCCAGAGACAGGGGGTGGAGATCCAGACGGTGGTGGAACTGAATTTGCATTTCTTTTTTCGATCTGACGTCAATTAGGTGCCTTGTCCAGAATCGCCCATTTGAGCTGTGTTTTTTTCAAACGCAGAAAAGGATCGCAAATGCTCAGTTTTGACATTTCGCAACTTTTAGCCATTGGGGGGGCCTAAACAGGGTAGGGGAGCTCACATTAACGTTCAAAAACCTCAGAAAGTGAAAATTTCATGCCATGGGACCTTTAAATTATTGATTTAGCTTCTATGTCAGTTTAGTTGAAAAACATAAAACAAAACAACGGCAAATTCCATTCTTGTATAAAATAACTTTTGATCAGGGACTATAAATTACAAATACGGTGTTTCTATCAGGAACATTTAAAGTCCGCATGTCATTGCTTTGCCTGAAATGTTCCACAGATGGCATTAACGTAAGATGTTTTCAGTGTTCATCTCGACACAGATCTGACTCTAAATTGGCCAGGTTTGAAAATCGGTTTGACATGGCTAACTTTCATGCCATAGTGTGTAATATAGGCAAAGCTAGAACATCTCCATGAAGACAATGTGGCTTTAATGTATATATGATACCCAAAGCCCATAGTGAAGTACAGACTCGATCTCTTTTGAATAGACAAGTGTTAATGTTGTTCATTTGGAGCATATTGAAGTTCTTTTGCTCTTTTGATGTAAACCTACAGTGACAGACGCACTGCTATCCTGCTGTGCTATGAGCCTGTGGCCATGAACTTGTATTCTGCATTATCCAACATTTCTGTATTATCTACATTTTCTTGAACCCTGACAATGAAGGTTCACATTGGAGTTGCCCTTGTACTAATTTATAGAGAAAATAATGTTTGACAAGTTGTGTTTATATGTACAAAACTCAACAATGTGGCTTAGTTTACATAAGCACCTTTACTTATTTTTATTTTATTTCTGACTTTGCAAACATTTCAACAAAAACAACTATGCACCTATGTTTCCATGTACCCACTTTTCTTAATGAAAGCTGCACTATGAAACCTTTTTGTTGGGGGTTCTACCACTTTGTCACCTTGAAATGTTGCTTTGCCTACATATATACAATATATATATATACTTTGCATAATGTTATATTATTACCTCCAATTAAGAATCAAAGTCTGTGCCAAAACATGATTCTCATCTTCTATTAGCAGTGAAAGCTACTGACCCAAGCTTACACCTTTCTTTCTATAACCTTTTTATTGGGCGGATCCTCCATCTCCTTTAAGATCACTCTTCTCAACTGCAATTTACATCCACTCAACCTTTTAGCCATTTAACTGAAACCACTGGGGGGACAAAATCAGCCAGTTACATTCACCTGTGCCAATAATGACATCAATGCGTGTAAGTGCAGTCAGTGTCTCGTTACTCTTAGAAAAGCACCGCTCCAAAAGTGAATAATGGCGTCTTTGCACCTGCTGCTCACGGAAGTTACAGCTCCTGGATTGTCTTCCTATATCTCTCATTCATCCATGCCAGCTAGCAAATAAGACCACATGGGCGCACTGGCTAAATGTGTCCTCTGCCAGCAACCACAGGCAGAACTCCAGTCCGCCTAGCCAAAGCTATCTCAATACTGCAAATTGTTGGAAATACACACTTATAACAAGGTCGAAATCTCTCTTATAGCATTTAACATTGTAAGTATGATCCCCAAGAGTAGTATACAGGATCTGTTGTCCCTTTGTAATACTAAGTTATGCGTTTTCTTCACATAAAGCCAGAGTTAAAAGCCAGCATTTTAAGTAGATTTCTCAAAAGATTGCGGGTACTGTATTGCTTTTGATGTGGATATGTTTTTTTGCATTTGTCTGTGTCACAAGGATAATGATAAATAAGGAGAAAGCGGTAAGAGGCACCAAGGTCTTCCCATGACAAAAGATCTCTTATGGATCATAAAAGCCTTGTGGAGAATGCAGAATCAAAGAGTAGCTATACGTACACAATGTTTAACAATGTAACAATAACAGAAGAGTTTTTTCAAAGGCAGTTCATGGAGTGCTGTGACATTGGACTATTGCGCATGTTTAACTTTTATAGGGGAACTGCAATGGCCAGGGGAATTTCGCTCACATGCTGTATCTTTTGTACTACCGGGTGGAAGGAGTAGCCAAAAATTGTCCTCAAATAAAAGCAACTTCTGCTTCAAAATAATAAGTAAAAAGTAGTGATTCAAAAAATGACTTAAGTATGAAAGTATTTGGAAATTGAAAGTAACATCTGATTTATAATTTGAAGTGAATGTAAATGGGAGGGTTACAATAAGATATTAGACTTAGACAAACTTTATTGGTCCACAAGGGAAATTATTTTGGCACAGTAGCTCACTCATCAAATATAATATGTAACAAATGGTAACAAAAAAAATAGATGGAATAGCAAAAAAAAAAGATATTAAATAATGCTAAAATGTTTGTATTTTCAAAGGATAGACACAAGAATTAGAAAAAGTAAATATTGGAAGAGTAAACCAGATTTTTATACATGTACTGTTATTTCAAACTATGGTGTCCAAAAGCTACTCTGAAAAGTACAGTTTTTTAAAAAGTTCTTCTGTAAAATGTAAAAGTCTGGTATTTTCAAAATGTTCCATCTGTCCACAGATTTAGGCTTCCTCTCCCTTTGTACCCTGAAGCTAAGTCATACAATATACGCATTTGCCTTTGGAGTGAATAAATCATTCACATCATAAAATGCTCTTTTTTGAGATTGTGTATTTTATTCCCAAAGACATTTCAAAAGTTGGATTTTTTTTTTTACGTAAAACCATGTATTATTACGTAAAAAAAGAAAGAAAAAGAATGGTTAGGTTTAGGGGAAGCATCACAACATTCTACAGGTGAGTAATATCAAATACAGACAGGGAGAGGCTATATGCTGATTTTTTTGAGGGGACTAGTCTCGTATTGAAATGAGCAGGTTCAACATTTGCAAATTAACCTTTTAGATAATTATCCTAGGAGAATACTGCTGTACAACTCACCAATGAGCACATTCAGTATTCACTACTTAGACAAAAACTTCATGAAAATGTTTGACTTTTCTTCTTTCAACCATATATTGAACAGGGAAATCTGGGAATATGAAATCATCACATTCTTCAGTCTGAAAGCCACCAGTTTAGCACTTATTTGCAGAAGCAGCGTAAAGGGCCCATATTGCACTATTTTCTGATCTACAGTGGATACGGAAAGTATTCAGACCCCTTCCATTTTTTCACTCTTTGTTATATTGCAGCTATTTGCTAAAATCAGTTAAGTTCTTTTTTTCTCTCATTAATGTACAAACAGCAACCCATATTGACAGAAAAACTTAGAATTGTTAACATTGTTGCACATTTTTGCAGATTGCAGACCCTTTGCTCACTATTTAGAAGAAGCACCTTTTGAGCTAATACTGAAATGAGTCTTTATGGGAATGATGCAACAAGTTTTTCACACTTGGATTTGGGGATCCTCTGCTATTCCTCTTTGCAGATCCTCTCCAGTTCTGTCAGGTTGGATGGTGAACGTTGGTGGACAGCCATTTTCAGAAACAATTCTGTGTTTTTCTGTCAATATGGAGTGCTGTGTGTGTACATTAATGAGAAAAATAAAATGAACTTCAATGATTTTTGCTAATTTGCTAATTCAGACCCCTTAATTTTTTTTCACTCTTTGTTATATTATAACAAAGAGTGAAACAATTTAAAGTGTGAATACTTTCCGTACCCACTGTATGTTGTTTCCTCATCAAAAACATATCTGGAGTTCTGCTTTGTTTCATTCACACATGTTTAACACACATTCTGCATACTTAGAATTCTTCTCAGTCAGAAAACACTTACTTTATGATGTCATGTGGTAATACAGGAAGTGCTCCACTCTGTTTTTTAAAGTCCATACACCTTCACTAAAATCATTTGAGTTTAGTGAAGGATTTCAGTCCTGGAATTGCCAGTCTCTACTGAACAAAAGGTAAAAGGTAGCTGTTAACATGAAAACTACCACTATTTAAGTAAATTTTGTGTAATGTGAGACCTTTAAGTAGTTACATGTAGTTCACACTTGCCCTGGTTTAGTTTTGGTTTGGCTTCATCTTAATCCTGGTCTAAACTTGGTTTGGTCTTATTGTAGTCCTGGTTTAGTCCTTGTTTAGTCCAGGTTTAGGTACAGGTTTTGTCTTTTAGTTTCATTGTAGTGTCTGAACACAGCCTTAGTACGATTAAGCAAGCATATAAAAACGTACCTGGCCAGAATGTACCCAAGGTGTATTTTTGTATTCTGAGTCTTTTTATAATAAGACTGTTGATCTCTGTTGCTCTCCAGATTGCGTGTGCCGTCTTCGCTGCCCTGCTTCACTTCTTTTTCCTGGCTGCATTCACGTGGATGTTCCTGGAGGGCGTGCAGCTCTACATTATGTTGGTGGAGGTGTTTGAGAGTGAGCACTCCAGACGCAGATACTTCTACATCGTGGGCTATGGGGTCCCTGCTCTCATTGTGGCTGTGTCTGCAGCTGTGGACTACAGGAGCTACGGCACAGAACGAGTGTAAGTGTGTCAGATTTATTATTTGTAAGTATATTTATGTAAGCATTAGGGATGCAACGATCTTCGAAATAATATTGAATCGTCCGATACTGGTCTCACGTGTGTGGTCGATATGCACGTGTCCCTTTAGGCGCGCCGTGTTGCCTTTTATTTTGGTCCAAAAGGGTGCGCTGTGTTCTGGGCAGCGGATCTGTCTGGACCATTGCCCCCGCGACCTGAAATACAGAAAAGTGGAAGAAAATGGATGGATGGGAAACAGTTATGGTAGTGTCCTTCTCAGCTGCAGCAATAAAATAGCTCCATAGGGACTTAGAACTGAAATATTCTAACAGAGGTGGATTTTATCTTTCAGTCACTTTTTATTTTACGTTGATAGATCCAGGAATGACAAAGATATGAGCTTTTAAATGGTTTAGAATGGCTTTTGGCTTTACAACGGCTTTAATCAAATGTGCTCATATACGCACATAAGACGCGACTCATAAGTTTTAGTCAGAAAATGGTATGCTGAGACATTTCTCTTTAATGTAACATCGTTTTAGTGTCTAGAAAGAGGATGAGAGAGCACACTGTGTATGTTAAGAGCACAGACTGTAGCAGGGCAGTGTGGGAGGAGCTACGCACTGTCTTTACAGGAGGGGACAGAGCAGCGGAAAAAGACTCAGGAGGAAAAGAAATCATCAAATCATCATCAAAGAAGGAAAAGTCGGAAAGTATAACTCTCCTACCACTCTCTATTAAGAGTAGACTGGCTATATTATGAAATATAAAATAGCCTGAGAAAGCTCTGTTCTTATTTTCACTGAATACATTTCTGAGCTGTAAATCACTGAACCAAGTGAAGTAACATAAAAACTACAACTTGTATGTAACGTATGTATTGTTTCATTACCATCATAGTGTTATTATATTATACTCATTAGCAGAAAAACATTAATTATTTTTTTAATTTTTTTTGAAATCGAATCAATATCATGACCTGTGTATCGAGATACTTATCGAATTGGGGGAAAACTGTATTGTTGCATCCCTAGTAAATATATTACTTTAGTAGATGCCTTGATTTGGTGGCATAGAAGTTCAGTCAGTAGGGGTCAAAGTAAGAGTGTATTTATTCTGCATTCAAGTTTCAATATACAATATTTCTTTAAATCCTAAAAATAAATAAGTAAATACAAGTGGAAAGCTGATTTTCACTTGACCCTGTACAGGCAAAGGTCAGTAACTGGAAAGTTTGCTGTTTTGGCTGCAAGTCTCCATGGTTAAAAGAGGCCATAGTGTTAATATGTGGGTGGACAGGGCTGGGCAATATGACCAAAAAACAATGTTGTCTTATTTTAAAAAAAACACATAAATATTATTCATTTATATTAATTATTATAATTAATATGAATATTAATTTCCAGAACATCTTGCCTTGCTTAACCCAAACAAAGTCATATTTCTTCCTCAAAGGTCTGAATCCTCTGAACCACAAGCTTTGCACTCACAGAGGATTGGCTGTCTTGATCAAAAAGATCCAAGCATATCATAGATAATTAGAAGTGGCTCTTGATCTCTATTAAAATTTGAGCCCTAAGGGCATACGTCAAATAGACTATGG
Source organism: Paratrypauchen microcephalus (assembly GCA_036785185.1). Taxonomy (NCBI): domain Eukaryota; kingdom Metazoa; phylum Chordata; class Actinopteri; order Gobiiformes; family Gobiidae; genus Paratrypauchen; species Paratrypauchen microcephalus. Next base: position 8,638,160 of record JAVJIX010000015.1, on the reverse strand, counting down.
CAACTATGTCTACATCAAACCTTTGCATCATTTTTGTTGGAGTGACATTCTTGTAGTTTACACTTGACAAAAGCAGTTCTTTAAAAAAAAACAAAAATATGCAAAAATAAAAAATAGAGGTGTGACATCTAACTTTTTTTATTGCAATGGAACAAACTTTTTTGTTTTGTTTTTACCTTTGGCAGAAGAATAGGCATTGTTGTAACCAAAATACTACCATGGTGGGAAGCAGTCGCATTGTTTGGAAGATTGTCAGGGTGTTAACACAGATTTGGAATAGAACATAGAGACTTAAACAAATAGGGATCTGAGTTCTATTGAACAATACTGGATTTCACTAAAGCCATTGCGGTGTAGCATTAGCAACAGCTTTGCCCACAGCTCATCATTGTTCATCTGAAAGTTTGGGCTGAACAATACTGTGAAAGAATATAAGTGTGAATATTCTGAGAAGCACTGTGATTAGATTTGCAGTTTGTGTTTTGAAGAATTTAGTTTAAGTTCACATTATAAACATGTCCTTTTTGCCCAAATTGTTATATCACAGGTAGAAAATCTGGATTTCTCCTGCACCATTTTTAAGTCCATCAACTATCACCGGACTTGTTCAGGAGTCAAATTTTGTTAAAGCATGGCGTTTACGTTTGCCTAATGCAAACTTTATAAACTACCCCTCACTGGAAACCGAGGTGTAGTTTATAAAGTCTGTTATCCAAATGTTGACATTAGAAGTTAGAAAATGTAAAATACTAATCCCAAGTTGAACAAAAGCAGGTTTGAAGGAAATAAAGGCCACAAGAATGTTATTATGTTTCCTCATCACAAACATACCTGGAGTGTTTTGTTTAATTCACACGTGTTTAACAGACAAACCCTGCATAATTTATGCTGTGTTCTTCTCTCACTGAAAGCACCCTGTTCCATCTTGTGATGTCATGTGATAATGCAGGAAGTGCCCCACTGTATTTTTAAACTACACACATCTTCACTAGAATCATTTGGATGATTTCAGCCTTGGAATTGCCAATCTCTACTGAACAAAAGGTAAAAGGTAGTCATTAACGTGAAAACTACCACTACCTTAATAATAAAGGGTTACTCAAACATGTGTGAATGAAACAAAACAACTCCAGGTATGTTTTTGTGTTAACCCTAACATTTTGCACCACCATCACCAACACCATCACTTTTGCTGGATATTTTTTACTCAATATAATATACCCATGAAAAACAGATGAAAATATGACAACACATGATGTATTAGAGTAGTTTTCTTTAATTTTCAACTGTGGTATGTGTAACAAAATGGAAAACAAAAACATAGGAAGACCCTAAAAACATGCTCCAAAATTACTGAAAAATTAGGAATTTGAGAAGAAAAAAAATCCTAAACAAAATTTAAAAAAGATACTTGAAACTTGGTCTTTGGTCCACCCATTCCTGGGACATGTGAGACTTCCCTGGTGAGGCACAGACTCCTTGACACATGAACAGTTGCAGGAGAGAAGAACAAAAATAGTATTTCAGTGGGTAAAAATGGTCCTCCCGTGGACCCACCACCCACAGGAGGATCCATCGGGGCCGGTGCATTGAGATCTGGGCGGCAGATCTGCTTGGACTGTTGTCCCCGTGACCCGAATACTGGATAAAGCGGAGGAAAATGGATGGATGGGTAAAAATGACCAGTTGACTAAAATATTGTTTTCATCATAAGAATTCCCTTTGAAATCACCACTTTGTGATATTTATTCATAACCACTGCAGTAAATAAGGATAGCATACACATTCCAGGACCACTCTTTCTACATCCTTTTACATTAAATTCATTACATTCTTACATTCCTCTTTCACTATTGCCGGGTGAAAATCACTCGAAAGCCTGTAGGAAAAAGTTGGCTTTGGGGTAGGGAAACACCTACACCTTCAAAGATGTCAAAAACAATGGTGAAGCTCCCCAGGGACCCATGACACTCAGAAAAATACAACATATTGAAAATCATGTAAATACTTTTGCTTGTGTGAAAATCACCCGGCGATAGTGCTCTAGGGTTAAAGCTCACAAGAGTCCATTTGGTGTAATATAGGATTTATAATATGTATTCTTTTTAAATTGCAGTCTGCTATTTGCTAACTAGGGCCGTTTAAATTGCAATTTTGATTTGATTGCGATATATCTTGCAGCCGCACTGAAAGCCATGTGATGATAATGAAGAGGCGAGTCAGCACTTTCTCCTGATGTTTATCACAGGGTCTCGTGCACACTGGGGGCTGTAGACATTGGGAGAGGGCTGCGGCCGTAGCTCTTTGTGATGGATGGGCCGATCACTACCACAGTCTGAGCCCTGGCATCACGTGAATAATTAAAACCACAGGGACAATTATACGCAGCCACTGAATAATGAGGGAGGGTGGTGGGCTTGAAATATTTGTAAAAGTTGTACTGCTAAAAGTGGTTAGTCATATCGCTGCATTTATTGGGCTATGCTTCATTTAATTAAATCTAATGTAAAGTAAAATTTGGTTTCCCCAATACATATACAACTCTGGAAAAAAATAAGACCACTGCATTTTTTTCTGAAATCAGCATCTCTACATGTATTACAGCCATTCCATTCCAGCGTCTGTTGAATTCCAACACAAACACAAAGCTGAGCTACTTCAGTTCTTGCACCAGGAGTGGAATAAAGTCACCCAAGAACAATGTGAAAGACTTGTGGAGAGCATGCCAAAACGCATGAAAGCTGTGATTAAAAATAAGGGTTATTGCACCAAATATTGATTTCTGAACTCTTCTTAAGTGTAAAAATTAGTCTGAGGTCTGAAAACATGGATCTTTTTTCTTATTTTGACCATTTGTTGTTTTCTGCAAATAAATGCTCTAAATGATAATATTTTTTATATGGAATTTGGGGGAAATGTTGTCAGTAGTTTATAGACTCAAACTAAAATGTTCCTTTTGCCCAAACACATACCTATAAGTAGTAAAATCAGAAAAACTGATCATTTTGCAGTGGTCTCTTATTTTTTTCCAGAGCTGTATATTATAAAAACAGCTCTCATTTTGACTCCAATTATTGTATTTAGCATTACCATGACAGCAAAACTCCTTTCCTTTCATACGCACCCATCATGGTGAATAATTAAGTTTGCATTTTTCATACAAAATTCGATTTGAAGATTATTTTTTCAAATCTTCCCTCATATGTCACCAGTTTGGAGGCTGATGGAGAAAAGCACTTCATATTTGCCAATGTTCCACAACATAGTCATTCACCACCCATTATAAAATATATAATGGGGATACTTGGGTAGAAAAGTAGTTGGTTTTCTTGCTCTTATGTTTAGAACATAACATTAATATAAACCAATGTCTTCTTTTTTAATAAGCACTGCGTAGAACAATTGTAAACATTGTAATGGCTCCGTGTGGAGTCTGGGAGCAGGCGCAATCACATTTACATAAGCAGGGTCTTGCTACAGCAATTTAGTGTAGACAACAAATTAGCAAATATTTAATTTAGTATATTTCCATTGTTTAGTTATTTGCAAGTAAGACCTGTTAAAGCATAATAGCAATTTCTGAATAATGGCAACTTGGGACTAAGCGTATTATAAATAGGAAAACAAAATCTATTAATTTCTGAATTAGGATTAAGCAATACGAGATATGCTCAAACATACTTTCCCCCACCCTCTCCTTTCAGATTTTATGTTCCGAGTGAGTGACAGGTGGATTTGACCAATCACAGAAGCTTTAGGAAACTGAAGCCGCACATAATATTAAAGGATAAATGAAGCTACTGTGTACGTGATCTGGAAGAAATTCGTGATATTAATTTTTATTTCCCTTAAGCTTAAAGGTGCACTCTATAACTTTTTGGTTGGGGGTCCGTCACTTTCTTGTTTCTGTGGATATGACATTGGTCTGCCTGGAATCTTCTATCTTACATTTATTAATTTACTGATGGTTTTATAGCTCAAAATACCTAGAAAATAAGACATCCTGACAGTGAGTATAGTTGCCTCTACACAGATCTGACCTGTATCTTGGTCTGGTTTGGTCTCCATGAAAAGTTTGAAAAAATTAAAGGGATATTCCAGGATTTTTGACATGGGGGGCTCATTTCCGAGTTAGCCATAGTGCTGCAGAGATGTGGAGACACTTTTTAGCAAATTTCATACAGTCCTTCCAGCTGCAGAGGTTTCAGTTGCTAGGCTAGCGCAAGTCAATGGTAAATGGTAGCCTGATTTTAATCAGGGTTACCCACTCCATTGTGCACCCAAAACAAGTCAACTATAACGCCAGACTGTCGATGCAAATGTCTCTGTTGATGGAACAATTTTAGAAATATAATCAACCTTGTACTTTAAAGGATTTATGTCTTTATGCAACAGCGCGTTTTTTTCCCGATCTAGCTAGGCATGGGCGGAGTGATATCACCTTGCAGTTAGGTTTCCAGCTGATATTTGTTTACCTTCAGCTGTCATCGTTAGCCGTAGAGTACAGTAGCCTGCCCTGTTCTACAATCCAGAGATGGCCACGTTTGGAGGTCTCCCCGATGCTTGGAATATACAGACGAAGAGTTGAGAGAGATGGATGTTGAAAGGGCAGAACGCGAGAGAGTGTCGGTGAGTTAGCCCCCGCTACAGCTACAGAAAACCGGGTTGTTGCATTGTTCGTTGGAATGAACGATCAATGTGGGGCTGTCTTTTCAGTTCCGTGCTCAACAGTGTAAACATCTCTTCTTTAAATCGCGTCACTGTGAAACGACATATAAATTTGCATTGCATTGCATGCGCATGTGAGCTTGAGCCTATTATTCCACTCTGCCAAGCTATAACACATAGCGTTACCTTTACATGAATGTTCACGGGCTAGCAACAACTTTATGAGCGTGCATGCCTTTTCTGTCAGCCGGGTAGACTACAAGAGTGAAGCAAAAGCTCTAGCACAGTCTTCATCAATCGACCAGCACGATAACATAACGACAGGAGCAAGCTTGGTAAAAAAGGTACAAACCTGTTCTTCATCACGGGATCTTGCGCTTGGAAAGACAGATGGTACTGCAGTGGTTGTCAGACTAGGCTTTCCAAGGGATTTGGTGTAGTCGTCTGGTCCGAAATGATCACTGCAAATCTTCTGTTTATGTAGCGTCTCCACCGGTGTGTTGATGTCTAAGCCAGCAGCTACAAGCCACAGTCGCGTCCTTTCTCGATCGTGCACTGGAAAGCTGTGAAAACTTTGTGGTGCCCACCTGCGGGCTTTATTTGTACATTTTCTAAATGCACACTGAAAAACCATTTTGCCTGGTAGTTCTTTTAAAATTCACCTCTTCACTCTGTGGTCTTCCCTACTGCGACTTTTCTCGCTTCTCTGTTTACGTGATTGGTCACTTCACAACCAACTAGAGTAAAGTAAAATTCCGCTGCTGCTGTGAAGCTAGTCCCTCAGATATGGAATGAGTCATGCTATTCGCAGTCAGTTTTATTTCAAAAATTACTCAATCAACATATTTACATCGACAGTCTGCCGTTATAATTGACTTGTTTTGGGTGCACTATGGAGTGGGTAACCCTGATTTAAATTTACCATTGACTTGCGCTAGCCTAGCATCTGACAACTCTGCAGCTGGAAGGACTGCATGAAATTCGCTAAAAAGTGTCTCCACATCTCTGCAGCACTCTGGCTAACTCGGAAATGAGCCCCCATGTCAAAAATCCTGGATTATCCCTTTAAGAAGACGGAAAGATTTAACACCATACTGTGAAACATTCCAGACAACGAAATAAAAGCTTTTGGCAGACCCCCCACTAGAAAAGTTACACAATGCACCTTTAAAAAAAAACTGAGTTGTTTTTTAGCAAGATATATTTTCATTTTAAGTACAAAAATTCTTGTTTCATTGGTATGCATATAATTTTACTTGTCAGTGTACTCAAATCAGGATAAAACTCTTAATTCAAGTAATCTTAACTTTTACTGTTTCCAAAAAATCATAGTTTTAAGATCTAAATTTTTGCATCTTCTTAGGTTTCCCATCCGTTTAGCATTCTTTTGGTCATTCTCACCCTCTGACCACAAAAAGACTCTGTGTTAGTGATTTTTGCACATTAAACTGTTTTTGACAGCATGTGGTAGTCCTAGTGCAGTGGGTGGCAAGGATCTCCACAAACCCAAGCTGTTGGCATGTGCTTGGCTAGTGTTTTGACTGGCGCAAATATAACTCCCTTATTTTGCCACCAAAGTGAAAGAACATATCCCAAGAGATGAAACTGCTCCCAAAAAACCACCATGACAAAAGTTGAGGACAGCCTCCAGCTCCCGACGCCCACTTGCTCTTTAAATCTTTCCATGATCTCAACAAGAAGGCAAAAACATGAACAATACACGCTTCTGAAGAATTTTTTACACTTTGATGGGTTGCCAGATCTTCGTGCTTGTTTTCAGCTTTTGTTTAGCTTCTTTTTTTGTACGCCCATACGACTTGTGCTGTGTTGATGCGCAGATACCGGCCCTCGCAGCAAAGGAACAGTCAATTTGTCACATTTGCTACACATGCCTGCTCTTGCATCGAGCTATTGTGTGAGAAGAGTTGAAAATGTGCTACTGACACTTTGTGAGGCAGTTGCAAGTTTATTATTTGGCAGCTCGATGCAAACGTGTTACTCAAATATACACAATATAATAATTGGGATCATCTTGTATAGATCTTGTATTCTATTTCAGTACATTTTTTGAGCGTTTATTATTTCTGTATTTATCTGTCAATACCACTTTACTGCAAAACAAACCAACTTTAATTCCAGCAGCTAGGTTTTTTTTTGTCTGATTCAAGCTATAATTTCCTCAGTGCCCTAACATCTGCAGTCCTTTTACTCTCTGCTGGTGCTTTTATCTGAGGGTACCTTTTGAAGTTTTTTGTTACCGGTACTGGTCTTGGCTTTCAATACGTGTACAAATACACATTTATTTGAGGAGGGGAAAAATTACTTTTATCATTCATTTCTGTGTCCAGTGTTCTCCCAGGACCCACCAGGCATTTATTTTATTTTTTATTATTTTTTATTCTAAAATGATAAAAGGAGAAATTCAATTTGTCAACTGGACAAAGTTTGTTTGGTCGAAAACGTTTCGCCGCTCATCCGAGAGGCTTCGTCAGTTCTGGTTCTAGTGCTGGTTAGACCCTGCTTATATCTAGCTGCAGGGAGGAGCTCACTACACTGAAATAGTTCTGAAAGTATCTCAACTAATTTGTTTCTTTTGTTTTTCGAATTTCTCTGGCGTCTAGTTTACCTATTCACCCTAACGACTGTCTCCACACCTCTGACCGTGACTTGTCTGCCCTATTGTTTTTTTGTCTGTTTTGACTTGGTTTGAGAATCGAATTATAAATGGGAGACAAGTTATGTCTAACTCCCCCATTTCTGTTTAAAGAAGGATTCTCTTTTTTGACAAAAATTGCTAAACTAGACGCCAGAGAAATTCGAAAAACAAAAGAAACAAATTAGTTGAGATAGTTTCAGAACTATTTCAGTGTAGTGAGCTCCTCCCTGCAGCTAGATACTGTATAAGCAGGGTCTAACCAGCACTAGAACCAGAACTGATGAAGCCTCTCGGATGAGCGGCGAAACGTTTTCGACCAAACAAACTTTGTCCAGTTGACAAATAGAATTTCTCCTTTTATCATGGATTCTACCTGGACGACTGAGGGACTCTTCACGCATCTTATTCTAAAATGTTTTAGTATCTGTAGTACCTGGGGGGTAATGGTACCTTTTATTGGTCCTCAGTTCTATTTACATGTAAACTAGTTTTGCTTCCACCATAAACGTTAATGTAGAATCAGTTTGATTCTTTAAACTTCATTGATCCAAGGGAAATTGTTTGAGTACAGTAGCTCACACATCAATAGGTTAATAAAAAAATAGAGCAATAGACCAGTCAAATGAGACATAATTATAAAAATAAAAAAGATATTAAATGTATATGTACAAATAAGAATAAAATATAAAATTAAGTAATAAAATATAGAATACAATATCAAATTAAAGCCGCAAGCGGCGTTGGTCGGGACCTCGCACCTGCGTTTGTTCGTCTTACTGAGACGCACAGCCATACGAAATTTCGTGTGCCTGGCACAATTATCTCACTTCCTGTTGGGCGTGGCCATGACATTGTAGATACCCTGTCAGAACAGACCCTGTCAGACCCTGTCAGACCCTGTCAGACCCTGTCAGACTCTGTTAGACCCTGTCAGACTCTGTTAGACCCTGTCAGACCCTGTCAGACCCTGCATGTGGCCTCCATGCTGAGGCCTACATGAACCTTCGATGCTTGTCCCCACATTGCTGCTTGCAGCTATATCAGATCAAAGGTACAAAGATCAAAGACCTTTGATCAGGGCGTTGCCTAGCAACAAATACTTCCCATTCATAACTCATCACTCCCATTCAATAAATACCTAACTTTATCGATCCGCCGTGTCGTCATATTACCGCCTATTTGAAAATCCTTCGCAATTTAACATCTCCAACGTCTTAAGATTATGTTCACCAAAATTTAAGCCTATCTGAGGTACGGTGTAGGAGAAGTGTTTCAAATTCCATACCTAACTTTATCGATCCGCCGTATCGTCATATTACCGCCTATTTGAAAATCCTTCGCAATTTAACATCTCCAACGTCTTAAGATTATGCTTACCAAAATTTATGCCCATCTGAGGTACGGTCTAGGAGACCCCCCACTGGGGGTCCCCCAGTGGGGGGTCTCCCAGGGACCCCCAGGTCCCCCAGGGACGAGACTTTGTGTGGTCGTACTGGCAGCACTTTGTGATGCCCGTGCAAAGTTTCGTTTGTTTTGAAGCATGGGAACATGCTCAAAATTGCCCCAGCGTGTATGAACAAGAATAATAATAATACGGAAACAAAGCAACAACAATAGGGACCTTCGTCCCCCTTCGGGCTCGGTCCCTAATAAGGTGTCCAATCACAGACAGTTGTAGGGAGTATTATCTATTACGCTATGAATGTAGTCCCTTTAAGTGTAGCAATATTGAAACTAAAATATATAATCGTATTCCAACCCTTTGTTTCCCCAAATCCTTTGAGAAAAATGCTTTGTTTCAAATGTCTGCCTTCCCAAATGTCTCCATTAATTTCTTTGTTTTTACAACACAGCCCGTATAATGCACTTAGCCCTAAATGCTTGTAAGACGTGCTTAATCTTGCACCACTTCTCTGCTCTCGTCCTATTGCTCTGAGTGACAACAGCGCTTCTTGGACTGTAATTTTCTAGTGTCCAAAAATGGAGGCGCCCTTCTGCAGCCGTGGCGGAGATTAACAGATTAATAATTCAGCCACGCGTCATGAATCATGTTTTTGTTCAGTTTCATTTTCTGTGGGCCCTTTTCAAAGGAGCAGTGTCGTGTTTTGAGGTCCTCTATTGTTGGCTCTAATCACAATATTTGATTCTGGCTCTTGTTTGGATACAGGGTGAAAGGACAGACTTATTACTACAGGGACTGAAATTGGAGTTCACAAAAGCGCAGAGATTTCATTGCATGTTTTGCTCAAGGTCAATACAATTCTTTTGAGATGTTTAAATGGTTTAACTTGCCTATAATATGGGAAATATTAAGAAAAAAAATCCATGATATTAATAATACACATATATAGTGTGACAACTTTAGTTTGTGCAATGTAGTATGCCTTTATTCAAAACCCCAGTCTATTGATTTCTCCACTAAAATTAATATTTGTCATTATTTTTTTTTTCATATTATTCATATTTTTCATATTGGTTACTACAACTAAAATTTTGTTTTGTGATTGGTGAATTGCAACATGCCCGTCTCCATGGAGATATCCTTGCTTTTCTGTAATGCCCCACAGTATGGCATTAAATATCTTAATGGAGGCAAACCCCGGTAGGACTTTTCAAAATGTATTTATTTTCCTATTACTATTATAAAATATATCTGCATAATCTTACTATTATAAAATATATCTTTAACAAATCCAAGATAGAACCATTTAATGTTATACTGTGGAACATTCTAGGCAAAACAATGCAGTCTCTGTAGCAAAAAGTCCCATAGTGCACCTTTTAATTGTTTTGAAGAGAGCATGACATTTACTTTTAGAAGCTTTCTGGTTAGATTCCTTTTATTATAGCTATGAGCTTGAATACACCGTGTCAAATATGAGTTATACTATCCAGCGTTTGCACAAATCCCTTAATCCCAATTTCCTACCTTCAGCCAATCCAAATATACCTTAAATCAGAGCAGTGGCCGCCTAAGGACCCATTTCCTCTTCCTGTTTTTATACAGTTTAGCCTAGAGAGCTCCATTATTATTGCTGTCATAGAAGCACAACGCACCCCTCCTATGCCACTAAATTCTCCCTGTCGCTCATAACTCTTCCGGGCCCCTGGTGGCGACCCGTGCCGTTTCCAACTATGTCACTACAGCCTTGTACTTGATGTATTTCCTCTGAGCTTAAATTTCCTCTTCTTTCTCTCTTCCATTGCAGTTGCTGGCTGCGGTTGGACACCTACTTCATCTGGAGTTTCATAGGACCGGCAACCTTGATTATTATGGTAAGTGGACACACACATCGCACACACACACACACACACACACACACACACACATATACATATATTTATATATATATATATATATATATATATATATATATATATATATATATATATATATATATATATAAATATATATGGAAAGCCAACATACAGTATATATATACTGTATGTTGCAGAAAAATGATGCAGAAAAGAGGGAGCCACTGTCTGTGTTCAGGTATGTGTGTGTGTGTGTATATATATACACACACATACAGTGTGTGTGTGTATATATATATATATATATATATATATATATATATATATATATATATATATATATATATATATATATATATATATATATATATATATATATATATGCATGCTTTCCATGTTTTTGGGTGACTTTACTTTACATTGACTTTACCTGATTTTACCCTAACCTTAAAGGAACTCTATTTTGGGTTTTGATTTTAAAATTCTATAACTGTGTCCCCAGATATGAGGTAGACGTTTAAATCAAATATTACTTACACTGTTTTATTCCAAAAAACATTGAATATGATGGCCATGGGTCTCTTTTGAGTTGCCATTTTCAACACTGAAATCCAGATGGTTTAAACATCAACTCCTCTTCTAAATTTCCAAATAGTTTAGATCGTAGGTCTTAGCCCCTAAACCCTTTATCTTTGGAGCTACGTCACAGGGATCAACCATAAAGGTCTTGGGGAGATAGGACAAGGAGCTTCAGCTGTGTTTGGAGAATCTAACTGTCCTAACCAGCAGTGGGAAATCATGTCAACCTATAGCCAGTGTTGGGAGTAACTCGTTACAAAAGTAATTAATTACTGTAATGCATTACTTTTTGGTGTAACGCAGTAATGTAACGCATTACAGGGAAGAAAATCAGTAATATATTACTCGTTACAATGCCAGTAATGCACATTACAATGCATTTTTAACCTGCTTTGTTTTTGTGGGTTTTGCGTTTTCTTCATACAAAGTTCGCGGATCACCGCGAGATCAGCTACTGAATCTGATAAGTCCGCGCAGAACATTACATTTCATACAAAGTTCCGCGAGATCAGGTAGTGATATAAAAGTCCGCGCAGACCATTCCATTTCCTTTTACTTCGTCTCGAACTGGCAGACTGACAAAGGATGACAGAACCAGAAGAATCGGATAGTGCTAGCTCCTAGAGGGCAATACAGCTGGAACTATCTTAATAACTATACATATGGGCTATATTCACAGATGTGTATACCAAATGTGAAAATGCCATTTGCTACAGAATTGAAGAGGATGGCAGTGAACAGGTGCTGGAGTGCATGGTAAGGTGTGGCAAGAAGGGAAAGGACGATTTATCTTTTGGTATTGTAAGTGGGTAAGAGGCAATTACTGAACATGTTGGTTTTCAGTCTGCAGGCTCCCAAAACCTCCTGGATGGCAGGTGAAAGTCATGACACATGAGAGATTTGCACTGTAGATGCCATATCCTTATTTCCAGTCATTTGGGCGAGAGTAACAAAAGTAATGCAAAAGTAGTGTAATGCCTTACTTTTTATTTAGAGTAATATTGTAATGTAAGGCATTACTTTAAAATGACAGTAACAAGTAATAAGTAGTGCATTACAGTTTTTGAGTAACTTGCCCAACACTGCCTATAGCTATTTAAGAAAAAACTACAACACCCACAAAACGGACTACAATACGCTCTTCTCATTCTCCTCTAGTGCACTGATTTTACTGCGCATTTCAACATGACAGTTTACTTAAATGGTCAGAGTGCTTGAATAAAAAAATCTTTGCAATAAACCCCACAGACTGTACGATCTGTGAGTATGAAAAGCTTAAGCACGACCCACCTCCAATAATAAGATATGTGCCCATGCACAGAACAGAGTAAATATATTCTCCAGACGCTCCATCGGCTGCAGTCTCTACTCTGTCCTCTGTCAGAACAAATATTACACCAAAGCCTGTCCTTTAGTCCATCTGCAGCAGAGCGTAGAGCGGCACAGACTCCACTCAGCGGAGTTTATAAAAATGAGCCATGTGGGCTTTAAGTTTGTTTCTATCAACATAAACAACGTGCGTAGATCTTCCCTTATCATTATGTAGTCTACAGCTAAAGCAGGTCAAGCGTGAAGTGCTGGAAGCTTTTCTTTTCATTCTTATATAAAGTTGCGTTTCTCCAGATAGTTGTATTGTAGAATATCTCAGGCAATAAAACTTTTAACGCATTAGAAACTCTTTGTACAGAGATCAGCCTTTGGGGAAAATGTACACTATATTGTGAGATGCCTCATAGCTCCTTACCGCTAGTTAGGAAGCGGTAAAGGAGCTATGAAAGGAAGCTTGCATGGCTCCTTTTCCTAACTCCTTCCTTCTACAGTCTTAACCATGGTAGACGGTGACACACATTCGGTTTTGGCATAAGCAGCTGGGAGCTTCGTGACCAATTTGAGGAATTCGTAATGAGCCTCTCTGATCTGAATCCTCACTACATAAGCCCCGGCACGTTCGTCCAATCACTAATCAGTGCTTCTGCTGTAACTGCGCAGGCTACATACAGCTCCTTTAATCATAAGTGATACATACTTATTCAGGCTAACATTTTAAGTAAATCAGGTGAGGGATCAGTCACTTGCTTGTCTCCATGAAAATGTTATTGCTTTGCCTGGAATGTTCCACAGTATAGCACTCCCACTGGAAACTGGTTGGATCTGTGATGCAGCCCTGCTTATAATTTTTATCTGTCCCCATAAGGAAGGCAGGTCTCTATGAATCGATTGTATATGGGTGATTCTTCAACTATGGTCAAATTTGGTCATGATATTTTTCAGAAAATCCAACACATATTTTTAGAAATATTTTGATCATCACAGTGTGTAGACACATTAGCTGATAGTGGTTGTAATGAAATTACATAAATATTAAATAAATAATAATAAACCATAACAATAAATAAAGTGATGGAAATGACTGTTGTGGAAATGACAATGTGTTGCATTTCTTTTAAAATCTGATGACATATTAGCATGCTAATCTCTGTTTTAGAGTTTGCATGAAATATACTCAAAATACACAATATAAAATGATATTTGTCTCATTATTTGTACATTCAAAAGAAATATGAGGTGTTTGGAAATGACCAATAAAACTACTGTTGGTTTTGCAAAACTTGACCTTGATTTTGTTCTTGTTTCCCTTCCTTCCATGGAGCTAACGCTGCTATGCTAACATGAGCTCCTGTCACATCACAACTGATGTGGTTCAAGTAGACAAAGGTTTTTAATTTGTGGTGGGTGGTGGAAATGAGTGATCCCTAGGGACAGGTGTTCTTTTTATGAAAAAATAAATAAAATACTAATATATATTTCAAGCCCATGACATTTTTCATTAAAATAAGGAATTTCTGTACAATTTGTCAATAAAGTTACTGTTGAATCAAATTTAATTTCAGTCTTATGAGGGAGTGAGAGCCCAAAACCTTACCAAGGGACAAAGGACATATAGCCAAAACACTCAAAATAAAACCATATTTTATATAATAAAAATAGTAATTTATCCATCTTTGTGTCTAGTAACGTGTTTTTGTTTTTCTTATTTCTGGCTGGGACACAAATTCTTTGATAGTTGGAGAATCACCCTTATACAGATTTTAGTCCCCACAGTGTCAAAAAATACTTGACCACCTACCCATCTCTCCTCAAAAGGTTACATAGTTCACTTTTAAATCTTGCTGGTCTAATAAGAAAGCATTTACATTCATCAGGACTTGATTTTTGTCCCCATAAGGAAGGCAGGTCTGCACGACTCAAGATTTTAGTCCTCACAATGTGATAATTACCTGCCCACTTAACCCTCTCCTTAAAAAGTTACACAATTCACCTTTAAATCTTGTTGATGATCTAATAAGGAAGCATTTATGTCATGGGGACCTGATTTTTGTCCCCATAAGGAAAGCAGGTCTCTATGAATCAAGTGTGTATACAGATTTGAGTCCCCACAATGTCATAAATACACACCCGAGTACCCCCCACCCTATCTAGCACGTACTCACTTTTGCTCATTAACCCGTATTAGCCTCCGGGTCGTCTGCTTAAATGCTCCATCGAGATTCCCCTCCGTTGCTAACACCTTTCCATGCTACCTCTGGGCACGGCAAAACGAATGAGGGCCCCGTTGAAAATATGGTAGTTTGTCACCCCAAGTCGTGGTCACTGGCCGGGAACGTTTTTGGTCAGGGTTGGAAGGTTGAAAAGATAGACTCCACTCAGTATGCAGCGTGGAGTAATCCGCATTATGATTGATTTTGTTCCAGCGCTACTACTTTTTTTTCTTTTTTCATTTGGCCAGCTTTTTGGTGCAAGGCAATTTGCAAAACGAACATGCGCTGACATACATTTCTGCAACTAGGATGAGCTTAATTTTGTATTATTTATTGATTTACGTCAAGGGGCTTAAGAACAAAAACTGTTTTCAAGGATGTCTACTTGTAAACATTTTGCTTTAGGAATAGTTTGAATTGCTTGGATCTTGCATTATGGATTACAGGATTATTTACTGGAGCCCCAAAACTCTTCAAACAAGTATTTTTAGTGGCAAGTAGCAAGTAGCAGTTGGCTAAATCTGAACATGCATAATGCAGTTTCACGCTCCACTTTTTATATCTACAATGGTTTTCCGTGAGGCTCATGAGTCACTAGTCCTCAATGCTTCCACTATGCAAGTCATGGCTTTGTAGAAAGAAGAGGATTTTTTAGAAGAATTTACCTTAAACAACCTTAAAACCACTGGCTAGACAAAAAAAGATGTGTTTTAATAATGAAAGTGTTACCTTAAAGCCACAGCAACTTTGAAAAACTTTGTCATACTCTAAGCAGGCTTGCTCCATTTACATAAACCTGACTCTAAAGTGGCCTCATCCTGCTTGTTCCATGGAAAGACCAAAGTAACAGGGCTCACTGCAGCAGTTACAGATAAAGGGGTGACAATTTTCCAATGTAAAGGTATTTGGAGTTGCTGGAGCTAGAAGTGCCCCCATGAAGACTTCCTATTTGCAGCTTGTATGTTAGCTATGTCCATTTAGATATACAGTCTATGGGTGTAATATTGTCTTAAATGAAGGCCTGTTTACACGAGAAGGCTTACGGGTAAAAACTACAAAATATCTTATCGGAAGTGCCTTTCGTTTAGATGGTGACGGCATTTTGGGGGCTTTGATGGCTCCACCATCGCGTTTTTGTCTACACTGCCCAAGATGCAAATCTGTTGAAGTCGCGTACGCGTTTACGTCACATCGGTCCATATATCGGTGTACTCTGTTTGTCAGGACTCCCAGTCCACACCTTGTTGCGCCTCCATTGCTTCGTTGCGCCTTCTTCATCTGACCACACGAATATTTTTTGCTACCAGTAGCCATGTTTTGTTTCGCTTTTCGCGGTGCAGATGAGAAGGAAAATTTTACGCATGCACGCGGACATAGTGATAATGTATCACAGCACCACCTAGCCGCCTGGCATGCATACCTAATCGAATTCCATACACTTTTGCGTCACCGTATGCACGCAGATTTCCTCCCGAAAACGCTTGTCTAAACGCAGAATAAAAAGTGAAGACGCGACGCCACTTTTGTGTCTTCTGTTGAGATCGTCATCATATAAACGTAGACTGAATTACAAACCAGACTGTTCACATTCAAGATTTTAGAGTTAGTCTAAACACAACACTTTGGAAATTACAGTCGTCAAGTTTGAGATATATGGCCAGATATGAAAAGCACCTTGGCAGAACATTTTCCCTTGTTTTATATAGTACATTGAGTCATCTCTGTTCTAAAACTTTCTTTTTATAGATCATTGCAGTTTCTAAAGTCTCTTACCTTTTTAACACACTTACTTTTGGAACAGCCAAACCAGGCACATTTGCTGTTCCCACAAGGCGCTAAAGTTACCCTCATTGTTTCTAATGGAAGGAACACAGTTGTATCTTTTTCTGGCAGATTTCTACACCAAAGTTTTTAAAACCTGCAGACAATCACAGGAACATTGGCTTGCCTATCTTGCTGTTTCTTCCAAGTGTGAGCTGCTCCTGTTTTGTGCATCACCAGACATAGCATAGGATTTTTTGTGCTCTGGTTGGCAAAGTGGGAATCCAAGTTGGGAAGTGCCCTGATTTAAAATGAATGGATTTGAACAATACATGCCTCATCTGTGTTTTCTTTTTTTCCCAGCTCAACGTAATCTTCCTGGGCATCGCTCTCTACAAAATGTTCCATCACACGGCCATCTTGAAACCAGACTCCGGCTGCCTGGACAACATCAAGTAAGAGCACTCAGATTTCGCGAGTATCCATTAAAGCAGGACTGAAATAGCAGGCTCTCATGCACTTTGTTACCGATGGAAAATGTGTTTCACGTAGACAGCAAAAAAGGTTCTGCCACTTTAATAGTAGAAATAGGATCCAATTTGCAATTCTGCTTTTGAATTTGTTTTGGGTAACTTGGACAAATAAAAGAGAAAACATTTTGTAATAATAGTCAGTAGTTTTTTATTTTTTTTATTTTTTTTAAATGCAACAGTCTAAACAAAAACACAATATTTTCATGCTTAATTGTAATCAAAATCAAATCAAATCAATAAAAAATGAAATCAAAAAAAGGATTGGATAGCAGAATTTCAGAAACAATAGTCCTGAGATTTTGAAATGAATTTTGAACTAGTATTCCCAAATAGTACTGGCAAATGTGTTATTGAAATGTTGGCTTAAAACAATTTATTTTAGATTTAGATTTTTTTTAAGTAAGTGTGGCATAAACTAAAGTATTGTGTAAAAGTTGTACTGAGATGTGAAAGAGCTTTGTTAAATACAGGCCTATTATAGTTTTCAGCAAAAGGGTTGATAATGGGCGAGGGCAAAATGAAATACTTTCAGGCTTTAAGAGCAAGATAAAAAACGAATAACTTTTCTTTCATTTAGAGTTAAAACATTTTTTTGAAAATATAACATTCCCAAGATATTGAAAATGCTTATCTTTTTGATTGCTTTGCCTAGAATGTCCCACAGTAAGCATTAAGTGGCATTAAACATATTTATTTAGCATTTATTCAGTTCTAGGTGTTTTTATCATACCTAAAGTACTTCATAAAGCTGGTCTGTAGCTTGCTCTGGTGGTGTCACCTGCTTGTCTCCATGGGGCTAGACCTGGTTATTGCCATACTGTGGAACATTTCAGGCCAAGCAATAACATTTCCATGACGACAAGCTTTAAGCCATATTATAATGTTGTTACCTCATCAAAAGCATAACTGGAGGTGTGTTTTGTTTCACTGAGTAATTTATTGTTAGTCTGTCTACATTTCCAAAGCTCAACATGCTCTGTTCCACCCTGTGATGTCATGAAGTGGTTCGTTTCAAGTTCAAAAGTTCAAAGTCAGCTTTATTGTCAATTCTGCCATATGTTCGACATACAGTGAATCAAACTTTCATTTCTCTCTGACCAAGCAGTGCAAAAAGACAGTGTACAATACAAAACACAGTACAAAATAGAAATACATTACAAAAACTATCTAAGAAAATAATCTAAAATCTAAAAGTTAACACCTTTAACTCAAAAGTTCAAAACTCCATGCACAGCTTCCAGGTGCGGGTAACAACAGGAACAATGAATAATTCCAGAAAAAAATAAGTTTACCGCACACTCGCTTGACTTTATTCTCATTACTTTATTAGGCTTAGCGAACAACGCGTTTCCCTTCTACAGCATACTGAAAGTGTTTTTGCATCCTGATGATGCTGTAGAAGCGAAACGCATTGTTCGCCAAGCCTAATAATGTAATGAGAGTAAAGTCAAGCGAGTGTGTGGTAAACTTCTTTTTTTCTGGAATTAACACCTTTAACCTTTAGTTCAGTAGAGATTGGCAATTCCAAATGATTTTAGTGAAGGTGTGTGAAGTTTCAAAACACAGGGTTTTTGTTTAAGAGAAAACTCAAGCAAGGTTTGTGTGTTAAACATGTGAATGAAACAAAACAAAACTCCAGGTACGTTTGTGATGAGGAAACAACATTGTAACATAGATTAGATAACAGCGCAATATGGGCTCTTTAATGTCTTCTGCTGGACAGATTAATAAAATAAAATAAAATTACAACAAAAACACATCCAATAACAAGATATGGAAATGTCTAAGCTATTCTCCTTAGTCTTTGTATCACCAGTGGCAGACATTGGTAGATTGGAGGACAGGAGACAGTCTGGCACAGCCCTGCACCCCTGTTATCTGCCTGTCACTGCAGCTCTGATGAATATTCATTTTGTTTATGAGTTATGCACATTTCTCTCTGTTTATCTGTGCCTGTTTGCTCTCTGATAATACCAGCGCCTCGGGGACTCTGCTCAACAAACTTCCCAACTGTTAATATGATTCTCTGTTGGTGCAGTTAAGGTTTCGTGCACATTTATTAAAAGTCATTAGTCTTGTTTACAGGCAGGTTTACTTGACTACAGAATAGGTTGTGCAGAGTGTTGACGGAGCAAGGGCCTCAATAACTCTACGGGTGATTCATTGTTTTGGTCACGGAATTTAGAAAAAGTGTTTCAGCTCCTAATAATTGTGCCTGTGTGTTCCCACTTTGTCTGAATAGAATGTTAAAAATAATATAATAATAATATGACCTAGACAAATTATTCATTATGCCTTATTGAATTGTACCGTGGAATATGACCTGCGCTTTAGCTCAGTTTTAAAATATAGGTGCCATTCCTATCCATTGGTTTCAGAGAGGTGGAAAAATTGCACCTTTGCCATAGTAATTAAAAATGAGCATATTACATCAATCTTTTGCATGTTGAAAGGCTGTCCCTGGTAGTAATTTGGACATTATTTTTGAAATCAAGACATTTGATCTCCCCTCCAAAAGCCATTTTCAATCTTGCATGGTCAAAAGTCCTCAAAATGGCACCCAACAGGGAACAGTTGCTTATTGGATCTGGGTATACTCTGCCCCAGGAAGTAATTCATGAACTACAATTGACTTGATGCGTACAAATGGCGACTCTCCACATAACAATTCTTGTATTATTAGCACAGTGTCAGTGTCATCCATCTTTTTCACTTTTGTATCTTGTTCTATTTCATATTTATTTTGCGTTAGTGTTGATGTATGTTCCAGAAAATGACTGAAATCTATTACATCTTTTGTCAATTTCTTGACTTGCTAACTGCTCATACTCCGCTGTAGTATCTGCTCCCAAACAATAAAAGAAAGTGGAACCACGGGCTGCTGAAAACAATGAGTGATCATCATTACATCTGACCTCATTCACATTACAGCCATTTAAGAAGCCTTACTTCACCACTATTGATCTGAGCTGCTTAAAGTGTTGCTATTGTGTACTGTGAAGCATTCATCATTGGAGGCACTAACGCAGGCCGCATTGTGTTATTGTTTCATTCACAACACGTTTGTTTTGAGTGCGATTTGAGAAAGCACTAGTGTTGTCAAAATTTCAAACTCAATTTTCGATACTAAGGAGTAGACTCAATACCAATTTCGATACCATGATGATAATAAAAAATACTCTTTTTAAGACAATAGAACATCATTAAATCTTTAAATCTTTTTTTTAGATTATTATTCGGCCTTATATCTGCGTAATCCCTCAGTCATCCAGGAAGGTTCCATAGTGGTCCATGGTTGTATACTAGTCTATGCGCTCTTATACTTGTTCTAACACAGCTCAAGATCATTCTAAAGGTATTCAGATTAATTTCCATCCTGTTAATGTGACTTTTTTAGTAAGTAAATCTTTATTTATAGACACACAAATTGTTTACAATGATTAAAAGGAACATGAACAGAATGGAAAATGCAGATACAATCAATGACAGTAGTCACAACACATACTACAGTGGAATGTTGAAAAGAGCTGTCAGTTCACTCTGGCAACACAAAAAGGCACTAAAACGTTCATTTGAGCCAGTTTCTTTCTGATAATGAATTGAGAAAGTGTTTTTAAGCAACTTTTTTTTTTTACTTCACTGATTATGGAGGAGTTCAAGTATCTCGGGGTCTTGTTCACGAGTGAGGGGAGGATGGAGCGTGAGATTGACAGGCGGATCGGTGCAGCGTCGGCAGTGATGCGGTCGTTGTACCGGACCGTTGTGGTGAAGAGGGAGCTGAGCCAAAAGGCGAAGCTCTCAATTTACCGGTCAATCTACGTTCCTACCCTCACCTATGGCCATGAGCTTTGGGTAATGACCGAAAGGACGAGATCGCGGATACAAGCGGCCGAAATGAGTTTCCTCCGTAGAGTGGCTGGGCCTTAGAGATAGGGTGAGGAGCTTGGTCACACGGGAGGAGCTCGGAGTAGAGCCGCTGCTTCTCCACGTGGAGAGGAGCCAGCTGAGGTGGCTCGGGCATCTGTTCCGGATGCCTCCTGGACGCCTCCCTCGGGAGGTGTTCCGGGCATGTCCCACCGGGAGGAGGCCCCGGGGAAGACCCAGGACCCGCTGGAGGGACTATGTCTCCCGGCTGGCCTGGGAACGCCTTGGGGTCCCCCCGGAGGAGCTGGAGGAAGTGTCCGGGGTGAAGGAAGTCTGGAGGTCCCTGCTTAGACTGTTGCCCCCGCGACCCGGCCCCGGATAAGCGGAAGAAAATGGATGGATGGATGGATGGATGGATGATTATTTTCACTTTTGTGGCATATTTTTCCCATCCAATATAATGTGCGTGTAACATGTCAACGTGATTATCCAAATTCATTAAATGTGGCTTTTTCAAAATTGTGAATATTTGATCATATCCATTACCATTTTCTAAATACTAGTTCTGAACAATTCTGTAAAACAAAACTAACTGCAGTTAAATTTAAGTTAACTTGCTAGTTTTCAAACCAAACCTTATTAACTGCTGAATGTTCAACCATAGAAATATCTCCAGACCTTCCCCAGCATGATGTCACTACAAAGTCTTTCTAAAGCCACTTCCAGCATTTTGAACATTTTGGCTTTGGTCCCTTTTGTGCTATTATTTCATAAGGTTTTTCTCAGCACACACTGGCTGCAGTCTGCCCCTCTCGTTCCTTCACACTCATATAAAGAAACAATCTTCGCCTGGCGTGACGGAGCTTGCTTTTGCCTGGTCATGGAGCCCTCTACATTGTGTTATTTCATCATAAAACCCCCATAGGATTCATCACAGTCAGCTGTAGTTCATAACTGTACAAGGCAAAGTGCAGTTTAAGTCAATTTCACAGACAGCCAAGTTTGATATTTGGCACATGCTGTTTCTAACACAAAAATAATTCAATGTAATTTCTTGGATATACGGTGTGACAAAAGTTAATCATATTGTATTTTCCCCCTTATAATCACAAAAAAAAAAATGGTTTTAAATCCTCACCAAACCATGATCCTTTTTAGTTAGAAATTACAGATTTTTGCACTTATTAAAATTAAATTAGTTACACAGACCTATTTCTAGAACAAAAACTCCATTTAACTATTCAGGAAAATGTGGGTAGAAAAAAAGAAAAGAAAATAGATTGCAACAAAGATATAAGATTTTCTTGAGAAAATCTTATATATTTGAAAAACAAAAATGTATAAAATAATCTTGAGCTGTATCAGAACAAGTATAAGACCACGTAGAGCAGTATACACCCATGGACCACTGTGGAACCTTCTTGGGCAACTGAGGGATCACACAAATATAACACCACATGGTAATATTAAAGAAAGAAATATAATTTAATGTTGAAAACCACATTCTGATCATTGTGGTATCCAAATTGATACTGAGTATTGAGTCTATTCCTATCAAAATCAAAATTGCACTACATATCGCACAATATATATATATATCGCAAGTGTATGTAAATAGCAATATGAATATGAATAACTATATGAATTTCATAATGATCAAATCACAGAGGGTCCATTTATTTAGGTAATGGGTAATGTCCTCTGTAAACCACCAATTATTCTGTCCTTTTATTAAAAATGGTTAACTCTATAGTTGGATATCTATAAATGAAATGCATTTGATTCTTGTATTAGTTTAGCAGTTCATATTTTATGTTAATGCTCCTGGATGTGTTTAAAATGTGCACTGTGAACTGAATCTTAATTTAATGACATACACATGGCAAATGTCATCTACATCTGTTAATCAATTGAAATAGTTTAACCGTATCCAGTGAATAATCGCCAAATCTTGGTGGTGAGACACTTCTCTAATGAACTTGGGACAGGACCAGGAAATGTTGGCAAAAGAGGGCTTACCAATAAAACTGTCCCCACTCTGCTACAATATGATGTTTTGTAGACGATTTATATAGAGGGATTTTCAAATGTTTCTTTATAGCTTCAAGTTGCCCATCATAAACCCACATTAAAGTGGGGGTATTATGCAAAATCAACTTTTTTGAGCTTTCTACCATGTTATAACGTCATTCCCTTATCAAGGGAAGAGGTTTTAGATGACATACATGCATATTTCCGTAATTTTGCAATCTCTCCATGGCCCTATTTGAACCCTACAGTTAGCTGTAAGATTCTGTCCAATGCTCAACCCACAAGCCTACGTCACCCATGCTCCCACACGGCAATTCTCCACAAATGTATAAAAGCATGATGCAAAACAACAACTTGACAGACCTGATGCGATGTGCAGTAGTTTCATTAGTGAGATGCACACTGATTATAATATGATAGAGCTCTGAAAGGGGAGTGACTTCAAAACCGAAAGCAAAACTTATATTAAAAAAAGAAAACTTAATATGTTGTTTTCGGGAAATGTTGCATTGTGAAATAAAATAAAGGTTAACATGATTATCTAAATATGTTATGTTTTAGCAGTACCCCCTAGTAAAATACCCCTCTTTAAGCATTGCATACATACGTTCTTGTCCTGAATAATTAATACAAATGATTACGCTATATACAACTGAAACAGAATTGAGTTGGTACCCGATCAGTTGCCTAACTAAACTTTAAACTTGTCCTTGTATCCTCCTTGTAAATTAACAATTATTCCTCCTTCTTCACCCTTTTTACACTGCAGTCTCCTCTCAGCGCTAATCATATGTTAATCTAAACTTCTAGCAGGAGCTAAAGATATTCAGCGGCATCTCCTTTCTTCAATATTTCATTAGATCCTGTTTGTTTTTGATTACAGCCAACCAATATTATCCAGAAAACACAACAACCAAGGATACCAGAAAGATATCAAATGTGCTATAGCAAAACTAACCAAATTCCACCAGACAAATAAAAAAAGTGAACCTATTATGCAAAATCCACTTTTCAGAGCTTTTTATAATAGTTTCCCCTTTGCATTTGCACTCTCAAAGTTGTATTTAGAGAGAATTGTGTATGTTTGAGTAATCTTTATTTGTTATCCAATTTTACGTTTTCTTAACTGGTGAAACGCATAGGATTCAAGAGTGTTCCATAGACATTTTGGTACAAATGAAAATAAAACCTGCTTCTCGTTAGAGTGATGTGCAGCTATCTATAGGAGGTGCTGCCAACTGCACGGCTCTTTGTTGTGATGACATTTATGGCGCTATCGGCAGACTTGCTTATTTTATGAAGTCATTTAGATTAATATTGCAATTTAAAATGTCCAAATTATAGCATAATGACCCACGGGTGTCATAGATTATCAATATAGCAGACAAAAGCACAATATGGCTACGTTCAGACTGCAGCCTAAAGTGACCCAAATCCGATTTTTTTCGCCCCATGCGACCTGTATCTTATCTTCTAATGACACAGATCCGATTTTTTTCTAATGCGACCCAGGCCACTTGGATATGTGGTCCTAAAACCGATACATATCCGATCTTTTGACATGTCTTCAGTCTGAACGACCAGAACGACGAACGACGTTGCAAAAAAAAAATCGGATTTCACAAAAAACCCAAATTGAGCATTAAGCCCTGCAGTCTGAACGTAGCCTATGTTTTCTTTAAGCTATCATGATTTACATTTTAACCCAGACTCTTAATTAGGGTTCACTGAATTTAACAAAACTATGACGACACACAAACCATACCTCTTTGTCCACCATTGCCATGTTCACTGTAGATACATGACTTTGTTTGCACTGCAGAAAATATTGAGTGCTTTAGTTCACGGTGTCATATGATTTATCACTCCCCGTAACACGCTGACCCCGTGACCCCTCTGACTTCAAAACAGTTTCAGACAGTGATTGGAAAAATTCACCGAAGCCATGCGTTTTTCGTCCGATGCAGCTTGAAGTCATTACTCAACATGGACCAAAACAAGCAACAAAATCTTACAACAAAGAAGCCAGTACAGCTCTGTACAGTACTTTTGTCAAAGATTATTAAAGGGAATGCATCTGATTTAGTGTTCATTCTAAGTAAAATTGTCTTTCCCCAATATAGACATAAAAATAGGTCTTGAGGTCAAAATAAGCCAGCTGTGTACTGTCTGCATCTAGTTATAAAGCATTTATGCGCCATGAACAAGGAAGTAACTCTGGTTAACATGCTAGTTGTTACCATGAAAACTCCGCTCTGGCCTCTAAAAGTTCTGAAGCGTGTTTAATAATTAGGAAGCTAAGAATGTGAAGAAAGTGAGAAGTAAGTTTGGACGGCTGCAAACAATTTCAAATAAATGTTACATGTGTGTCAACTTTTTAAAAATCAGGTACAGTGTTTTCATTTATAGAATAGTATCAGTACTTCAATTCAATTTCAAATACTTCGGGTCAACCTTTTCACACCAACACAGAAAGTACTTAGATTTCAAGATTACTCTTCTTTCTGCTCCCTTTCATTCATTTCTTGTAATGTTATGGCACTGATGATGTCTTTTTAAACTTAAAAATAAACAAACAAATAAAAATTAAATAAAACAACAGAAATAAGAGCAAAATTGGGAAGGACACAGTGTATATTATGGACTAGGACTAAACCAGACCTTCATGGGGACTAGATCAGGACCCAAACTAAAACTGAAACTCCGATCTATTCTAGGGACTCATCCAAGACCACACCATACATGTAACAGGTTTAAATCAAATCTACACCAAAACTATGGGTACGGGTATGATGAGAAACGAATATTTCTCTTCCCCCGTATTCCAAAATAAGGCCCCGTTTACACGTACACTGGTATTTTTAAAAACGGAGACATTTCCATTTGTTTGTATCCATCTTTTACATGCAAACTGTGAATTTGCCTCTGAAAATGAAGGCGAACGCTCTGCAAGCCAATCAGAATCCCATTTTTGGTGTGTCAGCTGCCTGAAACTTTTATCTCGTTTATCTCACTTTACATGCAAACGCGAAACTGTAGTTTTCCAGAATCTTCACTCTAGCCGGAGTTTTTAGAAAGAGGCAAATTCGGTACAATGTCTCTGTTTTTACCCAGTTTATACCATTGTACGGGTAAACGGGGCCCTAATGAGTATTAAACAAATTGGAATTGAGTCTCTTTTTTTTTTTTTTTTTTTGGACAAATACTTTAATTTTAACTCGGCTAATACTGCTAACTGCACTCACACCAAAGTATGTTTTTGGCTACTTTGCTTCCCTTTTGATCATAAAGTAAATAAAAACAGTGCGTCTTCTTTTGTTTTTCTCACATATCCAGTTCCAGTTGCATCAAGTTTCATCCGTGTTCCCATTTATGTTCTGATTTAAATTGAATGTTTTCTTGTTTTGATTGTGTCTCTTTTATCTTGTGTAACTTTTAACATCTTATTTTTTGTTTTTCATTCCCCATTGTTTTGCCCTAGCTACCGGTATTATGATGGATGTGTTATTGTAGAGTGGCACCGGTAAGACCAAACACTCCTAACTGTAGCTCGGTGTGGAGCAGATTTCATATTGTGTTTGATGTGTTTGCTTCCTTCCTTCACTGTGTGTAATGGAGAACACTGCAAACATCGGTTTATGATGCACATAATGAGAAACGACTCTTACGATTGCTACTGCATCTATTACAGGGGACTGCGTAGTACTTTCACGTGTTGAACCAATGCGCAAGCACTACAGTTAGAGTGCGTGTTTGATATGCCATGCTGTTTGTACTTTTGTCATATAATTTTCAGAACTTAGTGGTGGTAGTAGTAGGAGGAGGAGGTAGTAGTAGTTGGTGGTAGTACTAGTAGTAGTGGTAGTAGTAGGTGGTAGTGGTGGTAGGAGGAGGAGGAGGAGGAGGTAGTGGGTAGTAGTGGTAGTAGGAAGTAGTAGTAGGTTGTAGTAGTGGTAGTAGTAGTAATAGGTGGTAGTAGTAATAATAGGTGGTACTAATGGTAGTAAGTTGCAGTTGTAGTAACTGGTAGTAGTAGTAGTAGTAGTAGTAGGTGGTAATAGTAAATGGTAGTAGTAGTAGTGGTGGTAGTAGTAGTAGTAGTAGTAGTAGTAGTAATAGGTGGTATTGGTAATAGTAGTACTAATAGTACCTAAGTAGCACCAAGTAGTAATAGTATGCAGTAGTAATTACCATCGGGATAAGATAAATATCAGAAGTAAAATTGTCTTGTAATACACTTTTCATGCCAAAAACACGTTAAGTACTTTAAAAGTCATCAAAGTTAGTTTTAACAAACTTCATTACATTTCTCTCCAAATGTACCATTAAAGGCAGTGATTTACCTGTTTGCCGCTTCTGCCGGTGGTCCTCCATTTTTCCTCTTCTTCTGAGCAGCTGAGTGGTTTTAGGGAGATTCAAAAACAAATTGACCATTTGCAATCTCATACATAAATGATCCGTGGCAATGTAATGAAAGGCACTCCGACAAATGACACCATTTTCACAGCAAATTGGTGAGAATTTGAAGCCCCAGCCTTGAGAGGATCCAAGTTTCTGACATCTCTCAGTGCAGATTAGCACAATAAAGAATTGGATTTAATCTTTTCAAAAATACTCCAATGCTTTATATCCTGTCACTTTACTTTACGCACAGTTTGACCATTTAACACCAACAGAAAAAGTGTAAAATCCAATATATTTCACATTTTGACACAGTTCTGTTCACAAATTATTCATAAAGGGTTTAATAGAGGTTTAATGGTTGAAAAATAAATAAAAAATTATTCATACATTATAAGATTTTTTCCCCCACATGTTTAACACACAAACCCTGCATATTTATTCTTCTCTCAAACAGAGAACCCTCTGTTCCACCTTGTGATGTTATGTGGTAATACAGAAAGTGTTTTAAACTACAAACACCTACACTAGAATGATTTGGATAATTTCAGCCGTAGAATTGCCAATCTCTACTCAAGAAAATACAGCTCTGGAAAAAATAAGAGACCACTGCAAAATTATCAGTTTTTCTGATTTTACTACTTACTGTGTTTGGGCAAAAGGAACATTTTTGTTTGAGTCTATAAACTACTGACAACATTTCCCCCAAATTCCAAATAAAAATATTATCGTTTAGAGCATTTATTTGCAGAAAATGACAAATGGTCAAAATAACAAAAAAGATGCATGTTTTCAGACCTCAAACAATGCAAAGAAACAAGATCAAATTCATTTTAAACAACATAATACTAATGTTTACACTTAAGAAGAGTTCAGAAATCAATATTTGGTGCAATAACCCTTTCATGTGTCTTGGCATGCTCTCCACAAGTCTTTCACGTTGACTTTATTCCACTCCTGGTGCAAGAACTGAAGTAACTCAGCTTTGTGTTTGTGTTGGAATTCAACAGACGCTGGAATGGAATGGCTGTAATAGATGTAGAGATGCTGATTTCAGAAAAAATTGCAGTGGTCTGTAATTTTTTTTCCAGAGCTGTAGTAAACGTAGCTGTTAACTTGAAAACTACTGCTTCATGACATCACCAGGTGACACAGAGCTTTGGAGATGTAGACGAGCAAAGCACAATAATATGGGAGCTTTAATACCTCCACCTTTTTGAAATTGTACCCAGCGTACTTCATTACTTACTCAAATCCCAGCGCTTCACCTTTGGCCTATGGGCTCCTTGCTTCTCTCAAATTTCCACATACATTATAGATCTGAAGGTACAGCAACCCTGATACGAGCATTTCATCTTAATATCTTGTCCTTTTCCTTTTGTTCCTCCTGACCCCTCACATCTCTGTAAACTCTATTTTTTTCTGTTTAATTCCTTGTTTGACTGCCCATTCCAGAGGCCATGGTTGTGATGAAGTACCTCCCCCAACAGGTCGTTAGGACAGCCCTGGGAAAATGATGTTTAATGGTTGCCGTAGTGAATTCATAAATCACTAATTTTTCAGCGCACCTGGCCTATTTAAAATGGCTTAAACACAAAGAGTCTGCGAGGATTATTTGACAAGATAACTTTAACAGCAAGCGAGATAATAGGGTAGGCGTCTTTTAAGCTAAAACACCAACATTTCATGAGATTATAGGCTTTAGATTTCTACAATATAATGGCTTTTTGGGCTGTAATTACTAAACCAGTGAATTAAAAGCACTGGTGTAGTATTAGTGGTTGTGTTGTAGTAGTAGTAGTAATTATTATCAGGTAGTATTAAGTAGTAAGCAGTATTGGCAAGTAGAAGTAAGTAGTTGGTAGTAGGGCTGGGCGGTGTACTGGTTCATACCGAATACCGGTGTTTTTTATTTTTTTTTTATACCGGTGAGTGTGTGCTTACAAAACGTCAGGAACACAGAGCAGCGGAACGTGGGACATTGTTTGAGAGCAACCGAGACACTTGCTATTGCTAACAATACGCACCACGCAAATTACGCACACGGATCAATAACCCTCGAATTGGGACATGGCTACAGTGTGTGTTGAGCGGTGAACAACATGGACATTGTTGTTAGAAACTTATACCGAAAAGAGGAGCCATGTCAGTTGTGTGGAAGTACTTTGGCTTAAAAAAATGTGACGCTGAAACAACCGTATTCTGTAAATGTTGTCGGGCTAAAGTTGTAGCCGCAGGAGGCGACACAAACAATCTGCTTCACCACCTCCGACACAAACATGTCCTGGAATATGAAGAATGCATGAAACTAAGATCTGCATCCTCTTCCACGTCTGCAGGGAACGTTCAAGTTGGTGCTGCAACACAAAACGCGACTCAGACGTCACTCAAAGACGCATTTGCTAAGGGGACTGCCTACGACAAGAAAAGCAAACGGTGGAACGATATTACCAACGCTATTACTATCCACTTAGCCGAAGACATGTACCGCTGAGTACTGTTGAGAAAGGAGCTTCAAGGAGATGATTAAAGCGCTGGACCCAGATATGTTTTACCAAGTCAAATTTACTGCAGTAATTATTCTCTAAATGATTAGGAAATGGGGTTAACACCTTGCCTGGTTTACACCTGACCATATCACAAATGATAGTGGCTGGTTAGCTCAACTGGTAAGTCATTGACTTTCCCCAGGGGGATGTGGGTTCAAATCCGCCCCCTGGCAATGAGCTAGCCAGTGTGGGTCCTTGGGCAAGACCCTTCACAGTACAGCCCCCCGGGCGCCGCTCACTGCTCCTGAAAAGGATGGGTCAAATGCAGAAGTCAAATTTCTCCCATGTGTCACTGTGTGTCATTGTGTGTGAGACCAAATGAAGACTTAATCTTAATCTAAATATATGGTCTGGGAGCCGCCTTCGAAATATCTCGTACCGGAGGTGTGCTTTACGATTGCCAACGGCCGTTTATTGGGCGTTACGAATGTCTATCATGTGGCGTATACGTAGCCCATAGCCAATCATGTCAGTTGTCAGTTCAAACTACAAGCTTCCGTTTGTCACGTAGTACGTGTCACCGTCTTGCCACCCCTCCCCGCTCTCTGATTGACTCCCAGCATCAGGAGAGCTCGCTTGCCATAGTTGCCAGGCTGTTTTTCAGATCGGAACGAACGAAAGAAGCCTGGGATTTCCCAGGTTAGTTAACACCTAGTCATTCATGAAAATAAATAAATAAATAAAAATACCAGGACACCGATATAATTTTGAAAAATACCGTGATATCAATTTTTGGTCATACAGCCCAGCCCGAGTTTATAGTATAAATAATTATTGATAACAGTAGTATTAGTAGTAGTAACAGCAGTGACAGAGATAGTAACAGTAGTAGTAGGATCAGTAGTAGTAAGTACTGGGTAGCTAGGGGTAGTTAGTAGTAAAAGTATTTAGTAGTAAGAGTAGTTTTGGTATTGGTAGTAGTAACATTAGTAGTAGTAACAGCAGTGACAGTAATAGTAACAGTAGTAGTTGTAGTAGGATTAGTAGTTGTAAGTACTGGGTAGCTAGGGGTAGTTAGTAGTAAAAGTATTTAGTAGTAAGATAAGTATTGGTATTGGTAGTAGTAACAGCAGTGACAGTAATAGTAACAGTAGTAGTAGTAGTAGTAGGATTAGTACTAATAAGTACTGGATAGCTAGGGGTAGTAAATAGTAAAAGTATTTAGTAGTAAGAGTAGTTTTGGTATTAGTTGTAGTAACATTAGTAGTAGTACCAGCAGTGATAGTAGGCTAGTAACGCTAGTAGTAAAACACTGGTACAGATGACAATATCAGATGCAGTAGTAAGTAATCGCAGTAATAGTAGTAGAATTCTGGTAGTAGTAGAAAATAGTGGTATAGGCCTATAATCTCATATACTTTATTACAGTTGCATTTTTGTTTTATTATCATTACCCTTTTTGATCGATTAAAGGAAGATTAAAAGAAGAAAATCCATAATAGAATCTTACCTTTTACTTTTACACAAACAATGCTAGTACTTTTCTGTTATGATGACTTTTACCATCTTTGTGTCATGTATTGTTTTGTATGTGCCCCTTTTTTCGCTCGTCCATACATTTTATTACATTTCTGTGCTGTCTCATATTTGTGTTGTATTATTTGATTTACGTCTGCTTGCTTCTTCTCTGTTCCCGTCCTATCGCCCAGCTATCAGGATTATGAACCAGAAATCAAGTAAGACCAAATTAGAAAGGCGGCCATTTTGTTCCCTACCTCCCATTTTTCATTCATTCTTCCATCCCATGTGAACTGATCAGGTCCCTAATCCAAAGAGCTGCAGAATCATTAAGATGATTTAGTGCCAGTCGTGTTGCAGACGGTTTTGGTTTGCACACAGCACTACGGTCTTGGATATACACAGCCTACGCATGACAGGGGATATTAGTTTGAAATGATATCTGTAACTTGCAATCTACACACCAGCGCACCCACATTTGTCAAATAACTGTATATTTTAAAGGTGCATTGTGTAACCTTTCTTATAAGGAGTTCATTATATTCTTGTCTTCATGGAGATGAGATTGATTTACCTGGTGTTCCACAGTATGGCATGAAACTTGTTTATCTAGCACATTTTTATAGGTTAAATTGAACTGTAAGTCCTCTTGTGCACACACCACCCGCGGGAGGATTCATGGGGGCTGGTGCATTGTGTTCTGGGTAGCAGAACACTGCTTGGACTGCTGCCCCCGCGACCCAGAAAATGGAAAATGAATGAATGAATGAACTGTAAGCAGGTTTGCCTTTCCACAGATTTGACATGTAATTCGGCTTGGTGGCGTCACCTTCTTTTCTCTATAGAAAAGGATCATTTTAATGCCATACTGTTGAACATTCCAGATAAAGGCTACGTTTATATGATGTCGGTCTGAACAGAAGACGCAAAAGGGGTGTCGCCTCTTCACTTTTTATTCCACGTTTAGACAAGCATTTTCGGGAGGAAATCTGCGTGCATACGGTGACGCAAAAGTGTGTGGAATTTGATTGGGTATGCATGCCAGGTGGCTAGGTGGTGCTGTGATACATTATCACTATGCCCGCAAACATCTGCACCGCGAAAAGCAAAAAAAACATGGCTACCGGTAGCAAAAAAAATTTGTGTGGTCAGACGAAGAAGTTCAACTATTGCTTCAGACCACGTTACAATACAAAGCAACGAAGGCGCCACAAGGTGTGGACTGGGAGTCCTGCCAAACAAAGTACACTGATGTATGGACCGATGTGACATAATCGCGTACGCGACGTCAGCAGATTTGACCAGAGTTTTGCGTCTTGGGCAGTGTAGATGAAAACGCTACGGCGGAGCGTATTCAAGTTTTCCACTTTGGAGGGCGCTTTCAGTTTTTTGCGTTTTTAAGCCCCCAAAACGGCGTCACAGTCTAAACGAAAGGCACTTCCGATAAAATATTTTGGCGTTTTTACACGTAATCGTTGTCAACAGGCCCAAGGCAAAACTATCTCCATGGAGACACGGAGAAAACCTACACAGTGTACGTTTAAAATAGTGATAATGATTCAGAAATTCCAGGTACAAGTTTGGATGTGTAACATAAAAGTGTTGACGTACACTAAGCAAAATTAAAAAATCCTACTGGCCATGAATGCCTCTTGTTTTGTACCCAACACAAAAAGGCTTGTTAAAAGAATGCAGTATGCTGTTTTTCAGTACCCCTCCCTTTGCCCTTCAAAACCATTTAGTTTAGTGCACATGTAACCCTCAAGCCAAGAGAAAAGCACCATGTAACACACCTATAAAACTAGCCTTTTTATAAAACAGTTAATGTCACATGTAACCCTATAGCTTCTAACAAACCTTGATCCTCCTACAGCAACTGTCAAATATTCTTAGCCTTCACCTATCTCACATAGATTTTCCTATATTTTAATGTTTTTTTTTTCTAACTCTGCTTTTGTGTTTTGTGCAGGTCTTGGGTGATAGGAGCCATTGCGTTGCTGTGTCTTCTTGGTCTAACCTGGGCTTTTGGTCTAATGTACGTCAATGAAAGCACCGTTGCCATGGCGTACCTATTCACCATCTTCAACTCACTTCAAGGAATGTTCATCTTTATATTCCACTGTGTACTGCAAAAGAAGGTCTGGATTTCACTCAGTTTCTTTCATTTACTTATTCATTTCTACAGAGGTGGGTAGAGTAGCCAAAAATGTATTTAAGAAAGAGTAACATTATTTCACTTGGTTTTCGATTGGGAAACACAGACCCAGCACCGCATGCACAAGTCCTGCTGGAGCTGTCAATGTGGCAGTCCTTGGGGGAAAGACGATCAAACTTGACTTGGCATGTTTAGCCACTTATAACAGGTCAATAGTGTAAACAACTGAATAAATAGGCTGTATTCACCATATGTACAGGCTGACCACGGCAAACACGAGGATTTCAAAAGTAAATTTCAAAGCACTAATTGAGTTTGGACCCGGGCTCTTTTAAACAACTGCTCCAGGAACACGCTGTGCTGGTAGTAAATGCACAAATACAATAGAAGCGTGCTCTTTATGGATTTTGATGGGGATACATGCCTACGCTCGTGTAGACCATCA
This sequence comes from Paratrypauchen microcephalus, assembly GCA_036785185.1. NCBI lineage: Eukaryota > Metazoa > Chordata > Actinopteri > Gobiiformes > Gobiidae > Paratrypauchen > Paratrypauchen microcephalus. The sequence continues at coordinate 8,604,263 of JAVJIX010000015.1, read as the reverse complement.
AAATTATATTTTTTTTATACAATAATGAGAACTTTGAACTTCAATTTCTTCAAATGGGTGCATTGGAGGAGAGGGAGCAGCCCCAGAACATATGAGAAGAAAATAATCCCGCACTCTGTTTTACTTGGAAAATGTAAGATTTATTAAGACATGCAACGTTTTGGCACTAGGCTTTCATCAGGCAAAATAGTACAAGGCAAAATGGTCTATTTTACCTGATGAAGACCTAGTGCCGAAACGTTGCATGTCTTAATAAAACATACTTTTTACAAGTAAGACGGAGTGCGGGATTATTTTCTTCTCGTAGATTCTATTTTTTGAAATCTAAGCACACAAGATATGCTGCTCCGTATGTGGGCCTAGCTTGGGCAGTGTGGTCATCCTCATTCACTTTTAATGCAACATGGAGGGGTTTTTTTATGCTCGCCTAGGGCAAAATACGCATGCAGTGGGTCCCTGTACTGTCTGCATGTAGTATCTTACTTACTTACTTGTAATTTGAAAGACAAAACATGAAATAATTCTCAAAATCTTGTACCACAAATCAATTTACACTAATATTGTCAATATAAAGCCTGTCTTTTCTATATTTGTGAGGTAGTAGTAACCAAAACTATTACTCAAATAAGAGTACTTTAACACTGTGAAATATATTACTCAAGTAGAAGTAAATGTCTACTTGAGTAAACGTAACAGCGTACTACCCACCTCTGCACTTGTATGAGTATGTATCTTGTATGAGTATTTAGTGTAACCTGATGTTTATGTGCAGGTGCGTAAGGAGTACGGGAAATGCCTGCGTACTCATTGCTGCAGTGGGAAGAGCGTGGAGAGCTCCATCGGTTCAGTGAAGGGCCAGGCCTCTCGTGCACCAGGACGCTACTCCTCCGGCTCACAGGTGGGGAAATACTTTTCATGTGCTCAACGTAATAGCATACATTTTCTGCGTATTGAATTTAGTACTTCAGAAAAGGATAATAATGCATTAGCCTTGTATAGCACTTTCCCAGACTCCCCCTCCTCCTGACACTAGAAGATGTTTGTTTAGAGCCGGTGCACGTTCAGAATCGCTGTTGCTGCTGTAACTATACTGTACGTTTTCAAATGATAAGCAGAAATGTCCGGCTCAGACGTAATTTAGCGACCTACGCGTCAGTGTTAAAACTCTCTGCTTCAGTGCACGCCATCGCTGGACGGAATTTCCCAGAATCACCTTTGGCTTCGCTCCTTTTCCCCTTTTCTTCTTCTTTCAGCGATCTCAAAAACTGACTTTCTTTTGTGGCTAACTGGTAAAAACTTGGAAAAAGCCACTAAGAACCACTGCGTTGGTTTGGTTAAACGGCGTCTTGCATCTAAGAGGCGAACATAACGCACGTAATCCCAGCGCGCCGATAAGTCAGTTGCGCTAGAAACATAGGGAGTTTGATTGACAACAGTCAGTAAATAACAAAGTAGATGTTTATCTGGCCCCACCATATCCAGTTGATGGATTTTCATTCTTTTTTTTTTATTTTTTTTAATTTATTTATTTTTGATCATCATAATTACAAGGCTGCTGCATCTCTATAATGCTATCATTGACAATTTAAGTCATTTTATTACATATACTGTATACAATATTCAAAAGCTTATTGCATACTGTAGCAAAGCAATAACATTTCTATGGAGAGAAGCAGAAAAGTTACATAGTGCACCTTTAAGCTCTATGGACCAAACATTCATGACTCTTTCTTATTGTAAAACTTATCTTTTCATACTGTTATAAGCTGTATTCAGACTGCAACTACTTGTCTGCAAGCTATTTCCAGTGTTATGTAAACATTATATCAGCCCTGTTATTTGATGAAACTATGTGAATTCTCTAGCTCAAACTGAAGTGAAGTATAAAATATTCAAAAGCCATATGTATTAAAATTTTTGGCAAGAGAAAACCGAGCACAAACATCCCCTTAATCATTTATGGAATTTCCATCTGTTTATAATAATATGACTCATAACTCTTAAGATTTAAATATTCCCAAGTCATATTTGTCACTAACACCAGAAAGTGCATGTTTGCATTTTCAAGTCTAAATTTTCAGTAGTCATCTTTGCAGTTGCTTTTCCCTGATGCAAGCTCTGGTCACACATTGTGCTGCAGTGCGCTGACTACAATACTGGCTGCAGCTAGGTCAGGAATCTGCTCGTGTTCGCGAATGCAGACTCGACTGTCTCTGACAAAATATGCAGGATCTGTGCAAAAGCGCTAAGTCTCATCTCTAAAAGCTAACACGCTAACTAATACATTCCTCCTACATAGACTTAACGGTCCGACACCTGCTTGTCTCCATGGAGATTTTATTTATTTACCTGGAATGTTTCACAGTATGGCATGAAACACTTTGTCAATTACATGTGTATATAAAGAACTTAAAATGTAGCATTCTTATTATCCCCATTGAGACAAGCAGGTGGTGGAATTTTCTCCAAAAAAGTTCCACAATGCTACTTTAGAATACTGATGATTTCAAAAATTCAAGTGCAAGTTTGGAGTGGTAATATATATAACTATTGACAATTAGAAATCCTTGTGATTGACGACGCAACTGCAGGATCTGTGCAAAAGCATAAGCTAACATGCAAACTAATGTATTCCTCCTACGTAGACTTAAAAGTGTAGCATGATTCACTGTGATTTTCCATATTTTATCTTCTTACAGGTTTTTTAACGATATCTCTTCACACCATTCAATTATAAATATTCCTGCTGAGAAAACCTGGGCTACGAGCAGGATTGTGCATCAAGATCAAAATGTTTTAATTAAAAAACATTGTTTTGACAAGACGACCCTGACCTCACATTTCATTTAATTGGAGGAGAGTAAAAGAAGAGAACATACTTTGTAGATGATGACTACTTTTTAATTTCTCTTGAGATTTTCAAATGAACAAACGGCAACCTAACCCTGTTGGCTCCTGTTGGTGCTTCAAACAACAGTGGGTGCCATTTTAGAAGGAGCTGTTCTCTTAATGTAATGAGCTGTGATACTGTGAGATGTGAGTCATTAGGTGTCAAAGGGTTGTCAGAAACGGTGGGGTTAATATGACGATCATAACATAAGGGATGCTCATTTAAAGGAATGCTGTGACTGTAGAGACGGCTCCTATTGTTCAAAATGACAGTTCAGCAAGCTTGTATGACCAGAAAAGCATTACACCTAATTACACTGGTATACACATTTTTGGACTTGATCTGCTTGAGATAAAAGTGGCATTTATATTGATAAGATGAATTGAAAATCAATTGATAACTGTGCTGGTTAGCTAATATATTCAAGATATTTAATGATATTGTTTTACATCGAAATCGCATCTGTTTATATAATAGATTTAGGCATTTTTGCTTAAAAATAATGTTTATATTTTGAAAATACTTAACTTGCACTTCTTTATCCATCCAGAAATAAACAAGAAATATCTTAAGACATCAGGTGCACACAATTTTTAGGCATCTCTCTTATGTGAAATTAAAAAAATATTTGATGTTAAAACTCTTGACATATTAAAATGAATGTATTGGAATGTGCAGACAGGCTTTCAGACAGAACTGGTTGCTTGTAGACACACTGTACCTTCTGATAAATTACTGTTTTTGCCTTATTTTGCATAAAGTTCCTATTTTGACCCAATATTATATCTTGGAAATTATAGCCAATCAGCACTTCTGACTTACTTTTTCTTTATTTGTGACCTAAACCAAGAAAAATTTCACTACTATTGTTCCGGAAGCATTTTGCTTGTAGACCAGTTTTAGCAACATTAAAGATGGTCTAGTTGTAAATAGTCATTTCTGATCTCCAGCTGTTCAAGGTGCACTGTATAACATTCCTAGTACAGGGTCTGCCACCTGTTTGTTTTCATGGAAATGTTATTACTTTGTCTAGAATGTTCCACTGTATAGATTGAACCCATCTATTATGAGGGAGGCAGCAGAACGTGATATTACAGTTCAGATTTGTGGAGAGTTGCCCCTATTCACAAAAGGAGTTATTGTATTTTTGAGAAATGGACATGCTAGATGGATATGTTTAATGTCATACCATTGAACATTCCAGGTAAAGCAGCAACATCTCCATGGAGACAAGCAGGTAGCAGACCCTCCACTAGCAAAGTTGCACAGTTTTAACTAAATGTCTCTCCCACTCCTTACCTCCCTTGCTGTTGGGTATCAGTGATACCACTCTTAAATCTGTCCAGTGTACAAACCTAAGAAGATGCATTTTGTCACTTTTCTGGTGGACAGATGATATTACTTTGAATATAGAATGTTCCACAGTATGGCATTCAAGTTATCTTTTACTATGGAGACAAATTACAGAATACACTCACAGTAAGAAGTGTGTTTTTCAAGGTATTTTTCGAGCAGTAAAATCATCTATAATTGAATAGCTGCAAGATATGCTGAATACCAAACTGTAGAACATTCTAGGCAAAGTCATCCCCAGTATTTATTTATTTATTTTTAAGTTTTTATTTATATAGCGCTTTTCACAGACATGTGTCACAAAGACGCTTTACAGGTCATTATTCATTCACTCCGTACGCGGTGTTGGTATGCTACTATTGTAGCCACAGCTGACTGCGCCATCGGACTTGTCCGACCACCACCATCACTCACGCACACACCACTTTCATACTAGGCAATGTGGGTGAAGTGCCTTCCCTAAGGACACAACAACAGTTTTTTTTTCACTGGCGCTCACTGTGGCACCTGATTTTCTCAGCGGTCTCCCATCTAAGTACTAACCAGGCCCGGCCCTGCTGAGCTTCTGAGATCTGACAGGGTCAGGCTTTGACAAGCAGGTATGGCCACGTTACTCAACCCAAAAATGATGGAATTTGCTTTTTGATGCAGTAGCTCAGTGTTCCATAATGTGTAAAATAGGTATGGCATCCGGCTTGCATACCTGCTTAAGAATCAATACAGAAATCAGTCAAACATCATTTAAGTTTGCTTAACTGAATACTTGAGATGGAAGCTGAAGGACTTTTGGCTCTTTTGCTGTATTGACCTTCTCTGCGGGTTTTGCTTGAATAAACAGCTCCAAAGCTTGTGCAGCCACGCATGGGACATATAATTACCCAAGATGAACTATCTTGGATCGAGCCCTCTTCTCTTCACACTTTATGGGAGCTTGATGGACAACTTTATATGAGCTATCTCATCTTTAATGCAGGGTTAATGCAGGAATCAGGCATCTTTTAAAGGAGGACTCAACACCAAAACACTGCCCACAACCATGTTTTAAACAGAGTTGGCATACTGGGCAGTGCCTGTAGGACAGAAGCAGAGAGTGATGGGGGAGGAGGGTGTGGTTTGGAGGACTAAAGAAGAGAGTGATGGGGAAAGGAGAACAGGGTCTGGAGGGCTAAATGGAAGAGTGTGGCGAATAGGGGACTAAAGGTGAGAATCATACAGTGAATCACACTGTAATGGTGCGGTCACACCAATACAGTGTAATGGCACACAGTACTTTAAATTGCAGTGGCCAATGGCGGCAGCCCACACTCTTTTGCCTTCAAATTAGCTTAGATTGTACCAAAAAATAAAGACTAATGCTTTTAAAACACCATGTTTGCATTTTAGAATCAAAACTGTGGATTTAGTGTTTACTTCCACCCTAAAACGTTTTTCTTTATTGTTTTGTTGTTGTTTTTCAGAGCCGTATCCGGAGGATGTGGAATGACACGGTGAGAAAGCAGTCGGAGTCTTCCTTTATGACTGGAGACATCAACAGCTCGGCTTCACTCAACAGAGGTACATGAACCTAAACACCAGTACACTCTGCCTGCATTCCCCTAGAATGACCTCCCGGCTAACGCAACAGCGTATAAGAAGGCACGTGAATTGGAGCCAGCAAGAAATATGAAAAGCCTTTCCACCAGGCAACCTCAAATTTAAACTTAAAGCGCCCATATTACGCTATTTTTGGATCTGTGTGATAATCTTGTTTCCTCCTCAAAAACATACGTGAAGTTGTGTTTTGTTTTATTCACATGTTTAACATGCACACCATGCATATCTTTTCTCAAACTAAAAACACTCTTTTCCACCTTGTGATGTCATGTGGTAATACAGGAAGTGCTCCACTGTGTTTTTAACCTCCATACACCTTCACTAGAATCATCTGGATTATTTTAGTAGTTAATTGTCAGTCTCTACTGAAGATTTTAACTTAAACTATTTCCTCATGAGGTCACAAGGTGGAATTGAGCATTTTGATGTTTGGAGATGTACACAGACTAATAATAAAAGGTAATTCAAACGTGTGAACAAAACATAACTCTGGCTATTTTTTATTTTTTTTTATTTTTTTGAGCTCAAAAGAATCAGTTTTGTGTAATATAGGATCATTAAAATGCATTTTAAATGAATACTGCAAAGGCTAACAAATATCGATCCAACGCAAAAACTAAATTGCAAGATAATCTATTTTAGAATATCTGCCTATTTAATGTAACATTTAAATGGAAAAAGCAAATATATATAATGTAGGTCAACATTTAATCTAGTGTATCTATAGGCAGTAGTACTGATGGTAATACTTTTATGTAGCAGAAGTAGTTTAAAGTAATTTGGTAGACTGGGCACATCTTCCCCCTCTTGTTAACTGAGAATAGATTTTGTAAAAGCACTTGATTGAAATAGGCAAACCCACATTTTAGCCTAATGTATTTGAAATCTCCCTGTACAGATATAATAGGCCCCATCCTCCCAGTCCTCGGCAGCCTGATAGTGGCTCTAAATATTCTGCCTGCTACACTAATGCAGGGTTTCAGTGATGGATGGCTGTTCTGTCTTTCAGAGTGGGTGTCGGGATCGCTATAATTCGGGTGCCTGCTTACCGTCAACAGTGCGTGCACCCTTGTGGTAAAGACAACAGTGGAATTAAAATGATGAATTAGAAAAACTAAAACTAAAACTAAAACAATCAACACAGCTAGAGATAAGTTAAAATAATAATTCTTGTGAAGGTACATTAACATTGTACATGTATCATCGCTCAAAATGTAATTCTCACTTTAATAAACTCTAAAGCTTTTTACTGTTTACTGCATTCTAAACAAAGGAATAAGTGTATTATTTGTCATTTTAATAGGTTAAAACCTCCCTCTTGTGTATATTTTTATACTTAAAGGTCCTATATTACACAAATTGTGCGCTATAAACTATGTTAAAATGTTACCTTATCAAGAACATCCCCCAGAGTTTTATTTAGTTTATTTGTTCCGTTCACACATATTTGAGTAATCCTGGATTATAAAGCTGTCTGCATTTCCAAAGATCAAAATTTCCAAATTTGTGATGTCATCAAGTGGTAGTTTTAACGTTTAACAGCTATTTTTAACCTTTAGTTGAGTAGAGATGGACAATTAAATAATCCGAGTGAAGTGTGTGGAGTATAAAAATAGAGTGGAGCATTTCCAGAATTACCACATGACATCACAAATTGGAACAGCGTGTTCCATTTCAGAGAAGAACTCAGACTAAATATGCAGGGTTTGTGTGTTAAACATGAATGAAACAAGAAACAACGCCGGGTATGTTTATGATGAGGAAACAACATATCAGATTAGAAAAAGGTGTAACATAGGCACTTTAATTGTATTTTTATTTTATTTTTTTTACAGAAGTTAAGTGCAAAATATTTACTCTTTGACAGATTGGGAGCAACACTGCAGTGTGTGGGAGGAACTAATTTGTTTATGCATTGTAAGATAAAATGTATGGCTACCTTCTTGTCTCCATGAAGAAATTATTGCTCAAAGGTCAGCATTAAATCTAGCTTATTGCCATGAAGACAAATACAGTTTGTGACGCCATCAGGCCAAGTTACTGGTCATATCTGTGGAGACCCGGATCTGCTCACGGCAACAATGCATGCTAAAATACAGCTCTGGAAAAAAATAAGAGACCACTGCATTTTTTTCTGAAATCAGCATCTCTACATGTATTACAGCCATTCCATTCCAACGTCTGTTGAATTCCAACACAAACACAAAGCTGAGCTACTTCAGTTCTTGCACCAGGAGTGGAATAAAGTCACCCAAGAACAATGTGAGAGACTTGTGGAGAACATGCCAAGACGCATGAAAGCTGTGATTAAAAATAAGGGTTATTGCGCCAAATATTGATTTCTGAACTCTTGGAATTTGGGGGAAATGTTGTCAGTAGTTTATAGAAATGTTCCTTTGCCCAAACACTTACCTATAAGTTTGCCTGGAAGAATCCATGACTCATCGCTGTACCAGCGGCGAGTCTGGTAATGCTTGGTCCAGAATGCGCTGCCTTTGCGCGTAGACAGACAGCTAAGTGAACCAATCAGAGAACAGTTAACGGACAGCGACGTGAACCAATCAAACAAAAGAAAAGAAAGGCCTCTAGAGCTGTCAGCTGCTGTGGTTTTAAGGAATCAGTGTGTTTTAGGTCATTTAAGACCAATTTTACAGCTGAATGGAAGGGACGTTCAGTTCTCCGATGCGCCATCTTGATTCAAAACTGAGGAGGAACTTCCGCTGCCTAAGAGTGACGTTGCGGGCAAAGGCGGGTGCACTGACGTCACCATCTTTGAACGAATCAGAATCGCGGAGTCCGTTGTTAACCGGGGGAGCGAGGGTGGAGCGAGGGTGTCCAAATGGTATCTCGCTGTATAGCAAATACAGAGAGATATCATTTGGCTGGCCAGGTAACTTATAAGTAGTAAAATCAGAAAAAATCAGATCATTTTGCAGTGCTCTCTTATCTTTTTCCAGAGATGTATATCTTGAAAATCTCTGGGTATTTTCTTTTTTTTTTATCAATACAGAACACCTAAAATTTAATAATACAAGATGAAGTGAAGTGAAATATTCCAGGCAAAGCAGTGGAGACAAGCAAGTGGTGCACCTCCCATCAGGAAAATTATAACAAGAAAACAAACTTGCAAAAAAAATAACAGCGGCATGGCGGTTTAATCAAAAGTCTGCCCAAAAAAACAGCAGCTTGTTGATTCAAACCCCATTCTAGCGTTTTCTGTTGTGTCCTTTGGCAAGACGTTTAACTCACCGCTCTCTCCTGACACACAATATATGTAAAACTACACCAGTACAATTTACCCTCTTGGTTTTATAAAATAACTTTAAAAGAGGTGCTTATCTGAAGGTTTAACTGAGAACTGCTTTGACTCATTCCAGCACGCAGAATCTGATGACTCATTGCACCACAATATGACGAGGATTATAAATTCTAAATAAATAGCAAATGAGCCGCTGTTGTGTCCAGGAGAGCGAAGAGGAGAGAGTGATGAAGAGGACACTCAGACCAATTTGAACTTTAGACATCTCGGAGTAGTTTTCTGGTAGAGGGTCCACCTGCTTTGCCAATAATGATCCACTGTACTGAACGTATTCATCTCCATGGAAACAAGCAGTTGATGCCACCAGGCCAAGTTACTTATCAGATCTATGGAGAGGAGTTCGCAGCCCGTTTTTCAAGGTATTGAACAATAATGACATCCATACTGAAGTAAATGCAATAAAGATGTACTTAATGCCTTACTGTGGTATTAATATTCCTGGCAAAGAAAGCAGCATCTTCATGGTGATAAGCAAGTGGTGGACCCAATACCAGAAAAGTTACATGGTGTACCTTTAATGGCTACAGTGGTGGAAATGCTGATGGTCAGTGCTAGTCAAATAGCAATATGCAAGACAAAATATTGACATACAGGGGGTCCTCGGGTTACGACGGTCTCGGGTTACGACGTTTCGTGGTTACGAACGCGCCCCCATTAAAAACATATATGTATATATTACGCGTCATTCCGTCTTACGCGGTTTAGCGTGGTAAGAGATGTAAACAAACGCGAACGGCGCGCGGCGCACGGCGGAAGAATACACTCTGTTGTGGTTGTAGGGAGAAGAAGACAGCCTCGTGTGCGTGCCCAATGTGGGCGGAAGTACCTGATGTGGGCTCTGATCTGCTCCTATGAAAGCGGCAGTGATAACCAAGCAGCGCAGTGGTCTAATTATTGAGATGGAAAGGTTATTGGTGCTTTGGTTGGAAGATCAAAGGCAAAATCCGGTTTACGACGAAATTCGGGTTACGACGCGTCTTAAGAACGGATCAACGTCGTAACCCGAGGACCCCCTGTATTGACATTGACAAATATAGACAAATAGACAAGCGACCAAATATTGTTGAAGTGAAAATACAGCTCTGGAAAAAAATAAGAGACCACTGCAAAATGATCAGTTTTTCTGATTTTACTACTTATAGGTATGTGTTTGGGCAAAAGGAACATTTTTGTTTGAGTCTATAAAGTCACTTCCTCCAAATTCCAAATTAAAATATTATCGTTTAGAGCATTTATTTGCAGAAAATAACAAATGGTCAAAATAACAAAAAAGATACATGTTTTCAGACCTAATACTAATGTTTACACTTAAGAAGAGTTCAGAAATCAATATTTGGTGCAATAACCCTTATTTTTAATCACAGCTTTCATGCGTCTTGGCATGCTCTCCACAAGTCTTTCACATTGTTCTTGGGTGACTTTATGATTTATGACTTTATGAGCTCAGCTTTGTGTTTGTGTTGGAATTCAACAGACGCTGGAATGGAATGGCTGTAATACATGTAGAGATGCTGATTTCAGAAAAAAAAGCAGTGGTCTCTTATTTTTTCCCAGAGCTGTATTTGTAATGTTTATAATCTTAAACTTTTTTTTCTTGTCACTATAATGTGAAGAATTGTTTACTGTGGACAACTAATATCAAATGTATAGCTATAACTACAAATTAAACAGAAATTACTGCATGTATACAAGAAGTGGAAGATACAAATTATTAAATAGGGCAAAAAAAAAAAAAAACACTCTCCAGTGATAGTGTTTACAAAAAGAAGTCACGAGATAAGCATAAAAAAGGAAAATATATTGCATTGTCTATTTAATCAAATTTCAACTGAGTTTATTTCTGTAGAGCAGAAACTTACAACAGCAATTGCCTTCCAGGACTTCCTAGAATTGATGATTTAATTAACCAACGGAAGGAAAGGTGGCACAAGTGTATCTGTTTATTTGGCCTTACAATGCATCTTACCTTTTACCTTGAACTGACATAAATGTAGAACTGCATTCTGTCTTGTACCTAAATGTGGTTACACGGCCCATATTGTTTTCTGATCTGTGTTGATATGCGAATGATGTTTCCTCATCAAAAACATACCTGGAGTTGTGTTTTGTTTCATTCACATGTTTAACACACAAACCTGCCATATACAGGCTTCTTCTTTCAAACTTTTTCCACTTTGTGATGTCATGTGGCAATACAGGAAGTGCTCTACTGTGTTTTTAAACTCCATACACCTCATTCATTTGGGTAATTTCAGCCCTTGATTTGCCTAAACAAATTGCAAAAGGTAGCTGTTCACTTGCAAATTACCTCTTCATGACATCACAAGTTGGAACTGAGCATTTTGAGCTTTGGAAATGTAGACAGACCAATAATAAAGAATTTCTCAAACATGTGTGGATGAAACAAAACACAACTCCGGGTATGTTTTTGAGGAAGGAACAGTAGTTAAATTGACTCTTGTGACTTAAAGCTCGCGAGTCAATTTAAGTAATAGCCAACACAATTAACATGCTGCGATTAGTCCCATTGCGTTTGGCCTTATAACATTACTGATCATGTATAAATGGCTGTCACTGCTGCCTTGGCGATCTGATCTATATTTGTCTATGTTCTGTGTGTCTCTCTCTCTTTGTCTGTATCTATGGCTGCACCAGGGGCTATGGCTAACCATCTTATACCTAACGCACTGCTCCGTCCTCATGGCACTAACAATCCCTATAATACATTGCTTGGGGAATCGGCCGTCTATAACAACCCGCTGGGCATGTACAACCCTCAAGGTGTGCTGGCTTTGTTTCATTCTTTTAACATTTTCTTGAACCAGAGCTGTGTTTTCCTATGTCTATGGCCAGAGGTGGGTACTTGTACTCAAGTAGAGGTCCAAGAAATTACGCAAGTAGAAATAAAAGCATATGGTAAAATATTACTCACATTAGAGTAAATTAAAAACTGTAACTGCCTGAAGCGACTGTAACACTGGTCTACAAGCAAAATGCTTCCGGAACAAAAGTAGTGAAATTTTTCTCGGTTTAAGTCACAAATAAAGAAAAAGTAAGTCAGAAGTGCTGATTGGCTATAGTTTCCAAGATATAGTATTGGGTCAAAATAGGAAATTTATGCAAAATAAGGCAAAAACTGCAGTTTATCAGAAGGTACAGTGTGTCTACAAGCAACCAGCTCTATCTGAAAGCCTGTTTGCACATTAATATGTCTAGAGTTTTAACATCAAATAGTTTTTGATTTCACATAAGAGAGATGCCTCGAAATTGTGTGCACCTGATGTCTTAAGATATTTGTTTATTTCTTGACGGATAAAAAAGTGCAAGTTAAATGTTTTCAAAATATAAATATTATTTTTAAGCAAAAATGCCTAAATCTATTGTATAAACAGATGCGATTTTCATGTAAAACAATATCATTAAATATCTTGAATACATAGTTATCAATTGATTTTCAGTTCATCTTATCAATGAGATTTAGCCACTTTTATCTCGAAAGCAGATCGAGTCCAAAAATTTGTAGACCAGTGTAATTTGAAGGTCAAAAATAACTAAATAATGCACAAAATCTGGTATTTTTAAAGGATAGATCCAAAAAAAAAATGAGAAGGAAACACACATTTTCAAATCATTTAAAATAGTTTTATTACTTGAAGAGTTACTCACAGTCGTAAATGTCACTTAAAAATAACTTGATTCAAATATATGAATCAAGGTCGTAGGAGTAAATGTATGCTGCTAGAAAAGTACTCTGAAAAATACAATTTCTTTAAAAAGTTACTCAAGTAAGCGTACAGAGTAAATGTAACTGAGTACTACCCACCTCTGTCTATGCCCCGTGCAACCTCTAATGTGGTTTCTGCAACATTATTATCGGGAAGTAAGAAAACCTAGAGGGAGATGCAGCAGGGCTGTATAATAAGAGAACACCGCTCTAGTTGTGTGTGTGTAAGCAACAAAAATGTAGCCAAAAAATCCTACAGTTTTGTGATGCTGTGTAGTTTTTTTAAATTTTTTTTTTTTTAATACAAGATGGTGTATTCTGGAGTCTGAAAGCTATTCCAGTGAGGCAAGATGAAAGTTGCATAAATGTTTAGCTAATTATTAAAAGTAAAAGTTAGAAGAGTTAGAAAAATACTGCGAGCTTGTATAACCCCTTCATAAATACTGTATGCCTGACTATGTGTCCTCCATTAAACTAATCTATCCCAAAAAAGTAACAAATGAAAAAGTACAATTAAAAAGCAGTATAAGAAATGGGTCAATTTTCTTATGCGTTATTAATATCTATTGATTAGAAAGCCCCCAAATCTGGAGCCGATATACTATAACATTGTGCAATCATCCTTCTGAGCAACATTTAACCACTGCACATTGTTCATTTTAGTATTTTGTAATTAATTGATTAATATATGTGCTGTAACTCTAATTTATTGATGTGCGCAGTTACTGTTGTTACAAATAACCCCTACTATGATCACACAGTACAGTGCGTCCAATTACTTTGCTCTTTCATACACGCAGCCAGGGCGTAACTTTGAAAGTGTGTAAAAACGGCAAAACTGCTGTAAAAACTGAGATAAAAACTCACACAACAGCTTTGATCAGCAAATAATTTATGTTTTGCCACACGAGCGCTGCGTTAGAGGCCATGACAGAGGGCCCATAACTTATCCATGTAGCGGTAGATGTTAAAGAAATATCCAGGATGAAAATGCAAATGAGATGCACGCTCATTTTACTGCTCAGACTGAAGGACTTAAAGTGTATGTGACAAGTGAATGTGAGGTTTTCATGTTTTTTCCAATTATGACTTGGGTTGATGAAATAGTACCTGTGGTAAATATTTATTATAGTTTTACATCAATCAAGTAGCAGTTTCTGGAAAACAAGTTGGAAATAAAAGTCCAAAAACACAAACACAAAAAATTCTATCCAAAATGAAGGGACAGCTTATTCACAAGGAATATTTTTTTTCTTGGAGTTTAAACCCTAATTTTGAACACTGGTCTACCAATTTTTGGACTCGATCTGCTTCCGAGATAAAAGTGGCTAAATCTAATTTATATTGATAAGATGAACTGAAAATCAATTGATAACTGTGCTGGTTAGCTAATGTATGCTATGTATGATATTTAATGATATTGTTTTACATCAAAATCACATCTTTTTATACAATAGATTTAGGCATTTTTGCTTAAAAATAACAATTATATTTTGAAAATATTTAACTTGTACTTCTTTATCCATCAAGAAATAAACAAAAAATATCCTAAGACATCAGGCGCACACAATTTCAAGGCATCTCTCTTATGTGAAATTAACAAATATTTGATGTTAAAACTGCAGACAGGCTTTCAGATAGAACTGGTTGCTTGTAGACACACTGTACCTTCTGATGAACTACCGTTTTTGCCTTATTTTGCATAAATTTGACCCAATACTATACATTGGAAACTATAGCCAATCAACACTTCTGACTTACTTTTTCTTTATTAGTGATCTAAACCAAGAAAAAATTCACTCCTTTTGTTCCGGAAGCATTTTGCTTGTAGACCAGTGAAATCAAGATATTGCCATTTATTGTATTAGTCAAATTATAACTATTGTGCAGTTTAATTTTGCTCCTTGTTAAATATGGTTGCTAGGTAACAGTTATGTAATTAACTATGTCATATCTACTGACAAATGTTATTTTTGGGTTGCATTTTTACAAAATCATTATCTTTCATCGCATTATTTGTATGTGTGACATTTCTTATCACTGTTATGCTTATGGTGTTTTTTCTTCTCCTCTTCTTCATGCTGTCCCTAAAAGAGCCGTACAGAGAGACAAGTATGGGAGTCACACTAAACATTGCTTATCAAATGTAATTGACTTTGGCTTTACTTTTCCTCCTCACCTCTTGCTGACAAAGTGATAATGGAAGTAATGGCAATCTTGTACAACTGTCTTAATAAGTACCATTTAATAGGGCAATCGAAAGATGTGTGTAGCAGTAAATATAGAACATTTGACAACTTACAATTCACTTTTATCATTTGAATTTGTTAGAATTGAGGTCAAACATCAGACAATAAACTGTATGGCCTTGTCTGAGTTATTTTACATTATTGCCAAAAAGCACTTTGAAGTTATAAGACGGCGAGATAGCGAGATTATGGTACTCTACAGGATCGACAGGTTGAAGTACCTTACTTTTGTCTTAACTGTCTTAATTTTTCCTTTCTATGTAGGTATATTTCCGCTCAAATCCAACCATATAGATACTATTAGTGCGGGTCTCATGCCTTGATAAATACAGTCCTACAGTTCTGGAAGTAATATCAATGCTAAATTATGATTCACTGCAGTCTGAAACAAGGACAAATTCAAATGTTTTGATACAGGTATGCTCCTAAGGGACAATATGGTTGAGGTCAATTTCTAGGCTTCTGAATGTTGTGAACTGCATGGCCACTTTCTTTTTGTGCGGTTGGCTATGACATTTGTGTTTTTTGGTGTTGTCTGTCTTGTTTGTCGTGTTGATTGTTATGTGTGTTCATCTTTGATAGCATATTTAATATACTATGTTAACTGGTTTGCACTAAGGTAAGTATGAGTGTTTATAATGACAGATAATAGAATGTAAATAATGCACCCAGAGTTTCACAAAGTGCACTTAAACCATGTACAGCAGCAGACACTGTGATATGATGACTTTTTAAGCACATTTGACCACTGTGGTTTATGATGATGGTTGTAATTTGTGGTTAATACAGTATTTCACTTTGCATATCAGATCTTTCACTGTTTCCTCTGCACCTCTCCCCATCCCTGCACTCTGTGTCTTTTCAGAGGGAATACTGAACAATGCCCGGGATACAAATGTCATGGATACTCTACCGCTGAATGGTAACCATGGCAGTTACAGCATCGCCAGCGCTGACTACATGAGCGACTGCGTCCAGATCATTGACAGGGGATACAACCACAAGGAGACCACCTTAGAAAAGAAGATCCTCAAAGAACTCACCTCAAACTATCTGCCCACATACCTCAATAACTCCCATGACCGCTCGGCTGAACAGAACCGCAACCTTATGAACAAGCTGGTCAACAACGTCAGTAACGGTGGGAAGGACAATGGGTATGGGATGGGTCTGGGAATGGGAATGGGCATGGGGATGGGCATGGGCATGAATGTGGCTCTGAGTCTGGACGACCACTCCACTTTTCCTCACCATGATGAAGGCTTGGGCTTGGAGTTGATCCGTGAGGAGTCGAATGCACCACTTTTGCCTCAGAGGCCTCCGCCGACCTTAGTGGTGGACAACCTCCACAATCACCTGCACCAGCCTGTGCCCCCTGCCCTCCCTCTGACCTTCTCCTCTGCCTCAGCCTCCTCATCGTCCAGGAGGAGGATCCCTCAAGAGAACAGTGAAAGCTTCTTTCCTCTGCTCACCAACGAGCAGACTGAAGACGAGAGCCCCACTCCACACAGCCACCAGAGAGACTCCCTGTACACCAGCATGCCCATGCTGCCCGGCCTCCCCGACGTGTCCCAGGACTCCGCCCACTGTAAAGATTCTGCAGACACCAAGAGCCAAGAGACCAGCTCTGACGACGTTTACTACAAGAGCATGCCCAACCTGGGCTCACGCAACCACCTGCACCAACTGCACTCCTATTACCAGCTAGGCCGGGGCAGCAGCGACGGCTTCATTGTGCCCCCCAACAAAGAGGATGCCCCTGAGGAAGGGCATCCAGACGCATCACAACTGGTCACCAGCCTATAGGCCAGACGCTCACCGACAGCTCGTAACATAGTCCTGTTTCCCTGTTTCCTTTGTCCTCTCAGTCGTTGACAGTGGTAGCCTTCGTTTTTACTATGTGTCCTAAAAACTAAGGCAGATGACTGCAGTCTGTTAGCGACCACAGAAGGGACTGTGCTCCATGTGTGGACCTGTGTCTGCTTCCAGTGTGGGACTCTTATGTAGTGACGGCCTGGTGAGTTTAAACTCACTGTGCAGAGACAATAGCCACACTGGATGTCTAGAGCCCTGAAAACTCTTATCAGACTTACCAGAACAAATGGGATATCAAAGGACTATTTTATTATACTTCTGTTTTGACTTTTTCAGAGATTTTCTTCCTCTTTGGTGAGTTGCAGCAGATTTTATTTGCTGAAGTGTTCCTTCAAATGAAAAAAGACAAAAAAAAGAGATGGTGCATTTTGAACTCTGAAGGAAATCTTGATGCTTTTAAGCATAACCGTTCCCTTTTCTTTGATTTTACTGTAATAACAGTTGTTAAGAGGGAGAAAAAACTAATAAGAGAATTATGAGATATTTCTATGTAATTGTACAGATAACTAGCATTGCACATAACAATATGCTTTTTTGTTTGGAGCAAACCTTTTGTCTTTGTAAATGTAGTGCTTTGGAGCAGTTCTGTTGTGCTGGACTTTGGGTTCCTGGTACCAGTTGTTTTTGTTACTTCTTTTATCACTTTTTAAGAGTCTTAAATAGGCCAACACAGAAATACCACAGCAGAACGCAATGACCCATGAAGGCATTTCTGTGTATTTCTTGTCTGTTTCTGTTCCCATTCACTTTGACTTTTTGCTTTGGACTGTGTAGATAGCAGATCCAGTGGTTACCGAGGAGATGAGTTTAGTTTGAGCTAATCACAAATGGTTCACTGCATCTTTACTGAAATTCCAAAAACGCTTGTGCTTCTCGCGATGAGAACAAACTGAACTTTGGTGAGCACCAGGCACTTGTATAAAAGATGGCTGTTTTACTTATTAAAGAAAGAGATTTTGGAGTGAGTAAACCCAATGTGTTTTTTTCATATTTCTTCTCTAGTGAGCTTTATTTATTTGTGAAAAAATCTCATAAAATGGGTAATAGAGCTGAGTCATACTGTTGTCTTTTTATTTCAGAGTTCACCATTATTATATAGTAACTGTGAAAACATACACTCACATAACCAAATACTTTTTAAATTGACCACTAAGCAACAGAGGGAAAATGCAGATTTTATTGACAGAGGGTATGTTAACAATGAAATCATTTTTGGCCAGTCCAGTTTAATCAATGCTAATAAAAGATGCCAGCAGCTGTGCTATGTATACCCTTTTATAAGCCCTAAGGTGTTTAAATTGTCCCTTTATTAAAAATATATTTAAAGGTCCCATGGCATGAAATTTTCACTTTCTGAGGGTTTTGAACGTTGATGTGAGCTCCCCTACCCTGTTTAGCCCCCCCCCATGGTTAAAAGTTGCGAAATGTCTAAACTGAGCATTTACGATCCTTTTCTGCGTTACAAAAAATCGGAGCTCAAACGGGCGAGTTTGAACAAGGCACCTTATTGACGTCAGATCGAAAAAAGAAATGCAAATGCAGTTCCACCCCCGTCTGTCTGTACTCAGCGTATCTGTAAATCACGCCCAGAGAGTTTGGACTGCGAATGCGCTAGGCAATGCGAAATGCGTTTTTTTATTTGCCTGGAGGCACGTCCGAGTGTTTCTAGGCTCGGAAGTCCTTTATCTGAGCCTCTGGACCTTTGAACAGCAGTGGTTTAATTTTATGTGGAAATGTGTTTATTTTTCAATAGAACGCTTCAAATCTCTCCCCCCGTGCAAAAACAAGGTCAGCTACAGCAGAGAGCGGAGCGTTTGGCCATGCCCCCACCCTCTACTATTGGCCAGCTCTTTTCTCCTCATTTGCATTCAAGCAACAACGCCCATTATAGAGTGTTCAGAGTGAGAAAAAAATACTCTTTCTGTTTCTCATGCAGTGAGTGTTGATTTTGAAGAAGGATTCATTTACAGTATTAGGGAACCATTAAGGAGCCATATAAAAGCATCAAGAAGTACCATGTCATGGGATCTTTAAAAAATGTGACGTGACATTATGTAATTCTGCTGCTTTTATTCTGTTTCAGGTGTTTTTGTCACAGATAATTCCTTGAAAAAATATGAATTCTTACTGTGAGTGGGCTCGCACCTCCACAGATGACACCCTGACCCCATAGAGATATGCTTAATGCCTTACTGTGTTACATTGTGGGCAAAGCATTAGCATCCAGACATGCAAAGGAGACATGCAGGCCTGTCAGACTCTCTAGCTGTGCACCTTTAAAGGGCCCATATTGCTCTATTTTCTGATTTATATTATGTTGCTTCCTCATCACAAACCTGGAGTTGTGTTTTGCTTCATTCACTAACCCACAAACCCTGCATATTTAGGCTGAGTTCTTTTCTCAAACAGAAAACACATTCACCTTCACTAGAATCATTTGGGTGATTTCAGCCCTGGAAATGCCCAAATCTGTTGAACTAATGGTAAAAGGTATAGATGTTGACTTGGGTTTCCTCCGGGCACTCCGGTTTCCCCATCACCACAAAACATGCTCCAGGTAAAATCCTCCAGCTGAGGTCCTGACCAAGCCTAGCAATAAGATCATGGAGATGGTCCCTGGGCGAAGTCATGTGCTGCCCACTGCTCCTAATAACAGGATGGGTCAAATGCAGAGGACAATTTCTCCTGTGTGAGATCAATAAAGTCAATCTTCATCACTACACCACAAGCATTTTGAGCTTTAGAGATGTAGACCGACTAATAACTAAGGGTTACTCCAGGTATGTTTTAGAGGTGGTAACAACGTTCTAACATGGCTTAAAGGTCATAAGAGTAAATTTTGCATAATATACAGCCTTTGATATGACTCCTTTATGTGTTTCCAATAGTTTATGCTGTCTGATAAATAAATAACCATTTTTATTCCAGGTTGGATGTCGATGGCCCTCTTCTCAACTCTCAAACTGGTGTTGTAGAGCTCTGACTTGGGTGGACAGAATGCTGTAAAATGCAGAAGATGTGACCACAGCTAGCCTCCAAATCCACTTTTATTAATGAATTGTTACGCAAGCTTCATCCTGCAGGCTGCACAGTAACATGCTTGCTCTGCACAAACCGCAATGGTGCAGAAGCAACACTCCCCTCCTCTTTGTCTTCAAACGCAACACAATTGACATGTTTAGTAGCACAAAATATTGATATCGCAGAGTCCCGGAATCAGCAAGGTTGCCTGAGAATATTTTCTGTCTACCACAAAAGTGAATTGATTTGATTGACTCCTACGCAGGTCTTCAAATTAAAATCTGTAATTGTAATTTTACTGCCTCTACTCCTCAACAAAGCACCTAGATTTTCCAAGAACTTATCGGGTTTTTTTAGTCTGTTTCAAATGGGGGCTATTTTTGAAGCTATAACTTTCTCTGTGCATTTTCTTCCTTTGTACAGACAATTGTATTTGGTGAATAGGTGAATCAAGAGGGTCTAATGCTAGTGAGCAATTTAGTGAGGACACTTTAGTTAGCTAGCCGTTGTGCAGAATAACCCTGATTACGATCTTTAGTCCTGGACCATTCACCACTTAATCAACACGGATGTAGTACAAGTAAATGTAGGTCAATTGTGTTTGTTTTGGTTTTGATGTATTTAGATATTTTATGTCGTACCATTTTTAGACATTTTGAATATAAAAATTCATGTTTTTCCCAATATTTTTTAGCAATAAAACTGTCATGTGGAAACAGAGGACCCAAAATGCAGGACTGCTGGTTAAAAAAAAAAAAAAATTGAAACTGGCATGACTTGACAAGACATTAATAAAGACCGACAGTGGACCAACAAAGGGCAGAGGAGAACACGGGGTATAAATGCACAGGTATAACAGAGGAGGAAGTAAAACTAAAAGCAACAAGCACACCGGACAAATGTCAAAATAAAACACTACACACTACACAACAATATGCAACAACAATAACTACAAAACATGAGCAATGACATAAACGCCTATAATTGAATGAACAATAAGTTTAATATCATACTGTTTATTATAGGCAAGTCGGTGGAAGACCCCCGCCAAAAAAGTAACATAATGCACTTTAAAATATCTTTATTATTATATATTGGCAGTACTTTGAATATAAATGGTTTATATAATGTTTTTACTACCTTGGCTCAGAGCGCTTTACATCAAGGAAGCACTCATACATCGACACACCAGTGTATGCAGACACCCAAGAACTACAGATGGAACTTTTGACCCTTTTATGGTATTCAAAGCTTTTGAATCTGTTCATGTCAAACGTTTTACATTTCAAATCTTTTACATTGATTTATATGACAGAAGCCAATGTGAGAACTCATTTAATTAAAAAAAAAAACTATCAGAGAGATATACCAAGGATCTGTTTAAAATGGTTCAAACTGAGAGTGGGAGTGTAGTTTAACATTTGAAATGATGCATAATCAAAATAAAACATTGCACAACAATAATAATCTAAAAACGAACAGTTGTTACGATGCCAAATATGCTTTTTGTGCAAAGCTCTCACTCGAGCCAAATTGTTCACAAGTACAGTAATGTCACATCACTACCAAGAACACAACAGTATTCATCTGAGGGAGTTGGAATTGCACCAGCAGCCTGTAAGTCAGTGAATCTGACTGCGCTACCAACAACGTTTACGTCAAGAGAGCAGTGGCGTTCCTAGAGTGATTTGCGCCCTGGGCGAAAGCCACTCTTGCCGCCCCACCCCCACCCCGAGACTGACTTGCGGTTTCTGGGAGGGGGGGCGTTTCAAACCCTTCTTTCACAACAACAATTCACAACAACTACTTTCAAGTTACTTTTAATGAACAATAAACAATAATTACAAAAAAAGTTTTTGAAGGCCCAAAGGCGCAATTATTTCACATTATAGCCATGTAGGCCTACAGCCATTTAAGAGAGGAAAAGTGCAACATTAGTGTAACATAATTAACAAAAAGACTTAAACCTCCATTGAAGTCGCACCATATAAATAACAAAAAATTTTACGATCTGTACATTACAGAATAACATGATTTTTTTTTTTAATTACTACACATTAAATTGGCAAAAATGGTGCAAACAGTGCAATCCTGTATCATAAATAAATGAACGACCAAGGTACATTCTATACACATTACTGTACACATAAAAACAAATAATGAACACTATTGTGTATCATAAGTAACAGGAAGTAATAAGTGAGGAAGTGGCAAAAAAAAAAGGTAAACCACTATAAATTGTCATAAATAACAAGGGCAAAAGAAGTAATAGGAAAACATCTAAAAGTTGGATTTCCTGGCCTTCCTGGATGCAAATTCGTCCACAATGTCTTCATATGAGCTTGGGGGAAGGACAAACATGCATCAACAATCACATCGGGGGAGTTTAACTAATACAACATCATCATCAAAGTCAAACTTGAAGACTAGTCGATAGCATACCCTTTTCTTTTGCTCACTTCTCCTCTTCTTTCCATTTCTTTCGAAATTGAGCACCTGATGGCTTCAATCTTTTTCAGTCCATCACTGCGACTGTTTTGTCATATACTGTACACCGTGCGCTACTCTGTCTTCATGTAACCACGAGCCAGCACAGCACCAGACCCCCACCCCGGCCCCTGCACAAGGATCCGCGCGGATCTTTGCTCCGTGCCTCCGCGCGCCGCACCGTTTTTTTTTTTTTTTTTTTTTTTTCCTTTGACCCACCGCGGCGCCCCTCCCGCGATGCCGCCCTGGGCAATTGCCCAGGTGGCCCCCGTCAAAGAACGCCCCTGCAAGAGAGGGATATGAACTGGCAACCTCCAGATCAGAGGAGCGCTCTACGAATAGACACTAATATGACACCTCTCTGTTAAATACCCAATTATGAAATGAGTCAGCTGTAGAGGAAAAGCTAAAGAATCTTACTCCTATACTTTATTTTAGGTGTGAACCTGGACTCAGAAGTGATGAATATATGGCAGATTTCATATCTGGCCCCCTGGTGCAAAATCAATGGTGAAACACCTGGCAGAATTCCAAATGAAAGGTGAATCAATGCCATCTGCAGCACTGTGTATTGGGGCGACTTGACAGGCCTTTGCACATAAAAGAAAATACCTGGCCGTCATTTTGAGTTGAGATAACATTGATTTAAGATGATGTGGGGATTCTGTCAATGTTTGCCACTCTGAGCCTCATACTGTTCGACTGTGGATAACAGTACATTGTAGATGGCAAAACATGAACGCAAACTACCATTTCAAATGCTAAAATGATAGAAAAGGTACATTTGAAAAAGACTACTAATAGCTCCAAATGAAATTATAATAATGTGATTGTTTTGATTAGGCCAAATAATTTTGGTAAATTGGGTACTTTTCATAATTTAAAGAATTGTATTATTCATTTGAAGAAAAAATGGATTGTGCATTTTAATTAAACATTAACTTTTGTCTACATGGTGATGTTATTGATTCTGCAGTATGGCATTAAAGCCCTTTGGGTGTCATGATGCTATATAAATGTAATGAATTATTATTATTAAATGTGTCTATCTCACATTTATTAAAAAATGCACAGAAAAACATGCATTCATGCTGAGATTTGGTCACATCTTTATATAGCGCTTTTCCACCTTCAAGGCACCCAAAGCGCTTTACAACAAGGAACCAATCACCCATGCATTCACACACCAGTGTACGCAGACACTGGGGGCGAGGAGGGTTAAGTGTCTTGCCCAAGGACACAACGGCAGCATTCATCTGTGGGAGCTGGAATCGTACCAACCAACCTGTGGGTCAGTGGATCTGACCGCTCAACCACTGATGTTTCTTATGTCAAGAGCGGGATTTGAACCGCCAACCTTTGGATCAGTGGACAAACGCTCTACCAACTCCGCAAAGGCTGGGGAACATTCGTCCGTATAAGAAGGGGGGGAAGGGGGAAGAAGGAGGGAGAAAAGGGAAGAAAATTGAGCAAGACGCAGGTTCGAATCCAGACCAGAGCGAGAGCAAATTAACAGATTTAAATTTTAAACTTGCTTATTTTAAAATCAGTTATTTATCTTTTCATAATGTTTTGTCATTTTTCAGGGAAATTATTAAAAACTTTGTCCAAACTACTAATGTTTGTCCATTTAAGGGCATTTTACTTATGCAATTGTTTCCTATGGTAACTTTTGGGATTCCATTCATACCATATTGTAACTAAAGTTTCATTCAAACTGCAGGCAGCTTCTTGATATTATAAGTGCTTCTAGAATTCACTGTAAATTAATACAACACAATCAATTCCACAAAGAAATATATTTATTAACACAATAGTATGCCCAAAATTTCACAATTTTCTTGGCAGTCAGTAATTTCAGTCAGGTCAGTGATTATTTTCTAACTGAAAAGAAACCAGAATATAAAAACATGAATTTTAGATTCATAAAGATATTAGAAACATAAAGATATTGATATACAAGACCCACAATAAGTACATAGATAAATAGGAATAGAACAGTAATAGGATAATAATTGGAATAGAACAGTTATTAACACTAGATGGTAATAAAAATATTTATTAATATTAAAGTAAGTAAAGCTAACCCAATATTCTCATACATTGAAGCGACTCCTCTTTTGTAACTGGCTCTGTGTTTGGACAATATAACTCGCCTTTTTACTGACTGTGACTGTCCACGGTGCGAAACTGCCCACATTTATGACATATATTTGAGGTCACAGTCATGCCTTACAAAAACAATGGAATGGACATATTTTTAGGTATTTATATTTTCTAATACACTAAATACCAACAAAAGCATGCAGAAGTATTTCCTCAGACATAAGTGAATAGGCAAATATTATTACTTGCATGTGAGGATAACTCTAAACTCTGATCAATGGGCCCGGTCCAACTGCTGAAGCACAGCATGACACCCTGGACCTACATCTGGTGCAAATGAGGGTTTTCATGATCACATGGCATCCAAACCAGCAGCCGTTGGGCAAAGAAGCGGTCTGGTGTTGGAGCCTGGTGGTACAAGGTAGCTGGTGGTGGGGGGTGGTACCACAGGTCTCGGCGGACTTTCAGTTCCAGCTTCCCTTTTGCACCCACCATAAAAAGTGTTTCTGCCGCCCACTTGCTGTGGGATGGTCTGTGGCCATAGTACCGGGAGGTCCGCTGGTTCTGGCTATATTGAGAAAAAAGGTATAAGAAACAAAGAAAACATCGATTGATAATGGCATGTGCATTTTTCAGCGCATCTTACCATTGTTCGTGTTGTAGAAAGAAGGAAGAGGAGGGTTTGATGAAGGTCTGATGGCAGACGAGGTCTTCGGAACAGCGGGCGAGCATGAGACTGTTACAGGGACATGTGTCTATGGAACCTGTGAAGTCTCTAAATGAAAGAATATTATTATTACGTTTTAGTGAAATAAAGTTGTATAATTATGACAATTTAATTTACATGTGCTTAATTTTCAGTTAAATAAAATGATATTATTACCTGAGGGAGTTTCCTCTGCAGACAAATTTAGCTTGACCACGTGAGCCCCCAAATCTCTGCTTTTCAAGCTGTTAACAAGAGGGTCATTGTCAGTCAAATTTATGGGTCTAAATCCTGCACCACTGCTGCAGATATGCGTGTGTGTGTATGTGTGTATGTGTGTATGTATGTATGCATGTATGTATGTATGTATGTATGTATGTATGTAT
Source organism: Paratrypauchen microcephalus (assembly GCA_036785185.1). NCBI lineage: Eukaryota > Metazoa > Chordata > Actinopteri > Gobiiformes > Gobiidae > Paratrypauchen > Paratrypauchen microcephalus. The sequence continues at coordinate 8,578,554 of JAVJIX010000015.1, read as the reverse complement.
GTATGTATGTATGTATGTATGTATATGTAATAACATGCTGCTAACAATGGATAAAGTCAGTCTGGGTCTTTTGGACTGCTCATTGCTCCTGGGGATAGATGGTGTGGGTCTTGTTGAAGGAGTAGACAGCTCACTCCTGGAGGTGGAGGGTGTGTGTTCTGCACTCAGCTCTCTGCTCCTGGAGGTGGAGGGTGTGGGTTCTGCACTCAGCTCTCTGCTCCTGGAGGTGGAGGGTGTGGGTTCTGCACTCAGCTCTCTGCTCATGGAGGTGGAGGGTGTGGGTTCTGCTCTCAGCTCTCTGCTCCTGGAGGTGGAGGGTGTGGGTTCTGCACTCAGCTCTCTGCTCATGGAGGTGGAGGGTGTGGGTTCTGCTCTCAGCTCTCTGCTCCTGGAGGTGGAGGGTGTGGGTTCTGCACTCAGCTCTCTGCTCCTGGAGGTGGAGGGTGTGGGTTCTGCACTCAGCTCTCTGCTCATGGAGGTGGAGGGTGTGGGTTCTGCACTCAGCTCTCTGCTCCTGGAGGTGGTGCAGGACGAGTCTAAGCCAGGGGTGGCATCCACTTTAGGTGGCAGATGACCCTGTGATAAGTGCATGAAGATATACCAGACAAATAGTAGGCCTATTTAGGACACTAATATATTCTATATCATGTCTAATGCTGCTTCTTCTTCTTCTTTTTTTTTTTTTAAAGAAATGTAGGATAAATGATGGCACCTTATGAAATCCACATGAGCATGTAAGACGTGTGCTCCAGAGTGGTCTGTCTACCCCTACTTGAAAGCAGAGGGCACTTTTCTATCTGAAATCATAAACAAATATTATGCATATAACTAGTTTGTGTGCCAGAAGTCCATACATATACACAGTATTACGTTAACAATGTTTAATTTGTATTAAGTGAATGATCTACTTGTTTTATCTGCACACATAACATGGAATATCACAAACAGTTCCATATTAAATGCAATAAAGTTGAATCACTCTGGTACATCTCATACCATCTTTTTTTTGTCTGGGAGCAGGTCTATTGCTGTTTGTCTGCGACGTAATTACCAATGAATTAACGTAATCACTACGTAGTGTCTGGTAGCTATTGAAACAATTAAACTAAGCCACTGCATTGATGAAATATGTACAACCCACCTGTTTTCTCAGTACGGTGACGTTACGGAGCTGGTAGCGAACTTTTGAGAGCGGCGAAGCACATGGGATTGTTGTCAACAGTGAGCCGAAGATAGAAAGACGGCAAGATGCACTACGCACATCGACTGGTTTGCAAATGATCCAGCTCGCACTTTGATTGGACTCACACCGTGGCCTGATTTGCTCTCGTGAAAGAAGATGGAGTTGCGGATCTTATTGGAAGCGCAAAGACTCACGTTGCAAACTAACAGGCGCATGAAAGCTCGAGCTACGCACTCCATTGGACGAAAAGTACGGACTATCGGCTTTGCGGTACCGCATACTGCTGCCCGAGCTACTGACCTTTAACATAGTATAGTATTGTAACCTGCTTGTCTTCATGGAGATGGATACATTTAATGTCTACTGTGGAACATTCCAGGCAATCGATGACATTTCTATGGACGTCACCCACCTTTAATGCATCCTGGAAAACCATACATTCACATTACAATGTTATGATTGAGGATCTGGTTGACATTGCTGAAAGCCATGAGAAAGTCTGGTAACCAACATGAGCGAGGAATTCAAAGCAAAATGTAGGTCTATGTACTACAGGTGTCAAAACCATATTCCTGGAGTTTAATATAGTTTAATGCAGATTTCAATGATTTACAGTACCACACTATACTCTGATACTTATTTTTAATACTTAAAGCCCCAGTGTGTAGGATTCGTGGCGCATAGGTGGATAGTCGCTATTGCACTTTCTGTTTTAGCTACGGCAGACCTCGAGGGACCCGCGCGCCGCGTGGTCCCGTTTTTTTTTCTTTTTTTTTCTTTCTCATGAAAACACACATTCCCGATCATGTACCATGACACTCAAACACTCATGACATGACACATCAAATGAAACCTTACAGTCTCCTCTTTTTGACTATGCAATTCATTTCCCTGCACAACAAACACTCCCCGAGCACATGGGGCTTTTATACGGAAAAGCACAAAACGAGATTAGCTTACCTTATAATGCTTTGCACAGGTCAAACTCTGTATTTCACCATAAACTTGCTCTCAATTTGTCCGTAAGGATCCAGCGAATAAAATCCAGTAAAACAATTTAGTCCAAAACACGTGTTAGATCCATTACGACGTCTGATCCGGCAGCATGCTTGTGTTGTTTACCCAAAACCACGAGCCTTGCCGAAGGCGAAGGCGGAGCCCAAATGTCCTTCTGCGGCTCTCGTATTCAAAATGGCTGCCTCTATATGGGGAAGATCCCCCTTTTATGTGACTATATCTAAGTCCAAAAGAATACTTTGATTTCATGATGGAAGTGAAAAGGCTTGGAAAACAATGTATTTTTGAATGGGTATCTTCAATTTCAGTAATTAACGGGTAAAAATCTTACACACTGTCCCTTTAAAAAACTTAACTTTAATACATAAAACATTAGGAACAGCCAATAGTCCTGAGCAAATAGTTACAGCCCCCAGTGAAATGCATGGACAACAACAGTTTGGTATAAATGTGATTGGTATTGTGTGAATAAAATAATAAATAGCTTTTAACTTTACAAGCCTGCTACAGCCTTTGATTAATAAGCTTGTTATTATCTGGCAACACGTGACAAATTCATGCTAGATAAACGGGGTTAACCATGTACATTATTTTATTTTTATTTTATTTTATCATGAAATCTTTTTTACAGCACCCAGTGTAGCAGGCTTTTGCAAAAATGGGATCACATCTAGACAGGACCAGGCGAAGCACAAGCCCCTATTATCAATTTAAAAACACGGACAAAACTTGCAAGGTGAGTATTACAATTATGCTAATTTGCTAAGCGGCTAATGATAATTGCGTGGTGCATTAGTAGGTGCAAATTATTGATATAAATATTGAATATGTAATGTAATACTGCAGACAGGCACTCATAATCACTGTTCAAGCTAATTTTGTGGGAAAATGACAAATATTTTGAGATATTTGGCCTCTAGTAAGACTTAATGAACAAATATTGGGGGAAAAAAAGATGGATAACCTTGATCATATTAGCTAATTATGATTTGAACATGACTGGGAATAAACTAGATGTAATCAGTTTTTAGGCATGTTTTAATCACAAACTCATATATACTAGTTCTAAAATTTGCCCTATTTGCTACTATTCAGATTGACAAACTGAAATTATATTTGTAGATTTTCGTCAAGATGAATAAAACTAGGTTTGCCTCAGACCAATTAAAAGATATGGTGTCATCTCTTTGGGAAGGCTACAGTAATTAGTCCATGACACTTCTGCAAGTTCTTTTAAAACTTAGCATCCAGCAGTGTGAGTGGGAATGGCCCGTTTTCTCTTTCTAGAAACTTCTTACGGCTAAACTAATCAGGTCAGTTTCAAAAAGGTATTTAATCTGATGCCAGAATAACTTGCAATGAAATATGATCAAATAAGAGATTGGTAATATAGTCTGCAAAAATGTTTATTCCACAGCACAATTTACTACTGCACTTAAAAGTACATATTGATTATCATTTCTCCAGTGTGAGATCAATAAAGTCTCTTAAAAAAAAAATTAAAGACGGGGTGTTTTATTTCTATGGGGTAATAACTGCTAACACATAACATATTTAGATCACCATGTTATTGATTTGAAAATGCTATATTTGCTAAAAAAAACAACAACATATTAACGTGTTTTATAACTTACACTTTAGTTTTTGCTGCTCTGAGTCTCCCCTCTTTTTGCTCCCTTTGTGAAGTCACTCCTTTCCGAGCTCTATCTATCGCAGCACATTTGCCGTACATCTGCCAATGGAACTACTGCAGGTTTGTGAAATTGCTGTGTCCTGTTTTGTATCATGTTTTTGTATATTTATGGATGACATAACCTCTTCAAGCATGTTTTTTATGATTGAAAAACATTACATTAACATGATAGAACGCTCCAAGAAATTGATTTTGTGTAATACCCTCTCTTTTTTAGACTTAGCCTATTTTAAATTTCTGCCACGGTTCTTTAAGATAAGATAAGATAAGATATTCCTTTGGTGTTAAATTTACTGTTGAACATAATTAAAAAAGAACAAAATAAACGAAATCTCCAAAGTCATACCCAGCACAACTCTGCCACTACTTTGAGTAATACAGAGTTGTGTCTAGTTTAGCATTCTCCTAAATCTAATTTATGTCAACTGTAAATATCTTTTCATAAGGCCGTGCTGCATTACTGTCTATCTTAAATTCACTCCCAGGTGCCCTTGTCTCTTCCAGCCTGTCATAAATACACTTCCCATCATGCCTTGCTTTTACGACAGAGGGGATCAGTCAGAGTCGTCCTCGTACCCTTTTAATACACTCTCGGAGAAACAGACAAGAGCAAGCAGGAGCAGGTAGTAGAAGACCGGAGCAGGCGAGCACAAGCAGGAGCAGGTAGGAGCACACAGGAACAGACAGGAGCACACTGGAGCAGCAGGAGTAGGCAGGAGCACACTGGAGTAGGCAGGGGCAGGCAGGAGCACACTGAAGCAGCAGGAGGAGACAGGAGCACACTGGAGCAGCAGGAGGAGGCAGGAGCACACTGGAGTAGGCAGGAGGAGGCAGGAGCACACTGGAGTAGGCAGGGGCAGGCAGGAGCACACTGGAGCAGCAGGAGGAGGCAGGAGCACACTGGAGCAGGCAGGGGCAGGCAGGAGCACACTGAAGCAGCAGGAGGAGGCAGGAGCACACTGAAGCAGCAGCAGGAGGAGGCAGGAGCACACTGGAGCAGCAGGAGTAGGTAGGAGCAGGCAGGAGCACACTAGAATAGGCAGATGGGCAGACAACGGGCAGGGGAAGACAGCAGGCATGGGCAGACTGGAGTAGGCAGGGGCAGACGGGGGAAGACTGGAGCAGGAACAGGAGCAGAGAAGAGCACCATGGGGCAAACAGGTTACTTGACACTCCCAAGAATCACTGGTGAGTTAATTTGAAGGATAATTCTTAGTTCATAAGCCTCAGCAGAGGGAGCTGGCTGTATGCTGGGGGGAAGCAGTAATGGCCGACAGGGGAATAGTGTCTACGTGAGTGGATGAAAATACCACACAAATGTGCTGCAGTGTTACAGTGTACACCTGTTACTGAATCCTTCATGGTCACACTGTTTTGTGTAGCTGTAATAGCGTAGCTGTGGTTTGGCCTTGTCATGGTAGTAACCTGCAATATCCCCATTAGAGCGAATACCAATGTGCAAAGGGATGGTGGTCTATTCTCAGGGTAATCGTCAAACATGTTTTTCATAAATTGTAGTTAAATAGTTGGGCACAATGCTTTATAAACTAATATACATAACTATTGAGAGTAAACGCTCCCTTTAAACAGAAGAGGTTGCTTATTTTTGGTATGTTAATTTGTATGTTTGTTTACATTAGGGCTACAACAAGTTGAACAACTAATTGATTATTGAAATGCTTATTTTAGTAACAATTTTAATAATCGAGTAATTGTTAACTGGTCATAAGATCAGAGAAGAGATTTTCTGTAACTGTATAATTAGTGATTTGATGAAAACATTACTTTGTATGTTCCACCAGGATGTCCTTAAGTGGCTTCACTTCAGATTTATTTGGGTTATTCGGGCCTATCACTAGATGAATCGATTAGCAAAATGATCATTAGTTGCAGCTCTAATTGACTAATGGCTTCAGTATACTAGTAAACAGATACAGAAAGACAAATAAGAACATTAAATGAGACAAAAACACAGACATGACAGACAACACAACACGTACGAGACATTACAAAGAAATAAACAGATTATTTAATGTAAAAAATGGTTATTAATAACTGATATCAATTGTAATAGGGATACTTATTAACTGTGTTCATATGTGTGGTTTAAGGTGGGTTTACACATGGCTCATTTCAGTCTTGATTTCACTTTAGTCCTGATATAGGCTTTGTTTAGTCCTGTTCTAGTCCACTTTTCATCTCTGTGTGCAAGCTATTTGAGATGTGAACCCACATGAGGATAAGGTACACTTTATTGTCCCCGTGGGTAAATATGTCCTCTGCATTTGGCCCAATCTTCTATTCAAGGCTCAGTCAGGACATCACGACTACCTTAACTGGAGGACATGGCTTTGCTGAACTGTGTATAATATTACAGCCTTGTTCTGTTTTTCTCACCTACAGGGGTCCCAACCGCTGTGCAGGGCCAGACATCTCGGTCACGCTCCAGCCCATGGTTTCCTGTCTGGAAATGGTGCAGAGAAGGTACTGCAGGTTAAAACAGTAAACAGTAAATCAAACCTGCAGCATTCACCCGAAAAGTTGCCTCGCTCCATGGGTTTCAAATGAGGAAAAAAAAAAAAACTTTGCCATAGCGATAAACATTGTAAAACAAACTATTATATCTTTTGTACTGAAAAAAGTCCTCAAAATGTTGCATGTAACAGGAAGGTTAAACTCATGAATAGTTTTGATTGAGAACGCTAAAATAAAATTAGTGTTTACATTTTTTCAATGCAATTTTTGAACATATTTTTTTTAAAACTACATATATGTTTTGTGTTAAATATTTTGCAGTGTTAAAGCAACAACATTCGTGGGAAATTAAATGTGCAAACCAATGGAAGCATATTTTAAAACAACAGAACCTTACCTTAATACAATTCCAATACAATATATGAGATAAATAAGTCATATTCTCATTTATGCACAAGATCTGCAGATTCTTTGCTGATTTATTGTTTATTGTTTTTGTTTTTTTTGGTTATTTTTGCTCAGTCGTCTGTTTTTTTCCCAAAGTTTTTGATTAAAGTTTCTGCTGTTCCAAACTAAGGTCTATTTAGCAGTGATACAAATGCAGCTGTAACCGGGTTGTGACAAGCCTAACAATGATGTTGTGGTCTCTCACACCTATAGATGGGCTATCAAAAGGCTGCGATAAGGGTGAAATAGTCCTGCCCCGGAACCAGATGGCACTGTGATGATGTCTGGGCACAAGTCAAGGTACTCTGCCCACATATATTTATACAGAGTCACCCATGGCCCAGTCCGTCCCACCTCTGCGGACAATCACAACAGATAATCTTTTGAATTAAAAGAAAAAATCCAGGTTGAGCAGCGCCACAAGATAAGTATCCTTTGTGAGTGTGGGTGATGGTATTTTAATTAAATATATGAACACATGGGCCTGCCCCAGATGCTCAAGTCTAAACAAAGATAGCATCATCTAATCAAAGCCGGGCCCCGAGAGTTTCAAGGGCAGAATTATTTTCTATTAGGGCCCTGTCCTCTGGGATCCAGCCAATTTTCTTTATTATGATAGAATCAGCATATTGTAGATGGAAGTCGCCGATAGTGTCGCGGCATTGGTGCGTTTCAGCGGCTCCCCGGCATTTTAAAATCTTTCAAAATGTGGTTTGGGGAGTATTGCACAAATGTAAGTTCACACGGTTATTGTTGTTTCATATAATTCCTCTGATCCATTCTTCTGTTTGGCTTTGTCTGATTACAATCTGCTTTACTTCATAAAATGTTCTTGAGAACATGGCTATAGTTACTGCTAATGACATTAATCACACTGACCATTAATAAAAAAAAGTGCAAAAGCTTTCTGGTGGAGATCTGCAACCTGTTTTTCTTGAAGCTGATTACATTTAATGCCATACTGTGGAACATTCCAGGCAAAGCCATAACATCTCTATCAAAGCTTGCAGCTACTGGACCCTTACCAGTAAAATTAAACAGTTATGAGTTCTTCCTCATTAAACAATGCCACTAATTTGCAGTTACAAAAGTAGTTTTCTCAATGACATATGTGTATGTGTGAAGAATCGCTCAGTCATCCAGGTAGAATCCATGGTAAAAGGAGAAATTCAATTTGTCAACTGGACAAAGTTTATTTGGACGAAAACATTTCGCAGCTCATCCGAGTTGCTTCGTCAGTTCTGACATATGAATAAGTAAAGCTAAATGTAATCAAACAAGGTCAACAGGAGAATGGATCAGAGGAGTTCTATGAAACAACAATAAGAGAGTTGACTTTACAAGGGCATGTAAGTGTCCAATTAGGATAGAGAACAGTTAATAATAATTTGTTGTATTCTACAGGCTCAACATATTAGCTTAGCATATCAGAACTCCTTCACAATTAGGATCACAACACTTTATTATTATTCAGTCAGACAGCAGTTGTTGTAGACAACCGCAAACTGACCACTCAGCCATAAATTTGACTTAAACTCTACAAGAGCACAACCTATAATGTGTGTGGAAAAGCGCTGGATACTGTTGATTAGCCTCCTCTGTGGTGCAGCTATTTATTTAAAATGATCTCCTGATGAGATGCTCTCACTAATGTGTACACATCTGCACTGCTCACAGGAGCGGGATCTGGCTGGATGCTGCTAACTAACATCAGAGTGCGCAGTTAGACTTTTAAGTGATATGTTTTAAAGGGCCGTGTTTTAAATGGAGTAGATGGGCACTACAGGGTCTCATGTAGTCTGTAGAGAAGCCAAATGCAGTACACTTATTAAAGCCACAGTATGTAACTTTTCAAATAGCATTTTTGTCATACTGGTTTGCTCTCGACAAACCGGACTCTTACTTGGCCTGCTTGTTTCCATGAAAATGTAGTTATTTTGACTACAGTATGGCATAAAACTGATCTATCTCCCTGGGAAGTATTGTTTTAATTTTTTATTTCCAAGAAATAAGGCAGATGAGGTGGCGCCTTCAGAAAATTACATACTGTCCCTTTAACATCTAATTATCTGCTAATTTGCATAGGACAGTGTGAATAAGTAAAAAACATTTCCTGTAGTACTAGCCCTTAGGAACATACTTAACAACACCATTATTACCAATAGCACATCGTGCTCAATTAGCAACATAATAAGTTTATGCAGAATAAAAATGAATAAGGACCAAATAATACAAAGAAACATTGAATTAACCATATGCATGTATGCAAATTAGCAGTATACCCTAAAACAATGTGTCACTGAAATGAAAAATCTGAATTGCATCACTTCTAAGAATAAACATTTCCTCCTGTTTCGAGTCACCGCAATATTGCATTCAGTGAAAGTACGATCATGCTCCCATCTCTGTGCCATAATAGATTCATTTATTACGCCCATTACAAAGCATGGACTCCAGTCTGCACGCTGGCACCGCTTCACGTTCTCAAAATCTATGGCTGGCCCCTCCATCACGGCCAGAGAAGTCTGAGGGTTTGTGTCCTGATTAAGAAGTTTCATTTCTGGCCTCAAACAAAGCGCTCCAGTTACTAATTGCTTGGCTTTTTCTTATACTTACTAATTGGCTTAATTTAAATCAATAGCTCTCACATGAAGACGAAAAAGTCAAATGTTACAAATGTAACATCCACTCCCACATCCACGTTCATCTTGAACACGGGATTATGAGTGTTCCAGTAATTCCACAGTCTAATTTAAAGATCCCATGACATGGTAATTCTTGATGCTTTTATATGGTGCCTTCATGGTTCCCCAACACTGCAAACGAATCCCTCTTCAAAACCAAGACTCAGTGCATGAGATCGTGAACACAGCCAGAGCCAAAAACATCTCTCTCAAACACTCCATTATGGGCGTTGTTGCTTGAACGCAAATGAGGAGGACAGAGACAGGCCAGTGCAGCAGGTGGGGGCGTGGCCAAACTCTCCGCTCTTTCCTCTTCAGCGGCGCGATGTGCGCTGGCCCCACTTCCGCGTTTATGCGCAGAGGAAGATATGAAACGATTTCCATTGAAAAATAAACACATTTCCATAGAAAATAAAATTAAACCACTGCTGTTTCAGAGGTTCGGAGGATAAAGGACATCCGAGCCTGGAAACACTCTCACGCGCCTCCAGGCAAATAAAAAACTGCATCACGCATTGCGTAGCTCATTTGCGGTCCAAACTCCATGGCCATGAGTTCCATAGACTGTGGGTAAACATCCAGACGGACGGTGGAACTGCATTTGCATTTTTTTCTTGAATGTGACGTCAGAAACTTCCCTTGTTCAGAATCGCCTGTTTGGGCTGTCTTTTTTTCAAATGTGGAAAAGGATCGCAGATGCTCAGTTTACACATTTCGCAACTTTTAACCATGGGGGGGGGCCCTAAACAGGATAGGGCGATTCTGAACAAGGCAACTATGTGACATCAGATCGAAAAAAGAAATGCAAATGCAGTTTCACCCCCGTCTGGATGTCCACCCACCGTCTCTGTAAATCACGCCCAGAGAGTTTGGACCGCGAAGGAGCTACGCAATGCGAAATGCGTTTTTTTTATTTGACTGGAGGCACGTGCGAGTGTTTCTAGGCTCGGAAGTCCTTTACCCGACCCTCTGGACCTCTGAAACAGCAGTGGTTTAATTTTATTTTCTGTGAAAATGTGTTTTTTTCATTGAAATGCCTCTCATTTCTCCCATCGCACTTAAAACGCGGAAGTGGGGAGACAGCGCACAGAGCTGTCTCCCAGCGGCGCAAAGGAGCGGTTGGGGGGGGCCCAACCCGCTCCTCTAACCCTATCTGTGTCCTTCTCATTTGCATTCAAGCAACAACGCCCATAATGAGGTGTTCAGAGTGAGAAATTTTACTCTGTTCTCATACTTATCTCTGTTTCTCATGCACTGAGTGTTGATTTTGAAGAAGGATTCATTTACAGTATTAGGGAACCATTAAGGCACCATATAAAAGCATCAAGAAGTACCATGTCATGGGACCTTTAAAGGGACAGTGTGTAACTTTCTGGACATGGCACATCACCTGCATGATTCCACGGTAATAAAAAGTTAACAGCTTACAGAACATGCTTGGAGATAGATACTTTTTATGCCATACTGTGGAAGATTATAGCAAAAGCAACTTCCATAGAAACGAGCAAGAGGAGGCCCTCCCCAGGCCAAATAAGAGTCAGGTTTGTGGCGATGGAAGCCTATTCAGAGTAAGGACACACAGTTTTTCAATGCAATAAACAACCAAATTGAAAAAGCATTTCTTTGATACATGTCTATTTTTTGGGTAAAAGATCTTTGCATTTCTGCCTATTTTAATACACCAAGTTTTACTTTTTAATATACTTTTTTGACTGTAACCATAAAGGGGGCATATCATGCAAAATAGCTTTTTTTAGGAGCTCTAAAGCAAATCTCATCACTTAGAAATAGGGTCTTTGCTTAGGGTTAGGTGTGTATTAGGTGTGTATTGCACAGGCAGTATTTTAAATCCTAAAATGATATACAAAAGCACTTTAATTACATAATTGATTTATGACCATTGGTGGACACCCAAGATTACAAATGCTCTGTTATGTGCAATTGAAATTTTAAACCATCACATCACATACAGTCATCGCATCATCTTACACTTTGAATGATCGATGCATACATATAGAATATATGTATGCTAAGGCTGGACAAACTGACAAACTAATACAAGAATCATATTTCAAACCATTTTTGTACATATTTGACCTGAAAAAACAGGATATTTTGTTGTCTGTGGAAGATATTATGGTACTTTAAAATTGCTGCCTTTGCCATTTGCTAATTGTGTCCTTTCAAGTTGCGATTTTGATTTGATTGTGATTAATCTTGCAGCCCTTACGTATGCTTTCTTTATTATGAACAATACACTGCCAATATGCCGATATGAAAATTTCAGACACAACCTCGTCTTTTAACATGTACTGCTTTGGCGGCCAGTCTCATTAACAGTGTTGTCAGCGCGGTTCTCATTTGTACTCACAACATGCAGTGGAGCTGATGTATGCAGGCTGACTCAGGCTCTCAGTCTTTAGATGAAGAGGCTGGTGACATGAATGTAAAGTAAATGTAAAGTAAACAGGCTTAAAAGATGCAGAGTCAAAGAGGGCCGAGCGTGGAAAGAGCAGATGATGGTTTATTGTGCCTGCACAGTGTCATTTTGTGCCTCTTAATAAGATTGTATTGGCTGAGTGAAGATCAGCTCCCGGGAATCAGCTGTGTAGCACTGTAAAGTCTACGGAGGGCTTAGAAAATAGAACGTCTGTATCATCTTTGTTATTCTGACAAAAGCAATTTACACGATCGAATATTGGAAACCTCAGATCGTTGTCTTTTTTAAAATAATGTAATTGTGCTTATAATGTATATAATATCATCAGCTACATTTTTAAGATTGAGACAAAATATACAAACATTACATGATTTTATTTCTTTAAAGATCCTATATTATGCAAAATTGACTCTTGTGAGCGTTAAGCCATGTTACAGTGTTGTTTCCTCATCAAAAAACATACTGCAGTTGCGTTTTATTTTATTCATACATGTCTGAGTAATCAATAATTATTACATATTACATCTTCAAAGTTCAAAATGCCTCTTCTACCTTGTAATGTCATGATTGTATTTTTCAAGATTGCATCTACCTTTTTCCTGTAACACTTGTCTACCAATTTTTGGAGTGGCTAAATCTCATTTATATTGATAAGATGAACTGAAAATCAATTGATAACTGTGCTGGTTAGCTAATGTATTCAAGATATTTAATGATATTGTTTTACATCAAAATCGCATCTGTTTATACAATAGATTTAGGCATTTTTGCTTAAAAATAATATTTATATTTTAAACATATTTAACTTGCACTTCTTTATCCGTGAAGAAATAAACAAGAAATATCTTAAGACATCAGGTGCACACAATTTCTAGACATATTAAAATGAATGTATTGGAATGTGCAGACAGGCTTTCAGATAGAACTGGTTGCTTGTAGACACACTGTACCTTCTGATAAACTACTGTTTTTGCCTTATTTTGCATACATTTCCTAATTTGTCCCAATACTATATCTTGGAAACTATAGCCAATCAACACTTCTGACTTACTTTTTTTTATTAGTGACCTAACCCAAGAAAGGCTTCACTACTTTTGTTCTGGAAGCATTTTGCTTGTAGACCAGTGTAATTCAACAGAGATTGGCAAGGGGCTGAAATTATCAAGATTATTCTAGTGCGGGTCTATGGACTTTAAAAACACAGAGTAGCGCTTCCTGAATTACCACAGGACATCACAAGGTGAAACATAGTGTTTCTGCTTAAGAGAAGAACTCAGCCTAAATACGCAGGGTTTGTCTGTTCAAAAATTTGAGAATGAGAGAAAACAAAACTTCTTGTATGTTTGTGCTGAGGAATTAACTTTGACATGGTTCAGAAAATAACCGAGTATGGGCACTTTAAGTAAGGCTGACCACTTGTTTTCTTATGCTGCGTCAGTCCATACCCTTAGACACAAAATGACCTCGTGTAAGCGTTCTCTCCTCTGCTAGGGGCGAGCTCTAGCACATGACTAAAATAAGAAATCACATTGTCGATGCATATCAGTGCCTCGGCTGTTTCTTGTGTGACCTTGTGAGATCTGAATCCTAGATACTGTACAGAGAGGATGCAGCAAATTAAAGCTTCACACAGGAAATTGAACTGTCAGACAGATGGAGAAAGAAGAAAAAGGTGCTTTGTAATATAGCTGATTTCCACGTGGAGGGTCCGCTAGTACAAATGTCAAACTTAATGGACGTCATTCGTGGAGGAACGCTCTGTTTGGGGAAGGAAGATGCTATTTTATGCCCAAACTTGGCTAACTGTTGTGATGGTGACAGAATGCAAGATGATGGCTCTGTGGGGAAGTTGTAGTTGTTGTTGTTCGCACAAGGAAATTTGATAAAGAAAGCACTCACTGAAGAAACAACACTGTGAGGATGGAAAGTAGCAAATACTTAAACCCCTTTGGTGTGTGCAAATAAAATACTTAGTAACCATCACTCACAAGATTATGTTTCCAAGATTATTAACAAGTTAGCTATGCAACTCAAAAGTTAGAGTTTGGCAACACTTTCAGAATTTGTTGAAAAAAGGCCAAGATGAATTTTATTTTTGAAGCTTCATCTAAAAGTAGTGTTGTACCTTGACATCTTGTCATGTCAAGAAGGGTTATGTGATCTTCTGTTTGACTTTTGAAATTGGAAATGGTTTAGAATGTTGTTATGACAATTTCAATAGTGTTGACTACTTGATACTTGATTCTTTTTTTAATTTTTATTTGAGGGCAATTTGTAGGTTGATAATTTGCCTAAAATTATATGATATCAAATTACTATAATACTACAACCTAAGTTACTGTCTATACAGTGCACATCTATACATAAGAAAAGTATAATAACAACGGATAATAAATTCATCTTTTCAGACAACCACTTTGGTTCACTCCAGAACAATGGAACTACACGGAGTATAGTCACATTATTTGCAGTGTCTTCTTTGCACAACATTGTAAATAAACATTCCGGTATTTCCTTTTGTCATGTGGTCAGCCCAAACAAAATAACTATTCTTAAGTTTTACAGGTGACAGGTGATACTCTAGTATAAGTATTGGACCAATATATAACTTCTGTCTTTTTCTACACGATGTGGATCCAAACACCATATGCAAAATTTAAGAGCTTGTCCAAAGGTCAGCTACACTACATGAATTATGCTTTGATACTCTCCAATGGTTAGATTTGTTCTCTGCTAAGACACTAAAGTATTTTGAATGTACACTGAAGATTTAGACTGTAGACTGAACTTTTTGGACTTTGCCTCAGACTCGTCCAGAGACACGATGTCCAATTTAAACTCAGAAGGCAGGTACATATTTCACAACAGTGTCTACAGTTATACTTCTACAATGTTCTACACCTGGGTTGTTCCGTGTTTCACCTTGTAATCGGGCACAAAATATTGCAAAAATATTAATACAGTGGTCCCGCGTTTATCGCGGGGGTTAGGTTCCAGAAATAACCTGTAATAAGTGAAATTCGCGAAGTAGGACAACTTTATATTTTACAATTATTATACATGTTTTAAGGCTGTAAACGCCTCATCACACACATTATACACTTTTCACAGACTGGTATTAACATTTTCTCACATTTCTCTCTTGTTTAAACACTCAAACTGCGCACGTGGACACATGCACCCGTGGTCACGCGGTGGTTTAGTCCAGGTTTAGACCTGGTCTAGTCCTGGTTTAGTCCTGGTTTAGTCCTGGTTTAGTCCTGGTTTAGTCCATGTTTAGTCCTGGTCTAGTCCTGGTCTAGTTCCGGTCTAGTCCCGGTCTGGTCCCGGTCTGGTCCCAGTCTGGTCCTCGTCTGGTCCTCATGTATTAGTCCCGGTCTGGACTTCTTACTGATCCAGTGCCCCGGAGCCCGGTGTGGCTCGGACTGCTTCTCATTCAAACACAGTGTGAGCACCGAGGGACGAGCAGGGCGCACCGCGCTCATCCAACGGCACTGCCACGTCTTGGGACGCGCAGGTTCTGAACTGTGGGAACGCATCCGTGTGCTCTCAGGACTGGTTCCGCCGCCTGGACTCCAGGTTCCAACAGTTCGTTCTGTGGAAACACTGCCGCTACTTCCCGCATTGACCACCCGGAGAAGTGTTCGCGCGGACATGTGCACCTGCACCATCGTGGTCAAATCCGTGCGCCTCACCTGGGGCTGCGAGTACGAGACCAAGGCCGCGATCCCGAGAAGAAACACGGTCTGTTTCCGCAGAACGAACTGGTGGAACCTGGAGTCCAGGCGGCGGAACCAGTCCTGAGAGCGCACGGAAGCGTTCTCACTACAGTTCAGAACCTGCGAGTCCCAAGACATGGCAGTGCCGTTGGATGAGCGCGGTGCGCCCCCAGAACACAATGTTGATACACTATTAAAAAAAATAAAAAAAATAAAAATAAAAAAATCCGCGAAAGAGCGAGGCCGCGAAAAGTGAACCGCGATAGAGCGAGGGACCATTGTACTGCAATTTTGGCTAACACAATAATTGATATTATAAGAAAAATAAATATATCACAACTACACAAAGTTCTTCATTTTGCAGAAGTGTACTGTTTTTGGAAAGTTAAATGGGCAAAAAGGCAAATTTTCTTCATGTTTTTCCTTATTAAGTCGTACCTTAAATTTGGGTTGGTCTCAGTTTTGTAAATGAAGGAATGTGCATTTTTTTTATTTAACTGAACTGAAATGTTGCAAGTGTACTGTTAAATCATCTTTTACCGTACACCTTTTTCTCATATCGTATAGCCCTACCTTGTAAGATCTTACACAGTCTGAACAATGTTTTGTTTTGGTTTTTCACACTGACCAGTGACCACGTTACTTTTAAACTCCAAAGTGCAGTAGCTGTGTCCATCCCTCCCGAAAGCCCACTCACTCCCTGTTACCCAGACATCTGTGCAGCTGCCATGACCTTAAATTGTCTCCTGAGATATGATCTTAAGTCAAAATCCTTTTTCTTCTATCTAACTTAAAGTAATGACCTCAAAGCTTTCTCAGAGCAGTACCGTGTTCATCTGAAAAGGCTCTATCTGTCCATTTATATCAGATAGACAGTTGTGGTATTCTCCTCCCATGAGGGGCCTAACCAAGACAAGTCTCCCAAGCTTTTTGACAACACGTACTTTCCAGCATACTTGACTGAACCAAATGGCTATGTCCAGGGAGCAATTTGAGCCAACAAATGACAATCCGTACCATCTCTCTTCGGATGCTAGGTGACAGAGCTTTGTCTTTCACCACAAACCTGGGTTAATGGTCATCTGAGATATCTGAAGGTTTCCCCAGATATTGGTATCAGTCCAGTTTTGAAATATTTGCTGATATTTGGCACTTGTTTTTTCTTCAGTGCCCCAGTCTCTGTGCCCATGTGTCATTCCCAGCTTGTCCTCACTGGACCAGATTTGTCTTTCTGTACAGACTAAAAATGTGAGGATATGACAATATGTTGTACATAATTATACAACAAGTTCTTTTATACATTTTCATTCACTAGCAAGGACCACACCACGACAATGAAATACGATAAAGATATTTATTGACGGTGGGTAGCTGTGATGGCTGGAGGGAGACTCGGGGTGGGGCCTCCATCTCCAATTCAAAATGTTCACCCAGCAGATTCGGAACCCCCCCTCCTTAAAGATGATGTCTTCGGGCTGAAGGATGGACGAGAGACACGGGGTGGGAGGGAGGGGGTCAAGAGAGCTGACATGAACGGTGCTGTCGGGATACGCTGTATAAGTAGGGCTTCTGGGTAATTGAAGATGAGCTGTGGTTGGCTGGCGAGGAGGTTGAGGCGTGGTCCAGCTCCTGAATCTAAGTTAATCATATTAACTCCACATAAATACATGTGGTTATTAGTGAAAAGTTAGTTGATTTATTTGTGAACGTTACTATAATTTCAGCAGCTATACCCATTATTTTCTGGGTTGACCAAAATGAATTCTGCCCCAGTATTGTATTAAAAGCAGCTCTTAAGGTGGAAATTAGACCTCTGTGTGCTGTCTGTATCTAATTATAAAGTTTTTTTTCCTCCAAGAATCAGAAAGTGCTGTTGGCATGCTAGTTGTTGTTAGCATTGCAGGGCTCTCAAGTTTTGAGCGGGGTCGTGCGTGAGACTGCGTAATTTCCGAGGAGCGGGGGGGGTCGTGCTCTGAGTGCCTTTAAACAAATAAAACATTCTATTATTTTTACATACGTGAAAAGTCCATGAGGAACTTTAATTAATGTGTCAATTTAAACAGGAAATATCCGTTATTGGCTACAGCTGTAGGCCAAATATCGGATACCTATTGATTACAAAAATTCATCTACATAGAATACCAAGACTAAGCCAGGACTAAACAAAGACTAAACCAGGACTAAACAAACACTAAACCAGGACTAAACCAAGACTAAACCAGGACTAAACCAAGACTAAACCAGGACTAAACAAAGACTAAACCAGGACTAAACCAAACCAAGACTAAACCAGGACTAAACAAACACTAAACCAGGACTAAACCAAGACTAAACCAGGACTAAACAAAGACTAAACCAGGACTAAACCAAACCAAGACTAAACCAGGACTAGACCAAGACTAAACCAGGACTAAACAAGGACTAAACCAGGACTTGATCAGGACCAAACCAGGACTGGTCCGGGGAGTGACTCACCTGTTCGGAGCTGCAGGTCGCTCCGTGTGTCCGCAGCACAGCCGGTACAGTACACCGGGCTCCGAGCGCCTTTCCCGGCTCACCGCGGGCTGAGGGTCCGCTGACAGACCGGGGGAGAGGAGGAGACAGCGCGGGAGACAGAGGAGGAGACACAGGGACACCCGCTAACTGAGATTTTTTTCCGGGGAGCGGGGCAGGGAGGAGGGGGAGTTTTTTTCGCTGAAAACGCGCGGTGCCTGCATAAACTGAGCCACACAGACCGATTTTCTGGGCACCAAAACTAAACAAAACAAAAAATCAGCGTGAGAAATGCCATGTGTGGCGTGTGAGCGTGTGAACACGTCGAATTGCGTGTGTCACACTCTCAATGCGTGAGACTTGAGAGCCCTGGCATTGTGTCACAGTAAAACTCTAATCTGACCTATGGAAGTTGTTAAATGTGCTTATAAACTCATCGTTGTGAATATTTAAGATGCTAGGAATCTAATGCGAACCATTTAAAAATAATCTACAATTATTTTTCACATTTGAAAACAGTGAAAATGCTATGGAGCTTAATATTGGTATCTGCAAAGATCGGTTATGAGCCACAATAGCAAGTCAAATATCAAGTATCCAAAAAAAAAGTCTATATCTGACCATTTCTAGAAAGCTACCTTGTTGTTGTTTACATGCAGCACCAGTTCTGGCGATAAGCGGCGAATGACTTAAATGATCATCTAATGTAAACCTGCAATGAGCTCTTGTATTAGCATGAACCTCCCACAGGACAAATGATGGGGCTGCATTAAATTAAGTGAGCCTTCCGATTCTATCATATCACCCCGAGCATCTGTGTTTCCATAATTATGCGCGTTCCAATAAGAAGATTTAAAAGGCAATCTATGCCACCATTATTTAGCATTTCTGCACAAATAATGTCAATTAAATATGTCCCGGTGGGCCAAAATGACAGTAAGTGTATAGATGGAATTTTGTGTTTGTCAATATATTGTACAGTTGCAAAACCTGGAATAACCTTGTTGTCATAAAACAGTATATTTGTATAATATATATGTTTTTGGATCATTATGTATATTGGATTGTTCAGTACAGCTTAAAAAGGGGGAGAGAGTGGGTAGAGGCATTCAGCCCCTCCATTTTCATTCAACTTCAAAATAATCACAACTGAACTGCAAAACTTCATACTATTCCAATATAGCTCCCCTATAACAACCTGATATAAAGTATGCAGGCTTTCTTGGAAATACTGTTTTTCAGTAAGCAGTCACATATACAATACTTTAACCTTTTTATACATCTATTTTTCACCCTTGTCTTAACTGTATTTTTCCATCTAATGATTTTCAAAGTTCAGTAAAAAGATCATGGTATAATAAGATTGATTGTATGCACTTCTGTCTATTTACTGCTACATGAATTCCTAGAAGCCATTGAGTCAAGTGACATATTTCAACTTTTCCCACAATTCCTGCGCAGTGTTGAACGTTAGGTGTCAGTTTTCAAGTACAGCACCATCAATTATTCATGACTGAGGTATTCTGGGTAATTTGTCTGTGAGTTTTGGATAGCACTGCAGAGGGATAACGGCAAACCCTTTCAGGATGATAAGTAATTCAAGTTCATTGAATTGCAATTTGTTTCCTGTTAGAGGGGACTACCGTGGCTCCACATAATCTATTTTTGCCCCATATTTTAAAACAAGCAGTACATTGGAATGAAAATATACTCTTTGCCAGTTGCAAGTAACTCTTTAATTCTCAATCAGTCCCTTTTTGATTAGAGGCAATAAGGGCATATTCATTCCTAAAACTGTATTCAATGAAATGATTGAAATTAGCATAAACCTGTGGGAAGCACCGGCATCTTAATATCTGCCTGTGGGTGTACTCAAATCTTTATAAATTAAAATAATGAACCTTATTTTTGATTTGAGATGTTTTTCCATTTCTAACCCTTGGCTTGCTCTGCTCTTCCTCCTACTTTTTCCCAGCTGAAGATTATGCGTGAATTAAGTGACTTTTCTCTTTGGTCAGCATGAAGGACTTTGAATGGGCTCTTTTGTATGCATAAAGCACATTTTAATAGCGCTCACTAGTTTTCTCTGTTCATCAGTTGGTCTTTAAACATCCCATTTTTTATTTATTTAGCCATACCGATAATGACTCATTTATATGCAATATCATGTCTCCATGGTATCTGCTTTGTGTGAGAGATGCAATTAAAAGCCAGCGTGATCTTAATTATTAAAACTCTATATTCTTTATTAGCTCACTATCCTTGTTCAGAGGCTGGCACTCTCCTAACACTTGAAATCTGAGTTCATCAAACTGACCGACCGGCGAAAGGAAACAGTATTTAGCGTCTTGTAATTGGGTCAATTGGGGGACACTAAAACATGACATTTTAATTCTGGTGCTGCTCATGGGAACAATGGCAGCACACGACACCAATGGCATTCTGGGGCATCTTGCAGCCATGTTCCAAAGAGAGTGTCTGTCATTTCACAGACCTGTTCCTCCAGAGAGCACTGCCATAATGGCTCAAAGTGTGCCGTGTTTTACTGAGGAAACAGCACAACGCCACTTGTGAACTTTGCATTTTTCATGGCCTGTCATGTTTTGTCAGTGAGTCTTGGGATCTGCTTTGGTTCTGTGTTCTGTGCACAGACATACGTTTGTCCACAGGGCACTGATTACACGTCCATGCATAATATAACTGCACTGTGAAAATGTTTTTGTTCACAGACCGCCTGGCAGAAGTAGCAGCTCGTCCAAGTGTTGGCGTGTTTGTCACAAGTAATTAATTCCCCCATAAAACTCCCTCTGGGATGATGGAAAAGGTAGGTTCATTAACCTTCGTCACCTAAGCTTCTTGTGGCACTTTACAATGTACTAGTGGCTGGCTGCTCCAATCGCCCATTACACAGAATGTGCTGAAATGAAAGGCTTGTGAGATGGCGATGTCTTTGAGAACAAAAGCACGGCTCAGTTCCGGGTTGTACACAAGCTTTTAGGAGCAGAGACACGGGGCTTCAGAAGACCTCCTGTTTGTCATTAAGCCCTCCTCTAACTCCACGGTGCCTTCCCTAGTCTGAACGCACTCACCGTTTATTTCAAATTGACACTATATAGAGGCTAATCTCTGTGGGCTGACAATTGGCAGATTCCATCAAATGAAACCACACAAAAAGTGTCAGAAATATGAGATAGACCAGATGAATGTGTTAAGTGAGAATCCCAGGGAAAGGCAGGGAACACAATGGTGAGGTGGATGTTCTTGGTGAATCGTGAGCTTTGCAAAACAGTAGTGAATTGCTTTTGGATTTGCCTTGTTGGTTATGTGTGAGGACAAGTGTAGCTTACTAACCAGCTGCTGCTGTGCAAAAAGCCCAAGGGAAACCCATCTGCTGTGAATGCCTGTCTACCACAGACCAGCGCTCCATGGTGAGGCTTCTGAAATTCAGTATAATTCAGTATAATACAGTATAAGCTGACCCAGATTGTTTATGCCTTATAAATATTGGGGGGGACAATAATGAAATATTACTGGTTTCTATCGTTTAAACCATGTATGTGTTTGGTGCAATGATGGGTGTAAATTGCATGTTAACAAAGTGACAGCGAATGGTTACAGTCAGCAGTGTAGTGTTTGACACTACAAGTCCTTTTGGTTCAATCTGATACCAAGTAATACTAAAGTGAGTACAACAATATCAATCTGATACCGATACCAGTAATTTTTGTATCAAAGTCCATGGTGTATAAAGACTTATTATTATCTTCTCTCCGAATTAAATATATGTGTTGATAACCTAAAATAAAAACTGTCTTTCAGAAATATATTAAAATTAGTTAGAAAAATATAGCTACAAGCAGCAATGTGGGGCAAAGCACTAGTGACCCAGCCTAATTTGATGACGTGCGTTTTTGAATCCTGGGAAGGACGCAGACATCTGTGAAAAGTTTGAAAATAATCCTATGAAGGGTTCCTGAGATAGGAGCTCACTTCGGCTACATCAAAGATCAAAGATCTTTGATGTAGCCGAATCAATTAGGCAACGCGCGTGAATGGTCAGTATCGGGTGCATAGAATTGACCTGTTGACCTGCTCGTGGCGCTAGAGGGTTGGGGGTGGGGCCTATAAATTGCTGTGGGTAATGAGGAGACTGGCTGGAATATGCATGTAAAATTTCACAACTTTTTACCAGACGGTTCTAGGGGTTGCCATAGGCTCCCAGAGGCGGAAGAATATATAATACTGTAATAATAATAGGAATCAGTAGAAACATTATGGGTGCCTCGCAGCTTCGCTGCTTGGCCCCAATTATTTATTTATTTATTTATTTTTAACTTTTGGGTACCTTCATGAGTGATCACGAAATACAGTGAACCCTCGCTGTATCGCGGTTCACTCTTCGCGGCCTCGCTGTTTCGCGGATTTTTTTTTCCAATTTTTTTTTTTTTTTTTTTTTCAATTTTTTTTATAGTGTAACTTTTTTTTTTACAGTGTAACATTCTGTCCTGCGCCCTGATTAGCTAAGAGACTAGACCAGGACTAAACCAGGTCTAAAGCAGGTCTAAACCAGGACTAAAGCAGGTCTAAACCAGGACTAAACCAGGTCTAGACCAGGGATGGTAGGGACAGAGTCTCAGATTTCCTTCACGAGAGCGCCTGGGTGACAGGGGGTGTGGCCTTTGTTTACTTGCACGAGCCATGGAAGAGAGTGCGAGCCGGACCATGGAAGAGCCAAGAATCAACATGGACTCTTCCAAGAATCAACATGGACGGGCCCGCTGCGGCGTCCGGGGGAGCCGCAGCGGGGAGAGGACACTCGCGCGCACTGTGGAGACAGTGGCTCTTCCCCGTGAGAGGACGAGAGGATGAACCCGACCCCGTCCTAGAGAGCTGTGGAGTATTGGCGACGCATTGATAGCGGTCTGATTTTGGAGCCGGGGTGAAATGCAACCAACTCTTGTGAGCGCAGGTTAGTCTTACCTGGTCTTGTGGTGCTCAGAGGCGTCTGTTAGCGGTTCGGCACTGTTAGCAGTGGCTTGAGTCTTGCCCAAAATGATATCCAGGTCGCTTTCCACTCGACTTTCGCACATGGCATGGATATGTGGTACCAAAACAAACACACGTGTCCGCGCGCACGTGCCCGCGCGCACGTGCCCGCGTGTCACGTGCCCCCGCCCCACTATTAATATATTTTAATGAAAATCTACAAAAGTTTGAGTGTTTAAACAAGAGAAAAATGTGAGAAAATGTTAATACCAGTCTCAGAAAGGTGTATAATGTGTCTGGTGAAGCGTTTTCAGCCTTAAAACATGTAGAATAATTGTAAAATATAAAATTGTCCTACTTCGCGGATTTCACTTATTGCGGGCTATTTCTGGAACCTAACCCCCGCGATAAACGAGGGTTCACTGTATCAATATTTTAGTTGGGATCTGCCCATCACTACACCACACTTACCAGTTCCAGGTACAAAATTTACTGGCTAATCTTCATTCATCAATCACCCACTTTTTTCACTTTTGGCAACTTTTGGCAGCAGTCATTACCTGATATTAAGATTTAAAATTTTGGACTCTGAAGACATATTTAAACTTGTTCTGCTCAGCCTTTGCACAGTGCCCTGTGTGGTGTGGTGGTGTGGAGTTGGCTGGCTGTACAGCCCATTCATCTTCACCGTCATCACTGGCATCATTCACAGTCACGCCACCACCTCCAAGGCCCACGAGCTTTGGGGGCAGACTTGTAGAGCCCATTGTAGAGGTCTTAAGAACACCATTTTCTACACACTGTAATGGATTACCTCAATGGTCAGCCTGTCACGGTCAATGTTGGCCCTGACACTTCATGTAAAATTCCTCTCCTCGGGTGAAATATCATACAGCAGCTACTAGCACTAGCAGTTTTGTCAAAGCGATTGTCAGAGTGTTTGGGGTGTAATTCCCTTGTTGTCCTTTCTCTATTCTTTCTGCCTGTCAGGCTTTGATCCTTGGCACTTTGGCTGAAAGGAGGTGTTTTTTTTCAGTTTCAATTACAGTTTCCATAGTAATAGCCCACTGAAGAATCCACATTTTGGAAGCAAAATAATTTGAAACAAAATAGCTGTGACTTGTTTTCTTGTGTTGACAGACTCATACTCAGTTTGACAGCTGCTTTGCGTCTTTTCTGCGATGTGCCTTTTCTTTTCCTCAGTCTATAAATTCTTGAATCTTTTATCTAAAACACCGCCTTGGCCTCTACAGTCTCATATGCTAATATATTATTTATTTTTCTTTTTTTGTGCTTTTATGCAGAAATCATGCACACATGCACACTCTGGTCATTTGCTTCCCATTTTTTGCTGCCCCCATTCAGCTTGTGAGCAAATCTCAACTATGTCATGGTCTGCTCCTGTTTTAGCCTACATTTCTTTTGCAGTGTGTACAAATATTGTATTTAGGCTCTAAGAAATGAGCCATTCTCAGTTATGAGAAATTTGTGAAAGCGCCAACATTACCAATAACACAAAGAAAACTAAATCCAATGACAAAATGTTTTGTGACCAAAAGCAGGCCAGATGGTAAATGGTTTAGTCGTTATCATTATAGCTGCTATCTTGCTTTTGCATAGTGCTACATTAAAACACTGATGCATGTTTACCATGCCATTTGCTTTTGCTGATATTCAGTAGTTGTCAAAGCATTGTGTTCTGTGACCTTAAAGAGGTTGTACCCATTTTGTTGTGTTAAGCAAAAATTAGGCAACTTTGACTGTCTGTATCTAATTATAAACAAAGGATCATGAAGTGTACTTTTCAGCAACCCAAAACTGACCAAGTCCAGCTCAAGATGTGGGGATGTGTCCCCGACAACAAAGTGTATCTTTTCTTACCTTAAGTGAGGAATAACTGTGGACCTCTGCAAACTGTTATATACATTTTTAATGTTTTGAACACAGTAAAAATCTGGTTTAGTGCCTTTTATGTGGCTTAACCAACATACAAATTTAAGCAGACCATTAATAAACATAGTTTAAACTGCCTGTAGAGATTTTTCACCACAATGCAATGTTTGGCCCTGACCCAGTCAAGTATTTACCTTTCTTGATATTCCCTTCGTGGACGACATCATCTACTTCGAAAGCTATTGTGCACCTCATGGTAGAGAAAATCACCGCGGGTAAAATGACTTTGACATTGGTCCATAGTACAGGCAATGGAGGGTGACATATCCAATATCGGGAGAGTGGCAGGGCTAAATATTTTTGTCAGGCCAGCGGCTTTAGTGCAGAGAGATGTGGGTGACGGGTTCATTTGGGTCTGGCTTTCAACACGGCATTCTGGGAAGTGGAACCCCAGGTAACTGCTTTGGGTGGCTCTACCCTTGATGAGGACATGGGTGGAGAAGAGAGAGAACTATTAGGCGTGATGAGGGGCAGAGCAATGGCACACTACGAGTCTTACTACATTTAATTTTTCAAGTACAGCAATTTGAGATTTAAATACTGTTTGACAAGTGGAAAAAGAAATTGTGCATAAGCAAGCATTTAATTAAATACAATTGAAATGAATGTTGCGATGACCTTGAACTTGTTTGTAGTAGAGAATAACTACAGACTTCATACAGTAAAGGAAGATCATTCAAAAAAAGTGATACAAATAAATAAAGCAACCATGTGGAGTTGACTTGTTTGGACCTGGAAAATCTCAAAACCTCATTAGGTTATTCATTTTTGTGTTTCATAATTGTATATTTTGTACATAAATAAAGGTTGCAGCATACATCAACATTGCCTATAAATAATGACCTTTCCTGTTATGATCTAGAGGTCACTTTGAGTTTTATGTAGTTATTCTTTGCTGATTAGTAGATTCAGTTTTAAATGGCTGAATGCTTTGAAGATTTTTAAATGCGTTGAGAAGAATTGACCAAAAGCCTGAAATAAGAACTGATAAAGTATACAAAAATCACTTACCAGAACATGTTATAAAGATGTAAAAAGTGTACAGGGTTAGTTTTTATGCTGAATATGACAGGATATTTGGTTGTTTGTGGAGGAAATTATGGTACTCTAAACAGCATTCCTTTCCAAATTATGATTTTGATTTAGTTGATTTGAATCTTGCAGCTCTACCAGCGAGTTAGTGGTCTGCGCAGGGGTAGTGTTCTCTGCTGTTGTCGAGCATACTATAGATTTATGATGCCTAAAGGCAGCGTGTGACCGAGCGGTGTGGCCTGGCTCTGCCCTGTGTTTTAACTTTGGACAAGTGTTGTGACATGGTGCATTTGGGGCGCAGGCTTTCTGCTCTGACATCCTGCAGAGCTAGTCTTCCTGCTGGGATAACAGCCTTGAGAGCATGTCACAGTGGAGGAAATAACCTGGGTGAATCGATGGACTGTTTCTTCAAATGCCAATCAGACTTGGAGCACGGAGCCATTTGGATCAGCGCGAGCCATCTGCGCCATGAGGTGTGCATCCAAGGTCAAAGCTTTTAAAAATCCTTTGTCACCCCGAGTGCTACAGTGGGAGAAACCTGTCAAACCAAAGTGTGCTGCAGTGTCTAATGGATGGTAAAAATACATTGTGCTGACCTTTTATTTTGTACTTTCTGCTTGTTTACGAGCCCGCCGTGGCTTATTTATTTGTCTCATAAGGCAGTAATTTGTAAAGTTCACTGTACAGGAGTTAAGAGGCTATTTGTGGAACTGCATGTGAATAATGCATACTCACATGAGTTAGTTGTTGGAAGAAATCAGTATATTTTGTACACCAGAACACTGCATCACAAACTAGAGCATTATCTATACAATATTCAGATCTTTTGTTTTAAATTAGCTGATTTGACTCGATCAGAATGTATTTCTGTCCTCAATAAATGGCTGATTGGACTATTCGATCAGTTTTGGACACCTGGAATAACATTTTCTGTATAGGAGCCTCCCTAGCTGTAATTATTTAAAATCATTTTCATAACAAGATAATCCATAATACAACAACTTTGTTTTTAAAGTAGATGATGTATGAATATGCACATGATGATGCTGCTTATCATTTTTGTTCTTTAAAGGGCCTCCTCCTGTTATATGATGTTTTTTATCATCTGCAAACCATGAAGTAATGCTGATGTACTCTTAGTATGCTAGTTGTTGTTAGTTGTTGCAACAGCAAATGTTGGGAAAAGAACTTAAAAACTTTAAAGATCCCATGACATGGTACTTCTTGATGCTTTTATATGGCTCCTTAATGGTTCCCTAATACTGTAAATGAATCCTTCTTCAAAATCAACACTCAGTGCATGAGAAACAGAGATAAGATGAGAAAGAGTAATTTTTCTCACTCTGAACACTCTATAATGGGCGTTGTTGCTTGAATGCAAATGAGGAGAAAAGAGCTGGCCAATAGTAGAGGGTGGGGGCGTGGCCAAACGCTCCGCTCTCCGCTGTAGCTCACAGCTGATCCATTTCTTGTTTTTGCACGGGGGGAGAGATTTGAAAAATAAACACATTTCCACATAAAATAAAATTAAACCACTGCTGTTCAAAGGTCCAGAGGCTCAGATAAAGGACTTCCGAGCCTAGAAACACTCGGACGTGGCTCCAGGCAAATAAAAAAACGCATTTCGCATTGCCTAGCGCATTCGCAGTCCAAACTCTCTGGGCGTGATTTACAGAGACGCTGAGTACAGACAGACGGGGGTGGAACTGCATTTGCTTTTTTTTTTCGATCTGACGTCAATAAGGTGCCTTATTCAAACTCGCCCGTTTGAGCTCCGATTTTTTGTAACGCAGAAAAGGATCACAAATGCTCAGTTTAGACATTTTGCAACTTTTAACCATGGGGGGGGGGGGGGCCCTAAACAGGGTAGGGGAGCTCACATTAACGTTCAAAAACCTCAGAAAGTGAAAATTTCATGCCATGGGACCTTTAAATAAACTTCTACGAATATGCTAGGAAAGTAAGGATGCAAACCGTTTAAAAAGAACTAGTCCTGTTTTTCAAAATTCTAAGACAAAAAAAAAAAAATCAGCTACAGCACTATAATCCTTACTAGCCTAATGAAACATTTCTTCTTATTTTATACCTAAAACTAACTCTTTACATTTACAGTATTTTTTTTAATAATGCCAGTTAAACTTTATTCACAGCAGTATTGAAAGCCGATTCTTTCCACTTTTCCAAATTGAATGAGTAGCCTGCTCCTCAGAGGATGCTGTAGTGCTCTCGCTGCTCTCCGGCTGGTGCAGCATGGTCCCATGGTGCATTGCAGATACTCCCTATATTTACATGACAGGGAAATGACTTATCTTTACCTTTGAAGTCTGTGGTGTACTCTGGGCTCTGAAAATGTAGCGTAGAGGCACAGTGCTGCGAATCATGATACTCTCCCTCTCGTTTTGTCTATTGGATGTGCTTGGTTATATTAGCAGGTGGCGATGTGACGTCTGAGTATACATTTATCCACCTGTTATCGACTGATTTTCCCTCACGAGGCGAGTTGAATCGGGGCAGCAGCGCGTTCTCAAATACAGCATGAAAAGATACAAGTCAGTTTCCTGTATTCTCAGTTAGCGCTCAAGGCTGTAACATCAAATCAATTTATAACATGTGAGTTTGTGTTTCCGCTGGAGAGACTGTTAGCAACAGGGAGAATGGGCCGTGTCCTTGTTCTCAGACCCTACTACTTGCCTGTAATGTAAACTCCCAAAACCTTGTTAAAGAATATATATTATGCTTTCAGGGATGGACTGATTCAGCTTTTTCAATTCCAATACCAATATCACAATATCACTACATTGACAGCTGATACCCAGAATTAACTGATACTTATGTAGGGATGGAAAATGGCACTTATTTTCTTAAAAGACAGTTAAATTATTACAAGAGAAGCAGTTGTGTAACTGTTATTTATCCTTGACATAACTACTGGAATGCAGGAAAATAATAATGGGAATCATATAACAGCTCATAAATGTCTTTTAAAATAATGTCTTACATAAGTCTATTGAACTAATATCTATTGGGGTATACTGTATATGTATTTGCTCCTGGTTTAGATCTGGTTTAAGATATTGGTCATAAGGAGAGAGGGTTGGCCGACTGCGTGTATGGTATATTGAAATACTTGAAACACACTAGTTACTCATACTTGAAACAAGTTATTTTGATCTTAGTCTGAACTGGCAATTTGAAAAACAAATGAAAGATTGTAATACACCTCTTCTTCTGGTTTATGGTTTAAGTTTGTTTTGTTTTTTTCTAAAATGTTTCACTGTATTGCATTCTCTCGCATTTCAAAGCTATTGCTTTTTTGTGCCAGCCTTTTAATGTCTTTTAATTTTCAAAAATGGATTGCAATCATGGTTGTGTTTGGGAGAGAATTTTACTGCCCTCATAAACCAGGGCCATTAGTTTGTCCAAAATGACTTTCATTAGAACTCATTTAGCTCCTGCTTTGATCACAATTCGACATGTTAAGAGCTTGGGTTTGATTTAGGCTCATGTTTTTACATTGAATGAGGGAGAATTTATTTTGATGAGTGGAAGTGTACAAAAGTCTGTGCCAAAAAAACATGTAATAGGTTGAGTTCACATAACACCATAACATTAAAGGGCCCATATTGCTCCATTTTCAGATCTATGTTATACATAACATTGTTTTCCTCATCAAACACATTGTTTTCATTCTCACATGTTTAACATACAAACCCTGCGTATTTGGGCTGAGTTTTCCTCTCATACACTCTGTTCCAGCTTGTGAGATCAATGTTGCAATACAGGAAGTGGTCCACTGTGTTTTTAAACTCCATACACACTTTACTTGGAAAGGTAAAAGGTAGGTGTGAACTTGTAGTCTGGTTAACACCTGACCATATCACAAGTGAGATATGGGTCTGGAAACTCGCTTCGAAAAATCCCGTAGCGGAGGTGTGGTTAGCGATTGCCAACGGCCGTTTATTGGGCGTTATGAATGTCTATCATTGAGCGTATACGTAAGTCCATAGCCAATCATGTCAGTTGTCAGTTCAAACTACAAGCTTCCGTTTGTCATGTAGTACGCGTCACCGTCTTGCCACACCTCCCCCGCTCTCTGATTGGGGCCCTAAATCTGGGACTCTCGCTTGGACGAGTTTCCAGGCCGCCTTCCAGTTCGAAACGAACGGAAGCGGCCTGGGAATTCCCAGGCTAGTGAACTTGAAATCTTCCACTTCATGACATTACACGATGGAACAGAGCATTTTGAGCTTGGAAATGTAGACATGTTTATAATAATAATTTATTTTTTGGATATTTCATTTTGAAGTACAATGTTATTTATAGGGGAAACTGTCTCTTGCCCCTCATCTGGGATATGGCATCATCACATTTATAATCTGAAAACCACCAATAGGATCTGGTTTATGGCTAATATCTGGTGTATGGCCCATCTACAAAAACAGAAACAATGTTCAGTATCTTCTCTGTAATGTACAGTTACTAGAATATGAACTGGAACTTGTTTTTCTTGATGCTTTTATGTTGAACAAGGGTTGAGAAATAATTACTGTATTTTTAAATGCACAAAGCATCTCTTTAAAAAAATATCAAGGCTAAATTTTAAAACGTGACGCAAATTAAGTATGAATCACATCCAAACAAGCTGCTGTGCACTTTGAAGATTCAAGATTCAAAGCTTTTATTGTCATATGCACAGTAAAGAAGCACGTTTCCCTGTACAATAAAATTCTTACTTTGCTGCTAAAATAGATAAATAAAATAAAGAGAAGCATGTAATAAAAATGAAGAAGGAACAACATCGACAGGGGGGACAACATCGACAGCATGACGGACTGTATAACAGATTACATCAACTTCTGTGAGGATACAGCCCCACAGGCACTGTCCGCTGTTACCCCAACAACAAGCCCTGGATCACCAGCCAGCTGAAGGATCTACTTAATAAGAAGAAGCGGGCCTTCAACTCTGGTGACAAGGATGAGGTGAAGAAGGTGCAATGGCAGCTGAAGGTCCAGCTAAAGCAGGGTCAGGAGGCCTATGAAAGGAATTTGGAGGCTAAACTCAAACAGAATAACACCAGAGATGTGTGGAGGGAAATGAAGGCCATTACAGGTCTCTCCAGAACAAAGCAGCAGGACAATAGCCCAGAGAGATCAAACCTACTCAATTTGCATTTTAATCATTTCTCATCCCATGGCACCCCCATCTCTACACCTCCCAGACGCCCAACCCACTCCTCATCACAGACCAGTCAGACGACCATTCATCAGCCCATCACCTCTGCTCCCACACTTACCCTCACCCCCACGGAGGAACCCAGCCCAGTGTCTTTGTCACCTGCCCTGGTGAGAAGGCAGTTGGAGAAAGTTAACCAAAACAAGTCTCCTGGACCAAACCAAGTCAACCCTCATTTACTGAGGACATGTGCAGCACAGCTCAGTGGGATCCTGCAATTTCTCTTTGCACTGAGCCTGAAGCTTGAAAGGATAGTCATAGTCATAGTTTGCTTTATTGTCGAAAAACAATCATGTACATGTACATAGAGTGAATTCGAAATTTTGTTTCCCCACTAACCAGGCAGGACAGTGATAGAGCAGGCTAGGGGAGGGGCCGCTGTGCATGCACGCGCCGCCGACTGGGAGATGCAGAGTAGAAAAGATGCAATACAATACCAGTGCTATGGAAGACTTCTTGCATTGTGCCAGTGCCCAGAAGTATTTTTTTACAATCTGAGCCTTCTTTCGGCAATAAAACAAGTAGTTTTACTCACCCATAGCACTTTGGTGTCAATTGGAGCAGTTTTGTAGAAGTTATGTTGTAGCCGTTCTGTTCTACTAATGATCCCGTATCCGTTAGCATGAGTGCTCGGGGCACTGCTTTGCGGTCTCCAAATAACACAAACTTTAGCACTTTTCAAATCACAGAAGATCGCTGTGTCAGCGTAGACTTTTAGTAGATTCCAAAACGGCCTGAAACCCGATATCGCAACAGAAAAGTAAAATTCAGAGCGGTGTTAGCTTCTTTCGGACTAGCGGTGTTTACAAAACAGCTGAGTTCACGCATGCGCACTGTCCTCTCTGATGACGTCATCAAATGAAACTATAGCTGGATATCGGGTTTCAGGCCGTTTTGGAATCCACTAAAAGTCTACGCTGACACAGCGATCTTCTGTGATTTGAAAAGTGCTAAAGTTTGTGTTATTTGGAGAGCGCAAAGTAATGCCCCGAGCACCATGTTAACGGATACGGGATCATTAGTAGAACAGAACGGCTCCAACATAACTTCTACAATACTGCTCCAATTGACACCAAAGTGCTATGGGTGAGTAAAACTACTTGTTTTATTGACGAAAGAAGGCTCAGATTGTAAAAAAAACCGTTACTTTATCTTTAATGACTTCAGACCAGTTGCTTTGACATCACATGTCATAAAAGAGACTTGTTCTGGCTCAGCTCAGACCATCCCTGAATCCTCTACAATTTGCTTATCAAGCCCACATTAGTGTGGATGATGCTGTAATCTATCTTCTGCAGCGGGCTCACTCTCTCCTGGATAGTGTGCTCTGTGAGGATATTGTTCTTTGATTTCTCCAGTGCCTTTAACGTAATCCAACCCTTTCTGATGAGTGAGAAGCTGCTCAGGATGGGTGTCAGCTCCTCCATTGTCTCCTGGATTACCGACTACCTGTCAGGCAGGCCTCAGTATGTAGGACTGGAGACCACCCTACCCTATCTGACACTGTGGTCAGTAATGTAGGAGTCCCCCAGGGTAGAGTCCTGTCTTCGTTCTGTACACCTCTGATTTCCAGTACAGCTCCAGGTCCTGCCATCTGCAGAAGTTCTCTGATGACTCTGCAGTGGTTGGGTGTATCAGGGATGGACAGGACCTCGAGTACAGGACATTGATTGCAAATTTTGTGGAGTGGTCCAGGGCAAACCATCTCCTCATGAACATGGACAAGACCAAGGAACTGGAGATTGACTTCAGGAGAAAGAGGACACCAGTGGAGCCCATTACCAGCCAGGGTCATGACGTGGAAATAGTGGACTGCTACAAGTACCTCGGCGTCCATGTGAACAATATGCTGGACTGGAGGGACAACTGTAATGCTCTGTAGCTACAAGAAGAGCATAAGCAGACTCTACTTCCTGAGGAAGCTCAGATCTTTCAATGTGTGCAGCAAGTTCCTGGAGATCTTCTACCAGTCTGTGGTGGCCAGCGCCCTGTACTTCACTGTGGTCTGCTGGGAGAGCAGCACCAGTAAAAGGGACATTGGATGGATTAACGAACTGATCCGTACAGCTGGTCATGTGATCGGCTGTGAGCTGGAGACATTTGCCACAGTGAAGGACAGGAGGACACTGGACAAACTGCTCTCCATCATGGATACTCCTGCTCACCCGCTGCACCAGACCATAGAGGGACAGAGGAGCTCATTCTCCAACAGGCTCCTACAGCTCCGCTCAAACAGTGAGAGATACAGGACTACATTCATACCATACAACATACAACTGTACAACAACTCACCCTTATGTAACAGATACAGTATATAGCTGTGATTTGATATTTTATTTGATATTTTATTGCTTATTTTTTTTATTTTATTCTGATTTGTACATATACAGTTATTATTTTTAATTTTTATAATTATGTCTGATTTGACACCAGTCTCTTGGTATCTTTTTTGCTATTCCACCTATTTTTTGTTACCCCCTATCCATCCATCCATCTTCTTCCGCTTACTCCATTTCTGGGTCGCAGAAGCAGCAGTCCAAGCAGATCTGCCACCCAGAACACAGTGTTACCCTCTGTTTTATATTTGATGAGTGAGCTACTGTACCCAAATAATTTCCCTTGTGGATCAACAAAGTTTGTCTATGTCTATCGAACACAGGTCACTTACAGTATGTTGTTATAATGGGTAAACATCGCCCACTTCGATGAAAGTTTATTGCCTCTCTTTTCCATACAACCATAATTATTGTATTTGTATAGCACTTCTTAGAAGCTAGTTAAAAAAAATCTTCATAATGTGAATGCCAGTATCAGTGGTACATTGGTATTAAAGGTGCAGTATGTAACTTTTCTAATGGAACTGCCACTTGCTTATTGCTTTTCTTGCTGCTCTTTGTTATTGCAATTAAAATACCTTGAAAATAATGTATTGTCATTATGATTGCAACTTGACCTGCTTGTCTCCATTGATATGGATATGTTTAATGCCATACTGTGGCACATTCCAAGATAAGCAATGACATCTCCATGAAGATAAGAAGGTTGTAAACCCCCCATCAGAAAAGTTACACCCTGTTCCTTTTAAGTATTGCAGATGTGTACAGTATGTGTGGGCGAGAAAGATGTTTTTGTTTTTCTGTCAACGGGATTTTTTTTTGCTTGTCTTTTCCCCTGACCACTTTCAATGAGAGCCGTTTCAGACTAATGTGTAGAAGTAAAAACTTAAGATTAATCCAGGTTTAGTTTTGGGTTTAGTCGAGTCTGAATTTTGATGAAGTAATGTGAAAAGGTGACCGCATGGCAACATCCATATACTAGTAGAATAGCATCCCTTACTATAGCAATTCATGACATGTTTGTGAGTGCGGCAATGCGCCCCACTTGCCTCGGTGTTTCTAGAAGTTTCTTTCCGACGCGTCACGTAAAGTAAATAAAGAGTCTTGAATCCAAGTTTGTCTTTTCTAGCTTTACTAAAGTGAAAGGTCATACAGAGCGGGTACAAATAAGGTGAATAAAGAGGGAAATGGAAAGATGAATTTCTGAGGCTTGTGGTTTTCCTGCGTGTGTTGTGTTAGGCTCTGTATGTGTGGTGATGTCCTTCTTGGCGTCTTTGCGTGTCATATAGCGGTGAGATCCCGCCTGTCACTGGGAGACCAGGCTTCCTTGTACTCCGTGGCTCCCGACAGGACTCACCCTACGTTGCGTTGTCGACGGTGCTACTGGTTCTTCTTTGCTGTCCGTACGTGCCTTGTAGCGTCGCGTTTTCCCATCTGTCACTCGGGAGACCGTGCTTCTTCGCTTCTCGGCTCCCGACGGGAATCCATCTTACTTGCTACCTGCGGCTGTTACGTGACGTTTCACGTGACCTCCTTGTTACGTGACGTCCCACGTGACGTTCCTACGTGACGTCCGTCCGTATGTGCCTTGTAACGGTGCGCGTTCCCGTCTGTCACCCGGGAGACGGCCAATGTTACACTCTTGCGTGGTTATTACGCGACGGTCAAAAGGCTGTGTAGCTTCTGTGGTCCAGGACGTCCTAATACCCCGTCAACCCCTTGACTCGAGGTAACCTCCTGGCCACCAGACCGCGGCTTCTATCCACACTACCTATGTAGCGTTGTCCCTTTCTTCTTGTGCGTGTGTGTGTGTCTTGGTGTGGTGTGTCTTCTTCGGTGTCTGTGTCCTCTCTGAGCTAGTGTGGTCCCTACCTCTGTATTTTATAGTAGGTGAGATCAAAGATAAAAGAACAAGGAACAAGGAAAGATCAAAGTGGTCCAATCACAATGCATTTCCTGAACCAGAAGGCGGGACAAGAAGTGCTGTTATAAACAGAATATTCCAGAACACAGAATGTACGAAATGGCTCCTACAATGTTTTAATAATTAGTCTGCCCTTGTGTGTATATGGTAATAGTTTCCAATGAATACATAGACAACTTAAAGGGTTAGCACCATTAGAGAAATCCCTGACTATCATGCTATTGTTCTTCCGATGTTTTGACTGCTGCTGTAATTGACATTAATACTCTTCTATTTGTGTCTGAATAAGAAGCTAACTGACTGGGGGTAACAAGTCCACCCATTAGCACCCTGCCTCTGCATCTGACGTGAAATCATAAAGGCCTGCCATAGAACACCACTTACCAAATTATAGCCATAATTCACTTTGAGAGCTTTACGGTATGATAAACAATGTCAATTCCAATGTTACCAATCATCCTCAGTATCGATTTTACTCTTAAAAAACATTCAGTCATTCACAATCATCTGCACCACTTTATGGGAGTTGTCCTTTGTGAATATTTCTGAGGGAGGAGCCATCAAAGTGTCAATAACCTAGCAAACCCTTCTCCATTTCAGACTAAACCAGCAATTTTATCTGTTTTTGGTGCCGTGATTAGATATTGAACGAGGCTTCTGCACAATGAATGAATACAAACTTTAAAAGAAAAGAAAATGTGAATCGGTCCATTTGAGACATGTCACCTCTATAGATGACTGAAATTCTATTACCCTGACATGCTCCTCAGAGTGTCTGTTATTATTGATATTTGCAATAATAGAACAGCTGTCCGTTCAGTGACCCAAAATGGCGGCGTGCACCATGTCAAAATTGGGCTTTTTATTGTCTGGGTAAAGTGGACACAAAAGTGCTCGATCTGTGAAAAAAGAACCCACTATGCTCTCACCGTCTATCAGTTTTCTTTCTTTGTTCAAAATAATTGCACTGATTTTACTGATTCTTCCTAAGATACCTTAAAGGTGCTGTAACTGTTTTTTACTGTCTAAAAAATGTGAAAACTGCTTCATTTTAAAAGGTTTAGCAGTTATCCGTACTTGTCCTCACATAACCTATGCACTTTTCACAACTTTCAGAGGCCAGGCTGGCGTTTGGCTGTCACATTATTGCTAATATCTAGCTTGCCAACATTGCACTTCCTAATTATTGGACAGTAAAATGCTTTATAATTGAATGCAGACCATACACAGCAGGCATGTGAGAGGCCCTTTAATACATATCAGATATATCAGTATATATAAGTCTGTTTCAATTACTGTAGCATGCAGGTGCGTAGATGGTCTACCACTCAAAAGCATTAACATCTAATTTCATATTTGCGTGTCCATACCCATTTGCACTGCACCAACACAGTGTATTGTACAGATATTTTTGCATCAGTGTTCAGCTTTTGAAAGTAAAAAAGACATTTGTGATGGACTGAAACAAATATCTGTTTGTGGACCTCTTGACTCCTTGCTTTGAACATGAAAATTACTTCTTCAGAGAAATGCCTTTTATCTTTAATGATGGTATTTTTCTCCCTTTTAAATAAATGCCTGTTAATTGGTAACAACCAAGCACTAACTGTTTTCAAAGACCGCTGCCTATAATGCATTCTATAATAATAATAATAATAATAAATATAGCCGCAAGCGGCGATGATCGGCCCTCGCTTGCACTCGCTGGGGGGTGGCGCTAACGCGCCATTTTCCTCCCCTTTTTTCTAGCTGGATGCATGTGTGAGTTTGTGCGTTATCTGGATGCATTTGTGTTGAATGCCTGGGGTTGAGGTGGGGAGGGGTTGTTTTTTTTGCCTTTTAATTTCAATTATTTGGAAGAGGAGGGTCAATCATAAGCCTTTCCTGCACTGTTCTGTTATTTTCTTTTTCTTTTGTGTGTATTTTTGTTCTTTTAAATGCTGGGTGCAAACATTAAAAAAATCAATTGAATAAATAAAAATATGAGGACAGAAAATGGTGCCTTTGACACCAGGTCACATAGCCTATCTAATATGGCTGGCTGGTTGCCTAGCAACGACGTAATATACTTTTTTATTCCTATTCCCATGATGCATCTATGTACAGAATTTGGTGTGGCTATACCAAACTTTGTCGAGCATCCTATTGGCGGGGACAGAGGTTTGGCCTGTTACCATGGCAACACAATGTGAGATGGCATGGGGGTGTCACTATGTTTTTTGATCAAGACCATGTCACGAATGTGTGGTCCAAATTTGGTGTGTCTACGGCAAAGTAAAATTCTTCTTTTCCATGCAATTACCCTAGGGGGCGCTATAATGGCCATTTCAGATTTTTTTTATGTCAATCTGTTCAGGGCCAGGGTGTACACCAACGAGTAAAGTTTGAGTGAAATCAGCCAAACTATTAGCACATTATCACTCGTCCAAGTTTGACAGGAAGTAGCGCCGTCACCACCAGGTCACATGGTTTATCCTATATGGGTGGTTGGTTGCCAAGCAATGGCGTAATGTACTTTTTTGTTCCTCTTCCCATGATGCATCTGTGTACCAAATTTGGTTTGACTATGACAAAGTTTTTGCCTGGCGTTCCATTGGCGAGGACAGATGTTTGGCCTGTTGCCATGGAAACACGATGGGACATGGCGTGTTGGCGTCATTGAGTTTTTTGATCGAGACCCTGTCATGAATGTGTGTACCAAATTTGGTATGTCTATGACAAAGTAAAATTTTTCTGTTCCATGCAATTACTCTAGGGGGCGTTATAACGGCCATTTTAGATTTTTTTATATCAATCTGTTTAGGGCCAGGGTGTCTAACAACGATTAAAGTTTGAGTTAAATCGGCCAAACTATGAGTGCATTATCACTCGTCGAAGTTTGATCGGAAGTGGCGCCTTCGCCACCAGGTCGCATGGTCTATGCAATATGGCTGGATGGTTGCCTAGCAATGGTATAATATACTTTTTTGTTTCTATTCCCATAATGCATCTGTGTACCAAATTTGATTTGACTACACCAAAGTTTTTGCCAGGCGTCCCATTGGCAAGGACAGATGTTTAGCCAGTTACCATGGCAACACAATGGGAGATGGCGCGGGGACGTTATTGAGTTTTTTGATCGAGACCCTGTCACAAATGTGTGTACCAAATTTGGTATGTCTACGACAAAGTAAAATTTTACACTTCCATGCAATCTCCCTAGGGGGCGCTATAGTGTCCATTTTAGATTTTCTCATATCAATCTGTTCAGGGCTAGGGTGTCCATGAAAAATTGAAGTTTGAGTGAAATCGGCCAAAGTATGTGCGAATTATCACTCGTCGAATTTGATGGCGAGCCACAAAAACGAACCTGAAATTTGTGGCGTTGTCACGGAAACACCGTTCACTCTTTTAGAACGCTTTTAACAACTTTTAATGTCCCATTTGTCTAGATGATACAGCACGATTCTGGTGAGTCTGGGTCAAAAACCCTAGGAGGAGTTCGTTAAAATACGAGGACAGGAAAATGCGCCCTCGGTGTCAGGTCACGTGCTCGGTCCAAAATGGCCGACTTCCTGTTGGTCGCCTAGCAACCGCATAATATACTTTTTTGTTCCTATTCCCATGATGCATCTGTGTACCAAATTTGGTTTGGCTATGACAAAGTTTATGCCGGACGTCCCATTGGCGACGACAGATGTTTGGCCTGTTGCCATGGCAACACGATGGGACATGGTGTGTTGACGTCATTAAGTTTTTTGATCGATACCCCGTCACGAATATGTGTACCAAATTTGGTATGTCTATGACAAAGTAAAATTTTGCGCTTCCATGCAATATCCCTAGGTGGCGCTATAGCACCCATTTCAGATTTTCTTATATCAATCTGTTCAGGGCCGGGGTGTCCACCAACGATTAAAATTTGAGGTAAATCGGCCAAAGTATGCGCGAATTATCGCTCGTCGAAGTTTGATGGCGAGCCGCAAAAACGAACCCGAAATTTGTGGCGTTGTCACGGAAACACCGTTCACTCTTTTATAACGCTTTTAACAACTTTTAATGTCCCACTTCTCTAGATGATACAGCACGATTCTGGTGAGTCTGGGTCAAAAACCCTAGGAGGAGTTCGTTAAAATACGAGGACAGGAAACTCCGCCTTCGGCGCCGGGTCACGTGCTCGTTCCAATATGGCCGACTTCCTGTTGGTCGCCTAGCAACGGCATAATATATTTTTTGGTTTGTAACGACATGACCTATCCACCACCCGAATTTCATTTGTCTACGACAAAGTTCATTTTTCGGGTATAGCCATAGGCGCAATGTATTTTGATTTTCCAGGTGGCGCTGTCGAGCCATTTTTTAAGATTTTTTAATACAGATTATTTGTAAATTCCTTTTTTGGCGTTCTTGAATTTTGTGCAAAATTTCGTGAGTTTTCGTCGGTGGGAAGTACCCGAAACCTGAAAAAAGTGTATAG
Source organism: Paratrypauchen microcephalus (assembly GCA_036785185.1). Taxonomy (NCBI): domain Eukaryota; kingdom Metazoa; phylum Chordata; class Actinopteri; order Gobiiformes; family Gobiidae; genus Paratrypauchen; species Paratrypauchen microcephalus. Next base: position 8,538,481 of record JAVJIX010000015.1, on the reverse strand, counting down.
GAAAATAATAAGAATAAATAATAAGAAAAACCAGAACAATAACAATATGGTGCCACCTATGGTGGCAATATATATATCAATGGAAAGGGCTCGCGTCCAGTAACGCACCCGTGGGGTCCATTGTCAATGACGAGCGCGTTGCGCTCGTCATTGACATCGTGCACGCAGTGCACGATGTCATGTGTGCCCACAAAACAATTACAAATTTGCCGCCACGGGCGGTGCCACCGTGCCAGGTCAGCGGGCACCAGTCGTTGACATGAGTGCTAGGTGCTTAAAAAGGGGAGAGCGCTTCGCGCTCTGCTGCGTGCGCAAAACAAAGCGCTTCGCGCTTTGTTTTGCGCACGTTGGTGGGCCGAGAATGTTTTGGGGTGAACAATTACAATTTGGCCGCTATCGCGGCCACGGGCGATGCCACCATGCCAAGTCAGCGGGCACCAGTCGTTGACATGAGTGCTAGGTGTTTAAAAAGGGGAGAGCGCTTCGCGCTCTGCTGCGTGCACAAAACAAAGCGCTTCGCGCTTTGTTTTGCGCACGCTGGTTCTGCAGTGCTTCGCACTGCAGAACAGTAACAAAAGGCCCTACGCTTTAGCGCTCGGGCCCCTAATAATAATAATAATAATAATAATAATAATAATAATAATAATAATAATAATAATAATAATAATAATAATAGAGCTGACGAAGCCTCTCGGATGAGCGGCGAAACGTTTTCAACCAAACAAACTTGGTCCAGTTGACAAATTGAACTTCTCCTGTTATCATGGATTCTACCTGGACGACTGAGGGACTCTTCACGCAATAATAATAATAATAATAATAATAATAATAATAATAATAATAATAATAATAATAATAATAATAATTATTATTATTATTATTATTATTATTATTATTATTATTGGGTTATCATATATCATATATCACCAAAAAATCTATATTACAATACTGTTTAATGCGATAAAAGAAAATAAATATTGCAGGTAGTGCTAATGTGACAGATTTTCTGTGTGTTTAAAATTTTAAAAGTAAAAAACAAATTGGAGTCATAAATTATTGATTGTACATTTTTAGTTCAGATAAGATAAGATAAGACTTTTTTTTTTTTTTTTTTTTTCCATTGCATTTATATAGCGCCTTTCATGACATGCCTTGTCATCCCAAAGCGCTCCATAGTTCACCGTTCATTCACTCCACACTTGGTGGTGGTAAGCTACCTTCTGTAGCCACAGCTGCCCTGGGGCAGACTGACGGAAGCGAGGCTGCCAATCTGCGCCATCGGCCCCTCCGACCACCTCCAACACTCACGCACACTCCACTTTCATACTAGGCAATGTGGGTGAAGTGTCTTGCCTAAGGACACAGCGACAGTTTTTTGCAACTGGCGCCCCACTGTGGCACCTGGAATTCCCAGCGGTCTCCCATCCAAGTACTAACCAGGCCCTGCCTTGCTTAGCTTCTGAGATCTGACGGGATCAGGCTTTGACAGGCAGGTATGGCCACTTTATTGATCTCACACAGGAGAAATTTACTTGTCACAGTAGCTCCAGGTAGGGACAGTTTGAACAAGAAGACAAGTGCATGCAGGCAAGAATGGCATAAAGATAGGTAATAATAATAATAATAATAATAAAAAAAATAATAAAAAAAAGTAATAAATCGAATAATAATAATAGCAGTAATAACAATAATAAAAAACAGTGACAGGGATAGTATTGAAAAATTGGAAAAACGATATTGCACGATAGGAGTATTGAAAAAACAACAATATTGCACATTGGGAAAACGATATTGCACGGTAGGACTATACAGTGGAGTTATACAGTCTGATGGCGGTGGGGATGAAGGATCTGCGGTAGCGCTCCTTCTTGCACTGGGGGTGCCTCAGTCGGTTGCTGAAGGAGCTGCTCAGCTCCTCTACAGTCCGGTGCAGAGGGTGAGAGGTGTCGTCCATGATGGACGTGAATTTGGCCAGTACCCTCCTCCAGAGGACAGCCCAGGACAGAGCTGGCCCTCCTGACCAGCTTGTTGAGTCTTTTTCTGTCCCGTTCTGTGCTGCTCGGGGCCCAGCAGACGACAGCGTAGAGGAGAGCAGAGGCCACTACAGAGTCATAAAAGGTTAGTTAACTGAATTTACATATAATATTAACAAATCTTAATTGGTAGAACTACTACACTGGGACTAAACCTAGAACTAGACCAGGACCAGGACGAAACCAGGTCTAGTTCAGGACCAAGCCAAACCTACATCAGCATAAATCCTTAATCAAGCAAGAACGTGTTAATGCAGCCTATATCATCAAGACAGTGTTGAACATAGCTGTATACAGATTATTTCACATATCATGCAGCCCTAGTTTGCATTATTGCGGCAGTAATTTGGTGCTTGGTCTCATCACTGTGTTGGCGGCTGGTGGCTGGCTCAGTTGGCAGTCCTCTTGTCTTGTTGAGGCCAAAGTGGCAGCAGGAGTTACACTTGGTTGTGGTGTGAACTGTGGAACCTGATAAATCATTGACCATGCTCTGTCCACATTAACAAAGCACAGTTGCACTTTATTACTATTGTTGCATGTATTCGAGCAAAATTACACACACACACACGCACACACACACACACACACACACACACACACAAACACGCACACACACACACACACACACACACAAACACGCACACACACACACACACACACACACACACACACACACCAAAATTGTTTTATTTCAACCTGTACTCAAAAAAGTAAACCATGGTGTACATTTTGAAACATAGTAAATTCACAATATAATAATAATTCATAAATCATAATAATACAGACAAAATAAACAAATTATATTTATATATTTCCAGTTGAACAGTAAGGAGGGAACATCTTATTTGCTTTGCTGCCTAATTAACTAAAATATCAGTTTCTATCTTAACACTTTGACAAATACATCTGACATGGGTACATTTTGTTCAGCTTCTCCCTGCAGTGTTTTTTTCTCTCTCCATGTTTACAGTCCATACATTACAGCACCCATGTCAGAAACTGTTACACACCGATCGCCTGGTGCTTCTTGGGCTCTGTGCGTGTGGGCAGTATACTGGCTCTAGTCTAAACAAACACAACTGTAGCCATGCCTGGCAGTCAGGAATAAGCCTGAGCATCTGTTGAGGAAAGCCTGTTATTTATTTTTCTGCAACTTTTCTGCTTTTCTGTGTCTCCGCAGGACAACTCTCCTCCTGCTAAGCCGGAGATGGAGCTCTGAATGGCCCGGCCTGAACGCACCCTGTGTTGTTTGTCCTTGTCTAGAGTGTGTCAGCTGTCCGCCATGTTGAGACAGATCTGACGGCTGTGAGCAAGAGAAGAGAGGAGAGGAGCAGACTGTCTACCACAACTCACTGTAAGATACCTCTGACATTTTTAGTCCTTCTGTCACTATTTTATATAATCCCATTTGGAAATTATTTGGTGTCCATGCATACACATTAAAGCTCGTTCGAATGAGTAGGAAAAAAGGTTGAATTTAGAAATTGGGTTTACTGTATTTGCATAAAAGTAAAAATTATCATTTTCATCATGTCATATTTCTGTATGGAGGAGCGTGCATTATAGATGAATTGTAAGCAATGCTTCAGCTGAGAGCTAAGTAAAGACATTATTCCTTGTGTATTTTCATATTGCCTGTAATTATATCAGCAAATATTATATAATATTGGACACAGACATCTGCATCATGCAGTCTTGTAATCTAGGGCAGTAACTAATAATTGTTTGATTAATTGATTGTTTACATTGTGAAAGGTCTGTGAATAGGAGATTTTGTAATTCTGGCTTCTTCTGAGTCTTAAAGGTCCCATGGCATGAAATTTTCACTTTCTGAGGTTTTTGAAAGTTAATGTGAGACCCCCCCCCCCCCCCCATGGTTAAAAGTTGCGAAATGTCTAAACTGAGCATTTGCGATGCTTTTCTGCGTTACAAAAAATCAGAGCTCAAACGGGCGATTTTGAACAAGGCACCTTATTGACGTCAGATCGAAAAAAGAAATGCAAATGCAGTTCCACCCCCCGTCTGTCTGTACTAAATCACGCCCAGAGAGTTTGGACTGCGAATGCGCTAGGCAATGCGAAATGCGTTTTTTTATTTGCCTGGAGGCACGTCCGAGTGTTTCTAGGCTCGGAAGTCCTCTGGACCTTTGAACAGCAGTGGTTTAATTTTATTTTCTGTGGAAATGTGTTTATTTTTCAATGGAACGCTTCAAATCTCTCCCCCCGTGCAAAAACAAGGAAATGGATCAGCTGTGAGCTACAGCGGAGAGCGGAGCGTTTGGCCATGCCCCCACCCTCTACTATTGGCCAGCTCTTTTCTCCTCATTTGCATTCAAGCAACAACACCCATTATAGAGTGTTCAGAGTGAGAAAAATTACTCTTTCTCAGCTTATTTCTGTTTCTCATGCACTGAGTGTTGATTTTGAAGAAGGATTCACTTACAGTATTAGGGAACCATTAAGGAGCCATATAAAAGCATCAAGAAGTACCATGTCATGGGATCTTTAAAACCTCTTCTCAGCATATGGCATGTTTTGGGTCTGTGTACAGATAACAATTCATTGCAGTTAATTGATTAACTTGAAGCGCTGTTGTAATTGGATTGCAACATTGTATTATTGATCCTAAGAATCTATACTACTTGCTTCCTTGGTCCTATACACGATCAGGCTCACCTGTGCTAACTGGCACAGATATTACGTTGATCCAAATTGCCTCCTCAGATGGACATGTTCAACAGCAGCTCTACAGTACCCATATGATCCAAGGCCTTTTTTTAACCCAATTCCAAGAACTGTTAGGTCCGCCCGAGGTCGAGTTTTCCCAATTCCCTCACTATTTCAGTCTAAGACCTAATATATAATGAAATTCCTTTGAACATATGTGCACTCTTTCTGTTGTGGTTTGAATTATGTCAGTTATTCAATTATGTTAGAGAAGCCATTACTGAGCAAACCCCATAGATTAACTACTCTAAAACTGATGCCAGTGTGTATAGCCGGATATTGTTGTCATATTCTTTTTACCCTCACCATCTCACACAAAAACTGTTCATTTCATGGACTTTGGCACATTTTTCCTCTGGTTAGGGTTGTCTTCCCATTATCACTTGTTCCTTAAGGAATGCTCAAAACAAATTAGAAAGTGCTGCAGCAAACACAAAAAAGCCTCTTGTTTTTCATTAGCACAACCAGTCTAATGCAGGCTCCACTGACCAGGGAACAGCAGGTGTAGTCTAGCGTGTTGGCACGTCGGAGTGGCACCACTTCATTAGTGCGTGCAATTACTTTTGGCCAGTCGAGGTCTCACCTGCGCTCCGTGAACGTAAGGGTGTGTAACTAATTATGAGCATGAACCCAAACCTGAACACAACACAGGTGACCCATGAGCAATCAGTGCGAGTGATACCAAGTTTGGTATTTTCAACTTATTAAAACAATTTTTTGTTTTTTTTTAACTGGATGTTCGTTGTGGCATTGCCTGATTCCTCTCCACATAGTTGAAGCAAATTTGTTAAATATTGTAAAAGCAGCTCTTAAGGAAGTACACTGTTAGCATGCTAGTTGTTGTTAGCATTACAGTGGCAGCAAAACTCCATAATGGCCTCTGAAATTTGTGAAAAGCACTTATAAACGCATTGCAGTGGATAATAGGATGCTAAGAATGGGTTAGGAAAGTGTCTAACCATGCTCTTGATTGGCTCTTTGGTTGCTCTGATTTCCAAATATGGATCTTGTTTCATTCATTCGTTTGCTTCATTTGGGTGGATGTCACACTCAGTACACTTCTATAAAGTTGATCTATATAAGTCTATTCTGACTTTTTAAAAACTTTGACATATGTTTTTTAATAGCTTTGATCTTTGTATCAGTATTTGGTTTGGTTAAAGAAAACATATTGTGCTTTTTCTGGGGCATTTAATATTAAACTATAACATACATAGATCATTATTTCACATTTTGTTCATACCTCAGTATTGATTTAAAATGGCTTAAATATAGAAACAGGTTTATTGACTTTCTGTCAGAGCTGAGAAAACCCGCCTCTTCATAGTGACATTTCACCGTAACAAGCAGCAGATCACTTGTTTTTAATCCTCCATTTATGATACAGAGTCTAACTCTTTGTAATAATTGAAAATAAGTACAGAGCAGTGGGCGGAGATAGAATGTAGGTGAAATACAATACAGGATTCCTCCAACATACATAAATCAATTGAAATACAACTTTCAAGTATTTTAAGTACCGGTAAATAATGAGGGAACTAGACTTGTCAGTAAATACAGATGATAAACATTAATATCCCCACATGAGCTGCAATAAATAAATAACAGAATGTAAAACTTAAAGGGATAGTGCGTTTTTTTTATGTTAATCTGTATGGGTTTATTTAATGTTCCAGAGAAGCTCTGTATGAACGTATCTCGTTTGTCACGACCTCACTGTAAATTACTGTTACCTGTGCAATAATCAGTGCAATAACCTATGTGCAATATTTATACCATACTATGTGCAATACGAAATCCACACGCAACACCTACACCACACCATATTATGTGCAATCTGTGAAATACTTACACCTTATTTGATCTTTGATTTAATCCTACCTGCACCTTGTACATTGTACCCTGTATTTTTTATTACATTTTATTACATATTTTATTATATTGTTTATTATATTGCTTATTATATTGTTTACTTCTTCCCCTGCACTTTTGCAACACTTTTTTACCATGTACTATTATTGCTGTTATTAGTACTTCTTGACTATCTTAGCGAGTCAATGGTTCTTCTGATCCTAAGCATTTCATTGCATTGTTGACCTTGTGTTGATTCTGCATATGACAAATAAACAATCTTGAATCTTGAGAAGCTACCGGACCTCCCTATGTGGGCTTGAGAAAGCGAGCCGAACCGGGATCAGCTGAGACTGTCAGAGGTAAGTCGGTGTCAACACACGTAACTTTTAGAAGGAAACCCATACAGATTAACATAAAAAAAACAAAAAAACAACGCACTATCCCTTTAAGTAATTCATTTGTATCTAATTTGTGTCAAAGAAAGTCTTAATTCAACCTTCTATAATCTTATAGTATAGGGCTTTGAATGGGTAGACGCCAGAGAGAAACTGTAAAACAAAAGACAAAACAAATAGGTGTGATAGTTTCAGAGTAATTTCAGTATAGTTAGCCCCTCCCTGCAGCTAGATATAAGCAGTGTCCATCAGCACCCTTAACCAGAACTGACGAAGCAGGGTGGATGAGCTGCGAAACGTTTTCGACCAAATAAACTTTGTCCAGTTGACAAATTGAATTTCTCCTTTTACCATGGATTCTACCTGGACGACTGAGGGATTCTTCACGAATCTTATAGCATTGCAAAAATATACATATATATAACCACTAGTACAAAGGAAAGGTACACACACGATGATTATTGACCCACAAAAATGATTGACAGGCCTAGAAGGAACACTGTTATAACATGGTTTTACAGCTCATGAAAGTCAATTCTGCATAATACGTCCTCCTTTAAAACTAGAAGTCATCCCAGCATCATCATTTGGTTCATTGGGATCATGAATTTGAGTTGGCTTCTACTGGAAAACATGTTTATCAGCACAAATTTCCATAAACAAGCCAGTGTTGGAAAGTAACTAATATGTACTGAAAATACATATTCAGAATACTCATTTTGATTAACTGTTTTCTGGTACAGTTACTTTTTTATTTGGTGGTATTCAGAATACAGTTACTTCCCTAAAATGAAAGAAATACATTGTGGTATTTAATCATGCAATTTGGGCCTCAAAGTGCAAGGTATTAGTGAGGAAGATGGAAAGTCCTGTTCATGTGTGCATGTATGATTTTTCCTTCTCAAATTAGTGATATATAAATGTGTAACATGATACACCAAATACAAAACTGTTTTTTTCACACTGTAATTTAAATGCAATTTTTAAAGGTCCCATATTACGCTGTTTTCTGATCTATGTTATAATACTGTTGCCTCATCAAAAACATACCACATACCTGGAGCTGTTTTTTCTTTCATTCACACATCCTAGTATACAGGAAACGCCACACACCTTCACCAGAATCATTTGGATAATTTCAGCCCTAGAATTGCCAATCTCTATTGAGCTAAAGACTTTATTGATCTCACACAGGAGAAATTCACTTGCCACATTAGCTCCTGGCAGCTTAGTGCAAAAGAAAGTTTGAACAGAAAGTGCCTGCAGTAATAATAAAAATAAGTTAATAAGAGAGTATAGAAAATATTGCACGTCTGGACTATACAGTGGAGTTATACAGTCAAAAGGAGCTGTTAATTTGAAAACTACCACGACATGACATCACAAGGTGGAACAGAGCATTTTGAGTTTGGGAGACATCAAGAGAGTAATAATAAAAGGTAACTGAAACATGCGAGAATGAAACAAAACACAACTCCAGGTGTGTTTTTGATGAGGTAACAACATTATAACATGGCTTAAAGCTCCAAACACTTAATTTTACAAATATGGGACCATTAATGAATGATTTTTTTTTTTACCAGCTCTGGAAAAAAATAAGAGACCACTGCATTTTTTCCCTGAAATCAGCATCTCTACATGTATTACAGCTAGTGCTGTCAGGCGATTAAAAAAATTAATCTAATTAATTACAGGATTCGTAATTAATTAATCTAATTAATCGCATTTTAAAAATATTTTTTTTAGGTGGTTTATTGTGCTCTCCCACAGTGCAAAAAAGGTGTCAAACGTGTGATTTATAGTGGTACAGTGAAAAGACTGCAGACTTCCCCTTTAAGTCTAAGTTTTTCACTCACTCTCTTTGTCTCCACTGTAAACATGACAAGACTGCTGGCAGACCCCCATTCCCCCTCCCACATTATGTAACATTCATTGGAAAGCTCATTTACACCATTCCACTAATACATGGCGAATATTTCTGGTGCCAAAAGGTGAGGACGTACAGCAGCTTTCATGCAACGTCAATAAATAATATTGTAATGACCTGGGTTAATGGTGTCTGTGCCTTTAAGGGGTTGGCTGTTGGGCGCATGCGTGGGACAGGTGTGGGTGTGTGAGAGAGGAAAAGAGGAGAGTTACGCTGCTGCACGTGTTGGACTGTTAATGTTGAGTGAGTCCGAACTTCTGTTTAATAAAGTTCATTGGAGACTAAGAGAAGCCTGGAGTCATTACAATATACAAGGCTTCAAATATACAGAGAATACAAATAATTGTCTGTGAAAATTACTCATGGCTCACATGACCCCCGGAACCCGTGAGGAGGATTTAAACTCCCGGTGTGGATGTGTCCGGACCATCGCACCACGGCAGGAGGGAGGAGGCAGCAGCGCGGGGTGAGTAAATGATCGGGTTTAGCGTGATTTAGCGTGACTGGTCAAAACTTCTAAGTGTGCACCCTTAGTCGCGGCAGAACACGCTGGAGAGGTTATGGGAATTGAAAATGGTTAGGGATAGGGAAACGGGCTCGCGCGTCTTCACATGCTCTCCCCTATTAGAACTGCATTCGTCTCTGTGCCGACCAATGGTAGCACGGCATTTCTCATCGCGTCATCGCTGTCCAGGGACAAGACGGACCTGCTCCGTCACGTTTTTATCAATAAATTCGCCGTTCAAAGGCCCCGCACGCCAAATTTAAAATGAGCGCGCATTGAATTGCCGCCCATAATTAATTGTGTTAATTTTTATAACGCGTTAATTAGCTGTGTAATTAATTAATCTAATTAACGCGTTAAACTGACAGCCCTAATTACAGCCATTCCCAAAACAACCCAAAACTTGCGCCATAGGTAAAATCCTCCAGCTTGGGTCCTGACCAAGCCTAAACAGAATCATGGGGATGGTCCCTGGGTCAAATGCACAAAACGATTTCACCTGTGTGAGATCAATAAAAAGTCAATCTTCTAATCCTTAATCACTGTAAGGCGCTTTGTGTTACATTTTTGTATGAAGAGCGCTTTATAAATAATGTTTGATTGAATGATTGATTCCATTCCAGCGTCTGTTGAATTCCAACACAAACACAAAGCTGAGCTACTTCAGTTCTTGCACCAGGAGTGGAATAAAGTCACCCAAGAACAATGTGAAAGACTTGTGGAGAGCATGCCAAGATGCATGAAAGCTGTGATTAAAAATTAAAGCCGCAAGCGGCGTTGGTCGGGACCTCGCACCTGCGTTTGTTCGTCTTACTGAGACGCACAGCCATACCAAATTTCGTGTGCCTGGCACAATTATCTCACTTCCTGTTGGGCGTGGCCATGACATTGTAGATACCCTGTCAGAACAGACCCTGTCAGACCCTGTCAGACCCTGTCAGACTCTGTTAGACTCTGTTAGACCCTGTCAGACCCTGCATGTGGCCTACATGCTGAGGCCTACATGAACCTTCGATGCTTGTCCCCACATTGCTGCTTGCAGCTATATCAGATCAAAGGTACAAAGATCAAAGACCTTTGATCAGGACGTTGCCTAGCAACAAATACCTCCCATTCATAACTCATCACTCCCATTCAATAAATACCTAACTTTATCGATCCGCCGTATCGTCATATTACCGCCTATTTGAAAATCCTTCGCAATTTAACATCTCCAACGTCTTAAGATTATGTTCACCGAAATTTAAGCCTATCTGAGGTACGGTGTAGGAGAAGTGTTTCAAATTCCATACCTAACTTTATCGATCCGCCGTATCGTCATATTACCGCCTATTTGAAAATCCTTCGCAATTTAACATCTCCAACGTCTTAAGATTATGTTCACCAAAATTTAAGCCCATCTGAGGTACGGTGTAGGAGAAGTGTTTCAAATTCCATTCTATGTCCAATACCCAAAAATCACACAAAAGCCCAATTATCTCACTTCCTGTTGGGCGTGGCCATGACATTGCAGTGAGGCGTTTGTTCGTCTTATTGAGATACACGTCCCTACCGAATTTCGTGCGCCTATCTTAAACGGTATGCCAGCCCCGAAAGACAACGCGCTAGGGGGCGCTATCGAGCTCCTGGGGGTCACTGGGGGACGGGACTTTGTGTGGTCGTACTGGCAGCACTTTGTGATGCCCGTGCAAAGTTTCGTTCGTTTTGAAGCATGGGAACATGCTCAAAATTGCCCCAGCGAGTGTGAACAAGAACAAGAATAATAATAATTAAAGCCGCAAGCGGCGTTGGTCGGGACCTCGCACCTGCGTTTGTTCGTCTTACTGAGACGCACAGCCATACCAAATTTTGTGTGCCTGGCACAATTATCTCACTTCCTGTTGGGCGTGGCCATGACATTGTAGATACCCTGTCAGAACAGACCCTGTCAGACCCTGTCAGACCCTGTCTGACTCTGTTAGACCCTGTCAGACCCTGTCAGACTCTGTTAGACCCTGTCAGACCCTGTCAGACCCTGCATGTGGCCTACATGCTGAGGCCTACATGAACCTTCGATGCTTGTCCCCACATTGCTGCTTGCAGCTATATCAGATCAAAGGTACAAAGATCAAAGACCTTTGATCAGGGCGTTGCCTAGCAACAAATACCTCCCATTCATAACTCATCACTCCCATTCAATAAATACCTAACTTTATCGATCCGCCGTATCGTCATATTACCGCCTATTTGAAAATCCTTCGCAATTTTACATCTCCAACGTCTTAAGATTATGTTCACCAAAATTTAAGCCCATCTGAGGTACGGTGTAGGAGAAGTGTTTCAAATTCCATACCTAACTTTATCGATCCGCCGTATCGTCATATTACCGCCTATTTGAAAATCCTTCGCAATTTAACATCTCCAACGTCTTAAGATTATGTTCACCAAAATTTAAGCCCATCTGAGGTACGGTGTAGGAGAAGTGTTTCAAATTCCATTCTATGTCCAATACCCCCAAATCACACAAAATGCCAATTATCTCACTTCCTGTTGGACGTGGCCATGACATTGCAGTGAGGCATTTGTTCGTCTTATTGAGATACACGTCCCTACCGAATTTCGTGCGCCTATCTTAAACGGTATGCCAGCCCCAAAAGACAACGCGCTAGGGGGCGCTATCGAGCTCCTGGGGGTCACTGGGGGACGGGACTTTGTGTGGTCGTACTGGCAGGACTTTGTGATGCCCGTGCAAAGTTTCGTTCGTTTTGAAGCATGGGAACATGCTCAAAATTGCCCCAGCGTGTATGAACAAGAATAATAATAATAATAATAATAATAATAATAATACGGAAACGAAGCAACAACAATAGGGACCTTCGTCCCCCTTCGGGCTCGGTCCCTAATAAATATAGCCGCAAGCGGCGATGATCGGCCCTCGCTTGCACTCGCAGCCCCCTGCTAACGCGCCATTTTCCTATTCCCATGAACCATCTATGTGCCAAATTAGGTGTGGCTACACCAAAGTTTTTTGCCGGGCATCCTAATGGCAGGGACAGATGTTTGACCTGTTACCATGGCAACATGATGTGAGATGGAGTGGGGATGTCACTGTGTTTTTTGATCGAGACCATGTCACGAATGTGTGGTCCAAATTTGGTGTGTCTACGGCAAAGTAAAATTTTTCTGTTCCATGCAATCTCCCTAGGGGGCGCTATTATGGCCAATTGAGATTTTCTTATATCAATCTGTGTAGGGCTGGGGTGTTCACCAACGATTCAAGTTTGAGTAAAATCGGCCAAAGTATGTGAGAATTATCACTCCTCGAAGTTTGACAGGAAATGGCGCCTTCGCCACCAGGTCACATGGTCTATCCAAAATGGCTGGTTGGTTGCCTAGCAACGGTATAATATACTTTTTGTTTATCTTCCCATGATGCATCTGTGTACCAAATTTGGTATGTCTACGACAAAATAAAATTTTGCACTTCCCTAGGGGGCGCTATATCGTCCATTTCAGATTTTCTTATAGAAATCTGTTCAGGGCCGGGGTGTCCACCAACGATTGAAGTTTGAGTGAAATCGGCCAAAGTATGTGCGAATTATCACTCGTCGAATTTGATGGCGAGCCACAAAAACAAACCTGAAATTTGTGGCGTTGTCACGGAAACACCGTTCACTCTTTTAGAACGCTTTTAACAACTTTTAATGTCCCACTTGTCTAGATGATACAGCACGATTCTGGTGAGTCTGGGTCAAAAACCCTAGGAGGAGTTCGTTAAAATACGAGGACAGGAAAATGCGCTCTCGGTGCCAGGTCACGTGCTCGGTCCAAAATGGCCGACTTCCTGTTGGTCGCTTAGCAACCGCATAATATACTTTTTTGTTCCTTATCTCATGATGCATCTGTGTACCAAATTTGGTATGGCTACGACAAAGTTTATGCCGGGCGTCCCATTGGCGACGACAGATGTTTGGCCTGTTGCCATGGCAACACGATGGGACATGGCGTGTTGACGTCATTAAGTTTTCTGATCGATACCCCGTCACGAATATGTGTACCAAATTTGGTATGTCTACGACAAAGTAAAATTTTGCGCTTCCATGCAATCTCCCTAGGTGGCGCTATAGCACCTATTTCAGATTTTCTTATATCAATCTGTTCAGGGCCGAGGTGTCAACGAACGATTAAAGTTTGAGTGATATCGGCCAAAGTATGCGCAAATTATCGCTCGTTGAAATTTGATGGCGAGCCGCAAAAACGAACCAGAAATTTGTGGCGTTGTCACGGAAACACCGTTCACTCTTTTAGAACGCTTTTAACAACTTTTAATGTCCCACTTGTCTAGATGATACAGCACGATTCTGGTGAGTCTGGGTCAAAAACCCTAGGAGGAGTTCGTTAAAATACGAGGACAGGAAAATGCACCCTCGGTGCCGGGTCGCGTGCTCGGCCCAATATAGCTGACTTCCTGTTGGTCGCCTAGCAACGCCATAATATATTTTTTGGTTCGTAACGACATGACCTATCCACCACCCGAATTTCGTTTATCTACGACAAAGTTCATTTATCGGGTATAGCCATAGGCGCAATGTATTTTGATTTTTGAGGTGGCGCTGTGGAGCCATTTTTTAAGATTTTTTAATACAGATTATTTGTAAATTCCTTTTTTGGCGTTCTTGAATTTTGCGCAAAATTTCGTGAGTTTTCGTCAGTGGGAAGTACCCGAAACCTGAAAAAAGTGGTCGGGAAAATAATAATAATAAATATAGCCGCAAGCGGCGATGATCGGCCCTCGCTTGCACTCGCAGCCCCCTGCTAACGCACCATTTTCCTATTCCCATGAACCATCTATGTACCAAATTAGGTGTGGCTACCCCAAAGTTTTTGCCGGGCATCCTAATGGCAGGGACAGATGTTTGACCTGTTACCATGGCAACATGATGTGAGATGGAGTGGGGGTGTTAATGTGTTTTTTGATCAAGACCATGTCACGAATGTGTGTACCAAATTTGGTATGTCTACGACAAAGTACAATTTTGCGCTTCCATGCAATCTCCCTAGGTGGCGCTATAGCACCTATTTCAGATTTTCTTATATCAATCTGTGTAGGGCCGGCGTGTCCACCAACGATTAAAGTTTGAGTAAAATCGGCCAAAGTATGTGCGAATTATCACTCGTCGAAGTTTGACAGGAAATGGCGCCTTCGCCACCAGGTCACATGGTCTATCCAAAATGGCTGGTTGGTTGCCTAGCAACGGTATAATATACTTTTTGTTTATCTTCCCATGATGCATCTGTGTACCAAATTTTGTTTGACTACGCCAAAGTTTTTCCAGAGAATCCTAATGACAAGGACAGATGTTTGGCCTGTTGCCATGGCAACACGATGGGAGATGCCCGGGGTCATCATTGAGATTTTTGATCGAGACCCTGTCACGAATGTGTGTACCAAATTTGGTATGTCTACGACAAAATAAAAATTGGCATTTCTATGCAATCTCCCTAGGGGGCGCTATAGTGTCCATTTCAGATTTTCTTATAGAAATCTATTCAGGGCCGGGGTGTCCACCAACGATTGAAGTTTGAGTGAAATCAGCCAAAGTATGTGCGAATTATCACTCGTCGAATTTGATGGCGAGCCACAAAAACAAACCCGAAATTTGTGGCGTTGTCACGGAAACACCGTTCACTCTTTTAGAACGCTTTTAACAACTTTTAATGTCCCACTTGTCTAGATGATACAGCACGATTCTGGTGAGTCTGGGTCAAAAACCCTAGGAGGAGTTCGTTAAAATACGAAGACAGGAAAATGCACCCTCGGTGCCAGGTCACGTGCTCGGTCCAAAATGGCCGACTTCCTGTTGGTCGCTTAGCAACCGCATAATATACTTTTTTGTTCCTTATCCCATGATGCATCTGTGTACCAAATTTGGTATGGCTACGACAAAGTTTATGCCGGGCGTCCCATTGGCGACGACAGATGTTTGGCGTGTTGCCATGGCAACACGATGGGACATGGCGTGTTGACGTTATTAAGTTTTTTGATCGATACCCCGTCACGAATATGTGTGCAAAATTTGGTATGTCTACGACAAAGTAAAAGTTTGCGCTTCCATGCAATCTCCCTAGGTGGCGCTATAGCACCTATTTCAGATTTTCTTATATCAATCTGTTCAGGGCCGGGGTGTCAACGAACGATTAAAGTTTGAGTGATATGGGCCAAAGTATGCGCGAATTATCGCTCGTTGAAATTTGATGGCGAGCCGCAAAAACGAACCCGAAATTTGTGGCGTTGTCACGGAAACACCGTTCACTCTTTTAGAACGCTTTTAACAACTTTTAATGTCCCACTTGTCTAGATGATACAGCACGATTCTGGTGAGTCTGGGTCAAAAACCCTAGGAGGAGTTCGTTAAAATACGAAGACAGGAAAATGCACCCTCGGTGCCGGGTCGCGTGCTCGGCCCAATATAGCTGACTTCCTGTTGGTCGCCTAGCAACGCCATAATATATTTTTTGGTTTGTAACGACATGACCTATCCACCACCCGAATTTCGTTTATCTACGACAAAGTTCATTTATCGGGTATAGCCATAGGCGCAATGTATTTTGATTTTTGAGGTGGCGCTGTGGAGCCATTTTTAAAGATTTTTTAATACAGATTATTTGTAAATTCCTTTTTTGGCGTTCTTGAATTTTGCGCAAAATTTCGTGAGTTTTCGGCCGTGGGAAGTACCCGAAACCTGAAAAAGTGGTCGGGAAAATAATAATAATAAGAATAAGAAAAACCAGAACAGTAACAATATAGTGCCACGAATGGTGGCACTCAATATATCAATGGAAAGGGCGCGCGTCCAGTAACCCACCCGTGGGGTCCATTGAGACCTACCAGCGCGTTGCACACGTTCCACGCTGGTTCTGCAGTGCTTCGCACCGCAGAACAGTTACAAAAGGCCCTATGCGCTCTTCAGCGCTCGGGCCTAATAATAAGAAGAAAAACCAGAACAGTAACAATATAGTGCCACGAATGGTAACACAAAATATATCAATGGAAAGGGCGCACGTCCAGTAACCCACCCGTGGGGTCCATTGACTCCTACCAGCGCGTTTCACACGTTCCACGCTGGTTCTGCAGTGCTTCGCACCGCAGAACAGTAACAAAAGGCCCTATGCGCTCTTCAGCGCTCGGGCCTAATAATAATAATTAAAGCCGCAAGCGGCGTTGGTCGGGACCTCGCACCTGCGTTTGTTCGTCTTACTGAGACGCACAGCCATACCAAATTTCGTGTGCCTGGCACAATTATCTCACTTCCTGTTGGGCGTGGCCATGACATTGTAGATACCCTGTCAGAACAGACACTGTCAGACCCTGTCAGACCCTGTCAGACCCTGTCAGACCCTGTCAAACCCTGTCAAACCCTGTCAGACTCTGTTAGACCCTGTCAGACCCTGCATGTGGCCTACATGCTGAGGCCTACATGAACCTTCGATGCTTGTCCCCACATTGCTGCTTGCAGCTATATCAGATCAAAGGTACAAAGATCAAAGACCTTTGATCAGGGCGTTGCCTAGCAACAAATACCTCCCATTCATAACTCATCACTTCCATTCAATAAATACCTAACTTTATCGATCCGCCGTATCGTCATATTACCGCCTATTTGAAAATCCTTCGCAATTTAACATCTCCAACGTCTTAAGATTATGTTCACCAAAATTTAAGCCTATCTGAGGTACGGTGTAGGAGAAGTGTTTCAAATTCCATACCTAACTTTATCGATCCGCCGTATCGTCATATTACCGCCTATTTGAAAATCCTTCGCAATTTAACATCTCCAACGTCTTAAGATTATGTTCACCAAAATTTAAGCCTATCTGACGTACGGTGTAGGAGAAGTGTTTCAAATTCCATTCTATGTCCAATACCCAAAAATCACACAAAAGCCCAATTATCTCACTTCCTGTTGGGCGTGGCCATGACATTGCAGTGAGGCGTTTGTTCGTCTTATTGAGATACACGTGCCTACCGAATTTCGTGCGCCTATCTTAAACGGTATGCCAGCCCCGAAAGACAACGCGCTAGGGGGCGCTATCGAGCTCGTGGGGGTCACTGGGGGACGGGACTTTGTGTGGTCGTACTGGCAGCACTTTGTGATGCCCGTGCAAAGTTTCGTTCGTTTTGAAGCATGGGAACATGCTCAAAATTGCCCCAGCGAGTGTGAACAAGAACAAGAATAATAATAATTAAAGCCGCAAGCGGCGTTGGTCGGGACCTCGCACCTGCGTTTGTTCGTCTTACTGAGACGCACAGCCATACCTAATTTCGTGTGCCTGGCACAATTATCTCACTTCCTGTTGGGCGTGGCCATGACGTTGTAGATACCCTGTCAGAACAGACCCTGTCAGACCCGGTCAGACCCTGTCAGACTCTGTTAGACCCTGTCAGACTCTGTTAGACCCTGTCAGACCCTGCATGTGGCCTACATGCTGAGGCCTACATGAACCTTCGATGCTTGTCCCCACATTGCTGCTTGCAGCTATATCAGATCAAAGGTACAAAGATCAAAGATCTTTGATCAGGGCGTTGCCTAGCAACAAATACCTCCCATTCATAACTCATCACTCCCATTCAATAAATACCTAACTTTATCGATCCGCCGTATCGTCATATTACCGCCTATTTGAAAATCCTTTGCAATTTAACATCTCCAACGTCTTAAGATGATGTTCACCGAAAATTAAGCCTATCTGAGGTACGATGTAGGAGAAGTGTTTCAAATTCCATACCTAAATTTATCGATCCGCCGTATCGTCATATTACCGCCTATTTGAAAATCCTTCGCAATTTAACATCTCCAACGTCTTAAGATTATGTTCACCAAAATTTAAGCCCATCTGAGGTACGGTGTAGGAGAAGTGTTTCAAATTCCATTCTATGTCCAATACCCCAAAATCACACAAAATGCCAATTATCTCACTTCCTGTTGGGCGTGGCCATGACATTGCAGTGAGGCGTTTGTTCGTCTTATTGAGATACACGTCCCTACCGAATTTCGTGCGCCTATCTTAAACGGTATGCCAGCCCCGAAAGACAACGCGCTAGGGGGCGCTATCGAGCTCCTGGGGGTCCCCGGGGGACGGGACTTTGTGTGGTCGTACTGGCAGCACTTTGTGATGCCCGTGCAAAGTTTCGTTCGTTTTGAAGCATGGGAACATGCTCAAAATTGCCCCAGCGAGTGTGAACAAGAACAAGAATAATAATAATAATAATAATTAAAGCCGCAAGCGGCGTTGGTCGGGACCTCGCACCTGCGTTTGTTCGTCTTACTGAGACGCACACCCATACCGAATTTCGTGTGCCTGGCAAAAATGGTAAGCCATATCGGACAATTTTTCCTGTTAGGGGCTCAGCTAGCGGTAGATTTCTGACAGTTCACTGGCCTGTCATATGGGGGCGCTATGTCAGACTGCCAGTTATTTGGCATGAAAATCTTGGAGTCCTCATCTACATTACCCTGTGAAGTTGTAGTCTGAGGAAGAACTCCAAATTCAATAAAAACCTCCTATTCATAACTCATAACTCCCATTCAATAAATACCTAAGTTTATCGATCCGCCGTATCGTCATATTACCGCCTATTTGAAAATCCTTCGCAATTTAACATCTCCAATGTCTTAAGATTATGTTCACCAAAATTTAAGCCCATCTGATGTACGTTGTAGGAGAAGTGTTTCAAAATGAAGTGGTGACACACCTATTGAATTTGGCACTTTCAAATGGTAGCAAAATTCATCAGGCCGCCATTTTGTCATCTTACAAGATATCAAAAATCCCTTCGCAATTTAACATCTCCAATGTCTTGAGCTCATGTACTCCAAATTTTACGCCCATCTGATGTACGGTGTAGGAGGAGTGTTTTAAAATCTATTCTATGTCATATCACAGAAAATCGCAATACAAGTCTTCTTATCTCACTTCCTGTTGGGCGTGGCCATGACATTGTAATTACAATTTTGTTCATCTTAGTGAGATACACACCCATACCAACTTTCGTGTGTCTGGCTGAAATCGTATGCCACCCACGATCCTTTTTGTGTTAAAATGCTCATTTGCTGTACATTTTCTGACAGTTCACTGGCCTGTCATATGGGGGCGCTATGTCAGACTGCCAGTTATTTGGCATGAAAATCTTGGTAGTCCTCATGTACATTACCCTGTGAAGTTTTAGTCTGAGGAAGAACTCCAAATTTAATAAAAATCTCCCATTCATAACTCATAATTCACATTCAATAAATACCTAAGTTTATCGATCCGCCGTATTGTCATATTAGCGCCTATTTGAAAATCCTTCGCAATTTAACATCTCCAACGTCTTAAGATTATGTTCACCAAAATTTAAGCCCATCTGAGGTACGGTGTAGGAGAAGTGTTTCAAATTCCATTGTATGTCCAATATCCACAAAATCACACAAAAGGCCAATTATCTCACTTCCTGTTGGGCGTGGACATGACATTGCAGTGAGGCGTTTGTTCGTCTTATTGAGATATACGTCCCTACCAAATTTCGTGCGCCTATCTTAAACGGTATGCCAGCCCCGAAAGACAACGCGCCAGCCCCAAAAAACAACGCACTAGGGGGCGCTATCAAGCTCCTAGGGGTCACCGGGGGACGGGTCTTTTTGGAGGCGTAGCTGCCGCCCTACGTGATGTCCGTGCAAAATTTCGTTCGTTTTGAAGCATGGGAACATGCTCAAAATTGCCCAAAAGCGTGTTAAAAAATGTGTCCCAAGAATAATAATAATAAATATAGCCGCAAGCGGCGATGATCGGCCCTCGCTTGCACTCGCAGCCCCCTGCTAACGCGCCATTTTCCTATTCCCATGAACCATCTATGTACCAAATTAGGTGTGGCTACACCAAAGTTTTTGCCGGGCATCCTAATGGCAGGAACAGATGTTTGACCTGTTACCATGGCAACATGATGTGAGATGGAGTGGGGGTGTCACTGTGTTTTTTGATCGAGACCATGTCACGAATGTGTGGTCCAAATTTGGTGCGTCTACGGCAAAGTAAAATTTTTCTGTACCGTGCAATCTCCCTAGGGGGCGCTATTACGGCCAATTGAGATGTTCTTTTATCAATCTGTGTAGGGCCGGGGTGTCCACCAACGATTAAAGTTTGAGTAAAATCGGCCAAAGTATGTGCGAATTATCACTCGTCGAAGTTTGACAGGAAATTGCGCCTTCGCCACCAGGTCACATGGTCTATCCAGAATGGCTGGTTGGTTGCCTAGCAACCGTATAATATACTTTTTGTTTATCTTCCCATGATGCATCTGTGTACCAAATTTTGTTTGACTACGCCAAAGTTTTTCCAGAGAATCCTAATGACAATGACAGATGTTTGGCCTGTTGCCATGGCAACACGATGGGAGATGCCCGGGGTCATCATTGAGATTTTTGATCGAGACCCTGTCACGAATGTGTGTACCAAATTTGGTATATGTACGATAAAATAAAATTTTGCACTTCCATGCAATCTCCCTAGGTGGCGCTATAGCGTCCATTTAAAATTTTCTTACATTGATCTGTTCAGGGCCGGGGTGTCCACCAACGATTGAAGTTTGAGTGAAATCGGCCAAAGTATGTGCGAATTATCACTCGTCGAATTTGATGGCGAGCCACAAAAACGAACCTGAAATTTGTGGCGTTGTCACGGAAACACCGTTCACTCTTTTAGAACGCTTTTAACAACTTTTAATGTCCCACTTGTCTAGATGATACAGCACGATTCTGGTGAGTCTGGGTCAAAAACCCTAGGAGGAGTTCGTTAAAATGCGAGGACAGGAAAATGCACCCTCGGTGCCAGGTCACGTGCTCGGCCCAAAATGGCCGACTTCCTGTTGGTCGCTTAGCAACCGCATAATATACTTTTTTGTTCCTTATCCCGTGATGCATCTGTGTACCAAATTTGGTATGGCTACGACAAAGTTTATGCCGGGCGTCCCATTGGCGACGACAGATGTTTGGCCTGTTGCCATGGCAACACGATGGGACATGGCGTGTTGACGTCATAAAGTTTTTTGATCGATACCCCGTCACGAATATGTGTACCAAATTTGGTATGTCTACGACAAAGTAAAATTTTGCGCTTCCATGCAATCTCCCTAGGTGGCGCTATAGCACCTATTTCAGATTTTCTTATATCAATCTGTTCAGGGCCGGGGTGTCAACGAACGATTAAAGTTTGAGTGATATCGGCCAAAGTATGCGCGAATTATCGCTCGTTGAAATTTGATGGCGAGCCGCAAAAACGAACCAGAAATTTGTGGCGTTGTCACGGAAACACCGTTCACTCTTTTAGAACGCTTTTAACAACTTTTAATGTCCCACTTGTCTAGATGATACAGCACGATTCTGGTGAGTCTGGGTCAAAAACCCTAGGAGGAGTTCGTTAAAATACGAAGACAGGAAAATGCACCCTCGGTGCCGGGTCGCGTGCTCGGCCCAATATAGCTGACTTCCTGTTGGTCGCCTAGCAACGCCATAATATATTTTTTGGTTCGTAACGACATGACCTATCCACCACCCGAATTTCGTTTCTCTACGACAAAGTTCATTTATCGGGTATAGCCATAGGCGCAATGTATTTTGATTTTTGAGGTGGCGCTGTGGAGCCATTTTTTAAGATTTTTTAATACAGATTATTTGTAAATTCCTTTTTTGGCGTTCTTGAATTTTGCGCAAAATTTCGTGAGTTTTCGTCAGTGGGAAGTACCCGAAACCTGAAAAAAGTGGTCGGGAAAATAATAATAATAATAATAAGAAGAAAAACCAGAACAGTAACAATATAGTGCCACGAATGGTAACACAAAATATATCAATGGAAAGGGCGCACGTCCAGTAACCCACCTGTGGGGTCCATTGACACCTACCAGCGCGTTTCACACGTTCCACGCTGGTTCTGCAGTGCTTCGCACCGCAGAACGGTTACAAAAGGCCCTATGCGCTCTTCAGCGCTCGGGCCTAATAATAGAGAAACAGAGCGAGAACAATAGGGACCTTCGTCCCCCTTCGGGGCTCGGTCCCTAATTAAAGCCGCAAGCGGCGTTGGTCGGGACCTCGCACCTGCGTTTGTTCGTCTTACTGAGACGCACAGCCATACCAAATTTCGTGTGCCTGGGACAATTATCTCACTTCCTGTTGGGCGTGGCCATGACATTGTAGATACCCTGTCAGAACAGACCCTGTCAGACCCTGTCAGACCCTGTCAGACCCTGCATGTGGCCTACATGCTGAGGCCTACATGAACCTTCGATGCTTGTCCCCACATTGCTGCTTGCAGCTATATCAGATCAAAGGTACAAAGATCAAAGACCTTTGATCAGGGCGTTGCCTAGCAACAAATACCTCCCATTCATAACTCATCACTCCCATTCAATAAATACCTAACTTTATCGATCCGCCGTATCGTCATATTACCGCCTATTTGAAAATCCTTCGCAATTTAACATCTCCAACGTCTTAAGATTATGTTCACCAAAATTTAAGCCTATCTGAGGTACGGTGTAGGAGAAGTGTTTCAAAATCCATACCTAACTTTATCGATCCGCCGTATCGTCATATTACCGCCTATTTGAAAATCCTTCGCAATTTAACATCTCCAATGTCTTAAGATTATGTTCACCAAAATTTAAGCCCATCTGAGGTACGGTGTAGGAGAAGTGTTTCAAATTCCATTCTATGTCCAATACCCAAAAATCACACAAAAGCCCAATTATCTCACTTCCTGTTGGGCGTGGCCATGACATTGCAGTGAGGCGTTTGTTCGTCTTATTGAGATACACGTCCCTACCGAATTTCGTGCGCCTATCTTAAACGGTATGCCAGCCCCGAAAGACAACGCGCTAGGGGGCGCTATCGAGCTCCGGGGGGTCACTGGGGGACGGGACTTTGTGTGGTCGTACTGGCAGCACTTTGTGATGCCCGTGCAAAGTTTCGTTCGTTTTGAAGCATGGGAACATGCTCAAAATTGCCCCAGCGAGTGTGAACAAGAACAAGAATAATAATAATTAAAGCCGCAAGCGGCGTTGGTCGGGACCTCGCACCTGCGTTTGTTCGTCTTACTGAGACGCACAGCCATACCAAATTTCGTGTGCCTGGCACAATTATCTCACTTCCTGTTGGGCGTGGCCATGACATTGTAGATACCCTGTCAGAACAGACCCTGTCAGACCCTGTCAGACCCTGTCAGACCCTGTTAGACCCTGTCAGACCCTGCATGTGGCCTACATGCTGAGGCCTACATGAACCTTCGATGCTTGTCCCCACATTGCTGCTTGCAGCTATATCAGATCAAAGGTACAAAGATCAAAGACCTTTGATCAGGGCGTTGCCTAGCAACAAATACCTCCCATTCATAACTCATCACTCCCATTCAATAAATACCTAACTTTATCGATCCGCCGTATCGTCATATTACCGCCTATTTGAAAATCCTTCGCAATTTAACATCTCCAACGTCTTAAGATTATGTTCACCAAAATTTAAGCCCATCTGAGGTACGGTGTAGGAGAAGTGTTTCAAATTCCATACCTAACTTTATCGATCCGCCGCATCGTCATATTACCGCCTATTTGAAAATCCTTCGCAATTTAACATCTCCAACGTCTTAAGATTATGTTCACCAAAATTTAAGCCCATCTGAGGTACGGTGTAGGAGAAGTGTTTCAAATTCCATTCTATGTCCAATACCCAAAAATCACACAAAAGCCCAATTATCTCACTTCCTGTTGGGCGTGGCCATGACATTGCAGTGAGGCATTTGTTCGTCTTATTGAGATACACGTCCCTACCGAATTTCGTGCGCCTATCTTAAACGGTATGCCAGCCCCGAAAGACAACGCGCTAGGGGGCGCTATCGAGCTCCTGGGGGTCACTGGGGGACGAGACTTTGTGTGGTCGTACTGGCAGCACTTTGTGATGCCCGTGCAAAGTTTCGTTCGTTTTGAAGCATGGGAAAATGCTCAAAATTGCCCCAGCGTGTATGAACAAGAATAATAATAATAATAATTAAAGCCGCAAGCGGCGTTGGTCGGGACCTCGCACCTGCGTTTGTTCGTCTTACTGAGACGCACAGCCATACCAAATTTCGTGTGCCTGGCACAATTATCTCACTTCCTGTTGGGCGTGGCCATGACATTGTAGATACCCTGTCAGAACAGACCCTGTCAGACCCTGTCAGACCCTGTCAGACTCTGTTAGACCCTGTCAGACCCTGCATGTGGCCTCCATGCTGAGGCCTACATGAACCTTCGATGCTTGTCCCCACATTGCTGCTTGCAGCTATATCAGATCAAAGGTACAAAGATCAAAGACCTTTGATCAGGGCGTTGCCTAGCAACAAATACCTCCCATTCATAACTCATCACTCCCATTCAATAAATACCTAACTTTATCGATCCGCCGTATCGTCATATTACCGCCTATTTGAAAATCCTTCGCAATTTAACATCTCCAACGTCTTAAGATTATGTTCACCAAAATTTAAGCCCATCTGAGGTACGGTGTAGGAGAAGTGTTTCAAATTCCATTCTATGTCCAATACCCAAAAATCACACAAAAGCCCAATTATCTCACTTCCTGTTGGGCATGGCCATGACATTGCAGTGAGGCGTTTGTTCGTCTTATTGAGATACACGTCCCTACCGAATTTCGTGCGCCTATCTTAAACGGTATGCCAGCCCCGAAAGACAACGCGCTAGGGGGCGCTATCGAGCTCCTGGGGGTCACTGGGGGACGGGACTTTGTGTGTTCGTACTGGCAGCACTTTGTGATGCCCGTGCAAAGTTTCGTTCGTTTTGAAGCATGGGAACATGCTCAAAATTGCCCCAGCGAGTGTGAACAAGAACAAGAATAATAATAATTAAAGCCGCAAGCGGCGTTGGTCGGGACCTCGCACCTGCGTTTGTTCGTCTTACTGAGACGCACAGCCATACCAAATTTCGTGTGCCTGGCACAATTATCTCACTTCCTGTTGGGCGTGGCCATGACGTTGTAGATACCCTGTCAGAACAGACCCTGTCAGACCCTGTCAGACTCTGTTAGACCCTGTCAGACTCTGTTAGACCCTGTCAGACTCTGTCAGACCCTGTCAGACCCTGCATGTGGCCTACATGCTGAGGCCTACATGAACCTTCGATGCTTGTCCCCACATTGCTGCTTGCAGCTATATCAGATCAAAGGTACAAAGATCAAAGACCTTTGATCAGGGCGTTGCCTAGCAACAAATACCTCCCATTCATAACTCATCACTCCCATTCAATAAATACCTAATTTTATCGATCCGCCGTATCGTCATATTACCGCCTATTTGAAAATCCTTCGCAATTTAACATCTCCAACGTCTTAAGATTATGTTCACCAAAATTTAAGCCTATCTGAGGTACGGTGTAGGAGAAGTGTTTCAAATTCCATACCTAACTTTATCGATCCGCCGTATCGTCATATTACCGCCTATTTGAAAATCCTTCGCAATTTAACATCTTCAACGTCTTAAGATTATGTTCACCAAAATTTAAGCCCATCTGAGGTACGGTGTAGGAGAAGTGTTTCAAATTCCATTCTATGTCCAATACCCAAAAATCACACAAAAGCCCAATTATCTCACTTCCTGTTGGGCGTGGCCATGACATTGCAGTGAGGCGTTTGTTCGTCTTATTGAGATACACGTCCCTACCTAATTTCGTGCGCCTATCTTAAACGGTATGCCAGCCCCGAAAGACAACGCGCTAGGGGGCGCTATCGAGCTCCTGGGGGTCACTGGGGGACGGGACTTTGTGTGGTCGTACTGGCAGCACTTTGTGATGCCCGTGCAAAGTTTCGTTCGTTTTGAAGCATGGGAACATGCTCAAAATTGCCCCAGCGAGTGTGAACAAGAACAAGAATAATAATAATTAAAGCCGCAAGCGGCGTTGGTCGGGACCTCGCACCTGCGTTTGTTCGTCTTACTGAGACGCACAGCCATACCAAATTTCGTGTGCCTGGCACAATTATCTCACTTCCTGTTGGGCGTGGCCATGACATTGTAGATACCCTGTCAGAACAGACCCTGTCAGACCCTGTCAGACCCTGTCAGACTCTGTTAGACCCTGTCAGACCCTGCATGTGGCCTACATGCTGAGGCCTACATGAACCTTCGATGCTTGTCCCCACATTGCTGCTTGCAGCTATATCAGATCAAAGGTACAAAGATCAAAGACCTTTGATCAGGGCGTTGCCTAGCAACAAATACCTCCCATTCATAACTCATCACTCCCATTCAATAAATACCTAATTTTATCGATCCGCCGTATCGTCATATTACCGCCTATTTGAAAATCCTTCGCAATTTAACATCTCCAACGTCTTAAGATTATGTTCACCAAAATTTAAGCCTATCTGAGGTACGGTGTAGGAGAAGTGTTTCAAATTCCATACCTAACTTTATCGATCCGCCGTATCGTCATATTACCGCCTATTTGAAAATCCTTCGCAATTTAACATCTCCAACGTCTTAAGATTATGTTCAACAAAATTTAAGCCCATCTGAGGTACGGTGTAGGAGAAGTGTTTCAAATTCCATTCTATGTCCAATACCCAAAAATCACACAAAAGCCCAATTATCTCACTTCCTGTTGGGCGTGGCCATGACATTGCAGTGAGGCGTTTGTTCGTCTTATTGAGATACACGTCCCTACCGAATTTCGTGCGCCTATCTTAAACGGTATGCCAGCCCCGAAAGACAACGCGCTAGGGGGCGCTATCGAGCTCCTGGGGGTCACTGGGGGACGGGACTTTGTGTGGTCGTACTGGCAGCACTTTGTGATGCCCGTGCAAATTTTCGTTCGTTTTGAAGCATGGGAACATGCTCAAAATTGCCCCAGCGAGTGTGAACAAGAACAAGAATAATAATAATAATAATAATAATAATAATAGGGAAACAAAGCAACAACAATAGGGACCTTCGTCCCCCTTCGGGGCTCGGTCCCTAATAATAATAATAATAATAATAATAATAATAGGGAAACAAAGCAACAACAATAGGGACCTTCGCCCCCTTCGGGCTCGGTCCCTAATTAAAGCCGCAAGCGGCGTTGGTCGGGACCTCGCACCTGCGTTTGTTCGTCTTACTGAGACGCACAGCCATACCAAATTTCGTGTGCCTGGCACAATTATCTCACTTCTTGTTGGGCGTGGCCATGACATTGTAGATACCCTGTCAGAACAGACCCTGTCAGACCCTGTCAGACCCTGTCAGACTCTGTTAGACCCTGTCAGACCCTGCATGTGGCCTACATGCTGAGGCCTACATGAACCTTCGATGCTTGTCCCCACATTGCTGCTTGCAGCTATATCAGATCAAAGGTACAAAGATCAAAGACCATTGATCAGGGCGTTGCCTAGCAACAAATACCTCCCATTCATAACTCATCACTCCCATTCAATAAATACCTAACTTTATCGATCCGCCGTATCGTCATATTACCGCCTATTTGAAAATCCTTCGCAATTTAACATCTCCAACGTCTTAAGATTATGTTCACCAAAATTTAAGCCCATCTGAGGTACGGTGTAGGAGAAGTGTTTCAAATTCCATTCTATGTCCAATACCCAAAAATCACACAAAAGCCCAATTATCTCACTTCCTGTTGGGCGTGGCCATGACATTGCAGTGAGGCGTTTGTTCGTCTTATTGAGATACACGTCCCTACCGAATTTCGTGCGCCTATCTTAAACGGTATGCCAGCCCCGAAAGACAACGCGCTAGGGGGCGCTATCGAGCTCCTGGGGGTCACTGGGGGACGGGACTTTGTGTGGTCGTACTGGCAGCACTTTGTGATGCCCGTGCAAAGTTTCGTTGGTTTTGAAGCATGGGAACATGCTCAAAATTGCCCCAGCGAGTGTGAACAAGAACAAGAATAATAATAATAATAGGGAAACAAAGCAACAACAATAGGGACCTTCGCCCCCTTCGGGCTCGGTCCCTAATAATAGGGAAACAAAGCAACAACAATAGGGACCTTCGTCCCCCTTCGGGGCTCGGTCCCTAATAATAATAATACGGAAACAAAGCAACAACAATAGGGACCTTCGTCCCCCTTCGGGCTCGGTCCCTAATAATAATAATAATAATAATAATAATAATAATAATAATAATAATAGGGAAACAAAGCAACAACAATAGGGACCTTCGTCCCCCTTCGGGGCTCGGTCCCTAATTAAAGCCGCAAGCGGCGTTGGTCGGGACCTCGCACCTGCGTTTGTTCGTCTTACTGAGACGCACAGCCATACCAAATTTCGTGTGCCTGGCACAATTATCTCACTTCCTGTTGGGCGTGGCCATGACATTGTAGATACCCTGTCAGAACAGACCCTGTCAGACCCTGTCAGACCCTGTCAGACTCTGTTAGACCCTGTCAGACCCTGCATGTGGCCTCCATGCTGAGGCCTACATGAACCTTCGATGCTTGTCCCCACATTGCTGCTTGCAGCTATATCAGATCAAAGGTACAAAGATCAAAGACCTTTGATCAGGGCGTTGCCTAGCAACAAATACCTCCCATTCATAACTCATCACTCCCATTCAATAAATACCTAACTTTATCGATCCGCCGTATCGTCATATTACCGCCTATTTGAAAATCCTTCGCAATTTAACATCTCCAACGTCTTAAGATTATCTTCACCAAAATTTAAGCCTATCTGAGGTACGGTGTAGGAGAAGTGTTTCAAATTCCATACCTAACTTTATCGATCCGCCGTATCGTCATATTACCGCCTATTTGAAAATCCTTCGCAATTTAACATCTCCAACGTCTTAAGATTATGTTCACCAAAATTTAAGCCCATCTGAGGTACGGTGTAGGAGAAGTGTTTCAAATTCCATTCTATGTCCAATACCCAAAAATCACACAAAAGCCCAATTATCTCACTTCCTGTTGGGCGTGGCCATGACATTGCAGTGAGGCGTTTGTTCGTCTTATTGAGATACACGTCCCTACCGAATTTCGTGCGCCTATCTTAAACGGTATGCCAGCCCCGAAAGACAACGTGCTAGGGGGCGCTATCGAGCTCCTGGGGGTCACTGGGGGACGGGACTTTGTGTGGTCGTACTGGCAGCACTTTGTGATGCCCGTGCAAAGTTTCGTTCGTTTTGAAGCATGGGAACATGCTCAAAATTGCCCCAGCGAGTGTGAACAAGAACAAGAATAATAATAATTAAAGCCGCAAGCGGCGTTGGTCGGGACCTCGCACCTGCGTTTGTTCGTCTTACTGAGACGCACAGCCATACCAAATTTCGTGTGCCTGGCACAATTATCTCACTTCCTGTTGGGCGTGGCCATGACATTGTAGATACCCTGTCAGAACAGACCCTGTCAGACCCTGTCAGACCCTGTCAGACTCTGTTAGACCCTGTCAGACCCTGCATGTGGCCTACATGCTGAGGCCTACATGAACCTTCGATGCTTGTCCCCACATTGCTGCTTGCAGCTATATCAGATCAAAGGTACAAAGATCAAAGACCTTTGATCAGGGCGTTGCCTAGCAACAAATACCTCCCATTCATAACTCATCACTCCCATTCAATAAATACCTAACTTTATCGATCCGCCGTATCGTCATATTACCGCCTATTTGAAAATCCTTCGCAATTTAACATCTCCAACGTCTTAAGATTATGTTCACCAAAATTTAAGCCCATCTGAGGTACGGTGTAGGAGAAGTGTTTCAAATTCCATTCTATGTCCAATACCCCAAAATCACACAAAATGCCAATTATCTCACTTCCTGTTGGGCGTGGCCATGACATTGCAGTGAGGCATTTGTTCGTCTTATTGAGATACACGTCCCTACCGAATTTCGTGCGCCTATCTTAAACGGTATGCCAGCCCCGAAAGACAACGCGCTAGGGGGCGCTATCGAGCTCCTGGGGGTCACTGGGGGACGGGACTTTGTGTGGTCGTACTGGCAGGACTTTGTGATGCCCGTGCAAAGTTTCGTTCGTTTTGACGCATGGGAACATGCTCAAAATTGCCCCAGCGTGTATGAACAAGAATAATAATAATAATTAAAGCCGCAAGCGGCGTTGGTCGGGACCTCGCACCTGCGTTTGTTCGTCTTACTGAGACGCACAGCTATACCAAATTTCGTGTGCCTGGCACAATTATCTCACTTCCTGTTGGGCGTGGCCATGACATTGTAGATACCCTGTCAGAACAGACCCTGTCAGACCCTGTCAGACCCTGTCAGACCCTGTCAGACTCTGTTAGACCCTGTCAGACCCTGCATGTGGCCTACATGCTGAGGCCTACATGAACCTTCGATGCTTGTCCCCACATTGCTGCTTGCAGCTATATCAGATCAAAGGTACAAAGATCAAAGACCTTTGATCAGGGCGTTGCCTAGCAACAAATACCTCCCATTCATAACTCATCACTCCCATTCAATAAATACCTAACTTTATCGATCCGCCGTATTGTCATATTACCGCCTATTTGAAAATCCTTCGCAATTTAACATCTCCAACGTCTTAAGATTATGTTCACCAAAATTTAAGCCAATCTGAGGTACGGTGTAGGAGAAGTGTTTCAAATTCCATACCTAACTTTATCGATCCGCCGTATCGTCATATTACCACCTATTTGAAAATCCTTCGCAATTTAACATCTCCAACATCTTAAGATTATGTTCACCAAAATTTAAGCCCATCTGAGGTACGGTGTAGGAGAAGTGTTTCAAATTCCATTCTATGTCCAATACCCCAAAATCACACAAAAGGCCAATTATCTCACTTCCTGTTGGGCGTGGCCATGACATTGCAGTGAGGCATTTGTTCGTCTTATTGAGATACACGTCCCTACCGAATTTCGTGCGCCTATCTTAAACGGTATGCCAGCCCCGAAAGACAACGCGCTAGGGGGCGCTATCGAGCTCCTGGGGGTCACTGGGGGACGAGACTTTGTGTGGTCGTACTGGCAGGACTTTGTGATGCCCGTGCAAAGTTTCGTTCGTTTTGAAGCATGGGAACATGCTCAAAATTGCCCCAGCGTGTATGAACAAGAATAATAATAATAATAATAATAATAATAATACGGAAACGAAGCAACAACAATAGGGACCTTCGTCCCCCTTCGGGCTCGGTCCCTAATAATAATAATAATACGGAAACGAAGCAACAACAATAGGGACCTTCGTCCCCCTTCGGGCTCGGTCCCTAATAATAATAATAATAGGGAAACAAAGCAACAACAATAGGGACCTTCGTCCCCCTTCGGGGCTCGGTCCCTAATAATAATAGGGAAACAAAGCAACAACAATAGGGACCTTCGTCCCCCTTCGGGGCTCGGTCCCTAATAATAATAATAATAGGGAAACAAAGCAACAACAATAGGGACCTTCGTCCCCCTTCGGGGCTCGGTCCCTAATAAGCGTTATTGCACCAAATATTGATTTCTGAACTCTTCTTAAGTGTAAACATTAGTATTATATTGTTTTAAAATGAATTTGATCTTGTTTCTTTGCATTGTTTGAGGTCTGAAAACATCTTTTTTGTTATTTTGACCATTTGTCATTTTCTGCAAATAAATGCTCTAAATGATAATATTTTTATTTGGAAATTGGGGGAAATGTTGTCAGTAGGTTATAAACTCAAACAAAAATGTTCCTTTTGCCCAAACACATACCTATAAAATAAAATCAGAAAAACTGATAATTTTGCAGTGGTCTCTTATTTTTTTCCAGAGCTGTAGTACTCTGATTGGGCCACGTACTGCAGGCATTCAGTATTCTGCAACTAAATCCATTTTGAAGTATTCCTCCCTTCACCAAAACATACTATATTGAAAGACAGCATTATTTCTATCTGTATGCTAACATCCTGAATCCAGAAATCCTGTTAGTCCTGACTAATCTACTACAGTGGTACCGCACCTTACGAAAGACCCTACATACGAAAAATCCAAGTTACGAAACGCCCTCACGTTAAATTTTGGTCTCTAGATACGAAAGAAAATTCAAGTTACGAAACGCGAAATCTCAAAAATTCGAATAATGCGCGCTCAGATGCACGCCCCGCTGTTATCCCCGCTCAAAGAGCACCTTTCTCGGCCTCTTAGCTCTAGCGCCGAACACGCAAGATTTTCAACAAAATGTATTAAATAGTGAAGCGTCGGGGGAGACACGACTCCGGAAGCAGCGCGGAGACATGAATGCACCGCGCGGCGAGGAGCACCCCTAGTCCTGGTCTGCACGACTGGCACCGGGGCTGCGAGGACGAGATAGAACCATGGCGCCCGGACCGCGTCCTCTGGAGCCCGAGCCACAAACCAGCCGCACGAAACCAGCAAAGAGCGGCACGTGGTAGTTTAATCCTGGTCCCGTTCTGGTTTAGTCCAGGTCCAGTCCAGGTTTAGACCTGGTCTAGACCTGGTTTAGTTCTGGTCTAGTCTCTTAGCCAATCAGGACGCAGAACCAATGTTACACTATAAAAAAAAAAAAAAGTTACACTATAAAAAAAACCTTGGAGCGAATCAGGCCTTTTCCATTGAAATAGCTACTCAACCTACGAAAAATTCACGTTACGAAACCACTTCTGGAACGAATTAATTTCGTAAGGTGAGGTACCACTGTATTTCGATATTTGCTCTGCCTCCGCCACTCCTGTAAACAGCTTTCTCATCTCAATAATTACACCTCCCCACCGCACCTATGGTATTACTCTTTATCACCTGACATAATAAACTCGTACCCCCTTATTACCAGATTATATAGTTGCCATAAAAACTCCACAGTGAATGCACTTAGCTTAGCCCCCCCGTGATAGTTGATAAACAACAGCATCATCAACAACCGAAGCCAAGGCAAATAAAAACCTCGCATACACTTCTTTCAAGCTGGATGCATTGTTATTATATTATTATTTTTGTTGTTGATTTGTGTCTTTTTAAACACTTTTTTAAAATCTCTAATCACTACAAAAGGTTTAGGGATTATTTAAATTTAAAAGTAATCTGGAGTCTATTATAGTTAAAAGGATCCATTGGTATCTTTTGAAGGAAAAATGTTTAATAACACTTGGTGAATTAAATTGGTTTTGCAGCGATAAGGTTTTAATAATAAGAAATATATTGGATTGTCACATTTAATTTGTAATGTAAAACTGTTGTCTTTGTATTTCTTTTGTTTGTACTACTACTGCTGCTACAACTTCCACTTCTTCTTCTACTTTTTCTACTTCTTAAAAAAAAAAAAAAGAACAATACAAATACAATATGGCATTTAGTACTGTACATGTGATATACAGCTCTGGAAAAAAAATAAGAGACCACTGCAATATTATCAGTTTTTCTGATTTTACTACTTATAGGTATGTGTTTGGGCAAAAGGAACATTTTTGTTTGAGTCTATGAAATACTGACAACATTCCCCCCAAATTCCAAATAAAAATATTATCATTTAGAGCATTTATTTGCAGAAAATGACAAATGGTCAAAATAACAAAAAAGATACATGTTTTCAGACCTCAAACAATGCAAAGAAACAAGATCAAATTCATTTTAAAACAACATAATACTAATGTTTACACTTAAGAATTGAGTTCAGAAATCAATATTTGGTGCAATAACCCTTATTTTTAATCACAGCTTTCATGCGTCTTGGCATGCTCTCCACAAGTCACTTTCACATTGTTCTTGGGTGACTTTATTCCACTCCTGGTGCAAGAACTGAAGTAGCTCAGCTTTGTGTTTGTGTTCGAATCCAACAGACGCTGGAATGGAATGGCTGTAATACATGTAGAGATGCTGATTATGCACATATTCCATTCATTTATATTTTTATTCATAGGTCTAGTTGACAGTCTTTGTAAATTAGTCTCCCATATTAACCTCAACACGTACTTCCACAGTTCAAACACATGCAAAACTAGACCAGTTCGTAATAGGTCAGTGCTCCGGTTTGCTCTGGTCAGGTGACTGGGCCATGTGCGCACTGTCTACATTGTGTAAGTTACACCACCTGTGCTCCCCGGCCAGCCTATTGCTGTAGCTACCGTCGCTACCATAGGCTCATCTGGGGCTATTTACATGTTTTATGACTCCAGGTAAAAGGCAGGAGCTGCGGACAGGGACGGGCATGGTGTAACAGAGGCAAGGGCTGGTAAAACTACGGAGAAGATGTGCTGACAGCTGACGGGTAGGTTGGTTTTGATAGTTTATTCCCATAGACAGGACATGCGTTTGTGACTCTTGCGATGTGCTGCTTCTGCTGATGCTGTTATTGTAGTGTGCGCTTACCTCCAGAGGCCTGCTCCTGCTCCTGAGTGGGAATTTGAGTTTTCTAAAGAGTTAGCCCCCTCTCTGAACTGCTCTTAGGTAAAATGGGAAGTACTGTTATGAAGTATGAAGTTAGTTGTTCAAGGTTCAAAGATGATTCTGAGGCTAATACACAAGATATTATGTTACACGTCACAAAACTGAATGTATCTGACTATTATACTACTACAAACTTAACTTGTTTTATTTTGTTAAGTTTAAAAATGTTGCTTTTGCTATTTTCAGACTCTATTGACTTAAAACAAATAATTGTATGTGTGAAAAGAGCAAAAACGAGTTCTGGTAATTTGTTCATGTATTTAACGATGGAGTAAACATATTTTTAATATTTACAATTAGGCTTCCGCTACCACTCTGTTTTTTTCCATTGAATACATTGAATGTGAAAACAGCAGCGAGCTTATTGATGTTTAGATGAATACAATACAAAAATGCTTATTCATAGTTTAAGATAGCCCTATAGTTTTGATGAGTCAAGGGTGCCCTGAACTTTGATACCTTCTTCGAAACACCACGTCTCTGCTAATGATTTACCAGAGCGAAACTATAAACTCAATGCAACTTTCCCACGAACCTATATGAGAATTATTGTGTACTGTGATGACATTATATTTTGACTGACACCCGGTAATGCTTGGTAAAGTGTTAGCGTTCATCCTATCACTTTTTATTAATCAGAATCATTTGATAATTCATTTGTTTTTAATGAAGAGAGAATTAACCGCTAAAAGTGATTGACAGGACGCCTGCAGTAGTCCAGCAGCTTAAGTATTATTTTTCTAAATCTAATTACCTGGGATGACTGATTTAATACTAGGTGATAGCTTGGTGAATGCGCGGCTGTTTGTGATTAGACGTGGAAGTTGAAAAAGACAGGACAATTTAAAAAGGCCTTTGAAGAGTGCTGATTGAAGATAATTTAAGCAGAAGTTAGATTTTTATATTATACTCTACAGTGCCCCTCAATAATCTTGCTGGATAATTGTTGTTTAATTAAAAAACACACACACAATTTGATCAAATAAAAAGTGAAACTGACATGAGAAAATCTAGGACAGAAATAC
Organism: Paratrypauchen microcephalus; assembly: GCA_036785185.1. NCBI lineage: Eukaryota > Metazoa > Chordata > Actinopteri > Gobiiformes > Gobiidae > Paratrypauchen > Paratrypauchen microcephalus. Next base: position 8,502,626 of record JAVJIX010000015.1, on the reverse strand, counting down.
ATTGTTTCTGTGCGTACTTTGATTATCTCAGATGATTTGTGGTGCTTTATGAACATTTTTTGACACTACAGACTGTTATGCTCATCTAATAAGGCTCACGTGTTACTTGTGTGGTTGAGTGGTTGCCAAGGTTTACGTAGTTTGCGATATTAGGAAGCTAATTAAAAATGCATTGGAAGTGCCTATACCCCCAGCAGTTTCTGAAGCTCTAAATCAGTGTAAAAATATCTTCAAAACGGTAAGCTTAGCAAACTTGTGTCTATCTTACCTAACTCTGTAGCACTTTAACAATTCTGTCTGATTTTCACTTGACTGCCTAAATCACTCAAATTAAAAAGGAAGCTGTTTTTGAACCATTTAAACCAGCCAGTACTGTATAAATGAAAGGCTTGGCAGTTTGTGAAGCTGGCACTGTGGCGTTCAGTGCTTGGTGCCTCTGCAGTCAAATTTACTGATAGTGTAACTGGTAACTGGTTATACTCAGAAGAAAATCCGATTTTTAGTTCCACACTGATTTTGTGGGTAGTTAGAAAGAGAAGTAAAGCTGCAACTGTGAGGTATGTGAGGTATGTACATTGATATATCGATATGTTTAGTCCTCTTATGTATGTTTTATATATATTAGGGCTGTCAAACGATTAATTTTCTTGATCGCAACTAATCTCAGAAATTTCATAGTTAATCGCGATTAATCGTGATTTATTTTGCATGTTTAAAATTTATATCTTGCAGTAAGACCGTTCGAATCTAAAGTTAAACTCACAATGCAAAGTATTTCTCACCATTTTTTTATTTCAAAAAAGTGCAGAGAAAGGAAAAAGTAACAATGAACCAGTAATAGTGCTTACTTTGAGAAATTGTAAATAAATGATTGAAGCCCGCTCGAGCTGCCTACGGATGCGTAGAAGGAACAAAATACTAGCAAACTCAAAATAGCACGTTTAACCGACAATGAGTTTAATTAATACAACCAAATGAGCTGCATATGGATGGTAGAATTGCGGAAAATGCTGGCAAACTCTGATCGCGATTAAAAAAATTGTTCGCGATTAAAACTCTATCGCGATTAATCGCGATTAACGCGTTAATATTCCCAGCCCATCCATATATATATATATATATATATATATATATATATATATATATATATATATATATATATATATATATATATATATATATTCTCTGTAGCCATTTTTAAACAAACAACAAATGAAAAATCGCTGCTTGCTACACTGCAATGCCATTAAGAAGTTTTGAACTTCTGCAGTTCTGCAGTTTTGAACAGAAGGTCAGTGGAACTGTTTCTATTATTAAAGCGTTTTAGATTAATGTTGTGACTTACAAAATGTTAAATATATTTACATGTTATATAATATACAGAAAATGTAATAAGCTAAAAGAAAAAACTATAACAAACCATATCTATGTAGTGCACTGCTGCAAGTATTTATACAAGCAAGAAAGTGTGATGAAACTATATCTTGAGCCAGTGTATCTAAATTCAGTAATTTGTTATCCCCGAAGCTAACATCTGTGCGTCAAGTGTCAGCTACGCTAACAACTGCGTGTGCCTGCATTAAGTCCACACATCGCCTGGTAACTCAAGCGTGACATCATTTCTTTTCCAAATAAGTAATTATAGGTCCGCGACCCTGCCAGTCACAAGTGTAACGCACAGACCAGACCATGCATTGCTTCTCAGAGAGAATGATGGATGAAATGAATGCATTAAGCTCCAAGTCAGAAAAATGTAAACACAAATGTTCATATTAACAAAACAATATTCAGCTGAAATGGTTCCTGAAAATAGAAACATTGATGCAGAATGAATAAAACTGTGTTCAAGTTTTAAAAATTCACAAACAACAATGTAACCCTAACCCTTTTTTTTAACTTAAAAAACAACATATATCTTTCAAAACAATAGGTTTTTTAGTTATAAACTGTAAAATTATGACTACTTGCAACTCTGTAAGCTCCAGTAAACAAATGTACAAGTTCATTGCCCTTTTTAACAACCAAAAATATATGATTCTTTTATAATCCCATAATATTTTACAGTTGCATTCTCAAAGACGCAATGTCTATAAAGAACCATTGCTGGCCTAAAAACTAGAAACTATTTTTAATCTTTTTTTTTTTTTTTTTTAAATAAGCAATTACTGATCACTTGGCATTAAAATACATCAGTTGTGTCAATAAATGCAATATTATATTATGAGCATTAAGAAATGTAAATTCCTAACTTTTAAATATTTGCTAGCGAATGCAGTGTCTCATTGTTCTTCGCTTCATTACTAGCAGAAGACAGACAATAATTGATCAAATGAAATCTATCCTGCTTAGTTACCTGCCTGTTTCCATGAAAAACTTTCATGGAAACAGGCAGGTAACTAAGCAGGATAGATTTCATTTGATCAATTTTTGAATTATTTTCATTACAGGTGGTTTTATTATTTCTGTTTGTGGGCTTGCCTCTCCACTGATTTGACCTGTAACTTGACCTGGTCTCCATGACGATGATAGTGTGTTAGGTAGTCAGGACAAAGTTTTGGAAAATGAGGAATTATGTTTTTAAAATCTAGTTTCAAGGACAACTACGTACTAGACACATGAGAAGGAAAAAAAAAGGTGTCATACTGTGGACCCTTCCAAACTATGCACTGGCATCTCCATGGAGACAAGCAGGTGGTAGAACCTTCAGAAAAAGTTACACAGTACACCTTTAACTCCTGCAGATGTATTTTTACAGTGTGTGGTTGAAGGTGCCTTCTGCTGCGTGTTTGGGGGCCGCTGTGTCACTGTTGCTCTGGTGAGGGGCTTATGACGGGGCCCGACAGGAAAAAGACAAATTGAAAGATGCAGCACTGGGAGCATTATACCCTTCAGACAAATACAGCGGCCCTTTGTAACGCGGGTGGCAGGTTTCTCTCTGCTCTCCCCTGCTCCCATACTGTAAGACGAATATCTCTTTCCATCATCCGCGGGCTTGAAATAATACACTGTTTTGTTCCCAGTCCCCAAATGCCAGCCATGCATCAGCACTTCTGTCCTTTCAATACTTTCCCCCTTTCTTCGCTCGACACACACTGTTGGTGCTAGTTTCTTGGGGCTTTCTGTGGAATTAATGATGCCAGAAAAGCTGGTGAGAAGTCTTGAGTTACAAATGAAAAAGAAAAAAAAATAAAGAAAAATAGGCAGACTTAAGTGGAATTACTGCAATACAAGTTTTACGGGGGTGGTTTTGAAATCCGTAATTAGCAAGAACTACGACTTGTTGAGTAAAATGTGTGCTGTTTATTTTCAAATATTTATAATATGTATAATATTTTCAAATTTTCTCAATATTTCTCAATATTATTCAAATTGCTTGGCCTGGTGGCGTCACTCGCTTATCTCCATGGAGATAGATTTAATGACGTAAATTGGAACATTCCAAGCATAGCAATAACATCGTCATGGAAAGAAGCAGTAACTGTAAAATGAATTCTGTGAAACTTTTCAGATAACAATAGATACACAGAGATACACATAAAACATCATAATCAGTAATCCACTTAGTCCATAGTGCTGTAAAGGTGGACTATGTACATCTCATGCAAAGACTTCAAAATGTTTAGTGCAGAATTAAGTATTACAGGGGGTCCTCGGGTTACGACGGTCTCGGTTTACGACGTTTCGTGGTTACGAACGCGCCCCCATTAAAAATATATATATATATTACGCGTCATTCCGTCTTACGTGGTTTAGCGTGGTAAGAGATGTAAACAAACGCGAACGGCGCGCGGCGCACGGCGGAAGAATACGCTCTATTGTGGTTGTAGGGAGAAGAAGACGGCCTCGTGTGCGTGCCCAATGTGGGCGGAAGTACCTGATGTGGGCTCTGATCTGCTCCTATGAAAGCAGCAGTGATAACCAAGCAGCGTAGTGGTCTAATTATTGAGATGGAAAGGTTATTGATGCTTTGGTTGGAAGATCAAAGGCAAAATCCGACTTACGACGAAATTCGGGTCTTAAGAACGGATCAACGTCGTAACCCGAGGACCCCCTGTATATCCAATTAAAGTCACAGAGGAAGTAGGGAAGGGGATAGCGATAGATCATTGTAATTCGTATCACTACATTGCATTGTTTTAGTCATTGTGCATTTTAGTAATTGTGTTTATTGTCCTGTAGTTTTTGCTATGGGCATATGTGATGTTTTAGTCATTGGGTGTATTGTCTTGTTTATTAGATGTTTTATGTTCACTGTGGGCCTAGGGAGCGCTGCAATTTCAAATCCTGTGTATGCAACCTGTACATATGGTTTTTGATAATAAAGCTGACTTTGAAACTTTGTTTTATGCTATTTATGTATTCAATTTTTGGTATGTCTCACGGACTGCAGATGAAAATTAGCCCTGAGAACTACAGCTCCTGTCCTAAATATTCAAGTAAATAAACTAAACTCAATTTTCTGGTTGAGGTTCTTGATATTGTCTGTCTGGAATATTCCACAGTATGACAATAAACTCATCTAGATGCAGGGAAACAAGCAAGCATGATTTTTATATTTTCTTTGCAATCAAATGTCCATCCAAAAACGGTAAAGTTAAAGGTAATGCAGACGCACAGGTAAGTAGTGAACCCCCTAGCAGTAAAGTAGTACATCTCCATGCGTATTATTTGTGGACTTGCATTTCATTTTGCCGAGAGTTGTAAATGATTGATTTTATATTTTTTGGAACATTATTGAACATCAGTGGCTAAAAGGTCAATTGTACAAATGTGTAGTGTTTCTATCATGAAGCGCATTGACTTTATACAGTAGCTTCACATACTTTTATCATCATATTATAAACTCACTTCAGTAAAATAAAGTTATTTGAATAATTTGTTGCTCGCAGTCATAGATGAAAATGATGTGGAAATGCTCTTCTAGCTGATTTGGTCTCTCTCTAGAGGGCCGCGTTTATTGTACTTTTTCATACACACCAACTTGAATACAAATCCTAATCAGAGCCGCTGTTGTTACTTGTTATCTTTTTCTTTAGATGTGGAATTGCAAAACAGTCCTTTGCTGCATGCTCGCCCACATAAACAGACTACTCTATACAGTCTTGTTAAAATATAGTTTTGCAGTTTGTGCCTTTATGAATGTTTTATCTTTAAAGTTTCTGTATGTAACTTTACTGATGGAGGGTTTACCACTTGCTCATCTCCATGGAGATGTTATTGCTTGTCATAGATTGTTTCACTGTATGGTTTATCTATCTCAATGGAGAGAAGCAAGTGACAATTCTTGTCCAAGTTACAGGTCAGATTTTGGTGAAAGGCGATCCTGTTTACAGTAGGAGTGCATATTTTTATTTGTATTCTTTTGGATATAAAAATCAAATACAAAAGCCTTTATCCTGTTTTTTTCTTTTTTTTTCTTTTCAAGTTCAATGCCATACTCAGACAAAGCCATGGAGACAAGCGGCAACCATAAAAATGTACCTTTTTAAGACTGCATTCACACTTTACATGATTGGCCCTGGTTTGAGTCCTTTTTAGTCCTTGGATTGGTCCTGTTAGGCCTTGTTTAGTCCTGACTTAGTCCACTCCAGATATATTTCTCAGTTTAGTTCCAATTTAGTCCCAGTTTTCAGTATCAAATTTATATATATGAACTTGTGTTGATCCTGCATATGACAAATCTTCAATCTTGAATCTAGGTATGTTTTATTTGCTAGTTTGTTGATTCTCAAACAGGAATGAATGTCTGGATTGGGTAAATGTTGCAGCTTTGAGGCAGACTAAAAGTCAAAATCACTCCTGACCAAGACAATGTACAATCTTGTTTTCTCAAATTGAATATTAACTGTTTAGTGATTCAAAACAATTGGAACTAATTTGTAGTGAGTCTGAGAGATGCCAAAGGGGGCGCAGTTTGGGAGGAGCAGTCGGAGATGTTGTTTACCCTTCATGCTTGACGTGATTGGAGAGTGGAGGTGGTTTGGAGCTGTCCCTCTCCTCCACTGCACAAAAAACCAGGGTTGAAAGCTGTGTTTACAAATGCAGCACATACTCAATTATACAAGATGGAGTCTAGTGTTGGCACGTGTATAGGGCACCAATGTGAAGAGCTGGGCCACTTTATTACTGTAGAATGGAACGTTACAATAACACGCTAATACATAATGGTGCAATTTGCAGCAAAACAGTAGATAGGATGCATCAACAAAATTGTAAATAAGAATCTGCTCCTGAGGTTAAAACAGTTATGTTGACAACTGATGAAAAAGTCTATTTGCTAAATGTATTGTACCTGATCTTTTCTGTCTTAAAAATGTGAAAACAATGTTTTGTTTGAATTTTTCACAAGCTCACAAAAGAACAAATGTCACCCATCCCACCCACACCCCAAAAACAAACAAACAAAAACAATGAATACAAGAAAAAGGAAAAAAAAGAAGAAGCATATACTGTATATATAATCGTCTAGCTCTATATAGCGTTGCACAGGGTCAGAATTATATGAGTTTAACTTTGTCTATTGCAATAAACAAAACATCCTTGAATGCTTTGTAAATAATGTAAAGATGCAGAGTACAGATGGATCCTAGAAAGGGGAAATGGAGCACTAAAAGGTGCTACATTTGTCAGGACGACCCCCTCGGGCTAAAAAGTGCATCTGTACCTGCCCCGCCTCTGCATGCACTCCCATCTGAGGCCTCAGCGGACCACAGAGCACTTTACTGACAAAATGGCTTAAACACAGCTAGCACAACGACAAAGTGTTTTCGAGTAGTTTGACATGCAATAAACAATGAATTTAAAATATAATGACCAATTTAATGCTGCTCAGATAACCAAAAGAACTACTGTTATTGTACATTTTGGCCATTTGATGCATTATATTCTCTTGTTCAATTTGAAATTCAACGTTGTGCCTACAGTAATTATGCGGAATTAAAGTAGCCAAAATTGTGCTCAAGTAGGAGCACTATTACTTTAAAATAATATTACTCTAGGAGAAGTGTATTGGTCCAAGAAATTACTGAAGTAACCACACTCAAATAATATTGTACAGACTGTCTGGATTAGGGATGCAAATTATCGGTTAATTCATTAACTGATAGTTGATTGACCTTATCGATCGATTAACGATTAACTGATAAGCCGCGTTTTTCACCTGAATTTTAGTGTTTCAATAGGGTCTTTAAGAATATAAGCTATAGTATTCATAACACTGAGTAAAAAATATATCATAGTATTATTATATTGTATATTCCTCAATTAATTATTCCTTAGTAAAAAGCAGACAAATGTATTGATGCTGAATAACAAAATACAGTAATCCCTCGCTCTATCCAATTTTTTTTTAAATAGTGTAACATTGTGTTCTGTCCTGATTGGCTAAGAGACTAGACCAGGACTGAACGTGGACTGGACCGGGACTCGACCGGGTCTAGACCTGGACTAGACCAGGATTAAACCACCACGTGCCGCTGCTGCTGGTTTCGCCGCGGCCCGCGCTCCGAGCCGCAGGCCAGCCGCACGGGGCTCGGGGCGCGGCGAAACCAGCAGCAGCGGCACGCATTCCGGGTTCGATCTCGCCTCGCGCGTACACCCGGGGCTGCTGAGCAGTGCCGTTGGCGCCTGCGGTCGGCTGAGTCGAGCTTGGCGCAGCGCGGTTGCCTTGTTTCATGACCACGCGGGTGCGCGTGTCCGCGGTTAGCGGTTAATTACAATTAATGCATTTTGATCGACCAACGTCTTAATCGACAATTAACCATTAATCGATTAATTGTTGTCATCCCTAGTCTGGATACATCTGATCTGAAAGCATAGACCACAAAAATGAGTACTCCAAATCATATCTGAACTTGGAACAGCGCAAGAAGCATTTAATGTTCAAACAATATTGTCAACATAAAGCTTTTGTCACTATAGAGTACTGTTACTGTAATATATTTTAAAAAGTAAAAGGAGCGTAAAAGTGCTGTACCTGAAAACTGCCTCCGAGAAATACGATTTTAATCCATATCAGACTAAAACCAAATCTAAACTGAACCATTACGAGCAATTCAACTGACACCATTTCAAAATATTAAGTAAATATTGGGTACTCGTCCGCGTAATTCAAAGTATGTTCTCTGTTATTAGAAATGATCTGTATGATGTGAATGTGTGTTGTCATCTGAGCAGCACTATGGAGTCTTTCCTAAAGGTCAGATTTGATGCAGACGAGGTGTAAAAATGTCAGTGTGGATGTATTTGTTTAGGAGCGCTGTAATCTCTGCTCGGTGCCTGGTAAAAGCTGCTGTAAAACTTTTAGTGCCAAAAGTAACACGCTTGTCATTTATTTCACTCGAATGCTGATTTATAAAAATATGGCTAAATACATTGATGGCTGCCTGGGTGGAATGATTGGTTACTGTTAACATACATGAACTGCTTTGTTATATTGTAGGGAAAAAAAGAAACAAATGAAGATGCAAAAGTGAGTTGAAATGATCATAAACCATCTGGAGTGGGTTGAAATGAGTCTTACGTATTTCCACTCCATTTCAAGCATCAGCATCTTTCATTTGTCTCAATCTTGGTCTCAAATTGTACAGGTTGTATTAATCTCTGTACTACTTCTGTGTGTTCTATTATAGCTCAGAATAATGACTGCATATCTGAAGTATATGATGTACTGTATGTACAATGTTAATTTTGTTGGTTTTCCTTAAAAAAGGGAAGAATTATTTAAGTCCCTTTATATACAGTATTATGCATTTATTATACAGTGAACCCTCGTTTATCGCGGGGGTTAGGTTCCAGAAATAGCCCGCAATCAGTGAAATCCGCGAAGTAGGACAATTTTATATTTTACAATTATTCTACATGTTTTAAGGCTGAAAACGCTTCACCAGACACATTATACACCTTTCTGAGACTGGTATTAACATTTTCTCACATTTTTCTCTTGTTTAAACACTCAAACTTTTGTAGATTTTAATTAAAATATATTAATAGTGGTGGGGGGGGGGGGGGGGGGGCACGTGACACGCGGACACGTGCGCGCGGACACGTGTGTTTGTTTTGGTACCACATATCCATGCCATGTGCGAAAGTCGAGTGGAAAGCGCCCTGGATATCATTTTGGGCAAGACTCAAGCCAATGCTAACAGTGCAAAACCGCTAACAGACGCCTCTGAGCACCAGTCCTCACCACAAGACCAGGTAAGACCAACCTGCGCTCACAAGAGTTGGTTGCATTTCACCCCGGCTCCAAAATCAGACCGCTATCAATGCGTCGCCAATACTCCACAGTTCTCTAGGACGGGGTCGGGTTCGTCCTCTCGGCGTGACAGGGAAGAGCCACTGTCTCCTCTGTGCGCGCGAGTGTCCTCCCCCCGCTGCGGCTCCCTCGAATGCGGCTCTCCCCGCTGCGGCTCCCCCGGCCCGTCCATGTTGATTCTTGGCTCTTCCATGGTCCGGCTCGCACTCTCTTCCATGGCTCGTGCAAGTAAACAAAGGCCACACCTCCTGTCACCCAGGCGCTCTCGTGAAGGAAATCAGAGACTCTGTCCCTGGTCTAGACCTGGTTTAGTCCTGGTTTAGACCTGGTTTAGTCCTGGTTTAGACCTGCTTTAGACCTGGTTTAGTCCTGGTCTAGTCTCTTAGCTAATCAGGGCGCAGGACAGAATGTTACACTGTAAAAAAAAGTTACACTATAAAAAAAAATTGGGAAAAAAAAAAAAAAAAATTGGAAAAAAAAATCCGCGAAACAGCGAGGCCGCGAACAGTGAACCGCGATACAGCGAGGGTTCACTGTATCCTGGTTTGTTAATGTAACTGTAACCTAATATTTTGATCAAAAATGAGCCTTTAACTAGGGGTTGGTGACAACATACAATATTTTACAAATCGAACAGAAATGCGCTAAAACACATCTTTAAATGTGTTAGTTGAGGTTTAAGTAGCGCTATACAATTACACATAAAAGTGTAGACGTATCACATATGATATTGGTCATTTTCTTTACTATTAATCATCCCTTTACAAAAGTTATTTCCCATAATAAATTATGTAAATGTAAAAAGATGTTGTTTTTTCATATTCTCCACAAAATATATTGGCTCTTTAAAAATGTGTAACCTCAAACCACCTAACCCTTGTGCTCATAGTTACAATATTAAAATATAAATTAGTGACTGTACAGCCTCTCCCTGCTGAGCTATGAGCCGTGGTGATAATAATTCTTTGAAACAGGTGCTAGCCCCAAGGCCGGGTTAGGAGGTGAATGATTAGTGGCACTCCCCTTCAAGATGCATGGCTCCTCTGTATTAAAACCAAACTCTGCCTTTCTTTATTCCCTCCAGGCTTTGTTATTAAGTGGGCCGGGTTGCCATAGCAACGCTTGGGCAGGATATTGCCAAGGATCAGCCATAATGGGTCTCTCGACGCAACTCACTCTGCTCCTGTGGAAGAACTTCACTCTACGGAAGAGACAGAAGGTACGCCACCAACAGCCAGTCAGCAACGTCTAAAGGGCAAATTGGACCTGCAGAATGAGGCTACGTCCCTATGTGGCATTATCAAGGGCAAGTTAAGTTATTCATGGGAGGTAGAGGTAGGGATATACTCCGAAAATGCCTGTCTATAGATGTAAGCTGCTGCGAAGACTCCCACTAGACAAAGGGACCAATCTGAGCCTAATGCAGACCAATTCCAAATGTCACCTCCAATTTGTGCAGATCCGTCTCCTGTGTGGGTTATGTCATGTAGCCGGGGTTTTACTTCTAACAAAGCCAGTTTTCAGGCCTAACAAATGCAGACAGAAGCCATTGTAAATGTTTACTCTGAAGGGCAAATACTGCATTTTCTGCCACAATGACATTCTTCTTAAAGATGGGGTACCCAGCTTTTTTTTTGAAAATTAGTACATTTTGGATTTTCCCCAAAGAATATATTATAGCAACACTTTGTGACAAAATGAGACCACTGTGTGCCTTCTACAGCTAATCCGAAATTAGAGCAGAAAGCAATGCTCTGATTCGCTGTGCTTGGGTTATCCACCCCAGTTTCACTTTGCTGCAGGCCCGAGTCTACTGTGGTACAAAATGTTGTATTGCAACCTCATAATGTGCCTTAAACATCGTTTGAGGCATCGTTTTTGTTAAATAATGACTTGAATGCACCGATCAGTTTAGTCTGGACCGCCTCTGCTTTGCCATCTGAAAAAGCTGTTCTAAATCCATGTATGCATTTGGAATTATATGTGTGAGGATATTAACAATGTACCAAAGGGTTTGTGAGAGCGATGAATGAATTACTGAAATTTGAAAACTTTCTCCTGTTTCTGCCGTGTGAAAACCAAGTGTACCTTCAGTGTTCATATTTGCCTTCAGTTGTCCTTGTTTGCCAAAAAAGAAAACAGCCTCCCATGATATTACTGAAGGCCTCGCTTGCTGTGAGTGAGAGGTAATAGTCACACCCAGACAGGGTAATAGTCACACTATTACCATGGGCAGGGTAATAGTCACACCCAGTGCTGGCAGCAGAGCAGAGGCAGCACTTTGTCACTGACTCTATGGCACTTTGGGAGCCATTGTGAATCTGCACTGTGTTCTTCAGTCAGAGATAACAGGGCTCAAACACAACCACTTGTTTTTGTGAGGGGGTCAGGCTACCAAATCAGTCTTGCGTTACCAAAAAGAGAGATGCATTAGCTCTGGGGGGAATCATCTAATCTCTTAGTTTTAATTCAATGGTTTGTTATTATTTTAACTTAGCAACAATATAACAAAAAATAAATATATTGCAGATGAAACTCACTGTAAGAAAATTTTAGTTTTAGATGATTTTTTTATGCCTTTTTAAACTTTTTTTTTTCAAGAGAAGCCAGCTGAGGTGGCTCGGGCATCTGTTCCGGATGCCTCCTGGTCGCCTCCCTCAGGAGAAGAAAATGGATGGAACTTGTTTTTTAAACATACTTTCACTAAGTTTTATTAGTGTTATTCATTATAAAGAAAATTATCAAGGCTATATCCCCTGCTCACCCTCCACCAGACACAGTGCACCTTTAAATAAAGTACCTTTTATACAGTCTCTTGTATATAACCTTATGAGTCCTTTACTGTATAATAACTTACAGTATGTTGCAACATTTTTCCCCTGGATATGCACATTTACCCAGAACATGACTGTGTGAATAAGGCCTGTTAAACTTATATCACAATCTGAAAAAGTGGCATTAAACTACAGCAGTGAGAGTTGGGCAAGGACGATTGTGGTTGTGGAGGGCTCATGGAGGTTAATGACCAATTACACCAATGCTTCACCAAGCATTTTAACATTTTATAACAGGCATGAAGCAGATTTTATGGTCCAGTATTTCCCATAATTCCACAGGAGGAGATTATCTGTTCACAAAGACGCCTCTGTCTGATGGCAAATGCTTAGGGAAGGAGACACTGATCTAGTCTTCTTCCTTTTCATTGGAATACATTATGATAATTCCAGCTCTCCGCGGAACCACATTCTCTTTGACAAATGCGCTAGAGGAGTTTCAAAAATTATTCAAATTCCTATATAGGTTCTCTGAAATATGTTGTATGATTTTGGTAATTTACACCTCAGTGACTAAATATCTCATTTTCAGTAGGGTGCCATAGTAGATTTTCTCACATGCGTCAGTCGTCCATCTTAATTTTAAAAGATGAAATTCAACAGCTGTATGCATAGATGTGTGAAGAATCCTTCAGTCATCCAGGTAGAATCCATGGCAAAAGGAGAAATTCAATTTGTCAACTGGACAAAGTTTATTTGGTCGAAGACGTTTCGCAGCTCATCCAAGCTACTTCTTCAGTTCTGGCTAAAGTGCTGGTGGAAACTGCCTGAAGGGAGGAGCTAACTACAATGACTAACTACAACCTAAATCAAAGCAAACAAAGAAAACAATAGGGTAGCCAGGTCATGTCCAGAGGTGTGAAAACACCCATTATGGTCCTGAATGGGTATGCTGAACAAGACCCCACACAGAAACTGAATACAAATAGGTGTGATAGTTTCATAGTAATTTCATTATAGTTAGCTCCTCCCTTCAGGCAGATATAAGCAGTGTCCACCAGCACTCTAGCCAGAACTGAAGAAGTAACTTGGATGAGCTGCGAAATGTTTTCGACCAAATAAACTTTGTCCAGTTGACAAATTGAATTTCTCCTTTTGCCACAGCTGTATTCATACATCAGGCATAGCACTACAAAAAAATAAAAAAAACCAACAACTGTCAGGCAAGGAATATAACATTAATTGCAAGTAATTAACATTTTCTTCTGTCAAGCTAAAAACTGAAAAAAAGCATTTATTTGCGTATTTTTTTCATACTAACACCAACTTTCAGACCTCCAATTCTTAACAAGAATTCACAATCTGTTGCCTGTTTATCTTATTGTAAAAAGGAGCCAAAGGTTTGTGATTCCATTGCTGCATGTTAATCCTCAAGACATGAGTTTGAACAAGTATTCATAACAGCACGTCGGGTTAGTTGAGGTTAGTCACCAGAGCTTTGAGGTTGTGCAAAAAGTCAAGCAAAGACCAGTCCTTGCATTGTAATAACTCATTAAAAGTCATCCTTTAAAAAAAATCCAGCTCCCAAACAAGTGAAATGAATGAGCTTAATTAAGTTTGTTTGGACTGCCCTTTCTTTTAATGTCACACCCTATACTTTGACTCATGGGATGTTATTTGGTTATTTCGGGTTGACAATTTTAAGAATAAAATTATCAATTAACCTTAAGAATTGTAATCAGAACTATTACAGAAGCAAAAATAATTCATTTCAATTCGATCTATTCTTCTTTTTAAAGATGCACTATGTAACGTTTCTAGTAGGGTTTCCACCACTTACTTGAACTTGGAGATTTTATTGCTTTGCCTGGAATATTCCACAGTATGAAAATACAGTATGAATGAGACTGAAGTAAGGATTTCACAGTTGTTTGGACCTGGTTTTGTGAATAATTGCACAATCATGCACAATTCACTTTAACTGTAACACATAAATTTAAGATCCTTACTTGGCATTGTAACGAAACCATACATTGGTACAAAGTGGAGAAAATGCTCAAGTATTTGTCATATGCAATGGGGAAAAAAAGATGAAAAAAAATTGTTGGTAGAATATCGCTCAAGGCCAGAAGCAGAGAAATGGGAGAAATAACATAGCAACCAAATAAAGCTTTGAGGGCACCCATTCAAATCTATGTGCACTCTATTCTCTGGGGTTCAAATAAAGAGAAGCATGCAGTGTCCCACAGGTACAAGGCTGCAAGTATTATACTAGCTCTGCCACTAAAGCAAGGTGTGAGTCACATTGGTAACACTCAGAGGAACTGATTCTTTTGTACTGGGAAGCACGAGGTTTTGAACTCCAAGTAACTGCATTCCAATGGTATCAATGCTCCGAAATCTTCTCAGTGTGTTTCAGTGTATAAATAAAACCTCACATTAAGAAGTCAATTACATTTCCAAAGTATCCTATTATAGAGATTATAGATTTTTCTAGTAAAACAAAGAAAATATTTGAGATTCATAAGTAAAGCAGGAAACGCTCAAGAGCAAATTATTGCCATAGTTGGATTTTATCTTTAAAGATATGTGACTTTTCTGACGGGTTGTATGCCACCTTCTTGTCTCTATGGAGAAGTAATTGATTTGCATAGAATGTTCCCCAGTATACCAATAAACTTTCTCCACGGAGACAAGCAAATGACGTCACTAGGTCAAGTTACAGGTCAAATCTGCGGAGCTCATCACAGTGTTGCTTTTGGCGCTTACTTCCAGATTAACGAGGGGAAAAAAGTTAGCTGCAGACATAGTACAGCAATTTCATTTTGCTTTTACAATGTACTTGTACGTGTTTGGGGGAAAACACCATGTTTACTTATCAAACAAAACAAAAACAAAAACCTCAGGTACCCCTTCTTTAATGCTACGGACCATGTGGTAATTTTGGGTTATCCTGCACTGTAAAAAAGAATATTTACAAATTTTCCTTTTCTTGTTTTTCAGCTACGACTTGTAATTGAAATCTTATGGCCACTCTTCCTCTTCGTCATACTGGTGTTTGTACGCACCACTACCCAGCCAATTAACGCAGGCCAGTGTGAGTGACGCCATACAACAATTATAGGTGTTGACACATATAACGTAGAGATAAAGATTTTTTTTTTCTCCCCTTTTCAGGTCATTACCCGAATAAGCCTATGCCATCAGCCGGAGTGTTGCCATGGATACAGGGAATAATGTGTAACATTGATAATCCCTGCTTAAACTCCCCAACACTAGGGGAGGCTCCAGGACAGGTCAACAACTTCAACAACTCCATGTAAGTCTTAGTTCTTGTTTGTAGTGCATATTGACCAAATAATATTATATGATAAATAATTAGTGCTGTCAGGCGATTAAAAAAATTAATCTAATTATAGGATTTGTAATTAATTAATCACATTTTAATCTCGTGAGAGAGAGAGCGAGAGAGATTGAGAGAGAGGGATAGTGAGAGAGAGAGGGAGAAAGAGAGATTGAGAGAGCGATTGAGAGAGTGATTGAGAGTGAGAGAGATTGAAAGAGTGATGGGAGACAGAGTGAGAGAGAGATTGAGAGAGAGAGATTGAGAGAGAAAGCTTGAGAGAGAGAGCGGGAGAGAGAGATTGAGAGAGAGCTTGAGAGAGAGTCTGAGAGAGAGAGATTGAGAGAGAGAGATAGACTGAGAGAGCGAGTGTGTGAGAAAGAGATTGAGAGAGAGAGAGCGAGAGAGATTGAGAGAGAGATTGAGAGAGAGTGATTGAGAGTGAGAGAGAGACTGAGAGAGAGAGAGATTGAAAGAGAGAGAGAGACAGAGTGAGAGAGAGATTGAGAGAGAGAGAGAGAGAGAGAGAGACTGAGAGAGCGAGTGTGTGAGAAAGTGATTGAGAGAGAGAGATTGAGAGAGAGAGAGAGAGACTGAGAGAGATTGAGAGTTATTGAGAGAGAGAGATAGACTGAGAGAGAGTGTGCGAGAGAGAGACTGAGAGAGAGAGGCAACCCACTTTGCGATTGAGTTTGTCAGTTTTTTTGTGGTCGCTTTTCCCATTCGCTTCCCAAATTGGTTTGGTGAAGTGTTATTATGTGTTATTAATGAATTAATCAAATTCATCTGACAGCCCTATAAATAATACAGGAATCATATATTTTGTTGTGTGTTTCAGTATCTCCGGTGTCCTGATTGAGCTGCAGCATCTTTTAGTGAACAGATCCATCCTGAGTAAGGTGAAGGTGCTGGGTGATGACATGGACCAGTTGAATTCTCTACTGATACAAACTGGTTCTAACAATGGTAGGATTTTTCACTGGCTGAAGACTGTCCAGTACAGTCTCGTCTAGCAGTTCTGATTCAGTCCTGTGCCTGATTTTTTTTTTCAAATGTATTTGAGCAAAATGTGTCTTGCCCCAGTACAAATATATTCTATAACAGAAAAAAATATGTCCACTGCGTACTGTCTGCGTCTCATTAGAAAGCATTCTACTGTCCAATAATCAGGAAGTCAACTTTAGCATGCTAGTTGTTAACATGACCGTTGTGTTGCACTGAAAAAATGTAGAAAAAACATACATTAAAAAACATACATCCTTAATGTAAGCCGGCTTGCTTTTCCACAAACTTGACTATCAATGACTTCTGCTTATTTCCATGCAAATGTTGTTTCTTTGTCTATAAAATTCCACAACATGACATAAAAATTTATCTATCTCCATGCAGAATGTTCTGAAGTATAGTCTTTCATTTCTATGCAATCAGGAGATGTTTCACCTCCAGAAAGTTCCATGGTGTTTTATAGAGATGATGGTATTTCTCTTAAACTACTGTAGTGGAATGGTAAAATAAAGCAAAAGCACAACTGCCTCATAACGGACACGGGGTCTAAGGGTTTCCTTTCTTGTCATATCACTGCTGAGTCATGCTTCGGCAATAATTGTTATTGTAAATGCCACACTGTTGTAACGTCCCCCTTTGCTACATCTTCGTTAAGTGCTCTCCATCAACAAAAGTATCCCCTTCACGGCGATGACAAGTCTGACGATTTGTTATTCCCCTTTTATTTCTCCAAAACAATGCTGCGGGAATTATTTATGGTGCAATTCGCCATTTGGACTGACAGATAGTTTGTCTTGATAAGATGCTGTTTTGCATTAGCCTAATTTAATCTGATGATATTCAGATTTTCATACGGAGTTTAATTTGCAAAGTAGCACAAGGTGGAGGGGCCGGGTTGGTGGTTGGTTGCCGCAACGCTGTTGGACAGTTGCCTCACAGTTCATTTGCATATTCAGGGTCGTTGGCAAGTAATATACAAGATTAAATCCATCAAAGATCAAAACCTAAGCGTAATTAATGGGATTCTGTGTCTGTGGCTGGGAGACTAAAGGTCATTGTAGAGAATAGGGGATGGAGAGCTGCCGGGAGACTAGAATGGCAGGGGTGATTGTTGTGTCCTCTTTTGTTTTTGCCAAAGGTTGATTAAAAGACTAGGGTGGTCACTTCAATTAGAAAGAAAAACCTATGATCCTACTACACAGCCTTCAATAGATTTATAATAACAACACATGTTTGGATCAGAAGGTGTGCAAAGCAATATCAAGACAGACGTATAATTAATTCTAGACAATCCATGCTATTCAATTTCCGTTTTGAATAACTTAGTCGAGGGCCACTTCTACTTCCTTGTTCTAATAATGGAGTGATTTCCATTTATTACATCTGCAAACGACTAATCTAATTAAACACTGTCTCTATCACGGCTCTGGATCGGAGAGGACCCACAGAGCATGAATACACTTGAACAAGGACCTCCTTTATAAGAAGCCATTGTTTTGTCAGGCTGAGGATGCAAAGAGAAATCAATTAGGTTATTCTCTACTCTTCCAGATTCTTCTAGACAGATCAGTTTTAGTTACAGTTAAACACTTTGGGATTTATGATAAAAGGAGAAGTTCAATTTGTCAACTGGACAAAGTTTGTTTGGTTGAAAACGTTTCGCCGCTCATCCGAGAGGCTTCGTCAGCTCTAATAAGAATACTGGTAAGACACTTGCTTATATCTTGCTGTAGGGAGGAGCTACCTAGCTAACTACTTTCCGGAACTATCTCATTGGTTTCCGTCTTTTGTTTCTCTGGCGTCTAGATAACGATCCCTATTCATCCCTACACGACTGTTTTTCCCACCTCTGGCCCTGCCCGGCTAGCCCTATTGTTTCCCTGTTTGCTTGATCTAGGCTTAAGAATGGAATTGTAGATGGGATGCAAATTATGTCTGACTCCACCATTTCTGTTCAGAGAAGGATTCTCTTTTTTGACAAAAATAGCCTCTTTAACTCCCCTCTCAAACCAATTCTTTTCCCTGGCTAAGATCTGAACCTCACTGTCCTCAAATGAATGACCCGTGGCTTCTAGGTGAAGATATACGGCAGATGACGGTCCACTCTGGCACGCCCGTCTGTGTTGGTCAGGGCCAGAGGTGGGAAAAACAGTCGTGTAGGGATAAATAGGGATCGTTATCTAGACGCCAGAGAAACAAAAGACGGAAACCAATGAGATAGTTCCGGAAAGTAGTTAGCTAGGTAGCTCCTCCCTACAGCAAGATATAAGCAAGTGTCTTACCAGTATTCTTATTAGAGCTGACAAAGCCTCTCGGATGAGCGGCGAAACGTTTTCAACCAAACAAACTTTGTCCAGTTGACAAATTGAACTTCTCCTTTTATCATGGATTCTACCTGGACGACTGAGGGACTTTTCACGCAACTTTGGGATTTAATTGTAATAATTTTATATAAAGTGCTTCTCAAACTGTGGTATGGCAACCTTGTGTTTTGAACTTGCTGGGGTAGTAAGCACAAATTGGCCACTTCGAGTTTCTAATGATCGTTGAAACATTATAAACAAATGTATTGACATTCCCTAACACTTGAGTAAAACCTAAAGGTACATTATGGAACTTTATTGGTGGTCTTGTCTGCCACCTGCTTGTTTCCTTGGAGATTGCTTTGCCTCCTCGATTGTTCCATATGGTATTAAACATCTTCATAGAAACAGTTTACGCCATCAGGCTAAGTTAGAGGTCTGATCTGTGGTGAGGCATGTCAGCTCACAGTAACTCTTACTGCATGTTTTATAATGTATTTTATAGAGCGTTTTCACGAACCTGGAAAAACGGGTTCAATTACCCGGATGTGGGGCCATCTTGGAGATATTGCGCACTCAAAATTAAACGAGTGTATATAGCAACCATGCAGAAAAAAATCTAAATTTCACGATAAACCTTCCACATCGGAATCCAAAACTTCTGGTACAGTTGACCAGTTGTACAGAGATAAGTTGGATGGAACAAAAAGAGCGTTATATAAACAAACTCAAATTAATTGGGCAAGAAGATCCGTATGAGATGGATTCTGCTGCTGTAAGCTATCTCGATATTGTGAACTACCTGCTTTTCTCCCCAAGCCCTTATACAGCACAAGACCTTAAGAGCTCTAAAGGTCTGAAGGCAACAACCAGTTTGTTTGTGGCTGGTACAAGAGCGTAAATGCGTGAAATTTGAGACAAACATATTGTGATGGCAAAGGTCGGCATACTTGTATTACATGTGTAATGTGTTTAAGTACGAGTATATTGCTTTTTATTATTCATGTTTTGCAAAGATTAAAATATTAACATTGTAATACAATTTGCTATAGGGGCTAATGAAGCAAATGAACATGTACAGGTACAAGTATTTACTGTACGACTAATAAAGTTTAATGAGTTACTGATGCGTGGATCTAAATAATGACAAATTAAAAAATGATGATCGCAATCACAATGCACAGTCTGAAATATGTACTGGCTGAGCTGAGCTATGCGAATGTTGTCGTGATTTTTCCCATCCAAGTTCTGTTTGAGACTGGCAATCCACAATTTAATCGCCCTGTCCCTTCACCCTGGTTTAGTCCTGGTTTAGTCCTGGTTTAGTCCTGGTTTAGTCCTGGTTTAGTCCTGGTCTCCTTTCCTTTGATAATCGCTCTGTCTGTTCACCCTGGTTGGTCACTACTTTAGATAAATGATAGAACTGCAGGTGTTTTTCTCTGTCCGTTCTATTGTGACAGGCCCCGACAATAGTTGACCATTTTGCTTTTTTTTTTTACTTTGCGGCATAAGTGCACTGTTCGCGGTGTTTCGGATATCTCCAAGATGGCGGACTTCCGGATTATGAACTCACAATAAATGCAAAATAAGTAAGACAACCAATCCATAGTAATCCAAAATAATACCTGGTACTGTGGAATATTCCAGGCAAATCTGAAGAGACAAGGAATAGAATTTTTTTTTCGAAATTTTCAGTCACCCCAGTGCTTCCGTAGACATTGCTCCACAGTTGTTAGTTTTGTTCTAAGAAGTTAAATTGCATTGTTCTTGTCCTCAGCTCAGGCAGTGATTCTGCGTACAATCCTGCAAGAGAATGAGACTTTTTCCACATACCTGAGAGATGATCTGTCTGTTCCACCAGAAGTCATCCAAAGCCTGCTCAACGCAAAGATCACTCCAGTGAGTAGCTTTTCACAAATCTGCTGACACCCTATAATGCATACAGATGGCCTCATTCAGCTCCCTTCACTGCGCCCTTGCCCCACTGGGATGTGTCCCGGTAGGCTAACATCTTGCACATACTTGTATTGCAAATCAGTGATAGCGTGTTTGGTATGATGTGGTTGAGCTGCAGTTAGCGTCGTCATACATTGACATGAGTGAAATTAACTGTCAATCATGATTTTTATGGCCTTGTATAAAGGCAATGGCAATATGACCAAAAGCGTAATCAGTGATGTTGCATTCATTTTCATGTCTGTTAAAAAATAAATAAACATTGCTTCCATTTTTTATTTCATTATAGAAGAATTCAGAATTTTAATGCTAAGAAT
The DNA here is from genome assembly GCA_036785185.1 of Paratrypauchen microcephalus. Lineage (NCBI taxonomy): Eukaryota > Metazoa > Chordata > Actinopteri > Gobiiformes > Gobiidae > Paratrypauchen > Paratrypauchen microcephalus. The sequence goes on along the minus strand of JAVJIX010000015.1, from coordinate 8,481,672 downwards.
GTACTAAAACCAGTGGTTAAAGAATATGCCTGTTATTTTTACCTACTATTGTCCAGTTCTGCAGTATGGATTCAGGGTAAAACCATTAAACCAAACACAAATTACTTTTAATTGTCCAAATATAAGCAATACAGAATTTACATAATTGCCATTTAACTCATTGAGTGCCGGTGATGAGTTTTCTCGTCATGTTGAAACCAAACGTTGAGTTCCGTGACGAATATATTCGTCAAGGACGTTTTTCAGCGGAGATCGCTAGAATACGACCTGGAGCAACTTTGAAGGTGTAATTCACACCTCCCAACCTGTAGGTAGCGATCTTGTATCATTATTTGCCGATCGGAGACGCGGAAGAGAGGAGGAGTGTAGTTTGTGTACTGTGTATTGGCCAGAGGAGCAAAATGGCGAGGCGAGGGGAATCCGGAAAAGCAGAGGACTGTTGATCAGCGCCTATGGAGCGATCTGATCGCTCTTGGGACCCAGGATCCCGGATCAGAGGATCGCAGAGACAAGCAGCATCAAGCAGCGACATCGGAGCAGAGATCTACTGTGCCCGAGGCAGGGGACGTGTCATGTGTGCGCTGCGCAGAGCAGGGACTCTGATCAGAACTACGACAGCGCCAAAGAAGAAGTTTACTGACTTGGATCAGTAGATCCTGGTCTCCAAAGAGGCATGAGATGAGAAGAATTAAGTTTACATGATGCTGCTGTGTGGTAATTGTAATGAATGAAGCTGTATGTGTGTGTGCGTGCGTGTGTGTGCACGCGTGCGTGTGTAGCTGTGTGTGTGTAAAGGTTTATGCATGGGCTTGTGTGTATGTACATATATATATATATATGTGTGTGTGTGTGTGTGTGTGTGTGTGTGTCTATTAGTTTTTATTATGGGTCTGTACTCTGAGCCTCAATATTGTTGTGAAGTGACAAAGTTCTATTTTATAGGAAAAGATATTATATCCTGTAAACATCTCTTGGCACAATTGATTTGAAGGAATTTTCAATTCACAGAGCCTTATATTCTTATATTTGTAAATAATAAATGTACTTTATCATCAAAAATCTCTTTCTCTGTTGTTTTAGATGTTTGAGGTGTCACTAAATCCATAAATATTGACGTCAAAATCACCGATCTGCTCGAAATGACTCTTTGTACAAAATGCTCGTTTTCTCCACTTTGTGGTAAAAAAAACTGTGTTTTTGCTGAAACTTCCCTATGTTCTACTATCAATTACTTGAGAACCAAAAAGGTTAGAAATATATTTTTTTTCTAGGTGAAAGAAGAGAGTCAACACTTTATTTTGATGTGTGCCATGTTTATATAGTCAAAGAACTCAGTATTCTGTGGGTCTTGGAAAATCAGTAAAAATACACTAAAACATCCGGCACTCTGGGGGGATAGAATTCTGAAAACAGGCCGGCACTCAATGAGTTAATATCCAAAAATCTCTCTGAACTCTGCTCTAAACCACATTCTGTTACTGACAGAGGAGTGGCTCTTGCCATGTTGATTAAAGACTGATCTTTAGCAATTTGAAATAAACAAAACAAAAAACAAAACAAAATCTCAATTAAAATATGAAACTCTACTGTATATTGTAGTGTTGATAAAACAGGAAAACACTTGATGTTCCCTGTGGTACTTAGAACCTTCTCCTTCTTAGTACAAATGTTG